>JALIZH010001273.1:0-613923 GCA_030522465.1 Rhipicephalus appendiculatus
CAAGACAAGAATAATGAGCACTGAGTGGCAGAAAGAAAGAAAGAAGACTCATGCACAGTTAAGTTTCGAATTCTTTTATGTCCGAGTGCAGCTTCAAATTATAGAAGTTTCTGTTGTCCTGTTCGCTTTTCTTGTGTCTGTATTTGCTTGACTAAACCTTCCTTTCGAACAGATGACCACTGCGTCTGCTTTCTAGCACAGCTTATACTAAACGGTATATAACCTCAGCAGCCAATGAAATGTACCCTGAGCTTTGATGTGCCAAATCACAATATGATTATTAGTCCCGTGCATGACATTGGTGGCTCGAATTCCAAGCACGCATTTTTTTTAACGCGCAACCCAATCTTATTACTTATCTTGAAGGCGAAGCTCAAGCGTCCTGCAAGTTTTTTCTTTCAATCGAGTGCCCTTGGAGCGCACTTGCATTGTAGTGTGGAAGAGCAGTAAGATACCCCTATTTGAGACTAACTCGTCCACTTTAGGTTATGTGCAATTATGGGACCTAGGTACGAAGAGACACATTCACTGTCAAGAAGGTATGATTCCCGATACAATATTCGAATGGAATTATCGCTTTTTTTCCTAGAAATGTGGGTAACGCTTCACTTCGAATAACTGATTTCCATCCGCGAAGCTTCACACCATAAGTGTAATTCCTGCAGGCATTGGGCAATATTCCACTGGTCATTCCTACTAATCACTCGCGCGTAAATTAAACAATAATCAGCAAACAGTTTGAGCCTTACAGGAAGTTTTGCTATGTCTGCGATATCGCTGACATATATAAAAAGTAACCATGGCCCAATAACCGAGCCCTGTGGTACTCCAGGAAACACTTCAAGCGAACTAGACATGAAGCTTTGAATTCTCATGAACTGTTTTTGCCATTTAAGTACGCTTTAATCCAACTAAGTAGAAGTTGACTGAATCCAGCACAGCGAAGTTTATTCAGTAATCTGTCGTGAGGCACCTTTGTCAAAGGCCTTAGCGAAATCTATGCAGATGACATCAATTTGTTCATGTATGTCTAAAGCTGTCGCAAAGTCATGGATCGTTTCAATACGCTGTGTTGTAGTTGAGACTTTACACCTAAAGCCATGCTGATAAGGATAAAAGTAATTTTTACTTTCCAGGAATGTGACGATATGCTTGACTATGACATGTTCTAATATTTTGCACCAAACTTATGTAAGCAAAAGAGGACTGTAATTATTAGCGGTCAACCGATCACCACTCTTAACCAAAGGGACAACTACAGCTGTGCGCCAGTCACATGGAACTGAACTGGTACAAAGAGACTTTTGAAAAATAACTTGCAAGTAGTAAGACATCCACTCCTCATAACGCTGCAAGAAAGGGGTGGATCTTTCATCAGGTCCACATGCTTTTTTAGAGTCAAGAGACAATAGGCTTTTTTAATAATCCTTCTCGACTAATAATAATGTCCCATCGGTTCAGATAAGTAGTATATTGCATCCTCTGTTTCTGTGTCACATCAGCGTCTTGTAAATACTGATTGAAAGAAAGTATTAAGACTATCTGCAACATCAACATTCTGAGTCACGATTTCATTTCCACGTTTCACCTTCTCAATTTTATCGCGCCTATCAAACATATAAAGCCAAAACTTTCTAGGCAAATGTTTAATGAAAGTACTCAACCAGTGACCAAAAAAAGTGCGCTTAGATTCTATCAGGTCTTTCTTCAGTTCGCTTCGTACACGTGCAATTTCCTCGGAGTCATGGTTTTCTCTTCTACGCAGCCTTTTTAGCTTTCTCTTTTTATGAATAAGGTCTCATGTTATCCACGGGTAGCCGTTTTTAATCTTCTTCGCTCTACTAGGAATGAATTTGTTGATGCAATGTTTAATAATAACTTTGAAGCGCTGCCACAATTCTTCAACCAATTTTTGCTTGGATACGTGCTGATATTGACTAAATGAATATCCCAACATGCAAGTTTTATCATTAGACTAATCACTAAAATTACAGACAGCAAATCACAACTGAGTACATTTCAGCGCATAACATGGTGACGTTGCTGTCACCTACATGTCAAAGTTTATTAGACCACAGTACATATATAGGTACATCTGTCACAACAGCGGACAAACTCGTAAAATAGGCTTGACAGGCTTAGAATTAAAAAAAAATCACTTCAACAATGTGACAGCAGCAGCAAATATGACAGCATAATAAAAAACAAAGTGTGTTACTGGAAAAGTATAAAGACAAGAAAGAACGACACAAGTACATCAGCATTAAAAGATGCAAAAATATTTAGTCCAAAGAACTGGCAGTACGTGCGGCATCACTGCGTCCCCATATTACCTGCAAAACATAAAATTACAATGGCAACACAATAATAGTGTAGTGGGGAAGAGATGCAGCATCGAGTAGGAGTAGGCAGTAGAAGACTAAGACGAAGAGCCGACAGAGCGCAAGACAGTGATTGACGCCCCTGAAATCAGGTTGTTAGTTTTGTACATAAACTCCCTTATAATAGCAACACTCATTTAATGACAGCTTAGCATGATGAAAGCGCACCTCGTCAGATAAAAACATCTACAAAAAGCACACACCAAGTGCCCCACGTTAAAAAAAACAATGCAAGAATGCAAGTTCAATGTATAGAAAAACGAGAAAAAAAACTAATCTGTTTAGGAAATGTGACAATCCCTAGCAGGCAATGTCATTTGTATTCTCAAGGCAGTAATGTACCACAATTTTGATTATGTTGGATGCATAGCATATTATGCTTAATGAGACAAGCCAAGTTTTGAACATAGCCAAAGATTCCCTATTATGCTTTCTCCTGAAGAAGGGAAGTCTAAAAATTGTGCACCTTCTTCACTGCAAGCAAAAGGTAGCTCACTCTCAGCATCAAAGCTCAGGTTATTTATTGCAGGCAGCGCCATGCTATGAAACAAAAATGCTTCTGCATAGTAGAGCATATCCCCACACAGTTGTTCGGATCGCAGGGTACTGCATAGCACACTTTGGCAGTGGCAAGATGCATCAAAGATGCATCATGCCGATCAGCTCCAGACATACTTCTGCTGGCTGCTGCTGCTGCTCCTGTAGACTTCAGCCTATTCAGTACAAGGGTGCGTTGGTACTATCTCCTATAGTTATCTGTGTATGGTGCAGATATGTTAATGCGCTCGCTAAAAGATTAGGGAGCATCGTTTCTCCTTCCTCTGCACACGTCACTGTGATTACAGCACAGTAATGAAATTGTGTGCAAAAGGTCCAAGTACTGGTCCCAGTTCAGAAAGCGCTGCACTATACTTGGCCACCTGAGTTGGCATCATTATGGCCCAGTGGATGAAACAATGTGAGCAACATGGCAGCTCAGTAGTAGAAGAGATTGGTCGCTCCAGATGAACATGTCATTAGACTGCCGTTGCAGCACAAAGGAGGCACATGATGTGGAACAAAAAAAAACCATAGATGCAGCATTCATATGGGGATGAATTACTGGTGAAACCATTCGCATATCTGCTGTAGATGCCTCAGCTTGTTTCTCCGGCATGAGTGATGGTAGACTGTGACATTCTTTTTTGTGCCCTTTTGACACATTCTCCACTTTTGCATGGTCCCGCTTTCAGCATCTGTATTTGCGTTGTTGCTGGCGACACCTTTCCATTTCAATAGCTTTCTTTTCTCCAGCATGAAGGTACTGTGCTATGATGTTTTTTCCAGTTTTTTACAGTGGTCTACATCATAGTGAAGCAGTGCCCCCCACGTCATACTGATGATCTCTGGGCATGCTACTACGAGGCAAGCGCCACCATGTGAGCGCATTCTGCCAGCTGCACCGTCTCCATTTTTTTTTGTCTATTTTGTTTGCATAGGGTTGTGAGCTGGCCCAAATCCCCCCCAATGGGAACGCACTGGCTAGAAGTAAACAGCTTCACTGTAAAAAGGAGCTATGCAACAGCAATTAAATAACCCAATCAGGGAAGAAGTGTACTCTTGTAGGTATGGTAGCAATATCAGTATGACCACGAGTCAATTCAATATACCTTCAAATTTTGAGGGACAGAGCAACATCTTGGAAAGTATTGCCAAATCAAAAGAGGGCCCCGCAACGCCTTTTCAACATGACCATCAAATGCTGCCGATTGGCAGTCGAAGCTCCTAAGAACATGGGAGCCGAACATTACAAGATGGCACGCAGCCTAGAATTCACACCTAATTGTGAAGTCAGTTGGAAAAGCGCAATTTTGCTATGCCACAAACACACCGGACACAACCTCTGGCCAATTTGAGCATTGTGACCTGCATAGTTACTGCGGCCACTGCTTGATGCTGCGACATGCCCACACTACGCTCTATCGTGCTAGAATTACACACAGTATATAATTACACCAGCGCGCTTGTCCTAACACTGAAGGTGAGTTGCATGTTCGAAGAAACAAAAACTAATGGACTCAAGCTCATGACACGCTTCTTGCTCCCTTGTCATCCCCCCCCTCCACGTAGCTTTTTGTGCTTTCGCTGGGACAAAAGGAAAAAAAAGAAAGTGCTAAAGGCGTGTGCCAAATCCCTGTAACTCTGCTTGTATTTCATGTATTCTAAAACTTCTTGCCGCAGTGGATTCGGGAGGCAATAAACTGCAATAATGAAGTCATTTAATGATGACTTGGAAAACTGTCACAGCACACTCCAAGGAAGTGTCAGTGTTTACCACAGAATTTCTGGTGGCAATGCGGGAAAATAGAAAACTGCGAGAGAAATGGTACGATGAAGTCTTAAATAAAATGCTTTAACTGCCCGCAGGGAAAGCAGGAATACGCATCAAATGCAGAACTGTCATTGTCACTCATCTGTCACACATCTCAATCTGTAAAGACAGCATAACGAGGGCTCACATACTTATTGTCTCCAAGTTCATATAAGTGCAACAGGTCATAAAACTTCCCACAGTGACGAGCATTTTCGATAATTCCATTGTGAGCTGAGCTCTTAACAACAAAGGCATGAAAATGTTCATCGAAATATCTTGTCTCAAGAATGGAGGCAAACACGAACATCTTCAGCTGACATACAACAATGAGTGTAACTTTGGCAAATTACGGCAGATCGTCATCAGGTACAAGCAAAGGTACCACAGCACCCACACATAGCGTCCTTCCAGAGGCAGTAATTGAATCTACACGCTGCATCTCTGTGATATTGAAAGAGAGTTCCTGTAGTCTGTGCCTTAAAAGGTCAGGCAACTTGTTTGCATTCATCGCTTTGCTCCCTTTAACAATCAGTGGTTTGTGAGGTTGTGTCAAAGCATACATAAGATGCATTTGGTGTCGGCGACTTAGTGTAGCAGAAATATTCTTGAAGTTGCGTATTTTCCTGCTGACATACCTTAAAAAATTGGATGTTGCGCTTCAAACCACATACAAGACAGTCTGCTAAGAGGGCCACATGAAAGCAGGAGGCTAGGATAGTGAATGATGTAGTGCATCTTCGGTATAATATTAGCATCTGGAAAAGTTTACCTGGATGCTTTATAGAATTCCTCAATGCGCACATTCAGATACGCAGCAGCACCTTCGGACACCTGTGGTGCAAGAATGATATCAACGATAGCACGCAGTGCAAGATACACCTGATATGCAGAATTGTCCCTTGGCACTTTTTCACCCACAAACAAAGAGAAGAAACGAAAAAAAAAACAAAGCTTTTCAGCCGATGACCACTTTATGGTGGTTTTTCCAAAAACTGCTGCACGTGACAAGGGGGGGCAGTCTGGACTTTTTACCACCTGCCTGAAATGAAAATTTGGCAAGGCGCTTATTTAATTGCACTAAAGTTAAAAATCCTCTAGAACACAATGCCCCTGATTACATGTTTCAGGACGAAAGGGATGACGCCTTCGTAAAGTTCGTGCATTACGTCTGGTGGCAAGCCTTGCGTGACATCAAATTAACTCAGAGAGCTCAAGCAGCTCTCACCGGTAACGCCATATGAACTACTTAGAGTTGGATCCTGCTTGAAGAGCTCAACGTGACGAGTGTGCGCTCGCTTTGTTCTGATGACAAACTCTTCTTCATGCCATTTATCATTGATCTCATCTTTGTTCGCGATGCAGTAGCGGCACAAGAGGCCGGATGAAAAACATTTTCGAAAACCACCAAGTTGGTGGCCTGGTGGCCTGACAAATTGTCGCCACTAACAAATAAAAGTGACCCTTTAATTACTGTTCCATTTATATTAATGGCGTTAGGTTACAGTCGCTACAAGCTTTCAGCAGTGGTTTGAGAATTTCCTGAAAACTGAATTTTGCTGCGAGGCTTGTTTTTGCAAGGAGAATCAGATAGTTGTCGTCAAGCTTTGAACGCGACTGCGGCATGCTATTTAAGAATGACAAGTATCCGGCGAGACGCCCGTGTTTGCCACGTTTGCTACCCAGAGGGTTACACACTTCAAAGTCGTCAAAATATAGCTGAAGGGCCAACAACTCCCCAGACCCGGCTCTTTAAATATATTGTGCTCCTTAAAATAGCCTCCATCACATACATCCTGCAAGAGGGTAGTGGACTGCTTTAATTCTCCATAAATCTTTTGGACTCCAGCTACGGCTTGTATGGTCTCTAGAAGAGGAACATATTCAAAGTGATCATCTGGATGACTTGAAAGATGCACAGTTTGCGGAGACACAAAAGTGAATACACTTTTCCAATATTGTTCTCGGCCACATTTTGTCCCAAGGTGCTGAAGCCTTCTCAGTTGAACTGTGTTCAATGTAGCTTGGAAATCTGTAATGAAGTGGAGCCAAATCAATGGCAATTTCATTTACAGTACTCTCTGGGCAACTGTCTTCCTTCTTGCCACTTCAACAGTAGAGAGGACAGATGCATGACACAGTGGTCAGTAACGTCTAAAGAGTCCCAGTTGCTTCTGCATCCCTGTTGAGGCTCCTCATCACTGGGTTCACAGAGTTCACTGGGCTCATCCGTTGCATCACTTTCTCTGGGTTCATCCGTTGCATCAATAGCATTGTTATGGGGCACACGGTCCTTATGGGTCTCACTGACAGGTGGTTGAAGCAAATGGTCTTGGTGTCGCTTGAAGTGCTTCCGGAATGAACTGTACAGTCTAAAGTCCGCACACAGTTTTCCAAGTTGCAAGTCCAGTTACTTTCTGTGCCATGCCAAGTGCAAAAGTGCCGGAAAAGCGCAGGCAATGAACTGGTCCTCTGGCGGCACTGGAGACACACACATGCTTTTGTTGAGTCCGTTTGCAATGCAGAAGCTGCGAATGAGAGATCACAACGTAATGTACAAATATAAAAACTAGACAGAAGAAAAAGCGCCAGTGTTGTACATATTAAAGAAACATAAAAAGCTTGTACATATTAAAAAAAACATAAAACGGCATGACACAGGACAAGGAGGGCCGCGCAGAGCCCTGTCCTGTACACACTTCCTCATGCTGTGTAATGCGGTTTTATATTTTTCTTGATATAAAACAGTATTCAGGTGGTAGTTAACTGGGATATACGGCCAGGCAGCCCACCAAAGAACAATTACTTTTACCATGGTCGCACGTGCAGATTTGTCATTGCAATTAAACTTTTTTCGCAAGCTCAGCCGTTCAAACGATAGAACTGACGCCGCCTACATGATAGGTGTACAATGGATCGCTCGCGATTGAACGATTCATTGGGAAAAGATAAGACGTTCAAGTGACACTGATTCGAGGCGACAGCTGGAGCGCTGGAATACCTAAGGGGTACGAGCTTGCCGCGGGAAAATGCAGCTACTATATTATTGTATCTTTCTAGAAAGGCAGGCGCCGGTTTTTGCAATAATAATAGTACGAAGAAAGCGGAGCGCCGCTGTAACTTACCGTTGCGGCGGCTCACAATGAGAGTTTCTTGCAGAGCACCCGGCAATGTTGCACATCGTGCTTGCAGATGCTGGAGATCGGATGCGTTATGACGGGCTCGTTAAAAATTTCCGCTGTACGTGGTGCTGGCGGACGTTGGTAACGCCCAGGTCGCATGCTGTGCTGTAATGCATGCCGTAACGTGATGATTTGGCGCCAACGCCGACAGTAAAAAATTTCAAGTGACTGTGCGAAAAAAAAGAAAGAAAGCAGAAAATACGTCCGACTCACTATTTTTATTGTTGCTTGAACTTGGTGAAATTTTAATTCTTGAAAAGGTGCTTTCTCACGCCTTGGAGTTGAGGCTCTTTTAGTCTGGCAACGCCGGGTCACGAGCACGTTTTTTTTCTCGTGTTTTTTCCTACTCGCCGCGCGCAATTTCTTTTCGTTCCGCGGCAGTTTTTGCCCGTTCATGTACGTTTAAAAGTTGCCCTCGGTGTTTATAAATTTGATCGAGAAGCATGGCAGACGTAGTGTGCGTGGTGCCCCCCAGAAACAGGTGAGCGAAAAAAATTGTGCTGCCATTAGGCTCGTACGATGAGCTGCTGCACGCTTTATCCACGTACGCACCGATGGACGAGCAAAGCTTGGTGAGTACCAATTGCATACCGCGAAAGTTCGTTTTATTGATGTACGAAACGTGTCGTTTACTCATTCTCAGCACTGCGATGTCGGTGTCACGCGGTGAACTTTTTTGTGGCAATCGAACCAGATCGTGTTATAAATTCCAAGTTGAAAAAGACAACTAAGAAACTCCGAATCGGTTCCATTAGTGCACTAGCAAACAGTCCATTATGTGTTATTTGAGTCATATGGTGCATTTAGCACATAACCAACTGGGACAGTTTGTCGTATTCCAATCAATCCGTAAGATGATACCGTTGGCACAGAACCAGTCAGTCTCTGCACGAATCTACCGAACTAGCGCATATCTACTTAAGTGTAATATGTAACACAAAACAGGAACACAGGAAACAGCATGTTCTTTCATGGGCATTTGATGCCAAGAACAGCACATGAAATAACATGCTGTTTCCTGTGCTGTTCGTCGTTTTCTTTCGAATCATATAACGAAGTTGAGAAAAATGAGCCATTCTTGCCCTAAGAAATTCTAATTAGTTTAATAAGCTCAAGTAACATATCAGATGAGAGAAAAACTGAAAGCCTTTTATGAAAAACACATCCGCTGTGTATTTGTCTGTTCACATGTGTGCCACAACCTGCTAACGCGTGTGTAACGTGTGCCACAACCTGTTTCACTCAACTTATGAATGAAATGTTTAATTCATCTCCAGGTTTACGGCGACGAAGTCGAGGAGTACATTGATTTGGAGAGCGATTGCACAGTCTTGCCCAAGTAAAAAATCAAGGTGGGAAGAAAAGTAGTGTCCCCCCACCCCCCCAAACAGATGTGAGTATATTTTTCACAAATGAAAGTTGTGTAACTTTCAGAGACAGGCGTTCAAGGCATTGTGGCGGCTTGAACTGAACCGTCTTTCAAATAGTTCTAACTATTTACCGGCATGCTTATAGTGTTATGGAAATGTACACAAGTCCTTCTAATGGAAACTAGTTTATTCGGTGTAATTGTAAGGTGTACACATGGGTTGCATGTGCATCCCGCTACCACACCATTGGAAAAAGCACCACCATTACTGAATGCATTGTGATAGACAGTACCTTTTACATTCCCATAGTATCCAGTTTTGACTTTTGTTGAAGCCATTACAATTTGTCAGATGTTCAGTTTACCGGTTCACCTGCCGAACAAGAGGTAAATGGAAGTAGGGAAACTATGCTCAGGATTGTGCCTTTCACCTGTGGACAATGGACCAGTTCAACTACACGAATGTGTCTTACATGCAAAGAGGCACTTGGATTATACATGTCAACAGAGAGATTTGAAAATGAGCAGCTCTTGTGTCCGCGTGCATAGGCTCATAATGCACCAGTTATGCAAGCGTCACCATCAAGGTAGCTATCGCAGGGGTGCAACAGCTGCACCAATCGTGCCAATTCGATACAATTCCTGATTTTTGTGTCGTCCTGAGCTGAAACCATGCTGCGCCAAAATGCCCAACCATCCTGAAAATTTTCTCGGTTGCGCTAACTTTAGCCAAAAGTGGAGGCCGTGTTGGCCGCATGCAGTTTGGGCATCATCATCCAATTCAGTTCAGGCATGCAGACCCTAACCCCACAGCGGAAGAAAATAAATAAAAAAGACAGCAAATCTAAATTTCCTGGCCTTCGTTTAGCAGCAGGTGCGGGAACCCAGTGCTTTTCTCCTTTCTACAGAGACTTCATAACTTGTCATGCTGTTTAGTATCAGAAGCTTTCCCACATATTGCGGCTTGCTGCCTGGTGGCTTGAATATTTTACTTTAATTCAAAAGAGCTGCGATTGTTTATACCAGTTCGCTAAGCGCCCTTCCTGAGATGTACTTGTGGTTCCTGTTGTTTAAAGCTCAACTTCACAAAATGCCATAAATATTGTGATTTACAATCTTTGTTGGGGAGCGAATCAAAAAGAGCTACTGCAAAAAACACAGCATATCCACGGAGTGAATGATGATGAGTGGGCGAAGCTGCGGAGGTTCATCGGTAAACCGTGAATCTTCCGTGAATTCTGCCCGGTACATCATCACCGACGTGAGATCGGGCGCGTTTATACTAAAGGGTCGATGAGAGTTATTGTGACTGAAGCAATCATGGTTACACCGTGAAATCTTCAGTGGTTTCGCCCAGCAGTAATCAAAGCGATAGTGTGTGTGAAATTTTATTCAAACTTCAACGACCGGTCGTCGTCCATGGTCCGCCAAGCAGCACGATCCGGCAAGCGCACTCGTACGGCGGTCCGCGCAATCGGAGAGCAGCTGCACCGCCAACGCCATCTAGCGTACCTTCACCCAACCGCCATATTGTACGCATGTCTATAGGACAGCGCCCTCTCGGAAACGAGACGAGAACTGGAGATGACGACACCATATCCACGGAGTGAATGATGATGAGTGGGCGAAGCTTCGGAGGTTCGTCGGTAAACCGGTAATCTTCCGCGAATTCTGCGCAGTAGATCATCAACGACGTGAGATCGGGCGCATTTATACTAAAGGGTCGATGAGAGTCATGGCGACTCGCAGCTCACTTTAATTTTACATGTACGTTGTGAATTTTTTTATTGTTTAATCACGCACAGGAGACATCTCACACAGGCACTACCTTGGAGGTCGAAATCCAGTGCCTACTGGCTACTCAGAATGCATGGACAACCGAGGACCGCCAAGGTAATGCCATAAGGAGCTTCGCCCCTAAATATATTCATCATATACAAGTACCACCATCTAGCGGACATTCCAAGAACTAAACGAGAGGTGGCTACCTACAACTACATACATCGAGGACGCACGACCCACGGCTTAAGGAGCTTCGCCCCTAAAAAGCTTCTTTGTTATGCAGTCAACCAGCAATGAATGCATCCAGGGCTGGCCAAGCTCCACTGCGAGTGAATCCACACAAGAACGTCTTAGTCAAAGGTAAGATCTAAAACTTTATGCATGCAATTCGGCACATTGCAGAACAATAGAAAACAATTGTTGAGCAAGTTATTTCCATTGTGTCACCATATATGAAGGTCCTCCAATGTTTATTACATAAAAAAACAGTTGCTTAATATTCTGTGAGCTTGAAAATCGGCAATAACATTGTTTCAACGCTGGCTCCTCCTCCACAACAGAGCTGCTGGAAATGCATGTTCCTCTGCAAAAGCAGCTCGACTACTTCAACTTTCACCTGCCTGCATTCGGCCCATATGAGGAGGTGCTCCAAAGAAGAGCGCCTGCTTGGGCACGTGTAAGACAGGCTGTAGTGAATAGGCTTTTACAAGCCTGCTTTGAAATAGTGTGGTAAGTAGTGGTTCGGAGTTACTTTACTGTCAGATGAATGAAAAAAGGAGAATTTTAAGGGCTCATTTTTTTGTTAAGCACAACATTAATTAGAACAAAAAGACAAGAAAGCCAGGGAATGTATAGGGGATGTTATTTGTTGTAATTGCGATGTAAATGCGAAGAAAGTAAAGGGGACGAAAAGATAACTTCCAGGTAACCCTGCCAGCGGCAGGTTATTTTTTACTTTACTTTTTCACTAACACCATAATTACTACAAATAACATTCCCTATACTTTCCCTGGCTTATGTCATTCGGTTCTTCTGTTAGTTTCACTTATTGTAATGCCAGGTGGCCTTAAATTCTAGCTTGCACAGCATTTGACCTCAAAGATCACATATCATAGATCACAGTTATTGCTTGCACATAACATTAGGTCTCTAACATTACTTAATTGTCCAGTCTGTATATTGCCTAGTTCTCAGTTCCAAGCAGCTGGTCCCAATCGTGTTTCTGAATAATTCCAACTGCACTCTAAGAAATAGAGGTGCATACAGCAGGTATTGCTGTCGCATAGCAATAATCATGCATCTCATATGATTTTCTTGTATTATCATTATATGCCCGGTGCTTCGAGGTAACAAGCAGTATGCCTCTGTTAGCGCGACTTAGGTTCTTCCATAGGCAGGTGGTGAGCTCTGAGTCTCGAGAAAGAAAGGAAACACGAGTGAGCCAAGTGACAATTGTTGCAAGGCCTGACAGCGAAACTTTTGTTTGCGACTTTTTTACAGCAATTTGTAGCTTTGCGTCTGGTAATGCCGAAATTGAATCGTAAATGCTCTAACGCATCGTATAATTAATGGTAGCGTCGTTAATTCAGAAGGATTTTGCTTTCAGTTGGAAACGCCCGCCTAAATACCATAAGAAACGAGCGCCCCACAGCGGGGCAGCGCCTGAGACTACATGCGCTTAAACGGAGCACTGACACAAAATTTCGAAGGCGAGATAGTGAGTGAAATAGATGTATGTGGAGACATAGACAACGCCTACGAAATATCAAGGGCAAATATAGCCTAGAACATATTTAAAATCAATTTCAAAGTGCATGCCGCACGACTGAGCGAGATGCGAGCCCCTCGCGACGCCGACATCAACGCGGTAGCAATGTAAACAAACTACGTCACGATTTTGTGTTGGCTGGTTGTTGGTTGTGCCCTTGCGCTACCTGCGATTTCTTCCTCCGTGCCTGACGCAGGCGGCGCCCGCTCTCGCGCGCGCCGCCTGCGTCACAGTTCTGCGTGGTCACGTGGCCAGCTGCGTTTATCTTGCTACCGGAACTGCTCCCGACTAGCTCGGTGCTCTTTGAAACCGAAACTGCGACTGGGCGCTCTAAAAACGTCTGTAAATAACTAACCGTCGCGCACTCGCGCAAACGAGGTTTCCAGCCGTGATAAGTGGGTCGTAAGCTACCTATTGCAACAAAAAAAACAAGGTGCAAAATTTTTGTGTCAGTGCTCCTTTAAGCTTCGGTGACGCTCAGCGCGCCGTTTTCAAATAGGCGGACCCGCGGGCGGTGAAGAATGAAAAGATGTGGGTGCTTTTAGCATGTCCCCTTCAGGAAAAAAAGAAAAGCATTGCTGGCGTAAGCAGCCAGAACCACCTTGAGAGCAGCCCGACAACAGAGCGAGAGGGGTGACAAACAATAGTCCTCACCGGGTGCCAGTCGGAGTATTGTGCTCGCCCCGAAAATGTTCTCTGACGTCGACAATACTTGCTTGACTTCTGCAACGTCACGAGGAGAGCCTCTGTCTACGTCAAACCACAGAAAATGTCGATTGCACCTGAATACTCGGATGAGCACTGACCTTTACTTTAAAACCAAATTAAAATATTTACAGGCAACGCTCGTCCCTAATAATCGGTCAGAAGTGCCCCCGCATGCAAGAGTCTCAAACAACACAAGCATCTCGAGTTTCCAAATTTAGTGCCAGGGGTCCTTTAAATGCACCCTTACTTGCAATACTCCTTTTTAATGACGCAAGTGTGAACTGAGCAGTGAATTAGCCGTGTTACTAAAAAGCGATTGTAGAATATTTTTCTAATAAGTAAATGCTTACAGAAAATGCTGCTATTTCTTGTGATAAGCATGTCACGACGAGCCTGTCTTCACGAATACTTTTTATGGACAGTGCTTATGTAGTCTTGAGGGATCATCACACAGATGCCACAATTTTTAAAAACTTGGAGCTCCTGCATAGTGCATTTTTCTTTAGAGCCTACTGTAATGACTTCAAATGTGCTCATCAGAACTTAGTTGCTTGCATTCGTGCATCTGGAAAATGGAAGTTTCATGGTCGTCCTCTAAAGTGACCTACAAGGTTATGTCTACCTGCTTTTACTTTGGACATAAGGTGAATTGCAAGTTAGTTTATGAAGTGATAAATATAGTTTGAAAAGCAAATTTTGCTGGGGCCAGCATTTCAACAAGTGGACTAGTCATTGTCAGGTCAGCATACATGTGTGGAAATGTTGGCTCGAGCGAACCTCTCTGTTCAAATTATTTTCGTTGTTCTAAGCATCCATCTTCTCTTCAAGTTCTCTAGTGTTTAGGTTTGGCTATTTGCTAATTTGGAGAAATCATGGCCAGTTATCATCCCTTTGGAGCATTTAGAAATTACCTCAAAATAATTTGGTCATTCGGTTTTGTGTGTAGTCTATTGTTTTTCACTGCTTTTATTTTCATGGTGCACCATTAGCGCGAAAATATCAGTACATGTCTCTCTTGTAGGTTTCCTTCCAAGGAGCTCCACAACACAGCTGTGGATCAGTTGATTCAAAAGTACCCACACCTGCGGGACAATGTGAAAAAGGGTACTAGCATGGTGAGCATGGAACTTTTGCTATATTTCTATGCTATTTCCAGCCGCATACGTTCAAGGTTAAGGTCTTGTGTAGCGTTGCTAACAGCTGGAGTAATGTACGGTACAGCAGCCCACTAGGTAAAAAAAACATGGCTGATCCCTCTGTCAAAGGAATCGGTATAACACGAAAGTGAAACGTGTATTCACAGAAGTAGTTGAGCATTTATTGGGCATTGTTTCGCCACAAGAGTGAGGAAATGAAGCTACAGCAACAAATTGTAATGTGACGCGAAGAACGGAAAGCAGCTCGAAACATGCAGCCCGCACCTCAAGCAGAAAGGACGCACGAAATGAGCATACACAGGACGAGCGCGGGCTGTCACAGCTCGACACTTAAAGCGCGCTGCTTTAACACAAAGAAAGACGCACGAAACGAACGCACAAGTATACACAAGACGAGCGCGAACAACTGCCACAATGGTTACTTCGTGCGTGAGCCGCGCGCTCCTTTCGTAAACGCGGCCGCTGCGGCGAGCGAAGCGACCTTAATGCACTCTTTAACCACTGTAACTTCAAAGCAAACTTGCGGTGGAAGCACGACGTACAAAGCGCCCCAATGCCCCGATCAGGAGATAAGCGCGCGCGGACGAGCGACCACGCCCTGTGGAGGCGCGCTTATCGCATCTAGAGGCGCGACGACCTTCAGGGCGCGCACTCCGTGCCACCTTTGCGCCATCTCGCTAGTGATGGCGAAAACGCCCGATGAGCTCTGAGGACCGCCAACGGTATATGGTGTATATAAATAGCTTGCCGTTAGCAAGCTGAGGTACGTACGCTCCCGTGGCCGAGTGGTTTCGCTCCGCGTGCTGCGGAGCGAGAGGTCGTAGGTTCGACGCCCGGCGACGGAAATTTTAGGGGCGAAGCTCCTCTTAGTCTAACCTTGTCACGCGTCAGGCGTAACCGGCAGTATTTCCCCAGGTTGCCCAGGTATCTCCCCAGTGTCGCCGAGGTTGACTCCATTCCTTGATCTTGCTTGGATGTGCTTGCGGGGGCTAAGTCCATCCCTCCTTCCCGCATCCCACAACCCCACAGCGCATGCGCGTCCCCTCCCCCCTCTCTCTCCTCTCCAACGCTCACCCCCTTTCTCTCCTCCAGGAATCCTCTACTGTACGGAGCGGCGCCCGCGTCCTACACTCCCCTCCAGAGCATGCGCGTTCCCTCCACCTCTCTCCTCTCCAACGATCACCCCCTTTCTCTCCTCTAGCAATCCTCTAGTCTCCGGAGCGGCGCCCGCGTCCTACACCCCTCCAGAGCATGCGCGTCCCCTCCACCTCTCTCTCCTCTCCAACGCTCACCCCCTTTCTCTCCTCTAGCAATCCTCTACTGTACGGAGCGGCGCCCGCGTCCTACACCCCTCCAGAGCATGCGCGTCCCCTCCACCCCCCTCTCTCTCCTCTCCAACGCTCACCCCCCTTTCTCTCCTCTTGGAATCCTATACTGTACGAAGCGGCGCGCGCGTCCCCTCTCTCTCCTCTCCTACGCTCACCCCCTTTCTCTCCT
The DNA here is from genome assembly GCA_030522465.1 of Rhipicephalus appendiculatus. Classification (NCBI taxonomy): domain Eukaryota; kingdom Metazoa; phylum Arthropoda; class Arachnida; order Ixodida; family Ixodidae; genus Rhipicephalus; species Rhipicephalus appendiculatus. The sequence continues at coordinate 16,195 of JALIZH010001273.1, forward strand.
CTAGGAATCCTCTACTCTACGGAGCGATGAAGCGTGGAAACTTGGGCAAGTTGGTAGGACATAATTGAATATACGAACAGCGCAACAGACAAAGACGGAAGAAGGTAACAACACACAGCGCTGTGTGTTGTTACCTTCTTCCGTCTTTGTCTGTTGCGCTGTTCGTATATTCAATCTACGGAGCGGCGTCCGCGTTCCACATCCCCACAGCGCATGCGCGTGCTCTCCTCCTCTCTCTCCTCTCCTACGCTCACCCCCCTCTCTCCCCTCTAGGAATCCTCTAAGGAGCCATATAAGAACCCCTATCCCTCCACTTCACCGACCATAAAGCCGCTATAATGAAGGGGGGACCGGAAGCCACGTCTAGCTACCATTTACGAATAAATAAAATTTCTTGTTTATATACACACAGTGTTTGACACGTCTTTGATGATGTACTGGACGAAAATTCACGGAAGATTCACGGTTTACTGATGAACCTCCGGAGCTTCGCCCACTCATCATCATTCACTCCGTGGATATGCTGTGATTTTTAGATGCGAAGCATCTTATGCTCGGGGCTCTGTCCGTCCCTCCCGCGTCCCGCGTCCCCCCGTCCCCCCGTCCCGCGTCCGGCCACTTTCATGAAGTAGGGAAGAACCCATTATGCGAACCAGGGCACTGTAGTAATATGAAGGCCGTCAAACACTACTACAGTCATCAGAGTCATGGCTGAGAGCACAGAGAGGCTGCTTAGCAATGGCTAGGCAGGTGGTGTCTGTCGCCCAGGTTGACCGCATTCCTTGATCTTGCTTGCATGTGTTTGGAGGGGGGCTTAGTCCGTCCCTCCTTCCCGCGTCCCACACCACCACAGCGCATGCGCGTCCCCTCCTCCTCTCTCTCCTACGCTCACCCCCTTTGTGTCCTCTAGGAATCCTGTACTCTATGGAGCGGCCCCGCGTCCCACACCCCCTACAGCGCATGCGCGTACCCTCCCCTATCCTCTCCTACACTCACCCCCTCATTCTCTACTCTAGAGAGAACGTCGAACGTTACCTAGAGAAGGTAATGGCACAGTACATACAGCTACACGCCCTTCGTGCTTGCGGGTGACTTCAACGTGGATATAACCACGAACGACTGGCTCGTCCACCACATGATAGACGTGTACTCGTTGCGACGCATTTCCGACGACAACATACAACCGACAACCATAAGGGGAACGTGCATAGACCTCATCTTCGCAAACTTCACAATGAAAACTCTTCCAAAGCACCCCTGACGCTACACTTCACCGATCACAAGGCCGTCGTCTTCAAAGCGCCCCGTGCACCGACGCAAGGTATCGCACACGTTCCCTAAATAAACACGCAACCACCACATTCTCCGTCTTCTCTTATACATTCTCATTTATCCTTTCAATAAAAATTCCCGCTCAAGCTATCCATCTCTCCGCTGCTTCGCATCCACACATGCTTCCCTTTAGCGGGAGATGGCGAATTTTTTTAGATGCGAAGCATCTTATGCTCGGGGCTCTGTCCGTCCCTCCCGCGTCCCGCGTCCCCCGTTCCGCGTCCCGCGTCCGGCCACTGTCATGAAGTAGGGAAGCACCCATTATGCGAACCAGAACCCTGTAGTAATATGAAGGCCGTCAACCATAACACAGTCATCAGAGTGATGGCCGAGAGCACAGAGAGGCTGTTAGCAATGGCTAGGCAAGTGGTGTCTGTCGCCCAGGTTGACCCCATTCCTTGAGTCATGGCCGAGAGCACAGAGAGGCTGCTTAGCAATGGCTAGGTAGGTGGTGTCTGTGTACCCAGGTTGACCCCATTCCTTAATCTTGATTGCATGTGTTTGGAGGGGGCTTAATCCTTCCCACGTCCCACACCACCACAGCGCATGCGCGTCCCCTCCCCCCTCTCTCTCCTAAGCTCACGCCCTTTCTCTCCTCTAGGAATCGTCTACTCTACGGAGCGGCCCCCCGCGTCCCACACCCCCCCACAGCGCATGCGCGTCCCCTCCCCTGTGCTCTCCTACGCTCACCCCCCTTCCTCTACTCTAGGAATCATCTACTCTACAGAGCGGCGCATGCGCGTCCTCTCCCCCCTCTCTCCTCTTGGAATCATCTACTCTACGGAGCGGCTCACGCGTCCCACACCCCCCACAGCGCATGCACGCCTCCTCCCCCCTCTCTCTCCTCTCCTACGGTCCCCCCCCCCCGTCCTTTCCTCTAGGAATTCCTCTACGGAGCGGTGCGAACGACAGGTGGTGCGACAGCTGCATACTTCCGCTGGGAGCACCACGGTAGTTCCGCGGTATGAAAATGACGGAGCGCGCGCGCCTCATTCTCTCTCCTGCGCAGCGCCGCGATGAGCGCCCGGGCCGCTGCCGCGAAACGACAGCGGTGACGTTTCTCCCGCTCAAGCTAACCATCTCCCCGCTGCTTCGCATCCACACATTGTTCCCTTTAGCGGGAGATGGGGGGAATTTTTCTTCTAGTTTTTCTTTGATCTCAATATGTTAGTTTATATTTTAAACGTCATATCCGTCACGGAGATACGTCAGAGGAGCCGTGGTGAACCCCGGCATAAAACACTTTCGTGTTAAAAAATGTGCAGTTTATTAGCAATATGCAATAATGTGATAAGTTGGGTGACTAGGAAGCCTACTTCAGTAACAATAAATAATATGGTGTAACTTTGCTCCAGAAACTAGAAAGTGTAGCTTGTTGAGGTACAAGCATGGCCGAGTTGTCATGGATTCACTTAGAAAATCCTACGATCCCTATCAGTTAGTGCTTTGTAGAACAGATCACTAATTGATAGGCATCGTAGGATTTTCCAAATTAAGCTTGCACAGTTAAGCCCACATTAATTTCAGTTCAATTTATTTCAATAAGTTTACAATGTTACTCCTGGGCTTATATTCATTACAACACAACACTGCAACTCAGGCAAACAGGCAACATGAATTGCAGGTACAAATTAAGGTTAATAATTTTATTCAATAAAAGCACGAAACAGATTGATTAAATTTTGCGCTACGGTTACTGGGGCATAAGAAGTTAGATAGGACACACATAAGTGGACACGACAAGCGGAAACTATCAACTGGATTTATTGAAAAAAAGACATGAAAGAAAAAGAACTCCAGGAAAGGGAAAGATCTGTTCACAATGTGGGGGGGGGGGGGGGGGGGCAATCTTGCTGAATTGTCTTCTGCTGCTACACATGGGGTGATTACGAGTTGTGGCGATGACTCAAAGTTCTTTTCCGAGTATGCTGATTCAACTGCTACATGTGGCTTCTGATAAATTCGATTTCCGTCGGGGTTAGCAGAATGGAGCTCGAACTGACGCATGCGCTTTGCTGGTTCGATTTGTGAAAGACTTCCCATATTTCGCGTGTGGTCTTATTTGATTTGGCCAAAACTGACGTTTTTTCTAACATTGGGCTACACCCACACTCCCTGCACTGCATGGAAAGGTTGCCTGTAATTGCAGTTTGCTGGTATGCGTAGCGACGGGCTTTGAGCCGTTCGCTGAGGCATCTTCCCTATTGAGCAACATATGCCTCGCCACATGTCAGAGGGATAGTGTATACGATGCCTACTTCACATTCAACAGAACAATATCAGAAGACACATGTAGGAGTTGAATCAGCATACTCGGAAAAGAACTTTGAGTCATCGCCACATCTCGTAATCACCCCATGTGTAGCACCAGAAAACAGTTCAGCAAGATTGCCACCCCCCCCCCCCCCCATTGTGAAGAGATCTTTCCCTTTCCTGGAGTTCTTTTTGCTTCATGTTTTTTTCAATAAACGCAGTTGATAGTTGCACTTCGTAACGTGTGTCCTCTCTAACTTCTTATGTCCCAGTAACCGTAGCGCAGTATTTTAATCATGCAAAACCAACTAGCCCAATACCTTACTTGGCTCACGAAACAGAGCTGCTATTGCGGAAAAATATTACCAACAGATAGCAAGTTAAAATATTAAACTATTAAAATATAGCTTGTTAAGAACATTAAAAAAATTCCACTTGTCTCTTGTCCAAATGAGGTATTTTATTGGGCATTCATAGATAGTTGCCAAACTAAGAAAAAGTGCTTCTAAGGGTTTCACAGTACCTCTCTCGACAATCATCGTTCGCTCTCCCACAATAGACTCTAAATAGTCGAGCATTTTTTCTCTCAACACGACCTATTGTTATCGGTGCCCAGTAAAGTTCTCCGCCTTTCAATTGCTTTTTCACTAAGGAAGTTGGCGCGCAGTCAGGTCTTCCGAAGCGCTGCGTGAAGACATACGGTACGTTGCATTTAATTATCTTGCCACCATTTATTTAATGCAGTACATTGCTTTGTCGTTCAAATCAACATAACATTGGTCTCTCGGATCAGATGATGACTCACCTTCGATTATGAATCATTGAAAGTAGACTGAAGTGGACTTTATAGTAGTAGTATTAGTATGATGACACGTGCCAGCTTGTACATGAGAGACGTGCCTCCACAGTCGCCGAGACGCGGAGAGAACGCACGCCTTATCGCCCATCGTGATTTATGTCCCTCATTGGCAACTGCGCATTTCCCCTTCCTTCAGACAACAGAGGGAAGCGACACTGCATGACGCTGGCGTGACAATAACCCCTTCACGCGTGGTATCCACATTTGTGCACACAACTTGTTTTACCCACTTAAGTATAATGAAAAAAGAAAAAAAATATTCCCATACCGCGTGAAACATGCAGCGCAGACGCAGCGTAAACTGGAATAGCACTTTTGTAAAATCCCATCGTAAACTCGTTTATGGCGCTTACTTATATTTCGGAATAATCTCTTTGTTTCATGTAGCCACTGATGGTGACCTGTGTTGCTCTCTTTTGGAAGTCTTCACGACGAATGAAATTGAACGGTTTCCACATCTATTGACACTGAAAGGTAACCCGTGCCAGTACGGACTCCTAACGAGGAGGATGCATGTGTATCTGACTAAAAAAAAAAGAAAGGCAGGCTCCTTCCAGGCTTCTACGTAGTAGACTAGTGGTTTGGGCGAGTTGGTTTTCCAGATTTGCTAAAGTTGCATAGCGCGAAGCAAGAGGGGGAACACATCAACAAACGAAGACGATTAAGCTTCAATGTTTACTACAGACATAGTAAACGCAGAAAGAAGAAAAATCAAATTAAGGAGTGCGAAAGGAAAAACAAAAAAGACCCCTTTCCAAGCGCCGTGTGGCCGCGCTGGCATTTTCCAGAAATGTGAATTGCGTTTTGTGACAAGCGTGGGCAACACATGGGCAAAAGTTAAGAACTTAGCAGTAAACCCCTTTCGATGCTCTGCAGGACGACTTGGAGGAAGAATCTTAATTCTTAGATGTGGGCGCTAAAAGACGAGGACGAAGGGAAGAAGGATACACACACAGGCGCTACTGACAACAAATAAAGTTTATTTCCATCACCAAGCCGACTGATATACCTATTTTTGCACACGACAATCACGTGACTACTAGCGGAAAACATGAAAAATACGAAAGACACATGAAAAATCAACAACGCAATCAACAACATGACAGGCTAGAAACATCCTACTACGAAAATTGAACGCTTCTGGATAGCCGGTAACAAGACAGGCCTCAGCACATGCGCAAGTAGTCCAATTTCTTTTTACTCAAAGACAGTGACGTTTTGCTTACACAACTTTCGCCGAAATAGTCAGTCTGCTCAGCTTCGATTACTGATCTAGTGATTTCAGACTTGCTCTTGCCCACTATAACAGTCTTATCAAAATTGGGTTGGCACGTGCAATTGTGGCAATGTAGCACCAAAAACCCATCAGGGGGGCGATTTGCCCACTTTGTTGCTGTGCCGGTTAACATCCCTGCCATTCCTTTCCCTCCTCTTTTTCCTTCCTTCCTTCCTTCTTATCGGGATTAGTTTTCCTTGCATAAGTTACCCAATTTATATGGCGCGGAAAACAGAACACGAGTGTTAGATTTGCCTGCAATTTTCTTTAGGTTATGGGAGACTTGGTGAATGTAAGGAACCACCGCTACAGTTTCTTTCTTAGGGGCGGATGAACCTACCGTGGTGGACCTGTCTTGCGTACCCTTAGCCCGGCGAAGTAAGCCTTCTGCTACGGAAATGATCAGATGGGAGGGGTAGCCGGCTGATTGTAGCCTTGACACTTGATGCTTGAAACTTGCGTCCACCAAATGTGAACATGATTTGATGAGCGCATTGTTGAGGCACAATTTGGCCATGCCTCTTTTGATATGCTTTGAGTGGCTCGAGTTGAAACTTAGTAACGCCTTCTTTGCCCTGGGCTGATACGACCAGCAATCATGACAAACCAACAAGCCCGCATCGCAATCCTCGTCGATTGGAGGAAGAAACGGCGCTGATGCACGCCACACGTCACCACACCAAGTTCTTTAGGTGGTTTGTGGCCCCCGCGATCAGCTGCGGCTTCTCAGATGAGCGCCGAAAAAAAAATAACAAAAGATAGAGAGAGAGAGAAAAAAAATCACGCCATATCCACGAAGTGAATGATGATGAGTGGGCGAAGCTCGATCGTTTTCATCCATGGCAGAAAGAAAATGTGTGGTCTGGAACGCGCTTATACGTCATGGTCATCAGCGTCATCGTCATCGTTATCACGTGTAGTGGGTACATTCCACTATACTGGAACGCGCTTATTCTTCATGGTCATCAGGCGTCATCGTCATCTTTATCACCTGTAGTGGGTACATTCCACTATACTGGAACGCGCTTATACTTCATCGTTATCACGTGTAGTGGGTACATTCCACTATACTGCGTCATCGTCATCTTTATCACGTGGAGTGGGTACATTCCACTCTACGTGGCTATCTACCTACCTACCTACCTACCTACCTACCTACCTACTACTACTACTACTACGACTACGGAGGAGGGACAGACCCACATCCTAAGGAGCTTCGCCCCTAAAAAAAGACACCGCTCGTTAAATCAGCTGGGGAGGCCACGTTTTAAAGGGGCCCTGCAACACTTTTCGAGCATGGTCAGAAAATGCTGCCCATCGGTAGTCGAGGCTCCCGAGAATACGTGAGCCAAATATTATAGAGCAGCATGCGACCTGTAATTCAGAATAAATTCTCAAAGTAAGCTAAAAGTTGCGTTTTCTTCTCTCGACAAATGACGCTACAAGCTCAAAAATCACTCGTCACAGCTATTGTATCAGCCATTGGCTGATTTGAGCATGGCGCGCTCGGTCGTTACTCGGGCCGCCGCGGGAGGCCGCGACTGTTCCACGCGCGCGCGCGCAATCGCACTGAAAAGAGGCGTATACCAAGAAAAAAAAAAAGAGAAAAAGTGCTCGAGGTCACGAGGCGCGCGTGACGTTTCTTCTTTCCCCGTGTCATACCTCCCTGCTTAGAGTTACTGTATATGCTACCTTTAGGTAGCAGATTTGCGCATAGGTCCGCCATCTTGCCCGCCGAGGCATCCACGTCATGCTGGAAAGCCACCCCTTTCGAATGTAGAAGCCGACGTGGCCCATCGGCTCCGTGCGATTTCTCGTTCGTTCATAACCCGTCGCTGGCGCAATGACTTTGGCTTCGAAGAAAAAAAAAAGAAAAGGAGAACTCGAACAAATAATGACTTCAGATGAAACTGGTGCTATAGCTTGTTCGATAGCTGTCACCATCGGAAGTAATATTTTTGTTTTAAATAGCGAACAGGAAAACTTCGACTTAATTTACCGAGATTCTCGACAAATTAAGTTCAGCAAATCGCTCGCTTCACGTAGTTTTTGACGCAGCGCTTAGGTGGCTCGAGAAAACAATTGCTAGAACTATCACTCCGTGTTTTACAAATAACGCAAGCAAACCAGAATTTTCCGCATATCTACGTAGCTGTGGCATAATGTAAACACTCGGTGAGGTTTCGAATGCAATGCCGTACATTGCCCGGACTAAATTATCCTCTTCTGACAGACCTGTAATGCATATTCACGCATTCACTCGAGCACAATTTTATCGTTCCGTCCCGTTCGATTTATGTCAAGGGCTAGCCAGCCGTTGACCAGTGGGCAGCACTGAGTCGCGGCGCAACGCCGCACAGGCACTACGAACACTGACATTCACTAAAAACGGACAACGAAAGACACAACCACAACACCAACGAAAAACATTCCGCACTCAGCCGGATCGCCTCGCCGGAGTGCTTGGGCAGCGATGGTGATAGCGGTGGCAACGGCGGTAGAGCAGAGCAGCGGTGGTGGCGCGGCGGTCGCCAGCACCCGAGCGGCCGTGAAGTTGGCTTTCCCTCAAAAGGATGCTTTTTGCGCACGTGAGCGCGCTTGGCGAATGGGGGGCGCGAGCGGCGAGTTCTATCAGAGGCGCAACTCTGCTACCTAAAGGTAGCATATACAGTAACTCTATCCCTGCTTAGCTTCCAGCGCTTTCGTTGGGACGAGAGAAGAGAGAGTGCAATTGCAGCGTGCGACAAATCTTCGTAACTCCGCTCGTACTGGATGGATTCTATCAATTTTTTGCGGTGGTGAATTGGTCAGGCAATAAGCTCCTTTACTGAATCCATTGCATGGCTACTTAAAAAAGTGTTGTAGGGCCCCTTTAAATACCACGTGGTTGTTTGGCGCTGTTACGACCGGCTCTGGAATTCATTAGAGAGCGTTAGCAGGTTTCGGAAATACGGTACGCAAATATGACGGTACCACTCTGTGATGAGTGTGGTGCGCGTGTGAATTGTGCGCCTTTGAAAAGTGCGCAACATGAAAAGAAGAGTGCGCGGGAGCGGTGGCCGAGTAAAAGACGAAGATGACGACGTCGAAGACCGTCGCGCGTGAGAGCGTGGGGCGAAAGAAAATAATAAAGCTAACCAGAAGCCAATCGCTGTTCACCACGGAGCATCTCGGCAGCCTATCACGGGCCAGCACCTAGGTCCAAAGGTCACCAATGAGGAGTAGACAGGTGGACCCGAGGAGCACAAGCAGCCTAGGGCGAGAGGGGGAGCAGAAGAGTTCCAACGGAACGAGGCGAGTGGAAGGTCGTCACCGGGCCGGGCAGTCGGGTTGCGGACCCGAGCCTTCAGGACTTCAACCGGCCGGCGCCTCCTGCCGTCCTGTTCCAGTGCGTGGAGACCTGAGCAGCCGTGAACTCCAGTAAGGCCTGCGGACTTTGGCGCCGACAGGTAATGAGCAGCAGCAGTCGGGCTACAGGCCCGAGCTGCGCCTCCAGCTACCTGGCCAGCTTGCCACTACTGTCTCTTCGTCGCCAGCCAGTCAGCGTCCACTCCGACAGCCGGAGCTACTGCGTTCCGGTTTCGCATACGTCGCCGAGCCCTCAACGACATCGGTGAGACCCACCACTATTTATGGCCCCGCTCCGCAGCTCACCTGCGTATGAACTAGACTGTCTAGTTTAAGGCTTTGAACTTTAGTTCCGTGTGTCTTTAGAAGTTCTTTACCGTGTGCAGAGAACCTTTTGATGTGTTTGTTAGTGTGTGAATTTTCTTCGCTTTACTCTTATTAAATGTTTTGTGTGTGTTGAAACAAATGGCTTTGTCCTTCACAGAACTCTCAGTGGCTCAGCCCTAGAGTGCAAATACAAGCAAAAGGAAGAACCTGCATCACAAATTGGCGTCCGCAGCGACAGGACAAAGCTGTTTGTTTTTCACATAGAATTTTCGACGCGGTTAAAACCATGAACACTTGGGAATTATTAGAGCTGGCGGAACGCATGGGTCTGAAGGGAGCGGCGTTTAGAACATGGTATGAGGAGCGGATGGCGCGCGAGCGAGAGGAACGGGCTGCGAAACGTGAAGCCAGAAAGCAGCAGACTGAATTAGAAACACGCGCTAAGAAAGAGCAGCTCGAGCTAGAGACACGCGAGAAGAAAATGCAGCTAGAACGAGAGACACGCGAAAAGAAAGAGCGGCTAGAGCTAGAGACACGCGAATTGAAAAAAATTACACCATCTCCCGCTAAAGGGAACTATGTGTAGATGTGAAGCAGCGGGCGCTAACGCTTACACTAGCGGCGGCGTTGACGCTGGTGCTCATCGCAGCGTTGCGCAGGAGAGAAAACTGGGGAGGCGCAAAGCACGCAGTGATGGAGCGGTGTTTCCTACTGGAACATGCCAATCGCTGCTAATGGGTAATGAGAGACAGAAGACTCCGACTGGACACAGAGACCCGCAGTCCGCTTTTAGTTAACGCGCACGCTGCGAATTTTTATTGTTCAACAACGCACAGGAGAAATCTCCCACCGGCACCACCTTGCAGGTCAAAATCCATTGCCATATATACGGGGTGGCCAGGGAACGGTTGTGCAGCGCGAGCAGTCGGTTTTTTGAACCAAGAAACTCGCTAGCAGGCGCTGCCTGCGTCGGCGTCGCGAGGTGAGAGATGGGGGAGCGTAGGAGAGGAGAGGGAGGGGGCGCGCATGCGCAGTGGGAGTGTGGACGCCGTGGGCAGGGATGCCTAGAGGGGAGAGGGGGGGAGCGTACGAGGGGAGAGAGGAGAGGCGCATGCGCAGTGAGGGTGTTGTTGCCGCGGGGAGGGATGCCTAGAGGAGAGAGAGGGGGAGAGGAGGTTTATAATTTTTATTTTTTTGAAAATGTTTGCGCATGCGCAGTAAGGGTGGTCACGCGGCACACGACCACCACCGGATTAAGCTTCGCCATAAGATGCTTCACATCTAAAAGCAGCTGGAACTGGAACATGAGAGTTTGAAGCTGCGGCTTAAACTGGAAAATGCTCAATATACGCGGTTTGAGAGCCAGAGGTATGAGCCAGTGGTTGAGATGTGCTCTGATAGCAGTTTCACCGGGAGCGAGTTTTATTTCTGTAAGGCTGACCCTGAACCTTGTCATAGGCTTTCGCTAGAGTCAGAAGCTCACGTAGAGGATGACAGGAAGATGGGCAACCAAGAAACTAGGAGACTTCAGGAGCTCAGTGAAGCAGCGGAATGCTTCGCGAGCATGGAACAAGAATGTTCCTTTCAGAGTAAGTGGTGCATAAGAACATCCGAGAGGCCAAGCACATATCATGCAGAGGTAGGATTGCCTCTGAATAGCTCCGTTGAAGGAGCATTAAAAGTTCTCCTAGGTAACGACGGCGATTGCCGTGGAGAGAGCTCCGATGTGGTGGCGCTGCCTAATCATTTGTACCGCTGGATGTAGCAACAGGCGTCGCGTACATGGTCCCTGATCATGAGTGTAACTCGATCATACAGAGAGAGGGTTTAAGCTCTCGGGATAGCGTAAATCCTACAACTATGGGAAAGCAGAATGAGAGTGTAGAAACACTCATCAAACCTAACAGTATCGAGTCAGAGGTGCGCTCGGTGGGACATATGAATGTGGCAAGACAGGATGACCAATGTGAGAAGGTGAACAGCTTTGAACCTAGCGCAAAAATCGTTGAAGGCGAGCTAGGAGAAAGTCGACTGCAAGGTCAGTTCTTTTTAAGCAGCGAGAAACGTGGTGTGTTTCCTGAAACGTCTTGGGGCGCAGAGAGCATTTCCTCTCAGGGTTTTGCATCGTTAAAGGATAGCGAGTCAAAGCAAGGCGTTCGCATGCAGAAGGACGTCTCTCGAACGCTCCTGTCTCGGGGCACCTGGAGGCAATGCCTCGGGTTTGGTTCAAGTCCTTGCAGCGTTGTGCCTAGGAATACCGCTGAGCGTCCATGTGGTCTCAGGCAGGGGGTGCAGACACGCGTTTCAGCGAACGCGCATGAAAGCATCTTTGCCACATTTGTTTTCTCAACGTGCGCGAGGGGCAATCCGTCTGGTTTGGGACGCTATTACTTGAGCGTCTTCCATAACCGGTTGCTCTTTATGGACTTTGACTTTCGAAAACGGACATAGGTAATTTTTTTTGTACATAGTCGAGTTTGTTGTGAACTTGCGTTTGAGCGGTAGGGGCCTGCGAACCGTGGTGAAAACTTCGTATAGCGCGTTCGGGAAAGCGTACTGCGAGTCTAAAAGGAAGGTCACGTATAGAATTTTGATGCTAGGTGTGATACGATGTCAATAGATTTTGGGAAAGGTGTTTGAGTGCATAGTGGAAGCTTGCTTGGACTTAACGAGCAAAGTTTTTCGGAATGGTCATGGTGCATGAATTGTGTTCATTTGGCCTGAATGGTGCAACTCAGTGATCACCTGTCTGTTAGTGGGGACAGGTTTATATTTGTAAATAACCATGTAGTTTAATTGTGGAAGAGTGTTCACTAGGACTTTGTGATTAGAGTGCAATGGCTGTAATGTGCCTCACTTCTGTGCTACTTTCACAATGTAATATAATCCTAATATAAAATCATTGACGTGTCACCCTACTGCCATTGGACACGGTTTTCTGTTGTTGGATGAACTTCTACTTGTGAGCAATACGCTTTCTGTGCTCATTGACTGTAACTGAAACCTGTCAATAGACAACTTGTGAGCTGTTTAGAGTTTATCGTTGATGTAGGATGGATAGATGGATGCTATGAGCGTCCCCTTTATAACGGGGCGGTGACATGTCTGCCACCAGGCTCGAAAAAAAACTTTCTTTTTACGTTGGCCTAATGCCTTATCTACATTGATTAAATCTATGTTATTATAGCAAAGAAAAATATAAATTCACGGTCCATCTCTCTGCCTCTTAAGGCAGAATGACCTTATTTTTCCCCATTCTTCATTTTCGTCCTTTATCTCTACTTTTCTGCCACCAATACTCTAACCGTCTCTTACTTATTTCTATCGCGGACGTGTTCAGCTTTCCATTGTTGTCCCTAAAACCCAAGGCTTCATGTAGACTCGTGCCCACACGTATATCTGGGTGGATATCGCCACATTCAATCAGTACATGTTCCATCGTTTCCTTAGCTCCCCCCACAGCATGTACATTGTTCTTCTTCGTTACAGTATCTCGCTTTATAGCTACGCGTTCTAAGGCAACCCGACCTTGCTTCAAACAGTAAAGCGCTTCCCCTTGAATTATCATAAAACCTCTCCCTCCTTATTTCGTTTTTTCCCTTTCGGTAGTCACTGAGAGCCGGCTTCTTTTCCATCGCTGTCATCCAATAAGTCCTCTCCGCCTCTCTGACTTTTCGCTTAATGCTCCTTGTTGCCATGTCGCCCACACTGCTAGCCGTATATTTACTGGTGAGCCTCCTAGTTCTTTTTCTCCACTGCGTGTCGACGCTTTTTCTATACAAATACCTGAAAACCTTCCCTGCCCATCTACTCTCCTTCATTTTCCTCAGCCTCTCTTCAAATCTAATTTTGCTCTGAGCTTCCCTCACTTCAAAACCTGTCCATCCCATATCACCCTTTACAGCCTCATTTGTCGTCTTCCCGTGAGCGCCCAACGCGAGGCGTCCCACAGTCCTTTGATTTACATCCATTCCTGATTGCACCTCTGACTTCATGCACACCACTGAGTTCCCAAATGTAAGCCCCGGAACCATCACACCCTTCCACAGCCCTCGAAGCACCTCGTACCTATTGTATCCCCATAACGCTCTGTGCTTCATGATTGCAGCATTCCTCTTTCCCTTTGTTACCGATGTAACAAACGGAAAGGGATGTAGGGACGATGTGTGCCGCGCACCAAGCGGCAGTTTTTCGAACAGAAAAAATTTTTCGAAAAGGGGCCTATGTGATGAGTGTGGTGCGCGTGTGAATTGTGCGCCTTTGAAAAGTGTGTAATTTTATATACATAGTTTCCGCTTTAATTGTTGATTAAATGTTTTGTGTGTTCTTTGTTAAACAAATGGCTTTGTCCTTCGTGATGCTCTCAGAGGTTCAGCCCTAGAGAGCCAGTACAAAACGTAAAAAGAACCTGCATCACACACTCCTCTCCCGGTCGTTGACCTTTTGCCGCAGAAGGCACCCTAAAGGCCGAGACAGACGGTACGATTTTCCATGCGATGCGGCGTCCGGCGCGGCATCGCATGGTGACGTTTCGTGACGTTTTGTGACGTTTCATCGCATCGGACCGCCGCGCCGCATGCCCGGCGAGCATCAAACCGGGCAGATATTTTGGTCGCCGCCGGTCGCCGCATCGGATGGTCGCATGGCCGCAGCCAATGACAGCTCGGGAGAAGCGTGTCGTCACGCCGCTGGTGGTGCCATCTCCCTGAGAGCGGCGACCGTGGCCAAGGCGAGTCGATGGAGTCGGGCCTCGGAGCATTCGCCGACATTGCCGCTCGCGGCGGCGTGATAAACATGGAGTACATTTCACTTGTGACGTGAAAGATTTCCGGATTGAATAAAGTGATGTTTCAACTGTGCCATTTCTGCAAGACAACGCCCGTTTCGAAACCACTAGTGAGATCGCGAGCAGCGATGCGAGCCCATTTCGCAGGTAAACACAGCGGCACCGGCGTCTCGGCGAGCCGTCGCGCTTCGCTTCCACCTTTGCTCTTCACATCGATGACGTCGAGGAAGTTTATAGCGCATGCTAACGCATTACGTACGAGTGCAAAGCTTAATCGTGTTGGCAAAAATAAGCGCTCTACGACGAGCTCGCGTGTGATTGCGAACGGCGCAGGTGACAGCCGGCGCCCGCCATGCTAAGCCTACCCATCGGAGTCGTGAGTGACGGGGTGCTGTTGCCGCTGTTGCGACGTGCTTGTCGTGCACGAAGGCGTAGTCTTTTTCATTATTTTCTCATAGAACGAAGCGTGGCTGTGCAAAGTGGTTTGTTTTGTGCTTCATTCCGAGGATACGAAGTCTTCCCAGTGCGCATGCCGAGGCGCCGTATGTGGGCGGAGCCCTCCGCTGATTGCTCGTTCGCCCCATGTGTCTCGAAACGTCGTACGCCGCATGCCGGGCATCCGACGCCGCACGTCGCATCGCATGCAAAATCGTACCGTCTGTCTCGCGCTTAACACCACAAAAGTTTTCCCAAAAGTTACTGTGGGGTTGTCACGCCTCATCGTTGCATTTCAACCTAAGCATTGTTAACGACAAACCTGTCGTTCGGAGGACGCAGTGTCACTGGAACGGGTAGCGGCAAAATAACATCGAGCGGGAGAGAAGGAACGCGATCATACTGCCTTATCGTATTATCGTACCGTATTTCTGGAACTCGCTAAAACTCTATGATGGCAGGCGCCATTGGGCGTGAACAGGGGTGGGCAGTATCGAAGATACATGTATCTTAGATACTCTTTGGGTATCTTGTATCTGTATCGCGATACGTCTCGCAAAACGAGTATCTGTATCTGTATTTCCGATACATTCAATAATGTATCGTGTATCTTAAGATACAAGATACTGCTTAGAAACGCCACCCTGCGAGACAACAAACGTCGGCTGAACTACGCTTCTCAAGCTGACACTGCAGCCACTAAGCCACATCACTAAAGCTAAGGATAGTGATATTCCTTTGTCTTTTTTTCCGCTAGCTCCAGAGAGCATAGGAAACGAGGTCTATGCGCGTCTCTATTGGTGGAGCAGAGTCACGTGACATAACTGGAACCAAATATTTGCAAAAAAGAGCTTAACCTCAACTGAATAAAACCAACGATGGAGTTTACCGCTATGTGGATCTCATTACGGTATTTTTATATTGTGCTTAATTTCTTAACTAGGATGAATCATGTAACGTTCCTGCTATTATTCATTTTGGGGCCAAGTGTGTTTCTTTACGTTTTAGAGGGCATTCTAAAACGACAGATCTGATTTTTTGTGAAAAGGTTCATGGTACGTAGTGATTTTTCCGGCGTTTAAGGAAAGCGGGAGAAATATGACCACATACGTTACTGCGCTCATAGGCTATTGTGCTACAGCGCTCTCAGACTTGCTTCCAGCAAACAACCGGCAAGCGGACCGCGGCGAAATGAGCGGCCGCAGCTTAGGCATCGGCTCCACAGCGCGTCAGCATTTCTGACCGCCAGCAAAGAAACACCATCGTCCCTGAGGAGCAACAGGCTGATGGTCCGCGTGCCGGTTGTTTCGCTTGATGCGCGGTTAAGAGCGCTGCAGCAAAATAGCGCATGACCGCAGTAACGTGGTTTTATTTCATATTTCGCGTGCTTTCTTTAAAAGCCAGAAAATATTCACCATGCAGCATGTATGCCTCCAAAAAACAATTGCTTCGGTCGATTTTAAATGCGTTGTACGATGTGACCAATCACACTCTGCCCTCAAGTGAATATTAAAAATGTTGCCTAAATGACCATAGTAAATCAACCAACTAAGCGCAATGTTTAAATTGCGATTACAAGGGCCACATGACGGTAGACCATATGTCATTGGTTGAATTATGTCAAGGTTAAACGCTTGTTTTCTTTTTTTTTGTTTTTTTTTTTGCTTTTAAATATTTGGTTCTAATTGCGTGAAGCGCTCAGAATACTTATTCACTGTCATTTTTTATTGCGGAACTGCCTTGCTATTTCACTTAGGTATATTCGCTTTCCTCTTCTAGTTCCCTGTATAGTCCTTTTTTGTGTTACAAAAAAGCATGTAAGCGGGCTAGAAGTTGCAATAGTGTGAATAGCAGCGATATCCTTCGACACTTTTTGCCACGTACAATACATCTGGGAAGCCTCTAGGCGGCAGAAGTTCTCTCGAAGAGGAAATGGTAAGATTGCACTTTAGTGAATATTTTGCTAACGAACACTTTGCGCACGTTGATAGGGAGAATATGAAAAAATCACTGCAGTTTTATGTCGTAAGTGAACTGTGAGCGCTGACTAGGTAGTTATCGTCTTCACATTATGCTTCCCAAAAATATCGCTACCAGCGTTGTTGCTGCTCTTCACCTGTAGGCTGATGCGGTACTACGAAAACGGTAATACGCTTACGGACAGGGTAAGACTCTGCACCGGTATTTGTGCCATTTTGAGGAGGCTTCTTATTGAAGTTCTTGAAATTAGACGGCAATCCTCTAGCTGGTCCCCAAGTAGTGCAGCGACACCCATCAATACAAATGTGTCAAGTAAACAAATGCCAATAACTTGTTTCGGAAGGAAACTAATATACATTAAGCAAGCAAAAACATAACTTTCGGGATTCAAACAGATATTTCATTAAAATAAACAAATTTGGTAGCACTTAAGATATTTTCAAGCAAACACTTCTGTGCATAGGTATTTGCAGCGTCATTATATAGGTCTATAACAGGAAATTTAAAAATGTATCGAAGTATCTTAAGATACAATTAGGAAGTATCGTATCGGATACATTCATTCCCGAAGTATCTTGTATCTGTATCTCCAATACTTCTTGCCCTAGTATCTTGTATCGTATAGCGATACAATTATCCGCCGCGGTGGTATAGCGGTTAGGGTGCTCGGCTGCTGACCCGAAGGTCGCGGGTTCGATTCCGGCCGCGGCGGTCGCATTTCGATGGAGGCGCAATGGTAGAGGGCCCGTGAACTGTGCGATGTCAGTGCACGTTAAAGAACACCAGATGGTCAAAATTTCCGGAGCCCTCCACTACGGCGTCTCTCATAATCATATGGTGGTTTTGGGACGTTAAACCCCAGATATTATTATTATAGCGATACAATTTGAAAGTATCTTTGCCCAGCCCTGGGCGTGTACCTGTCAGTCAGAAAGTTCGCCAAGGATCGGCGCTTGTGCAGAGGCTCAGAGCGCCCCATTTTCCTGGAGGGGTCTTGCACGCGTGGTCGAGCGAGGCAGGAATGCCTTCATGGCCGGGTTCGGATGAACACGAGAGAGGTATCACGAACACCCCTTTCCCGGCTCTGACAGTGTGAGAAGGCACTGCTGGAGACGCTCTCACCTGAATGCAGCCGTTAGCACCTGCAGGGGTTTCTACACAGTAGCCGCTTTCTCGGAGGTCATTGACTCCCCGCCCTCCACCCCTCCTTCGGACCACGGTGTAAGAAAAATAATTTCTTACACCGTGGTCGAGACCCGTCGGACCAAGCTCCCGACAGCACCCATTGTGCAGGATACAATGCACCACACTACTATGTACCCACGTATCAAAATGACACTGCCGGAATTCACCATGGCGGCGGTTGCGAAGTGGTGCGGGCGTACAAAGGATGACCTCGCTGCCTCAGCAGTGCATTTTTGGGGGACCACTCATATTTACAACGTCACTCACAGGGAGGACGAGGAGACACCTGGTAGGCATTCGTTGAAAGGCTGCATTGCTGAGTTGTGTACACTGCATGGAGAGATTACCCTTTACGTTCAAAATGAGGACGTGAACATTGCCGGGAGGGAAATACACTTCTTTGTATTGTATCACCGCTCATGAACGACTTTCCGGAAGATGCCCCCTGCCCGCGTATCAGGGGTATAAAATTGTTGGCATGCTCAAGCTGGCGATCAATTCAAACACATTCCAGTTCTGTCTTAAGGTGCATAATGGCATGCGTGTTCAGCTGCCTTTCAAACAAGCGGGAGTCAGCCAGCTTGGCGCCAAGCAGATGGAAAGTGATGGGTGCATGTCACTGCGAACAGCCAAGGCCACCGCAGCGGCCTAAAAAATTTCGCGTGCAGGCTCTGGGGGCGGAGGCGGTGGTATTGGGGGGGGGGGGGGTCGCGCCCAATTACCCCCCCCCCCTGGATCCACCCTATTCTCAAAACCACATTTTTTATCACATCGTGCGGTGTTACCCAGAATATGTTTGATGCAGTGGTCAGGTTTTAAAGGAGTACTCACACAACCTTTCGCGGCCGAGATAGCCTGCGGGATCGATAGCCGTGAACAAGCGCATAGCATCTGCAAAATATCAACAGCTAACATAGCTTGGAAGCTATTTTAAATGAATTTTGAAGGGGACCCATTGGGACCCACCTACTTCCCCACTTCACCCCGCTACAGTCAATACACGTTATGATGACGTCATAGCCGCCATTTTTCTTTTTTACCGCGTTTGCTCCAGCTGACTACTACGCGGTCGCTGCTCGCGAGTCTCTGGTCGCGGCGTACGCTTTGAAAGTTTTGTGTTTGGCGACACTTCTCTCCCGTTTCCTATTCGAACGGACTTATTGATGCGTACACTGCGGAAGTGCGTCACAGTTCTTTGTGCTGACGTTGACGATCGTTGAGCCCGCTAAGTGGTGATAGTTACACCCGGCGGCTTGCCATTTTTGGAGCTCTCTCATACTGAAACTGAGACCTGTTGGTGATGAGGAGCCTATAATTAATTATCTTTCGCACGCGGCAGCAAAGGATATGCGCGTAATGACTAACAGGCCCCCAGCAACACATATCAGCAAAAAAAAGAAAAAAAAAACGCTAGGCCAAAATTTTTTGTGTCAGTGCCCCTTTAAGCATTCTTCCGGATATTTGAAAGCCTATACATTGCTCAGGGCGAGAAAAGCAAGACATTACAGCTGTAGCAGGATATGTGGCACAGGCAGGAGCGCTAGCAAAAGAAAAGAACGAGGACTGTTGTTGCTGCTCGCGCTTGCTCGTCTCGAACCGCTCACCGCTAAACGCGTCACTGGCTCAACGTTAAACGCATACCATCAAGTGGCGACTTCAGACATCTTATTTTGAACTGTCATTTAATTGCAGTAAATTCAAGCAGCATTTTCTCATTAGTGCACTTTTTAAGGTCATGTGTTCTGAATGAGCAATGCTAAAAATAAAATAATGTTTTTTTTTCTACTCTGTAATGTTTATAAGCATGCGCTTATGTCAAATTTTCCAATAGTCTTTTGCATAGGTCGGCGAACTCACTCATGAGTCGACTCACTCTGATCGAACCTTTAGTCTGAGTGAGTCCATGTGAGTCCGGTTGAAGAAAAATTTCGTGAGTCTGCATCCGAGTGAGTCCAAAGCGCAATATACATTTCTTGAGTGAGTCTGAGTGAGTTACACCTTCTTTTGCCGACCTATGGTCCTATCTACTTATATTCAGCGTTACTATCAGCCTTGCGAGGAATTCACGGTTTGACTCGCGTCTACTCACACATATTACAAAGCTGTGTCGTTCATAAATCATTTCAATATTCATTGATAACAGGTGCGAATTACGTAGCGGGTTGCCTTGACCTCACCCCCGCCAACTATTTCAGGGAAGTTCTTGATAAATGCATCTGATGTTGTCATCTCTTTCAAGAAAAAATGACCTTACTGCTTTGCAAACACTCACAACTCGTATTCGAAGGTACATATCAAAAGGCGCCAAGAAGAGTGCCGATTACGTGAGATATTGGTATGAAAGTGCATTGACACACTGGTCGAAAAAGCTAATTCTAGGCTAACGGACTCATGAGTCAACTCACTCGAACTCAGATCGAGCCGTGAGCCTGAGTCTGAGTGAGTCCGGGTCAGTAATGTTGTGGAGAGACTGAGTCCGAGTGAGTCCGGTTGACGAAAATTTTGGTGAGTGTGAGTCCGAGTGAGTCCGGCTCAGGAAAATTTTGGTGAGTCTGAGTGAGCCCTGAGTGCAAAATATATTTCATGAGTGAGTCCGAGTGGGCTCCAGAAGTTTTGCCGACCTATGGTCTTTTGTGAGAAAGCTGCCAAAAGGCGGGGCAGAATCAACGTTTATGGAAAAGTCAATGTCATAAAATCTGCGCACAACAGACTAATAGTAATTGCATATATGTTTTCAGCAGTCAAAAATACATATCGTGTGAAAATTCCAGCCTAGAAATATTTAATGTTAAGGCAACTAGTTTTCGGACCAGGGTCTGAACAAAATTTGCCGCTAAGATTTTCCGCCAAACTAAAAGATTTCATGTTGAAATCGGAAAACACAAACTTTATTTCAAACAGCAGCTAGAAGAAAATAATGAATTTGATGCGTTTTTCAGAAACTGCCACCGTCTACCGGCGGCGCCGTGAAATAGAGGGGGTGACATTAAAGGAGCACTGACACAAAATTTCGACGGCGAGATAATGAGTGAAATAGATGTCTGTGGAGACATAGACAACGCCTACGAAATATCAAGGGCGAATACAGCCTAGAACATATTTAAAATCAATTTCAAAGTGCATGCCGCACGACTGAGCGAGATGCGAGCCCCTCGCGACGCCGACATCAACGCGGGAGCAATGTAAACAAACTACGTCACGATTTTGTGTTGCCTGGTTGTTGGTTGTGCCCTTGCGCTACCTGCGATTTCTTCCTCCGTGCCTGACGTAGGCGGCGCCCGCTCTTGCGCGCGCCGCCTACGTCACAGTTCTGCGTGGTCACGTGGCCAGCTGCGTTTATCTTGCTACCGGAACTGCTCCTGACTAGCTCGGTGCTCTTTGAAACCGAAACTGCGACTGGGCGCTCTAAAAACGTCTGTAAATAACTAACCGTCGCGCACTCGCGCAAACGAGGTTTCCAGCCGTGATAAGTGGGTCGTAAGCTACCTATTGCAACAAAAAAGAAACAAGGTGCAAAATTTTTGTGTCAGTGCTCCTTTAACGTCGCCGGAAACGGGCGCGCCAACAACAGTCTTTTAGCACGTTACGGTAATGCGGTACGGTATCACCGTACCACTCCTTGTGCCTTCGTCTCTCATAATTCCAGTGAAGGCACCCCAACGCCACGGATGCTTTCTTCAAAGATTACTCTTGAGTTGTCACGCCTCATTTTCGCCTCTCTGGCTACGCGTTGTGCGGAACCTATGCGGGACCTGTCGTTCGGTGGATGCACTGTCACTGTAACAGGGAGCGGCTAAAGCACAACGAGCGAGAAAGGACAAGGGGTAGGCTAATACCGTACCGTAATTTCCTGACTTTCGTGTCCCCCACTACGGTTCCTAGAACCACAACGAACGGCACCGGCAGCGAACAGTACTCCCAGGTGGGATGAAGCCCCTATAGATAGACGCACGTCTGAAATAGTTCGAAATAAGTTCTCGCCATGTTACCAAACGTCTTTCTTTTCCCCTTTTCTCAAAACCGAATTTTTCATCATATCGTACGCTGTTACCCACAATATGTTTGATGCTGTGGTCAGATTTTGAAGGGGTGCTGACACAAAATTTCGCGGCCGAGATAGCCTGCGGGATCGATTCCCGTGAACATGCGCATATGATCTGCAAAATATCAAAAGCGACCATAGCTTGGAAGGTATTTTAAAGGAATTTTGAAGTTTGCGTGCGTGATCGCGGAACGACCCCTCAAAAAGGACCCCCCTACTTCCGCCACGTCACCCCGCTGCAGTCAATACAAGTTATGATGACGTCATACCCGAAATTTTTCTTTTTACCGCGTTTGCTCCAGCAGACTACAACGCGGCGGCTGCTCGCGAGTCCGTGGTCGCGGCGCACGTATTGAAAGTTTTGTGTTTGGCGACACTTCTGTCCCGTTTCCTGTTCGAACGGACTTCTTGATGCGTACCGTGCGGAAGTGCGTCACAGTTCTGTGTGCTGACGTGGTCGAGCGTTGCACCCGCTAGGTTGTGATAGTTGCACCCGGCGGCTTGTCATTTTTGGAGCTCTCCCAAACTGAAGCCGAGACTTGTTGGTAATGAGGAACCTCTAATTCATTATCCTTCGCGTGCGGCAGCAAACGATGTGTCGTGTAATGTCTAACAGGCCCCCAGCAACACATTGCAGCAAAAAAAACAAGAAGCCAAAATTTTTTTGTCAGTGCCCCTTTAAACATTCTTCCAGTGTTTGAAAGCCTATGCATTGCTTAGCGCGGGAAAAGCAAGACATTACAGCTGTAGCACGGGCAGGAGCGCTAGCAAAAGAAAAGAACGAGGACTGTTTTTGCTACTCGCGCTTGCTCGTCTTGAACCGCTTTACCAGTGGGGCTTGTCTAACAAACGCGTCACTGGCTCAACGTTAAACGCATACCATCAAGTGGCGACTTCAGACATCTTATTTTGAACTGTCATTTAATTCCAGTAAAATCAAGCAGCATTTTCTCATTAGTGCACTTTTTAAGGTCATATGTTCTGAATGAGCAAAGCTAAAAATAAAATAATGTTTTTTTTTTCTACTCTGTACTCTTTAAAAGCATGCGCTTATGTCAAATTTATAAATAGTATTTTGTGAGAAAGCTGCCAAAAGGCGGGGCAGAATCAACGTTAATGGAAAAGTTAATGTCTTAAAATCTGCGCACAAAAGACTAATAGTAATTCCATATTTGTTTTCAGCAGTCAGAAATGCATATCGTCTGAAAATTCCAGCTAGAAATATTTAATATTAAGGCGAATAGTTTTCGGACCAGGGCCTGAACAAAATTATCAGCGAAGATTTTACGCCAAACTGAACTTCAAGAGGGTTTCGACTTGGGCTTGTTGGTGATTCATCTTGATGGGAACTGATGCGCACAAAAGACAGGGACACAAGAAGGAACATAGATGGACACACGAAGCGCAAACTAACAACAGTTTATTGGCAGGAAATGTGACCTTACTTATACCAAAAAAACACTTATCGCGTATTACGAAGCAAAGACAAACTAACACACACGTGTATTACCAGTGAGATATGATATTTCTTTCTCTGAAAGAGATATGGATGGCATGCTGATGCATGGGTCTTTGAGACATGAGATATTGTGAGCTTCAACGATAAGGCGCGTCGTTTCACTTTTGCTCTTTGCAATCACAGTGCAAGTTTGAAATTCAGGTTTGCAACCACATTTTTCTCAATGAAGAGCCAGCCACCCCCCTGTTTTGTCTTTCACGTTGTACGCATGCTCGCGGAAGGCGGTCGTTTATGCATCGACCTGTCTGACCGATATACACGCGGTTACATGTCAGCGAAAAATGCGATACACAACCCCTTCTACGTAGTTTACATATCTGGCTTGATATTTCTTTTTACATGTTTTCTTTTCTTTGCAGTTAGGGTGCGTCATTTTGCACACTGAAGCAAGCTTGGCTGGCGCAGAAAGCAAGACCTTCACATCTGCTTTTTGAGCAATCTTTTTGATGTTGTGCGACACTTTATGAATATAAGGGATTACAACAAATTTTCTTTTATCCCTCTCCTGAGGTACGGGGGGCATGTTCGAGGCAGAAGCTTTCACATTTCTAAGTAGCTTCTCAGCTACGGAAAGGATCAGTTCACCAGGGTAACGTGCCTGTGATAAACGCGCTGTTTGCTGAGAGAAGCTTTGAATCATTTGATGGGGGGCAGGATTTTTCCAGGGCATTTTTTAGACAAAGATTGGCAATTCCTCTTTTCACTAACTTCGAGTGCGCTGAGTTAAAAGGAAGAATTGGTTTAATTCGCTCGGGGTTCATAGGCCCGAGCGAATAAACCAGTGTTTTTTGGTTTAAGTAAGGTCACATTTCCTGCCCATAAACTGTTGTTAGTTTGCGCTTCGTCTGTCCATCTATGTTCCTTCTTATGTCCCTGTCTTTTGTGCGCATCAGTTCCCATCAAGTCAAACTGAAAGATTGCGCGCTGAAATCAGTAAACACAAACTTTATTTCAAACAGCAGCTAGAAGAAAATAATGAATTTGATGCGTTTTTCAGAAACTGCCGCGTCTACCGGCCACGCCGTGAACTAGCGGAGGTGACATTAACGTCGCCGGAAACGGGCGCGCCAACGATAGTCTTTTAGCAAGTTACGGTAATGCGGTACGGTATCACTGTACCACTCCTTGTGCCTTCGCCTCTCATATTTCCAGTGAAGGCACCCCAACGCCACGGATGCTTTCTTCAAAGATTACTCTTGTGTTGTCACGCCTCATTTTCGCCTCTGACTACGCTTTGTTAAAGGACCCCTGACAGCAAAAGTTTTGTTTACGACTTTTTTACAGTAATTTGTAGCTTTGCGTCTGGTAATGCCGAAATTGAATCGCAAATACTCTAACGCATCGTATAATTAATGCTAGCGTCGTTAATTCAGGACGATTTTGCTTCAATTCGAAACGCCCGCCTAAATACCATAAGAAACTAGCGCCCCACAGCGGGGCAGCGCCTGAGACTACATGCGCTCAAAAATGGCCTCCGAGATTAGCCGGCGGCGCCGTTGCTACGGCCGTTCCATTCGACGCGTCGCCCAGCGGAGAAGTGTAATTTTGTCGCCTCCCGAAGGCCCCGCGAGGTGGCGATCTTTCCCCATGAGTCGAGCGGCGCTCGTCTGCCTGGCACAGCGTGCGATTTCAGTTCAGTCACGACATCAACCCTGTTGGCACATTGTTACCTACTTGAGACACGTTATAAGCACGCAGTCAACGTGCATCTACACCTTGCTGCAGATACAAATAAGTTCAGGTACCTTATTAATAAGTTATTCCTTGCTTTTGCATGCAAGATTAGTGGTCGTTTAAAAGCCGATTTGGGTAACAGAGGCTGCTAGCGAGGAATATTTCATCTAGGTTGCATATGCAAGCTTGCCGAACGGTGTTTTCCAAGTTGTCGCGAAATATGACAACACGTAGGTATGCATTTTTTTTAAAATCATTCCCACGCAACTACGAAAGTACTGCAGCAGCTACATTACAGCATAGCTCTCTTTGGCTCAAACACCATAAGTGGTAGTATGGTACCGCGCTAGAAGACATAGCTTTGTCTCTCGCACTTCGAGCGAAATTCTTACAACGGAGCTGTTATGGTATAGAGCAGGGGTCTCAAAGTCACCTCACCCAGCGGGCCGCACTGACGCAATTTGGTCCAGCAACGGCCAGGACCGGAAAGGAGGTAAAAGGGGGGGGGGGGGGGGCATTTTGTACAAATTGTTAACATTTCAAAAAAAAAAAAAAACACCTTCCCCATATTTCATATACGGGTCATTTCTGAAGGATATTTGGCGCCAGAATTCCAACAACATGTCGATAGCGGTCGCCTAAATGACTAAACCAACTAAACTGTCTGGACGCAGATTCGGAACGTAGTTTTTGTTTCACAGTTAAGCATCAGCACATGGCGACCACATGAGGTGCCTCACGAAAACAATGCTTAAGACCAGTCATGCCATGTAGCACACGTACAGGTACATAGTGATTAAGAGAATAAAAAAAATTGGCCGCGTATCTGCGTGCTTCGCTGCAAATGTCATCGAAAGACGATAGTCTTCTGCCGGTCGTACTATATGAGTCCTGGTCTCGTCCGCGGCCACCTGTGATGCTGTTCTCGACCATTTCCGTCCTGGCATGACCAAACGTCTTCTCGCCGCAAGCGCGGTGTTTTTGGCACCGTGTAAAAAGCTGAGAAGTCGCGCAGAGCGACCGGAGTGACCACGAAAAGAGATTCTCTTGTTTGCACCGACGACGGCAGACTGCGCCAGCTATCGTGCGTCGGATGAAACACGCGGCACTTCGCGCGACCTCGGAGATAGACGACGGCTCTTCGCTTTTGCGAGGCAGCTCCCATTTTCAGCGCAGCCTAAGAAACACTAGGGTCTTTAGAATTAAGTATCTATGTATTTTCTATAAAAGAACACACCACTTAATACTTCCGTATTGTTGTTGCGCCTCAGATATGCGTAATATTTGCTTTTTTGATCGACAATGTTCACAAGTATGCACGAAAACGACTGTTCAAGATGGCTGGGCGTTCAGAAAGTGGTTAAAGTTTGGCCGAGTAGCTGAATTGTGTGACGTGCCGACAAACAGACAAACACACCAAAATTTCTCCATTTAAGTATCCCAAGTAAGACTATCGTCTTAAAAATTGCGACGAAGACAGTCATTTGCGGGCCGCAAGCGGTAGGGTCGCGGGCCGCATGCGGCCCGCGTGTTTGCGACCCCTTGTATAGAGGCTAACTCTTTCGAATTTTTTTGCGTGCGTAACACAGAAAGGCCGTTCTTTGTCTTTTTTTTCTGGTTGACCGAAGGCTTCTGGACATATATTTAGAGGCACGTGGAAGAACCTCAACCATGATCGTCGGCAGGGGGGTGCAAAAGGGGCACTTGCCCCCCTCAAGCCTCACCAGCAGTTGCCCTCACCCAAGCTAGTCCAGTGCTCTCCCCCTCCCCCCAGCCGCGATGCAACGCTCGTTTGCACCCACCTAGACATTTAAGGCCAGAAGGCTGCCGCCGTGACGTCACGAAGCGGCGGCGGCGGCTGCTCGCCACCGAGCAGTGAACTGCGTGAAAATGTTCTTGGTCAAAAAACCTCACATATTTAAACATATTTTTTCCTCTGCGTGTACTAAAGAGTGCGCTTGCTATTATGGCCTTATATTTACTGTTCCGTAGTAAGCAGAAATAGATATATGACTCCACGAAACTTCGCATTGTTTTCTTCATCAATATCAACAAATTGATATATATGAACCACGTCGCACTTCGAAGGTAACTGTCTCCACGTAAAACATATAGGGTAAACCGAATGAAAGTAAAAGCATTTCATCGGATTATACCAAGGTTTGACGCCTAACAAAAGTACAAAGCTGACGGGTTGTTATGCGGAGTTTTCGCTAGAACTATTTGGTACAACATAGTGGAGGGGACAGCACAGGTACCGACGAGGACGAAAAAAGGCACACAGTAGACAAGCACAGCGCTGTGTTTGTCTTGCTTCTATTAATGTCAGGGCGAAAACGAGTACTCTTACTTTCCATACATTTCTCATATCGAGTTGCGCTTGCAAGAAGTCAGGAAAGTAATGGACGGGCATTTAATAAATAAAAGAGAGGAAATCTCATAACAGGTAAGGTGACATTGCGCGCATCTTAGAAATGAGAATAGGAGACTGATGGCTTGCTTTCTGAAGAACTTTATTTACGCGAAAGCCACGTCAAGAGTTGCTTCTTACTCAGTGTTTCGAGCTTTCTCTTCTTTGATTTAGAATGAGCTTCCAAAATCTTGTCATTCATTCTGCAACAAAAATTTTTCAGAAGAATGTTAGTGCTGCTCCACAAAACGTCCTTCAGCACCAGTTCACAAGAGTGTCCGTCATCGCAGCCATCGAAATCTGACGACTCGTCGTTGCTTAGTAGCGCCATGATGAGGTCTGTTACCACCTGGCATTGGTTTGACTGCTTTAAAAACACGTCTTGTTTTGATAGTTGCTCCACTACAGCATAACTATGCTGTAATGGAGCACTGCGTACGTGTAATCGCGCTGTGAAATATAATAAAATTCTGCAGGACGACTCACCCTGGAGTACTGCGAAGGAATGAAGTTGTCTCGTGGAATTGCGCGCAGCCATTTTCTGCGCAGCTCGTCCTCTTGCGGAAATCTAAAAACGCGCACCTTGCACTTCGAGTCGTAATTTCCACGGCACTGAGGGACGCAACACTTGTTCGGCATGATGAAGTCAATGCACCACACACAATACAGCACTCACGACGTCGCAAAAACGGGACATTGCACTGAGGGGACCGACGTGCCTCGTGTGACGCCGAGAAGCAAACTGAGGTGCACGCTGTGCCACCGTACTATCTGTCCTCCGTCAATGAAAATGGAGCGCTTTGGACTAAACCATTACCCCGTTCGAAGCTGATATTTCACTGAAATATAACTTTCGTATGATTAATGCAGCTTTGTTTGGGCTTTTGTGTTTCATTATTCAGACAAATGCAGGCAGTTTCTGAATGGCTACTAGCGCACGTGTCTCAATTTGTATCCATCCGCGCTTAACCCCAAAAGCGGGTGGCCGGGAAAGCCGGTTTTCCCAACACCACCTGTTTTACCCGCCGCCGCCAGTTGGTGACGCCAGCACTCGGAGTGCGGAGAGCCCTTCGGCCTTGAAAGTCTAGGTGGTGGTGTTTGCACTCCCCCAAGAGAAAATCCTGGCGACGACCATGACCTCAACTGATGCCCCCCCCCCCCCCCCCCTCTTTTTTCCTTTTTTTTTTTCTTTTGCGGCCGCATTTACACGGAGGCGACAGCTGAAGGCTTGTGTAGCTACGTTTCGGTGCGTGGTATTATTTCGTGTGTCGCCGCAATTTGATGGAAGCCACATACTTTCTTCTTTTTTTCTATTATTATTGGCGGGTGGCCGCTATTAACTAACGTGGGCAGCACCGTGACTGATCGAGCAGCTTACCGCAAAAAGCTTGCTTGCAACTGCAAGCCACTTCACAGAAAAGTGCTCAGAGTATGAGTTGTCTTTTTTTGTTTTTGTATATGCTGAAAATCAAGGCTCTGACACTTGTCTTTGCAAATAATGGGTCATGTATCCTCAAGTGATTTTGTCTGCCCCTTCTCCCCCCATCCCGGCTGTGGCTTTGGTGCATCAAACCCCTTCCTTGCTTGTCAAGCACGTCAACTGAAGAGGTTACTACGTTCACCTCAATTCCATACATAATGTAAAAAACCTTATGCATTGCAGGATATTTTGCACAGCTCTACCCAGAATACTGTATTAAGGTCGCCTCATGTCTTCCTTCGTCCTATATTGAAGTGGCAAAGTAAATGTCAGATACCAATGATACAAAAGAACACTGGCAGAACTATTTGATATATCCAAATTTAAAAAAAAATGTAATTTCAGATTTAAATCATGCATACGATAATTGCAGAATGAAAATCGGCCACTGCGTCAACCTGCAAACAAAAATCGTGTTCTTTTTTTTCTTTTTTTTTGAACAATGCAAGACTACACAGATAACGAAAATAAGGCATGTAGCGAATTGAAGCATTTTGCTTGGGCGTCAGGGATGGTGTGTAGAGCGAAAAACGCAAGCAGAATAGACACGAGCTCTGGATGGCTGGTTGCGCAAAAAAGAAAAAAAAAAGAAAAGAAAGAGAAAAGAACTGAAAAGAAAAAAAATCACGCCATATCCACGAAGTGAATGATGATGAGTGGGCGAAGCTCGATCGTTTTCATCCATGGCAGAAAGAGAATGTGTGGTCAGGAACGCGCTTATACTTCATGGTCATCATCGTCATCACGTGTAGTGGGTACAATCCACTATACTGGAACGCGCTTATACTTAATCGTTATCACGTGTAGTGGGTACATTCCACTATACTGCGTCATCGTCATCTTTATCACGGAATGTACCCACTACACGTGGCTACCTACCTACCTACTACTACTACTACTACGACTACAGAGGAGGGACAGACCCACACCCTAAGGAGCTTCGCCCCTAAAACAGCCACAGTACAACACGCGAGGCGACCTATCAGCGTTCGTGTCTACTCCGTGTGTGTTTGTTTGCTAAAAACCGTCCCCGAGAGAAAATTACGAGCGCGTAGCAAAGCGTAATGTATGGCATCAGCGAACGGTCTTGTCGCTATGTGCCTCTCTCCGCAGTCCCAAGTATGCGTCAGAATTGAAGAGGCAATAGCCCAATTACACCAGTAAGCGACATTTTGTCTTTAGTCGGCACGCAAGTGTGCTGCAATTTTCGATTACGCGTCGCACAGAGGCTGCGATTGCCAAGCTTTCGCCCTCCGCGCGTGTCCGCGTCGGGGGAAGCAAACCAAGGAAGGGGGGGGGGGGGGGGGCGCCGCGGTGCGGCGGCGGGAGTAGTTATCCCGCTTTCTCCGATTACACCCTCTGCGTGCGAATGGGAAGCCGGAGCAACGGCGCGCCGCCTGCTAATCTCGGAGACCACGGCTCAAGCTTCGGCGACGCTGAACGCGCCGTATCCGAATAAGGTGACCCGAGGGCGGTGAAGAATAAAACGATGTGGGTACTTTGAGCGTGTCCCCTCAGCAAAAAGAAAAGCATTCCTGGCGTAAGCAGGCAAAACTACCTTGAGAGCAGCCCGGAAACAGAGCGAGAGGGGTGACGAACAATAGTCCTCGCCGGGATCCAGTCGGTGTATTGTGCGCGCCCCAAAAATGTTCTCCAACGCCGACAATACTTGCTTGACCTCTGCAAGGTCACGAGGAGAGTCTCTGTCTACGTCAAACCACAGAAAATGTCGATTGTACCAGAATACTCCGATGAGCACTCACCTTTACTTTAAAACCAAATTAAAATATCTTATAGGCAACGCTCGTCCCTAATAATCGGTCAGAAGTGCCCCCGCATGCAAGAGTCTCAAACAAGAGCATCTCGAGTTTCCAAATTTGGTGTCAGGGGTCCTTTAAAGGGATACTGAACAATATTTTTGCCGCCAAGATTTTCAGCCAAATGGAAAGATTGGGGGTTGAAATCGATGGACACAACCTGAATTTCAGGCAGAAACTAGAGGAAAATAATGAATTTAATGAGTTTTTCACAAACCGCCGCGTCTAGCGGCCGCCCCGTGAACTAAAGGGTGGACGTGAATCTCGCCGGAAACAGGCATCCCACCAATGCTAGCCGTCGCCCGCGTCTCTCAACCCGCTCAGCTCGCACTACCTTTCCCAGAACCAGTACGGGAGCGAACAATGCTCCCGGCTGGGGTAAGGCATCAGCATGGTCGTCGGCAGAAATTTCTCTTGGGGGGTGCAAACCATTGTTGCATCGCGACTGGGAGAGGGGGAGAGCACTGGCATAGTTTGGGTGTGGGGAAGTGCTTGAGTGGCTTGAGGGGGGGCAAGTGCCCCTTTTGCACCCCCCCTGCCGACGCCCATGGGCATCCGTGCTTTTGTGGAAGGGAGAGGGTGGAATGAAAGGAGAGGTGGCGAAAAGGAAGAGAAGGACAGGAGCACGTGCACCCTGCATGCGCCAGGGAGAATCTGACGTCACGGCTCGCGCGCAGCCGCCGCGCGTTGACAATCCACCAAAAATACAGCCAATTGTTCAAAAATACGTGAAATAAACTCTGTTTATTGGAACTGTGGCGTCTGTTCAGATAATGCGGGACCTGTCGTTCGGTGGATGCACTGTCACTGTAACAGGGAGTGGCTAAAGCGCAACGAGCGAGAAAGGACAAGGGGTATGCTAATACCGTACCGTAATTTCCTGACTTTCGTGTTCCCCACTACGGTTCCTAGAACCACAACGAACGGCACCGGCAGCGAACAGTACTTCCAGGTGGGATGAAGCTCCTATAGACCTTTTTTAATGTGGGCGCCGCCATATTGCTTAGCGGGCGCCGCCATCCCTCGTCTGGCAACTCTTCTGGCATGTGCGAAGCTCCACGGTTGCATGGTAGGTATACGTGCGGCCGCAGTTTTAGTCGTTTTTTTAGCTCTGACGCGGTGAATTTCGGTTGAAGTGGTGCAGGTTCTTTAGAGAATTAGTCTGTGAGGCGTTTTGAGTAGGTTTAAGCCGTTGAGAGTCAATTGTATGATTATACGGTGCCGCGAACGAGTTCCACTTGGTGGATGCATTATATTTACAGCACTGACTTTCTGCTCGAAGAACGCCCAATATTTTCAGCTCTTTCCTTTCCAGGAAGAGCAGCGACACTTCGAGGGCACAGTTAATTTTTTTCTCGCGCTGTAGGTATCGGCTTTTCTAACGCGATTTGTTTACGCCACGCCGTCGCATCGGCTATCGCTCTTACATGAAGCCGTGTGTTGACGTTTAGTGGTTAGTTTCATTTCATGGCACGGACGGCTTTGTTTGCTGCCTTGAAACTTATCTCGATTGTTATTCAACTCAATCCAGATAGCTCTTGATAACGATCGAAATTGCGGCGTCTTTATGCGCAACTGACTGTTTGGCGACCTACTCTTCGTTTCTTCGTAGGCACCAATTCTTGCTTTACTATTCGTCGCCGTGGAACCTTGACCTGCGATAGATAGAAATGTTACATGGGGCTGTTTATCGGATAAAAATATTGTCATTGTTGGAATAGCCGTAGGCTACGTACCTTCCGTCCATCGCCGAGCTCGAGCATCGGCGTCGATCGGGGCCATTGCGCTTCATTCGCCAGAAAAGAAGTGTTCTGAACATACCCGAGAACACGCGGAAGGCACAAAGTTTTTCCTATTTAAGCTTGCAAGCCATAAACGCCGCTGCTCCTCGTCAACAGGAAAACGATTTAACTTGAAGAGTCCGAAGCCGCAAAGACTCCGTGTCTGCTGATGCACTTCGCATTTTTCTCCCGACAGCAGTTTCCTTTTTCTGTAGTTGTTACTGCGCCCAAAAACAGCACAGTGGTTCCCTGTTGACTTATTACTTGCCGGCATGGCAATGAAAAAGAAAAGAATCCGCAAGTTGACCTACAACACGCAAAAATTCCTCGACAATGACACACATCCCAGCGTCAACACACGCACTCCAAGCCAGCGAGCACGAGCCAGAAAGGAGGAAAGCGCTGTGTGTGTGCGTGTAGGTGGTTAGAAGAAGAAAGGAAAAAGGCACCTAATGTCTGCAGCCCTATAGGAGACCAGCGCTGAATAGGTGGCGCGCCGAAAAAGGGCCCCTGGCGGCGAGTCGCGACACAACTCAGCCGCTCGCGCTCAGACGGCCGGCCGCAGTGTACCGCGGCGAGAGCACGCGCGTGCGCCGTTCCCCGGCTTGATTTTAACACGAGCAGCTGTTCCGCCAGTAATACTGCACTGTGGTTCTTAAAAAAAAAAAGAACTTTGTCCGAAGGTAACTCTCACTGCAAATCACTGGAAAACGGAGAGAAGCTCAGCAAAGCGGACTGCGCCTATATGCTTATGACGTCGAAGAGAGTGCTGTGCCGTGATTGCGATTCCGTCGTCAACATTTTCTGGCTTCTCGATGGGACTCGTGTCAGGCTAGTGCAGGCTGCACGCCTCTATTGATAAGTACGTGCTGCGTCGATATCCCGGGGCCCACTTCTGCAGTAAGAAAAATAGAGACAAGGAGTAGCGCCGTAAATTTTTTTTCTGGCGTGGTATGTATTCCCAATGCGCGGTATGTGTACACGCGGACGTTGATGAAGCAAACCACCGTGGTAGTATAGCACGTATGGTGTCACGCTGCTATACTCGAGGCCGTGGTCTAGATTTCCGGCCACGGCGGTGGCATTTCGATGGGGGCGAAATACAATGAACACGCGTGTACCTAGATTTATGGGCACATTAAAGAACCCCAAGCGGTCAAAATTGACCCTGGTACCCACACTACGGCGTGCCTCATAATCATACCTTGTCTGGCACGTAAAACCCAAGCAATTATCGATGTTGATCAAACCCCTTTATTCTAAGGAGACACAGGCAAGCGGAAAAACTAAAACACTAGGTTAGGCGTATTAAACAAGTAAAACTCCAATGTCTGTTAGTTCTAATTAATATTGTGTTTAACAAAGAAAAAACGAGCCCTTTAATTTACTTTTCTTCCCTTCATAGGTAAAAATCCAAGACATTTGACAATTCTCTAGCGAGGCATAAATTCCGATGTCACTTCGGCACGGCATCCAATGCAGATAGAAGCTTTCCGCATCGGCTGACTCCAGAAAGCTAAGGCTCGAGTAAACCGCTGCTTTATTCGTAACAAGATCCATGTCTGTAGCACAAATTAAGTTAAACGGAGGCATCACAACATCGAGTATCCATCACGTGCGTATTTTTTATAACAGCTATAGTTCAGCGGCTTGGGCGAATGTGCCCCCCGCAAACAACTCGTAGACAAGGCAGCTTTCCTTCTATACGAAACTGTTTGCAAATAATGTAGACTACCTGCCCGCCGTATCCTTCAAGATTACGCGGGGGCATCAGAAGTAGGTTGGTGGTGGTGGTCCGATAAAAAAAAATTGTTAGATATGCCACATGCTGCATAATATGCTAGTTTTATTTTGGACAAACTGCCGGTTAAATTCTGCTGTTTGGCCCTGGTTTCGACTGGTGGCCGTCTTGACTGTCGTATAAATCTAGCGGACACGAACAATTCGGTTTAGAAACCAGCCCGACGCCACTAGACAGGAGAGCAAGAGCAGACCATACTCTGCTCGCCCGTCCGCTTGGATGCAACGCCGCCGCCGTTTTTATTCATATGATTTAAAAGGAAAAATGTAGACGGATACGTCCTCGCTCATTTCTACATATTGTGGCACTTGAATACGCAACAGTACCGCCAGCGCCATGTGGTTTTGTTTCGGCGATGCGCGCCCGCACCGCCTAGGGAACCAGCGCTGGAGTTTTGGCGGTGCGGGCAGCGCCGCCCTGGTGGTCAAAGCGCGCACCTCTCAGCCGCTCCCGCAGACGAGAGCGGCCACTGGTAGAGGCGGTGCGGGCGCGCATCGCCGAAACAAAACCACATGGCGCTGGCGGTACTGTTGCGTATTCAAGTGCCACAATATGTAGAAATGAGCGAGGACGTATCCGTCTACATTTTTCCTTTTAAATCATATGAATAAAAACGGCGGCGGCGTTGCATCCAAGCGGACGGGCGAGCAGAGTATGGTCTGCTCTTGCTCTCCTGTCTAGTGGCGTCGGGCTGGTTTCTAAACCGAATTGTTCGTGTCCGCTAGATTTATACGACAGTCAAGACGGCCACCAGTCCAAACCAGGGCCAAACAGCAGAATTTAACCGGCAGTTTGTCCAAAATAAAACTAGCATATTATGCAGCATGTGGCATATCTAACATTTTTTTTTATCGGACCACCACCACCAACCTCCTTCTGATGCCCCCCGCGTAATCTTGAAGGATACGGCGGGCAGGTAGTCTACATTATTTGCAAACAGTTTCGTATAGAAGGAAAGCTGCCTTGTCTACGAGTTGTTTGCGGGGGCACATTCGCCCAAGCCGCTGAACTATAGCTGTTATAAAAAATACGCACGCGATGGATACTCGATGTTGTGATGCCTCCGTTTAACTTAATTTGTGCTACAGACATGGATCTTGTTACGAATAAAGCAGCGGTTTACTTGAGGCTTAGCTTTCTGGAGTCAGCCGATGCCGAAAGCTTCTATCTGCATTGGATGCCGTGCCGAAGTGACATCGGAATTTATGCCTCGCTAGAGAATTGTCAAATGTCTTGGATTTTTACCTATGAAGGGAAGAAAAGTAAATTTAAGGGCTCGTTTTTTTCTTTGTTAAACACAATATTATTTAGAACTAACAGACATTGGATTTTTTACTTGTTT
Source organism: Rhipicephalus appendiculatus (assembly GCA_030522465.1). Classification (NCBI taxonomy): domain Eukaryota; kingdom Metazoa; phylum Arthropoda; class Arachnida; order Ixodida; family Ixodidae; genus Rhipicephalus; species Rhipicephalus appendiculatus. The sequence continues at coordinate 51,842 of JALIZH010001273.1, forward strand.
AATACGCCTAACCTAGTGTTTTAGTTTTTCCGCTTGCCTGTGTCTCCTTAGAATAAAGGGGTTTGATCAACATCGATAATTGCTAGGGTTTTACGTGCCAGACAAGGTATGATTATGAGGCACGCCGTAGTGTGGGTACCAGGATCAATTTTGATCGCTTGGGTTCTTTAATGTGCACATAAATCTAGGTACACGCGTGTTCTTTGTATTTCACCCCATCGAAATGCCACCGCCGTGGCCGGAAATCTAGACCACGGCCTCGAGTATAGCAGCGTGACACGATACGTGCTATACTACCACGGTGGTTTGCTTCATCAACGTCCGCGTGTACACATACCGCGCATTGGGAATACATACCACGCCAGAAAAAAAATTGACGGCGCTACTCCTTGTCTCTATTTTTCTTACTGCAGAAGTGGGCCCCGGGATATCGACGCAGCACGTACTTATCAATAGAGGCGTGCAGCCTGCACTAGCCTGACACGAGTCCCATCGAGAAGCCAGAAAATGTTGACGACGGAATCGCAATCACGGCACAGCACTCTCTTCGACGCCATAAGCATATAGGCGCAGTCCGCTTTGCTGAGCTTCTCTCCGTTTTCCAGCGATTTGCAGTGAGAGTTACCTTCGGACAAAGTTCTTTTTTTTTTTTAAGAACCACAGTGCAGTATTACTGGCGGAACAGCTGCTCGTGTTAAAATCAAGCCGGGGAACGGCGCACGCGCGTGCTCTCGCCGCGGTACACTGCGGCCGGCCGTCTGAGCGCGAGCGGCTGAGTTGTGTCGCGACTCGCCGCCAGGGGCCCTTTTTCGGCGCGCCACCTATCCAGCGCTGGTCTCCTATAGGGAGCACGGCGCAGTGCCTACGCTGTTGCCAGACCTGTCCTCCTCGCCCGTTAAAAAGGTCTATAGATAGACGCACGTCTGAGTGCCTTCGTGGAAGGGGAGAATGCGGAACGGGAGGATAGGAACACCTGCACTCTTCAATCGCCGCGGTGAGAAGTGGCTCGGGCTAGATAACGGGCAGCCGCCTCACGCTGACAATCCTAAAAAAATATGTGAAATAAACTCTGCTTTGTCACAGTCGTGTGTTGCGATTAGAATTTTGGTGTTTTCATCATTTGTTTTTCGATTTTTTGTTGAATGTCTTTTTAAGTCCGTTAGGCCTCCTGGTGGTGCATGTCACCCCCCATTTTCTTTGGAGTTATTTTTACACACACAGACATAGATAAATGTCACTAGCTTTCACGTGTCTCTTCAGAGAGCAAAATGATTCCGTTGTCCAACGGTAATACTTCCGTGACGATGTTCTAACTTATCTTGGCAATAAAGGGAAGGCTACCGAGCCAAAGTAGGCGTGTGCCACCGGTGAAGAATATAGTCCCACACCTGCGTCCGTGTTTTCGCGTGAAAATTATAAAAAAAAGAACCATATTACTTAATTTTCTACGGGATGCTGTTTATAAACAGACGCAGCACGCACCAATGAGATATTCATATTTGTTTTACTTTATGCACTCATTTCATGTTTTTCAACGTGTGAAAACGTCGTACGTTTTACGTGCACCTCCCAGTCAAAATGGCGTCTTCGTCTTTTGGTGAGCGCTCGTCGCCCTCCAGCTATTCCGACGGCTCGCTGAAAGAGCTTGTGACGAATTTCACTCACTAATGGGTGTCTAAGCAGACGTAGCAAATTGTCTGCAGCGTTATTATTCGAACACGGTCGTTATTGAAACGCTAGCCGAACCGCACTACTTCGCGGAGGAGTACATGTGCAGTAGCGCCACCCCCGTAGTTTTCCCTTCATTGCCAAGAAAAGTTGTCCGTAGGCATAGTATATGCACTGGACAAATAGGGTTGGAAAGGGGGGGGGGGGGGGTGCGGGGAGGAAGTGTAATGTGTTCGATAAGGTGGACAATCGGGAACAGGAAAGCTTGGGAACCCCTCTCTCCAACCCTGTCTCGGGGAAACAAAAAGAATGTTTGTAAAGTATGTGTGCTAAGGGAAGAGGTGGGGAGGGGGGTGACCATGCCTTTTCAGCATGGAAATCGAAATTCGGCACACTTTGGATTCAAGTGGTTCCCGGAACAGGCTGCGCGCTATTTTTTGTAACCCCCTGCACGTGCACACGGCTCAGCAGCATACAATGCTTTTTCTTTGCCCAGAGCTTTTCTTTCACCTCTCCTTTCCTGAAAGAGACATACAGCCTCTGGCACTCTGGCATACTTTTTTCCTAGTACCTCTTCCACAGTAAGGTAAACTGGGAGAGGAGGGGGGAGGAGCCAAGGAAAAAAAAGCTTCGATGCATATTTCTCTACGAGACTCGTTCACACGCAGTCGCTTCGTGCACGAGACCACTCGTCGACTATTAAGTCCTTCAACTCGACGTGCTCGATCACGACAGCCTTCTATTCCTCGTGAACACATCTTCGGCTGTAGCTGCGGTTTTCAGGTTGTAAATATACAGTCCAAACACCTGAATTCACGTACGGTGAGCCATGGCATCGACTTCCGCGGCGACAGCTGTTCCGGGTACCTCCCCGACAAGCCTCGAACACCGTCGGACCTTTCCCGCTCGACCTATGGAGGAGGATATTCAGTTACCTGGACGCCGCGTCCCTCTTGGCTGTGGCCGAGGCATCGCCCAAACTGAAGCGGTTCGCGTTCTGCTCGAAGATCCTGAGAAGACTGACCTTCGATCCGGAGACGGACGAACAAATCGCCAAGAAGTTCGTGCTGGCGACGCGCGAGCAACTGGTCGACGGCAACCAGGTACAAGACGTGCCTCTCGTTCTGCAAGTCCGACGACTTCGTATGAACAACTGCCTCGCATTCCCTTCGGCTTCGATTCTGGACATCGCGCGCTACTGCCGCAACCTTCGAGAATTCAGCTGCATCAACTGCGTCGTCGAACCAAATGCTCTCTTCGAACCTCCTGGCCCTAAAGCTGACCGGCGTCACGAAGCTCGAGTGGTCGCTCTACGAAGACAGCCAGTACAAGACTTGGCTGGACAAGCGCACCGTCACCCACCTGCGCACCTTTCCCAAGTTGCAGTGCCCGAGGTTGAACACCATGTACGTGGAGCTGGCCGTCACGGCCGAAACCGTTTACTACTTGGACAACTTTGTGGCGCGGTGTCGCCGACTACGGCACCTGCACGTGCACGCTATCCGTAAGGAGGACCCCAAGGTGCCGAGCTCCGAAGCCTGCCGCCGAGAGCTGACGAAACACAAGTCGCATTTCGAGACCTTCAAGTACAGCCACGAAGAACTGCTGACGCCAAGGAACCTGGCAATCCGGTTGACGGAGCGGGACCAGCGACGCCGTACTTTCAGCGCTGAAGACGCTATCTGGGGCAACGTCGACTGCCGGTTCAAACCCGAAGAAGCCATTAACCTGTTCACCTTCGCGGACGTGGTCGAAAAGAAAGTGATCCTGCGCGGCACCAAGCAAGTCGTGGTCGTCGTCGAGGGCGACGCGAGGTCCACCTGCCTGTTTGAACACGCCGCCGGGCAAGCCGATTCGTGGAAGGACGTCACACGCCTGTCCTTAGGTCTGGTGGCGCCCAAGGGATTCGAGGTCCCGAATTCGCCAACTGCACACCGAGGCTACATGAACCCGATGATGCAATTCTTCGACGCGTGCGTCTCCCGTTTAGTGGAACTCAACGTGACCGCCTTCCATTTCACCATAGAAGCCGACTGCTGCCTGGTGGTCGCCTCGACACTGCCCAATCTTCGTTCCCTGGCACTCGCGCCGTGCGGCGTCAACCACGCACACTCCCTCGAATCTCTCGCTTCTGGTTGCCTCTTCCTGGAGCATCTGGACGTCGGAAGCGACGGTGTTCTGTCGTGCGAGGATTGCCATCGTCCGCTGCTCTTCACGGCGCGCCGTTTCTGGAAGCTCCACGAGACCACCAGGCTGCGCCGCCTCAGCATCGGTGAGACGGCTACGGTCGCCGACTTCAACTTTCTTCAGCTGTGCCGGGTCGTGGAATTACGCCTCAACGTGGACAGCAAGGACGCCGCGAAACTGCGGGACTGCACTTGGTCTCTGGGCGATCTCCTCCGCTTCAACCGGCTGCTGACTTCTTTGACGCTCATAGCCGGCAGGGAGATCCTGGGACCGCGCTTTGCTGAGAACCTGAGCGCGGTCCGTAGCCTGCAGCACTTGTGCGTGCTGACCGCGACCCGGACCCCCGAGAGGGCAGCCGAGGACTTCTTTATGATCCTGGAGGGCTGCTTGCCGCAGCTGCGGTCGCTTCACGCGCACTACCTGGACATCCGTGGGACGATCCAGGTACGTACTTGGTTGCGTCAGTGGCAGCCCGACTACACCGCGCCGGCCATCGCGAAGTGGAGGTCGTCGCAAGGCGTCTTCCTTGGATGAGAGCCCCTGCCTTGGCCGCCTCTGCAGTGTGTCCACATTTATCGGACTGGTCAGGCCCAGAAACCGCTTCTGAGGCGCCGTCCTTCTATCCCCGCGAGAAACACTTCATTGTGCGTGTGACATTTTTCAATGTGTAGACCTTATTATGTAACGTTGGACAATATTCTGTAAAAATTTTCGAAATGCGCAACAATGCAATTTTATATTTATTCCTAATTGTACACCATCTTTTCAAATGCTTAAACTATACTCTCTCTGCAGGCCTATTTCCGGCAACAGATAGACATTGTTGCAAAAAAGTGTACGTGCGAAAGAAACTGAAAACGCTCATATGTGCTGAATGCTAGCGATTTGTTATAATAATCTACTTGTAGTAATGTTCCGCTTTGTATTGGAACCCCATGAGACACGCTTTATTTTGTCTGTGATACTTTTCAAGATGTAGGCAACATCATGCGACGTTCGGCTCTCGATAACCGTCTCTGATATTTTGCATAAAAAGCCCCACTGGGCAATTAGCAAAGATTATTTATACGCCATCGTTTGGAATGTTGAGCTCGCAAATTAAGCCGCTTCTGTACGGCAAATTTCTGCGACAGGTGTTAAGGTGCTTTTGTGAAACGTATGCAAGCGGAAGGCAATGCCAAGCATTTAATTGTGCTTAAGCGGTAATTTGTTTATTGACTTTAATACTTAATTGTCCGACATTTCATGGTGCGCTGTTTGGAGATATTTCGGTGTAGGTTTGCATTATTTATTTATTTATTTATTTTCTGTATGAGCAATTGTATGTGATATTTTTCAACACGTGATATGTAACACTAACTTCCACTAAACAGTAGTGTGTCATATCAATACAGCAGGCTCCAGAAGCCAGTGCGCTACAACTCGAACCAGTATACGTGACCTCCTCAGTTTATTTATGCTCTTGTACATTGTGATGACCTGTGCAATAAACGCCTTTTGTTATATGCACGGAACTTCGGTGCTTGTGTTTTTGTCGGCTTGCACCCCGGCAACACCGAACCTCGCTTTGTTTGTTGACCGGTTGCTTGCTAATCGGTTCTGTTATTACAGTGAAAGCTGTTATCAGATTACAACAACTGTTTTACAACACCCATTTGTAGCACGAAGCTTGTCACTTCGTGCTACAAATGGGTGGTTGTCTATTTTCCCTTTCTTAACCCTTCCGCCACCTTGCGGGATTCCGCAGAACTCATTTGCAATTCATCGCTTGAGTATTTTTTTAAATGCGAATGCATTTCTTAGTCGGGCTATGTCAGGCGTCCGTCGGTGGCGTTGTTCCGCGGGGAGGTGGATAGGTTGAGGAGGTGTCCGCGCGCGGGCAGGTGTTATCTCTCCGCTTTCACTCCCTCTCCCATAGCAACAGCTGCGGGCGCGCGCGCTTATCCTCGCCCCTAGCAACCGCAGCAGGTGGTGCGGGCGGAGTAGTGGAGAGGAGGAGCGCGCTCTGGTGCGTGAGGGCGCTCGCATCGCGGGAGCTCGGCGGAGCTCCCGCGATAAAAAAATAAAAAATTTAAAGAAAGAAACAGGCGCTGCGCCGTGCTCCCGGCCGGGCTGCAGAAATTAGGCGCCTTTTCCTTCTTCGAACCACAACCACCATATATAAATGGAGTGAAGCGCGCGCGAAATGCATTCGCATTACCTCACGATTCCCTTCCGGGTAGGTGGGGGCATTTTTTTTTTAGGAGCGAAGCTCCTTGGGCCCGTACCCCGCCGTCGCCGGGGATGCTCCCTGCAACATAGATGCTGCGCCGGCGCAAAAAGACAATGAAACGCCGCGCGCGCCGGACGCCGAGCGGTTTGGTTCTAGCGCACCAGAAATTCGAGGTTAAATAAAGGAAATAAGCTCTGTGCACAACTGGTTATAATGGTTGTCATCACTTTCACCGTCTTTATCGTGGATTGTGAAATGACAACCATCATTCTAGAGCAGTATGGGCGCTTTGTCGAAGGTAGTAGCAGATGCTCTCCCAGTGTTGTATGCGTTACCGAAAAAAACTAACTAAATACATTACTCGTTACTCTAAACGTGGCGCGTTACCACGTTACCTCTAAAGAAAGGTAACGCGTTGCCGTTACCGAAAAGAAGTAACGAACGTTACCTCGGCCATTACTCCACAATGATAAGTTTTAATCAATGTGTTTTTACCGCAGTAACCCACAATAAAACTTTTTTTCAATCTCAAATTCATGTTTTACACAAAACGTCTAACCCAAACAAGGATTATACCCAAAATTATCAATTAACGAGAATTATTTGTACAAATTTTTATGTACGGTCCCATAGGTCGGCAAACTCACTCATGAGCCGACTCAATCAGACTGAGATCGGCCCGTGAGTCTGAGCCTGAGTGATGCAGGGTGGGTAATAATTTCGTGAGTTTGAGTCCTAGTGAGTCCGGTTGAGGAAATTTTTAGTGAGTCCGAGTCGGAGTGAGTCCGCTTGAGGAAAATAAAGGTGAGTTTGAGTCCGAGTGAGCCCTAAGCGCAATATATGTTTCTTGAGTGAGTCTGAGTGAGCTCCACCTTTCATTGCCGACATATGGTCCTATTTACTCATCTTCAGGATTACTATCAGCCTTATATCAGCTTACATTTATACTCAAGTTTATTCATACATACCTCAACGCACTCAGGATCATGCGCCCCCCTCAATATTTATGGTCAGAGACATGAATTGGGAGAGGCGCCATGACTTCTCCCCGCAAACTCTTTCACAGAAAATACTTGATAAAACGATCTCGTCTGAGTCGGGTATTTCATAAAAATATCCTTACTGGATCACTAGATTACTGATAACTTGTATTTGAAAGTATAAGGTGAAAAGGACTTATCGTAGACCCCGATTATGTGAGATATTGGCATTAAAGAGCATTGACACCAAGATCGAAAAAATGTAGTTTCACGCTCGCGGACTCATGAGTCGACTCAATCAGGCTCACTCAGACTCAAGTCAAGCCATGAGTCTGAGTCTGAGTCTGAGTGAGTCCGGCTGAGTAATATGTGGGTGAGTTTGAGTCCGGGTGAGTCCGGTTACAAAAAAGTTTTGTGAGTCTGAGTTCGACTTAGTCCGGTTGAGGAAAATTTTGGTGAGTCTGAGTGCGAGTGAGCCCTCAGAGCAGAATATATTTGTTGAGTGAGTCTGAGTGAGTTCCAACTTTTTTTGCCGACCTATGACCGGATCTTAGCAATGTTATAGTAGCCTAAAGATGTTTGTAGAGTTACATGTGATAGCTTATGACCCTAGGAAAGAATTGTAAATTTAAGGGCTCGTTTTCTTTGTTCTCATTATAGTTTTCGTTATTATTAGCTTCTAAGGCTCTGTGGCACATGATGAAGCCATTTTTCTCAATGTGACATTATACACAATGTGAGATTCAATCATCCACGCTATCCGCAAAGAAAGGATCACCTAATTCTCAAGAAATTTACAGTAATCGGCCTTTTCTGATTCCGAACAGCATTTAGAGTGGAGATCGTCGAAATCCAAACTGGTGGTCCTTGGCCTTCGAAATTGCCCGCTGCGCGAGAGTAGGCAATCACGGAGACCTGCATTGGCGCCTCTTTTTTTTTCTTTTTTTTGGGGGGGGCGGGGGGGGGGGGGGTAGACAATTGCATGTTTGTGACACCAGATGTTCCTTGGTCCGCACCTGTCGTCGCGTTTTGGCCACCAAAAATCATGCGCATGCGCAGACCTACGCAGACAAGGCCTATTCTGACGGCGTGCTTGTACAAGCTAAATAGATGCGCAAATATTGTTGTAGTAAAGAAATGCTTTAACGGCCTAGTCAGGAAAAAAAGATATCTGTGCATAAACATTTTTTGTTCGCTTCAACCGGTAGAAGTACCGTAAAAATTTGCGAGCGTTTATGTCAGGGTGTTAAAAATGAGCCTCGCTCGCTCAGGAGCTCAATAACCAGAAACGTAGCTGCCGTTGCAGACAAAAAAGAAGCAAAATTTGTTTTCAAAACAAAGTTGATAAGTCTGATCAACTTTATAGCAACTATTATGCAGCAACTATCATAAAATGTCGCATATTTATGCATTTTTTAAAAGCTCTTTCCTTCACTCTACAAGTTTCAGACAACGTTACCTTACTGTTTGTTGCACATGCATTTCATACACCAAATGTCTTCTTTGTAACAGTAATATTTGCGTCATAGACTTCGAGAACGACCGGCAATGAAATATTTCTTGCCTCCTAAATTACGCACTTAAAAAGAAAACTAAGTTCCTTTTCGGGCTATTGGGTGGTATGTGCATACTCAAAATACTCAGTCAAACCTAAAATATCCATTTTCGGATCCGTGTCGATCTCTCATGGAATCACCTGTTTGCGATAACCACGGTTAGTAGACTAACTGCGGTCATGTCATGGGCGGTGCCAGCGGGGGGAACAGGGGAGCTGGAGGCCCCCCCCAAAATTTCTCCTGCCCCCCCCCTTTGCCCCCCCCCCCCCCCAAGAGCCAACATAGTCAAAACACAACGCCTATATTCCCCGCCTCCCCCCCCCCTGAGGGAACTCACTTATCATGGGTGCCCCCCCCCCCCCCCAGTAAAGAAATCCTGGCGCCGCCCCTGGGTTATGTCTGCCGTGTAGTTACCTGTAACCGTGGTTATCCGTAGTATTCGCGTAACAGCGGTATTGGGTTTTAGTTGAAACAGAGCGACGCCAGTCAAGGTAGCGATTAATTTTTTATTTTTATTTTTTTTTTTTGTGCTGCAAGATAAAGTTCGATGTTTCGCGTCCCACTCGCATTCTTTTTAAAGGGCCCCTCACCAGGTTTGACAATTTTTAGCTGACGAGCGCAATTGATACACTGAGCGTTCACGATCACGTCTGCCAAAATTTGCAACGCTACGCGCCGCGGAAACGGGTCAAATTTCAAGCTGAACGCTGCTTGCCCTTCCTTTCGCGTGCTCGCGCGTAGAGAATGAGGGGATGACGTACACGGCGGAATGGCCCTACGTAGATGGCAGTGCTGTGACGACGGTCCTCTACGTAGACGGCTGCGCACTGACGTCGACAGCAGTAGCACGTGACACTGCGAAAATTATTTGACACGACGTGTGTAGTTTGTGGAATTTGTTGCTTGAATAGATGAATAAAACTTGAGAGAAATAATGAGACGCACAAGGGGAATGTCTGCGTCTTTTTCATTTTTGTTCAGTGAATTGCAGCGATATGCGGGGCTAATGTGCCTCCGTTTCGCATGCGTTCGTGTCCCCGCGGTTAGCGCATTGAGGAGACGCCAGCCCTGGAAACGAAAGTGATGTCCTGGCGCGTTCGAGCACTCAATGTGCTCATTTATTCTAGCGCGCCCAAGTAAACGTAAATGCGGCACTGGCTCATGATACCGCTACTCTCGTGCCAGTGAAAAGTGAAACGAACGCGCACCGAGGCATCCATCCCGCAGAAACAGGCAATAGACCACAAAATAACGCTGGTCAACAAAACAACGCCGCACGCGTGCTCGGGGGCTGGGCTTCCTCGGTCACGTCATGCACACGTGACCTTTCGTGCCATGACGTGTTGCTCTCGCTCGGGCGCCGGAGAAGGTGGGGAAGAGATTTGGCTTGCGAAGGCTACGCGGGCCGAGCGGCAAGGGTTTCGAGCTCGCCTCCTCGCATCATGGTTTCGCGCCGCATCAAAATATCGGTTTTCTCAGCGCCTAATGAACCGATTGAAAAAATTCTTGTGGCATAATGCTCCTTATCGGACACACAACTGCCAGCGTCTAACTAAATTTTGTTATGGGGCCTGGTGAGGGGCCCTTTAAGGCTTTCCTTCCTGCCGTGGGGTCACGCCTATTCTGCATGGTGTGCAGCATTCCGTTGAGGCAGACTCGATTGGCAGCACACCTGTAGTAGGATTCTAGCCACCCTACCTGTAGACCGGTTGAAGTTGGCGGCTGTCTCCTAGATGAGCCAGGATTCCACAAAAAGCCGCTTATGGCCTCCATGTCGAGAACGCGGGACTTGTCAAGTTCTAGACGGTGGTCATTCACCGCGCTGTGCTCAGCGAGTCTACTACTTTTTCACTGGAACTTGCGCACGTCGTTTTCATGTTGCAGCAGTCTTTTGGGGAAGTTCTTTCCTTCCCCCACAAACGAGGCGTCACAATGAACACGTATACGAATAAAACAAACTCTCCAGCTACTTTTTAATTTAAGTTTATAATAATTGACGAGACCCATTCGGTCTCTTCATCAGGGGGTGACTGTCCCTCAGGGGGTGACACCCTTGATGAAGAGACCGAATGGGTCTCGAAACGTAGGGCAAGTTGTGAATTTCAATATTAAAACTTAGATTAAAAAGAGGCTGGGGAGTTCGTTTTATTCGTATAATTTTTACCCAGCCGGACAGATCTCTGTCAAATATGTTTACATTTAAATGAACAATAAACACGTAGTATGGAGTAAACTGGCTTTCCCTTCGGCAAGCCTGTCTTTTGGCCAGGTGCCAGCAATCCACGTGCTACAATCCACTTCCACGAAAAGCATGTGTGTACAGCTTCTCATGGCGGATTTCGCGGCTTTCTTCAAGCTTTGTGTCGCGATGGCCCAACCTTCCCCACAGGGAGTTAGCGCGTCTTCAGAAATTTCTACCCACGATTTCCACAAACAAAACCGCTTCAGCCCGCGCATTCTTTGTCCATGCCTGGCAAGCCGACAGCACTCCGACGCTGCGGCAAAAGAATTCACCGGGGCGAGCTCTGGGAAAATGGCACCTACAAGATGAAAAATAACGAGTAACGCAACGCCTCACGTTACCGAAAAATGGTTAAGTAAGCACGTTACTCGTTACAGTTCCGAAATCGTAACGAGTACGTTACTAGGTTACCGAAGAAAATGCGTTACCAGTAACGGCGCTGCTTGTAACGCGTTACCGCTAACGCTGTATCGCTATCACTAACGTTGCGCGTCTGTTTTCCACGCGCCGCTCCGCTGGCCATTCGCCGACCGTGGTCACATGGAACTCCGAATTGCTGCATAGAAGCCGACCCTGCTTCAGTGGTGCAGGGCTGTTCCTCCTTTTGGCTTCGTCGGATTCAGAACTCAGCGTGTTGCACATTTTGATCTTGTGCGTCTCACGCGGCCGCTTTTTCTGTGGATGTATTATTATTCGCTGTCAATCGCATGTTTCCATGTTTGGTGCCTGTCACTGGTTTTGCTGACCTTACAGGGTGCAGTGCACCCTATATACTGCAGAAATCCAAGTTAGAGTGGAAAACCTTTTTTCTACATACCGTGCGCGCAATCAGGAGTCCGACGGTTCCTGCAATGGTCTTTGTGAATGGGACGCGACAAGCCAGCTTCGAGAAATGTTAGGATATGCGAGGTTAGTTAATGCCGGAAGAACGGCACTTTTGTAGCGTAAGCTACACTGGCCGAGGTTGAGCAGTTTCGCATGGCTTATCGAAAGCTATGCTGCGCATGCCCGAGGAGCAGTGACGTCCCACGGCGCACAGCTGGCGCGCCGGAGAAGGCCTGGAAGCTCCCATGTAGTGACGTGTCACTAGTGGGCTGGCGCTTGAGCTCGCTCGCTAGTCCGTCCGTCCATCCGTCCGTAGCTAACGCTACGTATATCCTGGCAAAGCCGAGCTAAGCCACTGCTAATTTTTATTTGTGCTTTGTGTATCATGCTACCTATCTGGTTGTATATTTTAAGGTTCTTTCAAGACTCGTGAAGTAACGTGTGCGCCCTTGTGTGACTTCGTAGCATTTATTTATCGCCTACGACTGCACACTTTTAAGTGTGCAGCATTTTATTGCAGCTGTCACGCCGTAATGCCCCACGCGCGTTAGGCGTCGCGGAAGCGTGTTACTAGTCCGGGGTGCATCACTTTCAATGCTTCTCCTTTGCAACACCAAACGCCAAATAAAACAAATGTCACGTTCAGCCCACATACAATTAGAGAACAGCTTTTTCTTTTTGCTTAAATGTTTGTTTAAATAGAGCAATACAGGGCAGAGCAAAATTAAAAAAAAATAGAAGGTATTGTTAGCTAAGGTTGATAAAAGAGCGGCCTCCAACGCAGCCCCTGCGCAAACGAAGGTGGCTTCACCGCACAAAAATGGACAGGAAAATGGCGGACCTATGCGCAACTCTGCTACATAAAGGTAGCATATAGAGTAACTCTTGGCACACCTTGCGTCAGACGCCACCGCGTGGCAGGGTGACGCAGAAGGGATCACTCCACGCACCGCAGTTAAAAAAAAAAGAAAAAAAAATCACAGCATATCCACGAGGTGAATGATGGTGAGGTGGGCGAAGCTTGAGAGGTTATGGTTGATGCCGTTTCGTCAGGATCCCGCGGTGCGAGTCAGAGAAGCGGCAGCGAAGCGTGCGCGGCGCCTTGCGGATCCCGAGACGGTGCGCGCAAATGGCGCCGCGAGGCAACGTGCACTCCGAGCAGCGGACCCCGAAAGGCGAGCACGAGCCGCCGCGGCCCTCCGCGCCCGCTGCTTCGCTTCGTCCATGCCCCACCAACGATTCGACACGTACGGCGACGATCCAGGAGACTGAGAGAGGCACTCGATCGCCGCGCACTCAGGCAAAGCGCGCAGCAGCCAATCGGAGAGTAGCGGCAGAGTAACGCCATCTAGGAAATGAGAAGAGAAATGGTCATCTCTTATCATGGCCTCCGAGATGGCAGGCGATACTGGGGGTTACGCGTTACGCCTGACAAGGTTAGACTAAGAGGAGCTTCTCCCCTAAAACAGGGAAGAAATATCTAAGACCGTCGGCTTCTACATTGTCGGCACTTGCAGGGCGTTGCTCAAACACAAAGGCGTAACAACTGTGATGGTTGCTAGTCCACGCTTGTCCTGTGTATACCTGTGCGTTCTTTTCGAGCGTCCTTCTTCGTGCTTCAGCGGCGCGCTGCAAGTATCGAGCTGCTTGTCGTTCTTCGTGTGACATTCCAATTTCTCGCTATCGCATTCATTGCTTCGTCCTTGCGGGGAATCAGTGACTTTTTTTGTTTACTGCGATTGCAATCTGTTGTTCCCGTTTAGCGCCGCTCCAGTGTCACTAAAGATCCCGAAGTGCACTCTCCGCGTACATATGACGGCGGCATAACCAGCACTTTAGAAAAACAGGACGTATTTCTGTAGGTCCTTCAGTGCGTGTGCAGAGCGCACTTCCTCCCTCTTTCCATGCCACCTTCGACCTCTACCCTCCACCGCCAGTGAATGTAAGCAAACGGAATGCTCATTGGTTGGTTGCATTACTGCGAGAGACTGTATGGAGGTACCTATAAGAAAAAAATTGGCCGCGTATCTGCGTGCTTCGCTGGAAATGTCGTCGAAAGGCGATAGTCTTGTGCAGGCCGTACTACTATGTTTGCCTTGCCTCAGACAGCGCCTACTCTACGTTGAATTGGCCGCATCTGGCTGGCATTGATAAAATAGAGGCGGCGTTGGTGCGAGAGATATGAACGCCATCGAAAAACATGAGCTTGTGCTGAACCAAGGGCCACTGCCAGAGGCAGCACTTCATCGTCGGCAAAGCGCTTTTTCGTGCAAAGCGTCGCAGTTCATGCACAGCTCCGCATTTTCAGCACAGCCTAAAAGACACTAGGGTCTTTAGAATTATGTATCTGTGTATTTTCTAATAAAAGAACACACGACCTGATACTTACATATTAATGTTGCGCCTCAGGTATGCGTAGTATTTGCTTTTTTGATCGAATATGTTCACAAGTATGAACGGCAACACCAGTTCAAGATGGCTGGGCGTTCAGAAAGTGGTTACACTTTGGCCGAGCAGCTGAATCGGGTTACCGACAGACAGACAGAAAGACCAAAATTTTTGCGTTCAAGTATCCCAAGAAAGACTATCGTCTTTAATAGCTCAACCCACCACGGGCAATCAGCCATGAATCATTCGGCAGTATAATTTGTGAAAGAAGAAAAAAAATCCTGACAATATAATTTGCAGCGAAGCGAAAATATTAGCGGTAATTACTATTTCTTTTTTGCATCTCAAAGAAAAAAAGAGTTAAATAAAAAGAATTAAATAGGTAGACGTAAAATAAAGAAATAAAATAACTAATATGTGCTTTCAATATTAGCATGGCACTCTGTTTGATTCCTTCATATAATTAAATATGGTCCAGTGCCAACGCCTCCACAACACATTGACAGTGTTCGTACAGCTAGGTCCATGAAAACCTCGGCAACCGTTGAGAAGTACATTGCCATGGAAATGACTAGACCAGCCCCCAATTTTGTTACTGTACTCGGACATCGTGCCATGCTTGAATACCGAGGAATGCGTCGAGTGTGTGCTCGATGCAGTGGCGAGGGCCACATGGCTGCGACGTGTACCAAGCCCTTTTGCCAGAGGTGCGGCGCATTTGGCCACGTCACGGAGACGTGCACCGTTGCGTGCAGGAAGTGTGGCTGGGATCACTCTGCAAAAGAATGCTTCCGGAGAAAATCTTATGCTGCAGTTACGCAGAGCACGGTGGCCTCTCAGGAAGATTTTCCGTCACTGAGCGAAGCTTCGGCCGTGCACTCGTGTACTCCCGGTGCGACACACAGGCTTCAAGTGCTAAAGCCCACGAAGAGAGTTGTGCGACGCACTCCTCTCGACAACGTGGACAGCGGCTCCGCAAGCGGGCAACGCTCCCTAGACGCGAAGCCCGAAACCTCGAGCTCCGAGTCTGAAACGACCACAGGCGAAGGCTCGAGCAACGCAGAGAGCGTCGCGACAACCAGCAACACAGTGAAAGCATCCAGCGACCCTGCTTCGTCGCAGTTGGACTCGGATTCCACGTCGGCGTCTACAAATGATAAACCAGCGTCTCCACAGGCCGCCGCGGAGGGCGATGCGTTGGTGGCTGGTTCAGGAAAAGAAGCCTCTCAAGCGTCGCAACCCGCATCAAAGGCAACCACAGGAAAGAGAAGCGGCAACAGGGTAAAGGCCAAACCACGGTACGGCCGCACGCCCGCCTCCGCTCCGTTTTTCGCGTTCCGTTCCGGTTTTCGGCCGGACAGGAGGCGGCAGCAACTTTTCAGTTCGGTCGGTCGGAGCGGGCTCGCTCGCTTTCTCGATCGCTGATTGGCTGAGAAAAAAAACCGGTGGCCTCTGACGTCATCACGCCTGCCCGTCTGCCCGTCGTGAAAAAACATGGCGCCCGGCTGACGCGATCAAGCTGGTAGCGAAGCCTAGTCGGCAGCCGCGTTAAATAAGCTTATTTAAACGTTATTGTGATTACCACTAGAGCTAATCAGCATCCGCGGAGACATTCATCGAAAGGCAGCAAGCCGGCGCAGCCTTCCTGCCCTCATCAGTGGCTGCGATCGCCTACGGAACCCGGCGGAGAGTGTTGTGTTTACGCGAGGATCGGAGGCCAACCGATTTCGTGTGTTTCGTGCCATCGTTCGCTTTGCTTTTGGAAATAGAAAGTCATCATGTGCAGGTGTAATCTGCGTATGATACATGCTAATCATACAAAAACGTCAAAAGTATTCGATCGCCGCAAACAGCGTATGCGATTTGTATGTGATCCGTGTTCGGGGTTCGTTCTAGTGATACTGGTGCTTTGGGTGAACGGCCAGTCGTGTGTGAAGTACGGATTGGCGATAAGTTTTATTGCCTCTTTATCGCCGTCATTCGACACGTTCTGCTGCGTGTGTGCAGCTTTGCCGCTGGCGACGCGCTGTGGGGACCGCGTCGCGTCCTAAGTGCTCGATCGTGTCCCCAGTTGACGAAGTTTGCTCACGATTCACGAAATACCAGTTGGGGTATGAGCCTGCGATGTGCTGCAGTGGTGTTAGACGCAAAAGTGTTCTTTGCGGCATGTGTGTGCTCTGAAGTGGGCTGTACATGTGCGCTGTCTGTGGTGTTTTCTTGTGTATATCAGTCGTCTCGATACATAAATTCCATCAAACTTGAATTTGCTGTTCAGCTCGCATATAGCTTGTTTCAAGTTCTTTCAGCGCTTTCAAAGTTCTGTTTTTGTACAGCTCTGTATTTATATAATCCCGAGAATGCTGGAGTTATGAATGACAGGTTGAGATAGCCTTCATGTGTATTGTGTGGAAATAATACCAACAGAAAATTTCAGATAAGGCAAGTCGCGATGCGAACGACTTCTTGGTGGTCCTCAACCACAGAGACTGCTTAGCGATAGTCATGTAGAGGAAGAAGGCTTCAATTCTCTACAAATTTCCATTTTATAATCGAAACCTATATGCATGTATGAGGAGCTAAAGTATAACTCTAACCAAAATTGTGTGTTCAGTATAAAATCTGTTGACATATAACTGGCACAATAACTTGTATCAAACTTTGATGCCAGTTTGCCCTCATTGGCTAGCTACGGTCATGTTACAAAAGCTGGCTGAGTTGCCCAAATCAGAGCTTTCCAGTACCTTGCAGATTCGCCTTTTCTCATTCTATCGTTGGTGGCATACCTTTTTGCCATAAATCTTTAATTTAATGCAAACAAAATTGACCCGTATTAACCAAATGGTTCCCCTGGAGGCTCCTTCAGGTACTCTTTGATCACCAATTTTGTCTGCACCTGGTGCTGGATAATGTGTCCTAAAACGACTCGTAGTAGCAAAATATTCCCATGAGCTATTTCGCACTGTCACTGATTGGCTGAGAAAGGGGCATTGACGTTATGACATCTTCAGGTTTGCACGATGTGAAACACGGCACACACATGAAGCGACAAAGTTTGAGCTGAGGCCTAGTCGCCAGCTGCATAAAAGAAGTTTATTTGGATGTTATTGTGATTAGTACGAGAGTTAATCAGCATCTGTGGAAATATTCATTGAAAGGCAGCAAGGCAGTGCTAGCTGTTAGATATAATCAATGCGTGTGATCACTAGAGGCCGGATTTTTAAATCGAGTTTTAGGCGCCAAAAATAGGCAGGCAAAACAGAGTTTTAGGCCCCAAAAATCGTAAATTTGCACAATCAATTTTTACAAAAACTCAAATTTTCAAAGAAAGACGTGCGTGACCTCTGTTTACGACAAGAAAGCAAACAAATGTTATAGTTTATGATGGCACAAAGGCGTTAATAGTTTAACATAACCATGCAATTGTCCTTCCCGCTCGGTTTGCAGAACACGGACTCTCCTTTTATTGTCCAGCATGGTGAGTTAAGTGTCCACCGTCGAATAAACATGCTCCTGGGTCTGTTTCTTTTCGGCATGGCTGAGAAAGGCAGCACAGGATCCAATAGCCAGACCGCTAAAAGGCCAGATCTTAAGGGTCTGTTAGCCTCGTATTGGCTGGGTCTAATCGCGCAGGGTCAATTTCTCCTCATTGTGTGAACTCTCCATAAAGGGCCTTTTACCAGGTTTCAGCGTTTCTAGCTAGAAATGTAATGCATGCACTGCGCACTAACGATCACGTGTGACAAGATTTGCACGCTACGCACCCCGGAAAGAGGTGAAATGTCAGCCTGAACGCCGCTTGCCCTTAATCTCACGGGTGTACGCACCAATATGGAGGAGGCGACGTACAATATGGAATGGTCCTGTGTTCGTCACAAGTGTACGTGACACTGCGAGAATTATTCGAGGTGACATGTGTAATTTGTGCAATCTGTTGTTGAATAGAAAGAATGAAAGTTGATAGAAATTTAAAACATACAAATGGAATGTGTGCGAGTTTTTATTTATTTATTTTTTTCTTCAAGTCGAGCTCGATGCAAGACTTAGCTGCCTCCATTTCGTTTGTGCTTGTGCTCTCGCCGTTCTTGCGTCATGCCGGCGCCAGCCCCTGACAACGCTTCTTATGTTTTGGTGCTTCGTCCCTTACAGCAGTTCAAGCGGTGTGACGCACTGTGTCGTGGTGAGGCTACATGATCCATGCCAGCATCTCCAAACGCTTAGAGGGATCCATCTCACAGAAACAGGCAGTACACTAGAGAGAATGCCGAAACGATACAACACCGCTTGTGTGCACGACATGGCTTGGGCATGTCATGTGCACACTCTGTAACCTTGCATGCGCATGGCGTGTTGACGCGTCTGCGTCGTGTGATCTTCCGGCTCCAAGTTGCTCCGATACCGAAGAGGGCAGGGAAGGAATTTCGCTTGCGAGTGGCAAAGGTTTCAAGCTCACCTACCGGCATCATGCTTTCGCGGCTCATAATGAACCAATTAAAAAGTTATTATGGTACAAAGCTCTTCATTGGGCACGCAAACACTTCCAGTGTTTAACTAAAATTTCTCATGTGACCTGGTGAAGCGCCCTTTAAGAAGTAAATTACAAATGAAACAGAAGCCATGTGCACATCTGATTTTTTTTACCTACACTCTACTTTCCCCTGACGGTACTCCATGGTTTCGCATTCATTGTCCATCTTCCTGCTGCTGCACACAGGCATCTCCTGTTCCCTGCCCTCCGCCACACCCAGGTCTTCGAAGAGGTGCTTCAATTCCTTGGGAACACTGGACTGGAAAACCGGCTGTAAAAGCCGCCCGCCACGTCCTCTGCCATGGACGCCACCCTCCTCTTCTTTCCCTGTCCTCTTCCCACCTTTATTTTCCTCTCCCCATTCCAGTGTACACGCTGGGACGTGCTCCCATTTAGGCTTGCAGAAATGGCGTCTTTTTCTCTCCCCCTGCTCCAACCGTTCGCGCCATGTCAGTGCGGTGGGATAAGGTGGCCGGCGCGTCCCATTTTGCTGCTGCTAGCGGTTGCTTTCCAGAAGTTTGTTGAACTAGGGAACTAGGTTGTTGCACCCTAGGTTGTTCCGAAACTGTTTGTTCCGAAACCCTAGGTTGTTCCGAACTAGGTTGTTCCGAAACGTCAATTTTGCCCGGTACCATGAATTAAGGTCTCAAACTGTACTCGAAAGCAAAATTTGAGGCTAAATAGCGTTCATATAGGCACAAATTTTGAAAATAGGCATTGTTAGGCACTTGTAGGCACAAACCCCAAAAATAGGCATTTATAGGCAGTATAAAAACACTATGAAAGCCCTCCTTGACCCCTAATTCATGCTCATATATCAAAGTGGCACGATAGGAACGCAAGATCTGCTAAAAGATCTGCTAAAAGATCTGCTAAAGACAGTCAAGGATCTTAACGAACGGTCAATTCGTATGGAATCCATGCAACAAGCAATGTCCTCAACTATCTCAGAATTGAAGACTGAGCAGCGCACCGTTAGCGACGCTGTAACCAACATCAAGGAAAGACTAGAGATGGTGGAAAGTAGAACTGCTGTGCTCGATCAATGGCAGACAGATGTTCGTGCGTTAGAACAGTCGATCAAATGTACTGAAAAAGAAATGGCCTTGCTTCAGTCGAGACTAGATGACGCGGAAGACCGCGCTCGACGTGATAACCTCGTGTTCTATGGCATATCCGATATGGCAACAGAAAATGCTCAGCTATCCGAGCAAAAGGTATTAGAAACTATAGACGGGCTTCTAAAAGTTGTTGTACCAGGTGAAAGCATATCCCGCGCACACCGAATCGGACGCTATAACCCATCTAAATCCCGGCCACTAATAGTAAAGTTCACCAATAGTAAAATAAAAAGAGCAAATTCTTTCGAAGAGTCACATGCTCAAGGGCAGTAATGTAGCAGTTAGCGAGGATTTCTGCCCAAAGACCCGCAACTTACGGAAGAAATTGAATGACTTTGGCAAAAACCTCAAGAAACCATTTAAACTCAGATATAAGAAATTACTGGTCGACGGGAAATGCTATCAATATAACGAGGTTGAAGATAGTGTTTACGAAGTTCTTCCGTCAACGAGCGCAGTTCTGCCATCAACGAGCGCAATCAGAGAACGAAGCCTATCGCCTCGTTCACTTCGCTCAGGTCGCCTTCGTGCCACGGGAAAGAAATAGCTAAACGAGAGGGGTGGTGGCCATACATCAACTGTCTCGATACTATACGCCAACATACGTAGCATTGTACCAAAGAGAGATGAGTTAAGCAGCGTAATTAGCGATACAAACGCAAACATAATAGCGTTAACCGAAACGTGGTTAACTAATAAAATAACTAACTCGGAGCTTATTTATTGTGATCGCAAATATATTATTTACCGCAACGACCGAACAAACCGAACTGGTGGTGGTGTTTTGTTAGCAATAGACGAAAATATAAATTCATTTTGTGTGCCCCTAATTACAGACTTAGAGTTATTGTTGTGTTGTATTACTGTCAACCACAAGAAACTGATCATCGGCGTTTGTTACCGTCCTCCGAATTGTCCGAATTCGTTCTGCGACAACCTACATGATTGTTTGAACCAAATTAAAGTTCGTTTTCCCGGTGCAGAAATCATACTAATGGGTGATTTCAATTTCTCGCACATTAACTGGACATGCGAATCCCCATTTTCACAGCCCTCTTGCACGCAATCTGAGCATTTTATCAGCTTATGTTCGGATTTTGGTCTTTTTCAGGCAGTCACTTTACCAACACGTGTCACTAATAATACTTCATCGCTTCTCGACCTCGTACTAACATCAGCAGTTGATATCACTTCGTCGATAACACATCTACCGGGTTTAAGTGATCACGACACCTTGCACTTCACGCTAACAATAGCACGACCTTCCCGACGCAACAGTTCGAAATTCATCAGAGATTACAAGAAAGGAAACTACACAGCTATAAACGCCGAACTGCTCATTTTCATGGAAGATTTCGTATCTCACTATCTTGAACGCACAGTTGAAGCGAACTGGAGCATATTTAAGAAAAAAATTCAGGAAACTATCAAACGATATATTCCCCTACGACGTGTGCGCAGTAGCAGCTCAGCTCCGTGGTTTAATATTCAGCTTAATCGACTAAATAACAAGAAAAAGCGACTATACCGTAATGCTAAAAAAGCTAACACTCTGGATCGCTGGTCCTTGTACAAAGAAGCTGTTGCACATTACTTGTCCATACAAAGAACAACCAAATTCACATTTTATAACACCACTCTTCCTAACATACTTAAAACAAACCCGAAACGATTTTGGAGTATTATTAAGCAAAAAGATGGAAACAAAATATCGCTTACTACACCGTCTGGTGCTTCAGTGCCTGATAATGACTGCGCAGCTACACTAAACGACACATTCGTAAATACCTTTTCACGCACATTAATCGATGATTATCCCCTCCTTCATCAATATAACCACTCTCCCATGGAACCCATTACATTTGATTCTTCTGGTATTCGCGCCATAATCAACAAATTAAAACTCTCTTCTTCTTGTGGCGTCGACGAAATAAACTCTAAATTTCTTAAGAACACAAAGGAATACTCTTCTATCATATTAGAACGCATTTTCACCCAATCGCTTAATACGGGATTACTACCAGTGGATTGGAAAACTGGAAAAGTCATTCCGATTCATAAATCCGGTGATACGTCAAACCCGCGTAATTATAGACCAATATCACTTACATCCGTATCATGTAAAATAATGGAACATGTCATATACTCACACCTTGCACGTTTTCTTGAGGATAACAATTTTTTTTTACTCCGTTTCAGCATGGATTTCGTAAAAAATTTTCATGTGATACTCAACTCCTACTGTTCACTAACGATTTGCATAATAATGCTGACTCTGGCTTCCTTACTGACTGTGTGTTCCTTGATTTTGCTAAGGCTTTTGACAAAGTAAACCACTGCCTACTCTTACATAAACTACAAATACTTAACATCGACCCTGCTATAATTAAATGGATTGAAGCCTTCTTGACTAACCGCGTTCAGTTCGTTTCTGCAAACGACACAGTTTCACCTGCGACACATGTCTTGTCTGGAGTGCCACAAGGGTCCGTACTAGGACCTTTATTATTCCTAATTTACATAAATGACTTGCCGACTAACATCCTCTCACATATTTCTTTGTTTGCAGATGATTGCGTAATCTACCGTAAAATAACTAGCACCACTGACTTCGCCATTCTTCAGAATGACTTGAACACTGTGCATGAGTGGTGCCGTACTTGGCTCATGGAATTAAACATAAGTAAATGCAAAGCTCTGCGAATTTCTCGTACTACTATGGTGGATCCTGCCTATCTCATAAATAACAAACCATTAGAATCAGTAACATCATACAAGTACTTAGGTATACATATAACCAACAACTTATCTTGGCATAAACACATTGAACATATCACAACTAAAGCAAACCGTACTCTAGGTTACCTTCGCAGAAACTTTCACGCATTACCATCCGGTTCGAAACTGCTCTTATACACCACATACGTCCGCCCACAGCTTGAGTACGCGTCAGCGTTGTGGGACCCCCACCTTATTACATTAACCCAACGCATAGAGGCGATACAAAACCGCGCTGCCCGTTTCGTCTTATCTAATTACCATAGAACATCCAGCGTAACCACCATGAAAGCATCATTACAACTTCCTTTACTTGCTGTTCGCAGGAAACATTCCCGTCTCTGTCTTTATCATAAAATTTACTATCATAACCCACACATGTCTTCACTGCTGATACATGCCCCATCTTTCATATCAGCGCGTCTCGACCATCGTCAGAAAGTTCAGGTGCCCAAGAGTAACACAATTACCCATTCATTGTCATTTTTGCCCAAGACTGCTCGGGAATGGAACCAGCTTCCTGGCTCTATGACAAGCATTCAGGACCCCGTACATTTTAAAAATGCCTTGCTAACTAATTAAATACCTACATTTAGCCTTTGTGAAATTTTCTTTGTTGTACTACCGCGAATCACCTTGTATTTTTACTGTGTGTATTATTGTACTTATGTGCTTTTTAGGTTATATGTTGTGCAACCCTTGTCAAGTTCAATATTATTTTTTGCCTATTATACATGCATATGTGATAGCCCCTCCCCTCTGTAATGTACCTTGTACCTTGAGGGTAAAAATAAAATAAAATAAAATAAGGAACAAAATAGGCATTTGCCTAAAATCTGGTCTCTAGTGATCACCGATGGAAAGGCACGAAGTGTGCTGTGTACGTGAGCGTCGCGCGCTGTCGATTGTGTGTGTTTCATGCATTCGTTCATTCGTCAGGTAATCCCATACAGGTGTAATCTGCATATAACACACACTCATTATGCATTCAGCATATGCCATTTTTGTGTGCTCTGTGTCCAGAGTACACAGTGAAATGCATACCTGTATGTTGGTACTTTCAGTAACCGGCAAGGTCTACAGTGATGATACACTCAGTGGCTATAAGTTTCATTGCCTCTTCATCACCGTCATGCATGTCCTATTTTGTCCGAGCTATTTTGCCTTTTCTTGTGCTCTCTGGTGCCCGTGTAGCTTTCGAGCAATCGATGGTGTCCTTTGACGTGTACCTGTAGTGTGTTGCAGTGGTTCTGGGTGCTGTTTTATGTGTTGTGCATCGTGCAATGTGTGTTACTAATTTAACCATGCAGGCAATCAGTCATTTGTTCCTGTCTGTCAGACTATTCGCCTCGTGTGCGACCGATGGCAGCGCTGCGAACGGCGCTGCAGTGACGCAAGGGCGGGGATTCGGCTTTTGTCGTCTGCTACGCTCCGGCTGAAACAGCAGCATTTTCGTTATAGCTCGCTCGCGTCGCACGGCGTTCCTCGACTACTATCTGCATTTTCGTCTAATGATATTTCTTAAGATACCCACAGCCATCACAGTCAGGTTCGTGCCCCCCGAGTTCGTAGCGTCACTCACTGGGCTGGATGGCCTTGAAATACCTTAGGTGAAAGCGCGAACGCCCCCCGCCAAGTGAGTTAAAGAGAGTCTACGCTGCTTTGAAATTGAAGCGCGATCAATTTTGCGGCTTATTCGCAAAAATCAGCGTTGTGTAAACAGACTTGAGTTGAACGAAAATTCACGCTCCACTCCCAATTGTAGTCATGTGGACTTGTGCAGACACGACAGCCGACAAAATGAAATCGATAACTTCATCGACCAGCGGGTTGCTGCGGACCATTAGCACAGATTGGGCGAGCTGGATGCAAATAAGATCGCTCGGGATGAAACGCCAACAGTGGATGCGCGTGGTACAGTTCGACCCTTATGGTTAGAGATAGATACGCTCATGAGTCACATTCATGTTTTCGATCGCGCTGTGCTGCCTAATCGACTGTGCGAGCCTGTCAATGGTGATGACAAGATGGCGCGAACTATATTTCTAATACTTGGGCAACGCGATCCGCTGCAGTGTTCGCGTTTCATTTGACACCGATAGTGCAGCTTGGTAAACAGTAGGAAAAATCGGCGAATGTGTCCAGGAAGGGGAGAAAGAGAGCTCTTTCCCACCATTCTTTTGGCCCCTGTGGCTGATTATTGCTATTCTTTACCGTGCTGTAACAAGATTTAATATTCTGAGGTGACAGCCTTAGATTTCTCTTCAAATGCGAAAATTGACCGTCGGTCCCCCGTCGCCAGCGTCAACACGAGTGATGCAAAAATTAATCGCATGATGACGTCATCATGACATCCCAGACCGCCAAAATTTGTGAAGTCATAACGTCACGTCACATGATTACGTCATCACATGACATCGTCGCTTTGCATTGCCTCCGTGATTGGTGGGCCGATCTCGGAGGCGATGCAAAACGAGGTGATGTGTAGAAAGCTTCAGTGCAAAACCACGTTACGTCCAGAAAGCATTCGGAGGGGGGGCGGCGAAGGAACAATACATCGACTCTAGAAAAAGATGGCTTTCGCCTTCGAGTGAACTTAGGCAAATACATAAGGAACTCGAGTCTTTTTAGTACACTGATCGCACCAAGACCTATCAAGAGTCGACCGTTGAGACTGATTTAGAGTATTTTATTGCAAATACATCTTCTTACGACTTTCGATGCGAAAGGTTTGTATTTATCAACGTTGGTGTGATTACACTAATTCTGTTCAGCATATTTTCAGACCACCGTGAACGAGTGAACAAACGTCGATTTACTAGCATAAGGATTAAAATATGTTGCAAAAAAAGAACAAAAACAAAAGAAAATCACTCCGGACAACCCACCCTGTTTATTTCGTGTTTCATTTTGAAGAACTTAATTACGACGCGCTTACACAGCAGCTGCTAAAAATGTGGATTTAATCAAACGTTGTTGCCGGTAACCCCATTTAATTTATTTGAATGACATCACGCGTCGTTTGTCATTCTCCGAACATAGGAATTAACCTAACGAGCAGGCTTGGCAACCGAACACGCGCAGCACGCGGTATACATGCTGAAGTCGGTGATCGAAAACGGGCAGGAAAGCCATTATGAGTGCGCCACGGCCATAGAACAGTCGCGAAAAGAAAAATTCACCATAGAAGCTGTACACATGGATGGCTAGCAGACGACACCAGGAGCAATCGACACAGAACGTGCCCCTGACAGCAACTCCGCTCGATTTCGCTGGGCATTTTGCTTGAACATTCAGTACAAATTGCTTTGTGAACTTGCCCACCAATGTTTCAGTAACTCGAGCACAATAGACAGGCCGGCAGCGTCGAGCAGCCTTCACGTAGCGAGCGCGCGCGAAGAGCTGCATCCGAGTCCTCTCCCTGACGTCACACGCGAGAGGGCGCCACTCAAAGATCTCGAGGCGAATAAAAGCTGGATTTATCTGCTTCTCACACGTACTGTCTGTTCGAAGAATTATTTACTTGTGCAGTTCATCAGGTACAGTCGCGCTCAATATGAGTTGCAACACGCTGGCTGTGGTTGAAGTGACCCCCACGCCTGAGCAATAGCACCGACAAACGTTAAATTGGTTCAGGAAGTACCGTGAATTCAGAGAGTTTTATTCACCAATTTTTTTCTACATAGGTGCCAGTTTGCAGTGTTGGTGCCATCTTGAGTAGAGACATCGTGTTGCAACTCATATTGAGCGCGACTGTGCATCTTTTGGTGAGGTGCATCTACAAAGTGGCTTAATTTGCGTGTGCTGGCAGGTCTCGACACTACCCATAGGAATGTTTTTAATGTGAATCCTGGGCGGCCTTCATTTTTGTTACGTGGACGTCAGTTTGAACCGGACGATATCCATGTGTATGGTTTTGTGTTCAGATCCAAATGGTTTGCGTACTAAAGAATCATAACTGCTCGTTTCTTGCACATGCCTAAATGTGCAGGTTTTTAGTGCAGGCATTTGTGGGAGCAGATGACAAGTGAACAAATATTTGGTGAGGACTGAAATTAATTTTAATGTTTTACATATCTTCATGTATTGCTAGAAAGCTATATGTGTGTAAGCATCCAAATAAGTCATTCAAATTGCCGGGCTACTTGGTGCACACTTGCTTGTTCTGAGAACACGGTAAGGTGTGTTTAGATAATCGATGTCATAGGGGAGTCCCATCTAGATGGTCGTTTCATGAAAATTTTATACTGTCATTAGGTTCTGATTGTGAACAATGCAGCAGCTGAACCGGTAAAGTATAATGAAGTGTTCGTTGGACAAACGTGAGCCCAGCAAACCAACATATCATCTGAAGCTGCTATAATTTTTTTTTATGTATGCAGCTGTGAAGAAGTCAAGTTGTTCTGAAAACAGCTTTTCGTCACAGTCCTTTCTATATTACAGAATGAAAATAAAGTTGATTGAATTTGCTTCACCTACTCACACTTGCGAGTACTCACTCACACTCATACTTGTATACACTCATTCACTCTTCATGTGCTGGTACTAATTCATGCCTTTGGAATGAGTGTGATTGAGTGTACTCATGAGTGAGTATGCTGAGCTATGCTCCCAAGAAACGCGTTATAAATGAGAAAGCAGCCTGAACTGCTTATATGATGCATTTTTATGTATTTTCTTTGTTATGAGACACATTTTAAAATCGCAGTGCAATTAAAGGAGGTCAATAACTTCATGCACTGAGGCATGTCTCATCACACTACAATCATTAACTAAAGACAAAGGTGATAGTTTCTGTTGCTGTTCGCCAGGTTAAATCAACAAACCCAGCTGACCATGACTTACCTGAATTTGCTGTGCTTTCATGCTATAAATCAATAGAAAAAACTACTGATTGAGATCTTACAGGTTACATGTCACTCATATTTTGTTTAAATTGAATTATCTGGAGATAATGCCATGGCAGAATATTTCTGTGGCTGCACACTGTTTAGTGTGCAGCCACTATCATAATCAACAATGTATCTGTATGTATGTTGTGTTTCTTATCATTTGAATGCTACGTGTTTCTTTTTCAAAGTCGGTAATGTTCAGACCATGTATTATGACCCACAAGCAATGTGTTTGGATTT
Source organism: Rhipicephalus appendiculatus (assembly GCA_030522465.1). NCBI lineage: Eukaryota > Metazoa > Arthropoda > Arachnida > Ixodida > Ixodidae > Rhipicephalus > Rhipicephalus appendiculatus. The sequence goes on from JALIZH010001273.1 coordinate 79,456, forward strand.
GTAACACTGCAATTCCAAGCACTTTTTGCAGTCCAAATGTTGTTATTGTCGCTGAAACCCTCTTTCTGCAATGTCCTCAGGTGAAATGTAGGCAACGAATGAAGGAATAAATTAGTTAATAGTGCATGGGTAATGTGGCTTCATAAAATGCACTATATCGCATTTCTACTAATTCAGTGAAGCACATGCAGATAGTTGTGCTAATTTGGCTGGCACAACGGGACCGAATAATTCCCCTTGAGGGCATTAATGCATAGTGTAGCAAGGGGGGGGGGGGGGGAATGTAAGCTCCATCTTTATCTCAGTGCCTCAGGTATGTGAAAATGGAACCACACTTATGCCACCTGATCTAGGAGCAACAATCCATGTGGACCTCATCCTATGTCATATGAACCCATACTTCCACACAAAATAGCAACAAGCCTGAGCAGCCGCCCTGCGCAGAAGACAGTAGGATGCAAACACCCAACTTACTGATACGGTCTCATCTCCCTGTAAGCGAGACAGCAACTCCTACTACCAGTGCACACAGCGTCTGCCAAGAGCAGTCTTGCACCACCCAGTTTAGGAGCAATTACAGGGCATATGTACTAGCAAAAGCAAATAACTATATACAAACAAAAAGGGGAATAACTTATAAGGTAAATACGTAAGCAAAATACAAATAATTAATATATACTTGTACAAAAAAATAGTATTACTACATATAACATCATATTCGTACGTATAAAAAAAAGAGAAGACATAACGGCATCGTAGCTTATGCTTGGTGAAAATGTGAAAATATAATGGAGTGCAATTTAAAAATTTTAATAATATTTGTAAGTGTAAAAACCATCTATTTAGAGTGGTACTTCTTGAATGTGTGGATTTCAGTTTGTTATTGATCGTATGCATTAAGCGTGGTTGGACATAATAATTTGGTTGGCTGTGATAATTATCAGAATATTTTATTCACACACAGTTCTGCGATAATGTGTGTAGTACGTTAAACAGTGCAGGAAAAGACGAGAGATTTTACATAATGTGTGATTCAAGTTGTGTTGTGGGGAAAAAGACCAAATTTACCCCAAGCGATTTTTCCTGGTGAAGCAATTTTAGGTCCTGCACGTACTTCTTTGCTCACTCTCAGTGCCCATGGGGGGTATCCTCACTTCATTGTGTAGTTGAGTAGTGACTAGGTGATTAGAGGCCCAGCTTGAAGGTTCACACAGAACATATCGTGCAGGAGTCTTAAAGTGTCACTCGAGAAAGAAGAGGTTGTTTTGTTATGAAAATGAAGAAGTGTAACAAATGTTTTCACAATTTTTCTGCCTACCTTGGCCTAGGTGCTAATCGAGCAATGAACGCACTGTTTGCTGATTGCAAGGATTTCTGATGAACCATGTTGATAATGCAAATATTGCCCTTCATAAGTAAAGACTAATGCATGCACGCAAGATGCAACGACTATGCATTCACTGCATGTATACATTACTATGATCAACTGGCACAGCACAACGTTCTGTCTTATTTCTTGTATTGCATCTTATGAGCCTACTCTTATCTCACAGTACTCAGCTTTGAATGAATGATGGTAGGGGAATTTTAAGGGCTCGTTTCTTTTTCGAGTTACTGTTGAGCTGAGTTACTTGATTGGAGTGGGCATTCAGATGAAATGCAGGTACCACTCACCTATTTATGTTATCTGGACCATGCTCTTTTCATTTCATAAAAACATAGCTCAATATGAGCTACCCTAGTTGATGATACTACTTATACGACAACTTTGCATGTGCCAGTAGCTTAGGTAGAGCTTGCTATATATAGTTCAGCGAGAGTGATCAAATGAGAATACACACATGGGTGTTGTTGACAGCTACCAGTCATTAGTCAATCATTTTTGGATGTTACCATTGCTAACAGCAGGATCATACATATTACACCACTGCTTATTTCTTGTGGACTCTGAGAATGTACTATGTGTTGTTTAATTGTTGTATGAAGTATGGTTAAGTATATTGAAAGGACAGCAGAATGACCATTGAGACTAGCAACAAGAAATGTAAATATTAAGTTCACTGCAAACAATTTGTGTTGTCATCAATATGAATATTCGCCTTTATGTAAGCACCCTATTCTTGAAAACATCTGACTAGCAGCTATGTGCAACAATCATTAGATAAGTTCCAAGGAACTTCATGCATGCACTACGTTCACTAAATGCGTCAAGCTTACCACTTGTGTAGAATATTTTTAGGTACAGTAAGAACTTCATGCATGCTGGATACATTTTGTGTTTCTGGTATAGTGAACTTCTATTTTGTTCAGAAAACTTAAAAGTTGCAAGAATGAAATTTCCATGAGGTTGTTGTTTTCTGCTGCAATTTCACCATGTGTTTTTATATATGAAAGAAAATAAGACAGCAATAGAAGAGAGAAAGAGATAACAATATGTGGGCACCTAATGGTGGCTAGTGGCCCATGAGCCTGAGGGCACTTTCAGCCAGTGGTATGGCCCAAAGTTGCTCTTTCCAGGCTGGTCTGAGCAGCACAGACTCCCACTACTCATCAATACTCATTATGTGGCCCTTTGGGTGAATTGAGGGCAAGCCATAGAATGCATGGTTAGTCTATGCGTTTCTTACATTCTTCACATTTGTCTAAATAATGGCCTGGGTGGCAGTAGTAATAAGCCACCATGTTCGAGCATTATTGGTTTAAAGGAGGCACCAGGTCCACTTCCTGCGTAGTAATTGTCAGATGCGCGAGGGTATATACTGGGCTCTTCCCAGACTGTTATGATAATAGATCTCCCTGTACCCAACTGTACAGTTCCCTCTTGACCCAGAAGAGCGACTTAGTCACCCGTTACGTAATATTTCTGAAGCCTTAGCATGAGCCGCCTCATTTCTGGTAAGATGCCCAATCATTGAGACAGAATTGGCTGTTTTTTTCAGTGAGATGCAACCCTGGTGAAGTTGCAGAGTGGGGGGTTTTGGAGTCACTGATTAAATATTTGACACAACCTTAACGAAAAGTATTGAAGAAACAAAACAGGCACTCACCTTGTTCAAAGAAAAACAAACATATATTAACATTTCAGGGTCGCTACGGGTACGATGAAGAGGGTGTAAGAGGGCGTGACTATTTATGTGTTGGGTGGTGCAGAGTGCGCATGTATATCTCGGGGAGATTACCCCGCGGCCAGTTGATTGTGTACAGATTCTAAAAGTAGCCTTGTCAATAGGCGCTTCTCTGTCTCGATTATTCCTGCAGAATCCCAGTTGATCATGTGGTTAGTGTTCGATTGATGATCTGCCAAGGCATTCAAGCTTGCATTGTCTTTCCTGACATCATTCTGGTGCTGCTGGATTCCTCTTTTAAAATTTCCAGTTTCACCTACGTAGGATAATGAAAACGAGTAGATAATGAAGCCAAGGAAAGTATAGGAGGCTTAAATTGTACTGTTTTAAGTGTATAGTTGTGAGATAGATGTGAATGAAGTAAAAGGGACGAAAAGACAACTTGCCCCCGGCTGGTACCGAACCTGCCACCTTCAGATAATGCGTCAGATGCTCTACCAATTGAGCTATGCTGGAGCATCACATCATTTGAAGGTTGCAGGTTTGGTGCCTGTTGGTGGAAATAGTCTGTTCGTCCACTTTGCTTTATTTACATCTATATCACAAATACTATGATACACTTAAAACAGTACAATTAACATCCCCCATACCTTCGTTGGCTTCATTATCTGCTGGTTTTCATTAAGGTTCTGTCGAACAAAAAATAAAAAAGAGCCCTCAAAATTTCCGTCTTTCATTGATGACATATTTGGCTTATGTGGAAACCAATGCAATGGACAATTTGTCGTTTCCTTAGGTGTTTTCAGCTCACACTGAACCTCCCACTTTGGGATTAACATCTGTTACAATGGGCACATTGCAAAGAGCTATGTACAGAGGAGATGGAAAGAAATGTGAACAGTGCAGTGCGCTGTTTTAATCACGCTCTGACCTTGGTGGCAAAAAAAATTATGCTAGAATGGCTCTTTGATTGTATCATGGATGACTCTAGGTGCTTTTTATTACCATCCAGGTAACAACCACTTGAAAGGTAATGGGAAGCAGCAGAGAATGTAGATGCTGCATTGTTCACGTTTCTTTACATCCCCACTGTCGTATCATTGCTGTCTTTGCTTGTGTCATTTGGGGTGAATCTTTCTAGGTAAAGGGAGTATCTAAAGATGTTTCCATACATTACAAGAATGTTTGCCGTTGTGCTTTATCACGCTGTGTAGTTTGTTATGTCAAGTTTATTGAGTATGTGTATGCTCATACGTCTCTGTGTGAGTTGTAATATTGCACTTCCTATAGTGATCTCCCCTGACATTTGGAGTTTGGTAGGGTGTTGCATCCAGCACATGATAATGAAGGCGTGCACTAGGCATACCAGTTAAGTTGGCCTCGTTTAAGGCGGAATTACGACTGGATATCCTTTAGACAATAAAGCCTCATTTCTTCGGTATACAGTTCAGCCTTATGTATGGTGTATTACAGTTTCTTCTATCTGACCATTGCTGTCATCTGTTACCCACAGCATGATGTCTTCAGCTTGCCGGCCATGCCGTAACGCTTTGATGCTATTCAGTTCTGCCAATAGACATAACATAGCTACATTAGGCACAAGTGGAGATGGGACCAATCCCCAAGGTGTTCACCAGCTTTTGAGTTCTATGTCATCTGATCTGATTTCGCTTGTTATGATTATCATTATGTGATACACATGAGTGCTATTAGTCTTCTGTGTGATGTTGTCAAAGGTCATCACGAGACCCATTTTAAGGATTCCTTTGGTATCCAACATATGGGATCACACGTCCATTTTTTAGCGTTCAATTTGTAGCATTATGTTGTGTGTGGAAAGTTATAGCCTGAACGTGATCATAGTATGCAGGAACAGGTTTCTGCCATCAGTGTCCTGTCAAGCTACGTATATAGCTTTTACCTTCATATGACCAGTTTAGCATGTCAATAAAATAACATTGATGTGATTTGAATGTACTTGATCATGTGAACATTACATGATAAATAATCTTGCCTGTGCACGAGGTTAATGAAATGAGCCCGTAATTATGTATCTGAACCTCTCTGCTTGACTTTGGGATTGTTACCACCTGTGCAGTTACCACTGATGTAGGCAGCTGTCTTGCTCGCCAGCATTCGATCAGATACCTGGTGGAAGCCATGATAGAATAATCACAAAGGTTTTGCCACATATTAATGATTCTGGCGGGGCTGGGCATGGATTACATGGAGAGCCTAAGCTGCACCCTAGCTATCCTCCCCTCAGTTATTGGGCTGTCTAGGTCCCAGTTTTTTTTCCCAGCTCTACGGGTTGTTCTCACTTGGTTGTGAGACCTAAACATCACGACTGTATTTCTTTTAATGTCGTCCTCAATATGTGATAGCTGTAAACAAGAAAAAATGTCTCCTGTATTCATGTATTTTTTCTGGGCACAGTAAGAAAAGAACACAGCTGGAAAGAGAACACAATTTGCGCATGTGAGTGTTTGTTTTCATTGCATTTTGTGACGGTGCCAACCGTGGCAGGGGTCCGCCGTTAGTTTATGGCAGGGATCGGCAGCCTTTTGAGGCGGAGGGCCGAATTTCTTGAAGCCGACAGGGCGGGGTGGGGGGTTGGGGGGGCACGTCAAGGGAAACAATTAGGCGAATTGAGAAAAATGTAAAAAAACTGGAATTGGAATATAGAAATGATGTTTATTTGCAGCACAAACGTCACAAAGTTGCAATTTACAAACAAAGCTTAGAATTATCAAAGGTGCAATGTTGGCCTTCAGATAAAAGATGACAAGGGGACGGGGTAAAGTTCGGACGTCGTGCGGGGGGGCCGTATTATACCGCCCCGCGGGCCGCAGGTTGCCGACCCCTGGTTTATGCCACCGTCGCTGGTACCGCCACTGCGCACTTCGATGACATGAAGAGCACGCGGGGGCGCCCGCGACGTTGCTCTAAAACAGTAGTGTTTCTCAGGGGCCTAATACAGTTCTGTGTCTGTGTGTCCCGACCTACACGTCTGTACCTCACGATTGATGCCCTGATCGTCGTCAGCGTGCCGCGCTGTTGCCGCGCGACAGGCTCCCTACCTGAATCATCGAGTTCAAGACGTGTGCGGAACGCCGTGTTCTTGCAAGTTGAAGCGCACGCACTTTCAAGCATTGCGATGTCACGCCGGGCGTAAACTAGCGCAGATGGGCTGACTGCATGCCACTAGATGCGGCAGCATAACTGAATATCAACAATCGCGCAGGTTAAAGGCCCCTCAGCAGCGTTCCGGGCGTCCGTGAGCGCGACCATGCAACTCGTACCGCTGTACAACAGAACGTAACTGTGCAAATGCTTCGTTTACGCCACAATACAGATAATTGAACCCACATGGGCAAAAGTATACGTTTGTGTCGTTTGCTGGTGATAGCCGCCGACAACCAACACCTCTGCTACGCCAAACGGTTGCCAGCACTTCGCGAACATCGCGTCGGCCAATCAGCGTGCGCATGCATTCCGGTCCGTGCGGCGCCACCGTGCATAGGCTCCGTCTCCAAACCGCACGAAAGGCGGAACGGAACAGAAAAACGGAGCGGAGGCGGGCGTGCGGCCGTACCGTGGTAGGGCCTTAACTCGTGAAGAAGGCCAAGCACAGCGTTCCTCTACACGAAACAGATCCAGGAGTAGATCAGCACAACGCAAACAAAGTAGCCTTATTTCAGACAGCGAGGAGGACCCATACACTCGAGGTTTCCTTTCGCTGTCTAGCGAGGCGTCCAAAGACCTTCCCAGCAGCCAACGGCGACCAAAGCCAAGCAGTTCAAGTAGCAACAGCGATGGAAGCAGCAATGTGACTTGTAAAAAACTACGCGTCGCCTCGCAAACGGATGGGGCGCCGCTGCATGTGAGTGATGACGAAATGTATTAATTCCTTTTTTTTTGTTTTTGTTTTTAAATTCTCTTTGTCTTCTGCCTTGCTCCACACTTTAGTAACTTCTCCTTTGATAACAATGGAGACATTTGTTTTCATGACATTTAATGTCCGAGGTTTTCGCAGTCCTGCTAAACAGCAAGCAGTCATTCAGATGGCTCGCGATATGCATGTTGATGTTTTGTTTGTGCAAGAGACTAATTTTCGTACGCGTTGGGTATAGGTGGCAGGCAGGTATAGGTGGCAGGTTTCCGATATAGGTGGCAGGTAGACGCCTTTTTCTCTCTGACGCATTCCGCGGCATGCGGAGCCGGTGTCATTTTTATGAGTAACAGGCTTAGGAGAGGGGCGCATTGTAAATTTGATACGGATGGCAGGGTAATCGTACTTGACCTGTCACTGGATGGCAAGAGGACAAGAATTGTAAACGTATACGCACCTGTAAAAAGAAATCTCATCTCACTAATGAGTTTTACAAAAAAAGTGCGTTCGTACATGCTCGAACCACTCCAGTATATCTTATTGGGTGATTTCAATTGCGTCCTCGACACTTCGCGCGACATCAGAGGCCCGGGCCAAGGTCGCTGTAACTATTATGCACGAGAACTTGGCAATATTGTTGCAGACTGGCAGCTGATAGACGCGTGGGTCGCTCTGCATGGTGACTCGTTCGCTGCCACCAGAGCGAGTGGAATTCACCAGAGCCGGTTGGATAGGGTATATATCCCGGAAGCATTTCGCGCAACGCTTGTGTCATGTGATGTCGTGCAAGTGCCTTCATACGGCTTGAATGTCAGCGATCATAAGCCGCTGCTGTTCAGTATGCAAGTGTGCAGTGGTGGACGATCACCCCGCTCCTGGCGCATGGATCCCACCATACTGCACGATGAGGAATGTATCAAGTACATGGGAAGAGAAGTTGCGGCTTCCATCGCTGAGGTGGACGTGTTGGATCCAGCCACGTGGGATAGGCTCGAAAAGCGATGGCGTTTGATTTCCGAAGAGGCTGGAAAGGAGAGGCATGCGCGCATTACGAGTCGCATGAATGAGACGCTTCGACGAATTCAGATAGTGGAGAGAGGAGGCACGTCTACGCAGGCGATGCGTGATTACGTGATGGCACAAAGAAAGATTTATTCTAACTTTCTGCATAAGAGAGCGCAAGCGTCTAGAATAGCAGACGAGTTACAGTTGCCAAGAGATGAACTTGGAAATCTCACGTTTGCATTGAGGGTCGGAACGCGGCGAAACCATCCACAGCGGATTTTAACAGCGCAAAGAGAGGACGGTAGTATAACGACCGAGCCAGTGGAAGTACAGAATACATTCAGAGCTCATTTTGAGCGTCTGTTTGCCCAAGGAGTGCAGCTAGATGACGATGATTTCGAGCGCAAACTTCTTTCGTTCTGCGATGGACTTCCCAAGCTGAAGCCCGAAGATACCCAGCGATTGCACTCCCCAGCAACGAAGGATGAAGTTTCGCAAGCCTTTAAGGCTATGAATGCCAGATCGGCACCTGGCCCGGATGGCATCCTCACGGCCTTTTATGCACGTTTTTTCGAGATTCTTGGGGATCTCCTGACTGATTTGGTAAACATTTTTATCACCGAAGGGAAAAGGCCGCTGTCGTTCAAAGAAGGTAGAGTGGTTCTGTTGTTAAAGGAGGGTATGGATGGGTCTAACCCCAAGTCGTGGAGACCGATCACTCTCCTTAACACAGACTATAAACTCGTAGCAACACTGTTAGTACTACGGCTGAGACCCCTGCTGAGCGAGTTAGTGTCACCTCTCCAGTCATGTGCTGTCCCTGGCCGCTCCGCTTTCGCAACGCTCACGCTGATCAGGGACCTCTTTGGTTATGCCAAAGAGAAAGGAATTGCCGGAGCATTCGTGTCCCTCGATCAAGCGAAGGCGTTCGACAGGGTCGAGCGGCGTTACTTGTTCGCAGTACTGAAAAATTATGGCTTGCCAGAAGAGTTCGTTAAGTGCTTTGAGCTGCTTTATGAGGGCACCAGTAGTCACCTCTACTTAAACGGTGACATGACTGAGAGCTTCGCTGTAGAAAGGGGTGTTAGACAGGGATGCCCAGCCGCTCCAGTTTTATTTGTATTGTCACTGGATCCCCTCATCAGGAAAGTAGCAACGTGCCCGAGAATAAGAGGGTTTCCCATGCCAGGCACCGAGGAAATAAAGGTTACAGCTTACGCCGATGATATTTCGGTATTTGTGAGAAACAAAATTGGTTTTACCATATTTTTGGAGCTCTTTGAGCAGTACTCCGCTCTCTCTGGCGCATACTTGAACACCGACAAAAGCAAGGCGATGCGCTTTGGAGCCTTTTCCGACGATCTCCCAGGAGGAGTTCAATACGTGGATGCTGTCAGAGTTCTCGGACTTATCTTTGAAGAAGGAAGCATTGCAAATAGAACATGGGAAGACGCAATAACCAAAGCGAGGGAGGTGATAAATAGGGCTTCGGGATTCAAACTATCACTCGCTGCAAGGGCCGGTGTGATAAAGACGCAGGCGTGCGCTTACGTCTGCTACATCGCACACATTGCGCTGCTGCCGAGCAGTTTTGCACAGAACCTCAAAACAGTCATTGGAGCATTTATATGGGAAAATAAACCTGCCAAGGTGAAGACTAGTTGCCTCAATCTGCCCACAGAGCGTGGTGGTCTGGGTCTACCAGATATTAAGCTATTCACTAGAGCACTGGCAGCAACAACAACCTCCAGGTTGTTTGCGGATCCGGAATACCCAGGAAAGAGCCTTCTGATGTACTGGACAAGTACTCTAAAGAATACGTTTACGACAGAGAGATACAGTGGACCGCAAGCTGAGAGACCACTGGAGTTTTACAAGACTGTGTGCGACTTTAAACGCACAGTAGATAACAAAACGTTGGGAGAAGGGTTTGAAGAACTAGCTCCAATAGAGTTAAGCTACTTGCTGACGGAAGAGACACTAGAAGATGAAGATAAAAGAAAAACGAACCCAAGCCGATGGAAGACCTGGAAAAAGAGCAAAGTTCCCGAGGTGGTTCGCGAATTTGACTGGCTGAGAAGATGGAGCGTGCTACCGACGCGTCAACGCCTCGCAAAGTGGCACGTGGTGCCAAATGATAAGTGCGCGAATTGTGGAAAATCCGAGACCACTAAGCATGCGTTATTTGAATGCGTTGCTAACAAGGGTGTGTGGCACCTTGTTTGGCGCGCCTTTGGAGTTAGGGCTACATCACTGTCGCAGAGGAAAAATGGCCTGTTTGTCCAATTGGTCCTCGCAATCAAAATTTACGTGATCTGGAGACGTCGGTGCCAAGCAGAAGCTCGTCGACAATCACAGCGAGCAGCATTCCCGGTCTTACACCGAATTTATCAAATTATTTTTGGATACCTAGTCGACGACCTAGATGTAAGTGGTGTTGATGCCTTTTTAAGGCGCTGGCACACTCGGTTTTTCGTATTACGTGGGGACAAACTGGAATTTCCCGCAGCGCCATACTGAGTTAAGCAGGGAAACATGTCATCCGACTTGCTAGGCTACTCGAACCCCCCCCCCCCCCCTTTTTTTTTCTTTTTTTTTCTTTCTTCAGCTCCTCGAGAAGTAGCATGTTTCTTTTTTAATAGTTTCTTAGTACCGCACAGTGTTTTATAGATGTCCGTTTAAAATTATGTCTAGCGTTTGTATAAATTCTACTGACGACGCCATTTCGAACTTTTAGTGTATAAGTGTCTCCAGTGTTTATGTACACTTGTTGAATAAACTTTCCTTTTTTCGCCAAGGCCCTTGAAGGTCCTGGAATTGTATTCTGTCCTTGAAAACCCTTGACTTTCACGACCAGTGCAGTCGACCTGTAGATTAGCGTCGATGCAGCAAACTTTCCATTTCAGAAACAATACGCCGTGAAAGCTTCCATGTATTCTACTTGTTCATGGCTTGTCCTATAATTCATTTCACTCCTCGCTCGTCAGTGCATCTTGTCTCGCTTTCTCTCTCTCTACTTATTTCCTTACGACTTCCGTTCGACTCCTCCATTTATGCTGCTTTTTTCCCTGTCAATTGAGCGGTGCCTGTGGTTAGTACACTGTAATGATGCCCAGCCTTCCTAGTACTAGAGAAGTTTCAGCACCTGTGCTGAACATTTGTTGTGTGCTGGAAACTACTTTAAATGACGTCAAGGCTAGACTTTTCATTAGTAGGCTATAATAATGCAGTTAAAACTCGATCTAAAAAGACCTAATTTTACGCAGTTCCCAATTTAAGGAAGAAATTTACTATCCCCGGTAGGTACTCATAAGATTCAATGTTGTTATCATTCAGTATCAACGAAACTAACGTGCAACCAAAACCAATTTAACGAAGTTTTTTCTGAAATAAATTCGTAAAAATAAGCGCTAATCTCTCTCTATTTTTAACACAGATGGCCTTTTCTTCTAGTGCGAATACTAACGCAATAACATCTGTCACCCATTTTCACTAGCCTGGTTTTATTCAGACAATGCTACACGCCACCCACATGCACAGAACAGTGGACTTAACAGTTGCGTTGCTACGTACGAAATGGTGCCATGGGTGGTGGTGTTTTATTGCTTCTGTCCATGCTCCCATAGGAAAACTACTGTGTCCTTTCGTTATTTCATGATTTACGCGACAGAGGACACTGATCACCTCGCTCGCCCTGCTCGGATAATCAGTGCATTCATTCTCCCCGTCTTTGCATTTCGGCTGCACCTCATGTTTCATGTGACTGCCTAACCTGGGTGTAGGAAAAATGTCCCCGGAATATACTTCCCCTGAATAAACGTCCCCGGAAGAAACGTTCCCCTCTGGCATTGCTCTCTAGGAAAAAAAAGTCCCCAAGTGAAAAATTAACCGGAAAAACGAATACGGTGCGAATTCGCTTGACAAAACACCGCATTCTTTATTCGACACTTAGCAAATTTTCGGCCACAGGCATTGGAACCTCGGCTGTACAGAAAACATTTTTTTTATCGCTGGTAAAGACTTCCCCTTCCTGGCATAATTCTTAGTCGGTATATGTGTATTAAAACTGTCTGTCGCTTTCCCAACAGGCCTTGAGGTTACCGTTTGATTGTTATGAAACATTCCTTTGTGACCTTTAAAAAATTTTCGCAGTTTCGCGCTAGTGGTGCCAAGCCTGAAAGAAGTGCGGGGCTCGGGGGCCTTCCTTGTTTCTCTTCATTTGTCTCTTTCTTATAATTCTTTCTATTTGTCTCTATCTTTCTATTTATCTCTCTATTTATCGATTCCTCTTCATTTCTATCTCTTTCTGCTTCTTTTCTCTATTTCTTTTTTTCTCTTTCTTTGTTGCTTTCTGTCTTTTCCAGCTGATTTCATGTCTGTTTCTTTCTATCTCCACCTCTCTCTTTTTATGTCTTTCCATCTTTTTATGTCTTTATTCCCTTTATTTCTCTCTATTCTTCCCTTTAATTCCCTTTCTATCTATCGATTCCTTTCTCTATCTCTGTTTCACGTGTTTCACTTCGTCGAGCAGCGTTATTGTTTTAACGCTGGCGCCTGCTCTACTCGTTAGTGGGGCTTGCCCAGTTCCTGTGGCGCATTTAAGAGCACAAGTTGAAAGGGTCTTGCGTAGTATCGCCAGGTCGCAACACGGTGCAAACTCGTGTCGTTCGGTCTCAGCAAGTGTCACGCCAGGAATACCGTTCTGTCATTGACTCCTTTAACAATAAAGAAGGCAATGATTCTGCACCATGTCTTCTTAATCTGCAATTGCTCCATTTTAAACCAGGGGGCCCTTTACAGCTATGAAGGCCAAGAATACCTATCAAGAGCGCGGAATGCGATAGTGTCCTGAATCTCGCCCCGTATTTGGCTCACCACACAAAAAAAGCAACCTATTAAATGTAACACGAAACTTAGTGTATATGTAGAAGTATTTAAGCTACCCTCATAGGTCTGCAAGCTGCTGACTATATTATTTTCCTCTCTGACTGTCCTTATGAAAACAAATATGTGTGATGAATCCTTCGGAGAACACCATCACACAGAGGATAAGAACACCCCCTTGGTTTCGCTGGGACAAAAAAGCCGTTGTAAAGAAGAACAATAATGAAAAATCCGGCCATTCCACGCCGTGATAACTTGGACGAGAGCAAGGTGCGATTTTAAGGACATGTTAGTACATGCAAAAGTATAGCCGCATTCTACTGCCCACATGACACCTAGCTCTCGTACATGGTACAAGACCTGCAAACCCCGTCAAGATGACGTTATAGTTTAAAGCACCGCAAGTGATTTCGTCCATCATATAAAATCTAGTTTTACCTGCACTAGTTCAAACGTTATCTACATGTTCGAATGTTCATTTTGTCACAAACGGTACATTGGTGAAAGGGGACAGCCTGTTAAGGTTAGATTAAACGGTCATCGCACGGACACAGTAAAAAAATTACCGAATGCAGTGGCACAACATTTTAATGTAGCAGGTCACAACTTCGACGACCTCAAACTTTACATAATTCAGTCAAAGTACCCGTCCGCAAGAGGCAAAAAAATATAGTCATTCCTTATTCACACGTTCAATACACTCCAGCCAGCAGCTATGAACGTTTCTAAGGGGCCTCTTGAATCCATTCGATATGGTACATACACAACGAAAACCAATGAGAGTCGAACCGCCTTCTAGGAATTTCAAACCTTGCCTTGTTAAAGGGGCCCTCGAACACTATTCAACCCCCCCATTTTTTACTCGTGGGTTGTGTAGACTGAAGTATACACAGATTAATGCCGCAAGAACGGCAGTGATAACGGCACGCAGTCCTAAGTTATTCGCTTTACAAAATTCAAAATACAAGAAAAAAAAAATCCCTACCCTCAACTTGATTTTCGCGGGGTCACCTGACCACATTTCACTCGCCCTGTGATGTCGGCGGGATGCCCAATGAAGTGAGGTAGAAGCGCCTACGTAGGCGAAGCTCGCACACCATTGTTGCTTGTCCTTTCCAACGTGTTGACGCCGTCACCATAGTAACAAACGTGGTGCTTGACGCCTGACTTGTCAGAACGTGAGCGGGCGCTTCGAAGCGAGGTATTTTCTGCTGTTCTTTACAACATTCCATGTCACTCCCTCCTCTCATTCTGAGGAGTTGGTCGGTGAGCCGCCCGACGAACTACAATGGTGCATTGCACCCCTTCAACAACAATCAAGCGCCTACCGCACGTGCGAAAGAGGCAGCTTGCAAGAAGAGGGAATAGAGGGAGAGGGAAGCCTTTCGTATGGACATCCGACCCGCGCAAACCGAAATGGTCACCAGCGTCTCTGTCGTGCGTTGTAGTCGTAGTGATCTTTTTTTTTTTTTTTTGTTGCGGCCGCATCTGTTTGGGGTTCAATGAAAAAGCACAGAAAAGAAAAATGAAACACATCAGTAATCTCAGTTCTGGTGGAACCAGACGATCTCTTCTAACATTACATTTGTCCAATCATAGGCTGCGGCCATTAGTCGTCATTTCCGCGTGCAACAGTTCTGGCGAGCGCCACTACGTGCTGATGCGCTCGGCAGCGATGTAGTGATATTATGTCGTGATTAAAATACTAAATCATTTGATATCGGCGCTTAGACCTACGCTAAAATTATCCCCAGCCATCACTCTACGCAAAACACAAATAAAAATAGGTGCTTCAAAAGTGTTGGAGGGCCCCTTTAAGTGGTGCTCCTTTTGATTCAAAAAGACATCTAGCCCCCCCTCCCCCCCTCCCCCCCGCCGCTCCCTCCACTTTTTTCTTTTCTTTTTATTCACGGAATACCTCTTCCCTTGTACTAACACAATTCGTCTTCGCCGAATACCTGTGACGCCGTTCAAGCAAACGAACACCTTCTCGAAACGTGGGAGGCTAAGCTCGCCTCGGAGGACCTGGACCAACAACGACGTCTCGTCGCCGGGGCCAAAGAGGCAGCGAAGGTCAGAGGGTTCCTGTCATGAGGAGACCTCCCACCTAGGGTAGAAGCGAGACTAGCACCGCGATACCGTTCCTTGAAATAAACGTTTATTCCTCCTCCTCCTCACCCCCCCCCCCCCCCAACTCCCGTTCCCTCGCATCCACAGATGCGCTCTCCCCCTGCTTTGTTCAGATTGGAGGATCGGGTACGAAGCATATGCACACTAGCGCTAAGGAAATCAGTTCTAGCCTTGAGGAAGACAAGTCCCCTTGTCTAAACGTCGGCTCGAGAACACAACCTTTGTTTACGGAATTTTTCATCACAAGCTTCGATCTTCCCCTTCCTGCCGTCTTTTGTATTTCCAAGAATTTATTTATGACATAGTGGGCACATAGGCAACATAATTTGCACTAAGCGCCTTAAAGGGATCCTGAAACGGTTATTTGAAGCTTTGTCAGCGTTTAGGATAGAGCATCATCAAACCATTGGCTCTACAAATTTAGCGACACGCCGTGTACTAAGGCCGGTACGGACAATTATATCATACCCTCCTTCTCACCCCTGCCTTGACTCCTCAACTCATGAGGCACGCTGGCATCGCTGGCGATCGCAGAGCTCTCGTGAGCGCACTCGACGATTTGAGCTTCGCCCAATCATGACCTCCGAGATTGCATGCCGACAGGTTGCGCGCAGTCTCGGAGACCATAGCCCTGTGCGCCCGGTAGCACGCACGCCGTCTGGCAACAGAGACGATCGCGGAGTCGTTTATATCTGCTCCGACAGGTGCCGCCACCCTACCAGCCGATCTTTCCTACGCGCACACCGTAGCCAATCAGATCAGCAGCTAGTGTGACGTCGTGGGCCCACTGCATGTCGTACTGAGAGTGGCCGGTTGAAAACGCGTTTGGCTGAGCCGCAGTGATCTGCAAGGATTCGCAGTTTTAAAGCGTTGTAATAAATTTCACAGTTTATGCAGAGAGCTTAAATCAGTCTGTAAATGACCCTTAGGACTTGGTCTACCGGCCCAATGTGTTTGCACAAATACATCAAAACCGTTTCAGGGTCCCTTTAAGAGAGCTTACAACGGCTTCGAAAGTTGCTTTTCCAGTAAACGGTGTGCCTGTGACACTTGCTCCGCGCACGCCTGATGTTCTTTATTCTTTGTTTTTATTTTTGTTCTCAATTCTTTACTGAATAATGTTTTTTTCTTTATTTTCTGTTTCAGCTGCGCTAACAATAGGGCAAAAGAAGAAGTGCAACACGTGGCTGGAGTGTACTATCGCGGCTCGATGCACACGATAAGATCTCTCGCTGCGCTCGCCGAGGGTAAAAAATAGTTTGGTGGGCTGGCACAATGAAGGTCATTCTGGGAGACCATGACACTGCAGCAAGTTTTAAAAAAAATGATATAACGACAATGTATGTGAAATCCGCTTACGCATCCGGTACATTCGCCTTCTAAAGTCGGGCTGAGAGAGAGCTTACCAACTTATTAAAGTGAAAACGTCAGATCCCTCGTGAAACACGAAAAGTTGCATTCATTGCGGTGGCGTCAACACGGGTGATGCGAAAAAAAATCATCATGTGATGACGTCGCCCTGTGACGTCTGTATGACGGCGTCAGTGTGACGTTACATCCCGTTACGTCACATTGTGACATAATCACACGTCATCGTCCCTTGGTCATGGTCATAGGTGGACCGATCTCGGAAGCAAGTTAGGTGCACAAAGCTTGAAATGCCTGCGATCCCGAAGGCAGCGCAAAGCAACGCTACGTGTAGAAAGTTTTGGGGGATTGGGAATGAATAAAATCAACTGAGAATAAAATGAGCAAGTCGTCTTAGGCGAATGCACAAAGGACCCTGTGGATTTTTCAAGCAAATATGTTGTCTTCTTTCCGTTCCAGTAACGAACCTGATAATCTAATGGCTTATTCGTAGAGCTCCGCGTTTTCGGATAAATCCGAAAAAAATTCGATAAACACTCGGCAGTAAAATTTTTGGTGATTCCGATCTATCCGATAAACTCCGATTTTAAAAGGGTATTCTAAGCGTTCAGAGAGCATTTCAAAAGCTCAGAATCATCAATCGAAAGCAGCGCACCTCCATCAGTGACAGTAACCTCGTAAAGTCTGCTTGCAGTCATTAAAACAAGCCTTAAAGGAGCACTGACACAAAAATTTTGCACCTTGTTTTTTTTGTTGCAATAGGTAGCTTACGACCCACTTATCACGGCTGGAAACCTCGTTTGCGCGAGTGCGCGACGGTTAGTTATTTACAGACGTTTTCAGAGCGCCCAGTCGCAGTTTCGGTTTCAAAGAGCACCGAGCTAGTCAGGAGCAGTTCCGGTAGCAAGATAAACGCAGCTGGCCACATGACCACGCAGAACTGTGACGTAGGCGGCGCGCGCGAGAGCGGGCGCCGCCTACGTCAGGCACGGAGGAAGAAATCGCAGGTAGCGCAAGTACAGTGCACTGTAGCGCAAGGGCACAACCAGAGCCACCAACAACCAGCCAACATAAAATCGTGACGTAGTTTGTTTACATTGCTACCGCGTTGATGTCTGCGTCGCAAGGGGCTCGCATCTCGCTCAGTCGTGCGGCATGCACTTTGAAATTGATTTTAAATATGTTCTAGGCTATATTTGACCTTGATATTTCGTAGGCGTTGTCTATGTCTCCACATACATCTATTTCACTCATTATCTCGCCTTCGAAATTTTGTGTCAGTGCTCCTTTAAGTTTGTAATACGAACAAAGTGCGTGTACATGTTTGTGTGTGTGTGTGTGTGTGTGTGTGTGTGTGTGTGTGTGTGTGTGTGTGTGTGTGTGTGTGTGTGTGTGTGTGTGTGTGTGTGTGTGTGTGTGTGTGTGTGTGTGTGTGTGTGCATGTTTGTGCGGTCAAGCATTGCAGACATCGCAAATAAGCTAACTGGGTTCGCATATTTTCGGAGTATTGACAGGGGCGGCGCCAGCGGGGGGGTATGGGAGGGCTGGAGCCCCCCCCCAAAATTTCTGTTTGCCCCCCCCCTTTGCCCGCCCAAGAGCAAGCATAGTCAAAACACAATGCATATGTTCCCAGCTTTCCTGCCCCCCCTAAAGGAACTCGCATATCGTGGGTGCCCCCCCCCAGTAAAAAAAATCCTGGCGCCGCCCCTGAGTATTGAGAACAACAACAACAACAACAACCACAATAATAATAATAATAATAATAATAATAATAATAATAATAATAATAGTAATAATAATAATAATAATAATAGGTCCTTTATTTTTCATCAAGAAGATGAGGAGGCTGGGAGGCAAAGCTGAGGAGCAGCTTGACTAGCTCCTGCCCCCGAACGAAACACTTTGGCGAGCAGTGCACATGAACATCCTTATTAACAGAGTAAATAAACAGCAAGTGAGAAAAAAATATGTGAGAATTGAGAAGCAGTTTTTTCAGCAACAATGCAACGCAATTTCATTGGAAATAATCATTATTCAGACCACACTGGAACAACTTATAATGGAAAATTAAACTCCGAATTTCGGAGAATTGTGGATTTACGAGAAATAAACTCCGATAAACACCGAATATCCACCAGCAAAATAAACTCCGAAAACACCCTCCGATTTTCCAGAAATATAAACTCCGAAAACACGGAGCTCTACTTATGGGTCGTTATTTACCCACCCCTTCTTCGCAAAAGTTTTAGAATGTGCTCCCAATAGTTTTGCCTTATCTTCGTCGTCTATATCTCCTTTAGCTCGGTACAGTGCATTACAGCTTTTAGCTCACAGTCTAACCTATCCAGTGGGTATGAACCATCTCTTGATGCCGCATTGAGAAGAACACAACAGTAAGAATGAAGCGGCCCAAGTGCAAGACCTCGGTGCCGGTACGTTCATGTAGCTCGGCTCCCGTGCTCAGCCCTGCACTCCCTGCAGTGCCGGTCTGGGTGTCTCACACGCAAGTGCCAGATGATCCGCCAAGCGCCCACTATTCGGTGTCGCCATCGCATTCAACGTCGCTAGTTTTCGATCCCTGGAAGAGGTTTCACTATAGCGATCTTCAGAAGAAGGCGCCGAAGAAATGGCTGGTTCCTCGAGAAGAGCTTCGTGAGAACACGGAGAGATCTTTGGGAAGACCGGCGCCCACGCACAGTACCTTATTGGTTCGCCATCGCAAGGCCTTGATCTCGGCGCTGGCCATCGTCGCGTGCGTAATTGCATTTCTGGTCACCGCCCGAAGGCTTGGCATCAGGGACAAAGACGCCGGTGGCGGCACTGAGAGGCTCGTGGTTCCTGTCACCGACATGACTACGCAGCGGCATCACCCTCCGTCGAGCAGCAGTGGGGAAGGTGGCTCGGTTGACCGCGGTAGGATCGGCGCGCCTGAGAAAGGAGCTGAACGCCGTGCGTTTGGTGCACGAGAAAAAGACGGAGAAATCACGCATCGTTCCGTTGCCCCTGGACCACAATCGATTTCGGACAGCGCCCGAAATGGTGATTTCTCGCCGGCCTCGCATCACCCTGACCCCGACACGTGAACGACTCCGAGTGCTATTTCCAGAAGCTGAGCACCGACGTACTTCTTCAGCAGCGGCAAAAAGTACTAAAGCCATGGACTGCAATATATTAGCGGGATACAACGGGCTACTTGGCTGTTATTGTCTCTTCGTTTCATATCTTAATGCGAGCTCTTTGTCAGTGTACAAAAGCGACCAACATCAATTCCTTCTCGTGTGTTTACAAGTGCTTGCGACGCTCATGAAATGAGTAAACAGTGTTTTAAAACGTGGATGATGTTGGAGCTTCGCCTTCAAGGGTAAAACGTGATAGCGTATTCGGGCCCGTGAGAATCGCCTTCTCAACTGCTATAATCGGCGACAACTTATCTTGACATTGGAGCGAAGGCTACGGAGGCGGGGCTTCCACACATTCGTGTTGTTCCGCAAGTAGTTCGGCAGCTTGCAGCTGATTTCGGTTTTGCTCGCTCGCATCGTTAACGCGTTTAGAAAAACACATACTTGAAAATTATGAATGGGAGAAACATTTCGATTGTTCAGTGTACATTTTAGCGTACTATTACGAGTATATTTTTCTTGGAGAACTAAACAGCGCGTATTCGGCCGCACAGTGACGTCACGGACGCCATGTTTCCTTGGAGTACGGGTGGGCTGAAAAGGTGGTGCTGCCGTCTAAGAAATGGAAAGAAAGGGAAAGCATTCTTGCAAGTTGAACGATAACTCTATTTTGCCTGCAACTTCCCGCAACTGTTTAAGTCTAATAATAAATAAAGCAGTATTTATTTCAGCAAGACAAATGAGAAAATTATCAATAAACTTCAGTACTATTTTTTTTTTTGGCGTGGAAGCAGACAAGCGCTTTGGTTCTGTAGCTTCCACAGAGCTGTCAAGGAAAGCTGTCGCCGAGTATAGCCTAGCTTCGGTTCGCTGTGCTTGCCTCAACCGTTCCACGAGGAAACGAATGTCTGTGCCGTAACATCGGTCGTTCCAAACTATCTTAGAATGTCTACCGGGAGTACAATGGCGTAGTGCCCTACGCCACAATTCTTCCTTTCGCTGCTCACTTTGTTAATATTTTTGCTGCTGCTGATGATGATTAAATATATCTGAGCGCTTTCTAATGTGTGGGCTTTTAATGCGATAGCGTTTAAGAGCTCGTTTCGCAGAAATTCCGGCGTCGGTGTCGGCGTCGTTGGTTGTGACCGAAAAATCATCTTGTCCGTGACCGAAAAATCGAGAAAGATGCAAATAAAATAAACAATAAAAATTTCCGGGTCCGAGTGAGGATCGAACCCGGGCCGTCTGCGTGGCAAGCAGGCGTTCTACCACACAGCCACGCCTCTGCTTGGAAAGACAGTGAAAATAACTTCCTCTGCTTGGAAATGCAGTGAAAATAACTTTCATGCTTCGCAAACGCAAGCGTCCTTTATATAGGCGTCGCCATCAAACATGTAATATCCCAGGAATATTGCATGGTACAAGCGTACATTGCCATCGGGCGTGAGAATATGTGACTATCATAACGATTTCATAGTTTAAAGCCGGCCACCCATTACAAACGGCACACACCTTACTGCGCGTATTCCCTTAACACCACGTAGTGGGTGCATAGCAAGTATGCACTAAATGGTTGGAGTAGCCACTCGGGACAGGATGTCGCTATCGCGTTCAACTCTTAAAGGCGAAGATTAAGGGTCCCCCCAATTTTTCAAACACCCATTCCACGCGCAAATCACACATTTTGACGATGGTGCGATTCTACGTTTGTGCTATGCAATATTACGTGCGTAAAGGAGACTCCTCCGGCTACAAGACATTCATAAGTGTTCTTTGTTTTTCGAAGGAGTTTCAAGCAATGGCGTGGCTCTGTGATCCAGATAATAAAGAAAAATGGCGTGGCTCTATGTTAGAACACCTGCTTCCAACGCGGAAGGCCTGGTTCGTTTCTCACTCGAACCAGAAATTTTTATTTATTTTATGTTCATCTTAGTCGATTTTTCGGTCACGGACAACGCTCATATTTCGCTCACAAGGAGTGACGCCGGCACTGACAGTGGAATTTCTGCGAAAAGAGCTCTTTAAGGTTATCGCGTTATAATTCCGCCAGGAAACCACGAAAGGAAACCATAAGGAAACCGGCATTTGCTTACGACGGCTTTTTGTAGCGTAAGCTACACTGGCCGAGGTTGAGCAGTTTCGCCTGGCTTATGGAGAGCCGTGCTGCGCATGCCCGAGGAGCAGTGACGTCACACGGCGCACAGCTGGCGCGCCGGAGAAGGCCTGGATGCTCCTGGAGTGACGTGTCACTAGTGGGCTGGCGCTTGACTCGCGTGAGCACGCTCGCTAGTCCGTCCGTCCGTCCATCTGTCTGTCCGTCCGTCCGTAGATCAAGCTACGTATATCCTGGCATAGCCGAGCTAAGCGACTGCTAATTTTTTTAAAATCTATTTACGCCAGATGGGAAGCTAGCGGACTTATCTACTAGCCTTACTCCTTATAAAATTACAATTGCTATCCCGCTCATTGCTTCGCCCTTGTGGCGAAATTGACCTTTTCCCAACGGAGCTGTTTGTGCTCGGAGAACGATCGTTAGTTGCGAACGAAAATTGCCATCATCGTGAACCGGCACGCGCTATCTTCGTCCTCTTCTCCATCTTCTGGTTCGCTCCCAGTACACGTGCACCGCTTTGTCCAGCGTAGGATGCAATAACTCTGATGGGCGAGAGAACGAGTACAGAAGAAGAGAAAGAAAAATATAGGAACAGAGAGAGAGAGAAATATACAGAAAAGAAAGAGACGCTCGCCTTCGGATCGTGGTTACGCGGCCTCGAATCTCGCCTTGTCAAACAAAACTTTTTGCCAAGAATTTCTCTCTTTATCTTCTATATATTTCTTTCTCTCTCTCCAGTTTTCCTTTTTCATTCTCTCCCTCTGTACTCGTTCTCTCGCCCATGAAGTTACTGCCTCATTCGCCGGACAAATTGGCGCATGCCTTCTGATAGTGCAGCAGAAGATGAAGAAGAGGAATTCAATGACGATACGGACGAAAATGGCGCGTTTCGGTTTATCATGATGATCATTTTTTGCCTGCGGCATACAGCCAACGTGGACCTTAAGAGCCCTAGTTTAAAAAAAAAATTAAATCAGCTTCGCATTAGTGGTGCCAAGCCTGAAGAAATTCCGGAGCTGGGCAGTCATCTTTTTATCTCCTCGGTTTTCTCTGTCTTTCCTCCTCTCTTTCTTTTAACGTGATAGCGTTAAAAGAAAGAGAGGAGGAAAGACAGAGAAAACCGAGGAGATACAAAAGAGCAAGCTCTTTAGACAGAGAAAACCGAGGAGATACAGAAAAGAGCGAGCTATTTAACGCGATAGCGTTAAAGAGCTCGCTTTGTAGAAATTCCGGCGTCGGCGTCGTTGGTTGTGAGTGAAAAATCATCATCTTGTCCGTGACCGAAAAATCGAGAAAGCTGCAAATAAAATCAATAATAAAAATGTTCGGGTCCAAGTCAGGATTGAACCCAGGCCGTCTCGGTGGCAAGCAGCTGTTCTACCACACAGCCACGCGTCTGCTCGATAGTACAGTGAAAATAACTTCTGCTTGGAAATGCAGTGAAAAAAAATTTGGTCCTGTATACAGGCGTCACAATACAGCATGTAATATCGCAGTAATATTGCAATGTACAAGTGTATACATTGCCATCGGGCGTCAGAATATGTGAAAATCAAACGACATCGTGCTTTAAAGCCGGCCACCCATTACAAAAGGCATACACGTTACTGCACGTATTCCCTTAAGACCACGTAGTGGGGGCATAGAAAGTTCGAAAACACTTCATGCGCATAATTTCTTGTGGTTTAAAGCATGCTACCCATTACATAGTATGCACTATGTGGTTGAAGTACGCACTAGGGACAGAATATCGCTATTGCGTTCAACTCTTAAAGACGAAGCTTAAGGGTCCCCCCAATTTTCTTTTTCTCTTCAGTTTTTTCTGTCCTGGTTTTTTTTTGTTGTCTTCTTTCTATTCATTTCTACTTTTCTTCCTATCTTTTCCCTTTCTTTCTCTGTCTTGCTATTTCTCGCTTGCTTCCTATTTTTTTTGTCATTTTTATACATGCTTCTGTCTGAGCCAAGAGACGACAGTATACGACAGCCCGGGCCCCTAAAGTACTCTGCACTTAATATCATCATCAAGGCGCTCGAAGAACAAGAGGAAGAAGACTTCTCCTTGGCACGAGCGCGCGTGCAATATGCTAGAGATGGCTACGATATGAGTGGTTTTGCCTGCGTTTCGCCAAGCGATCACAGCATACAGCGGCGTAGGACCGCATACGACCGCCCTTAGTGATCCGCAATTAATAAAGAAATGCAAGGCAGGTCGGCACCCGGCTCCGCCCTTCCTTCAGGCTTGGCACCACTGGTGCGAAGCTTTACTCATGACGCACGCTCGATTAGTCGAGATCATGTTAGATAATGCCACCTCACTGAAGCGTATGGTGTTCCACTGTTTCTCACGAATTAGCTGGTTCCGTCGCGAACTTCGCTGATCCGCGGCATATCCAAACTCTTAGCTGTTCTGTGGGTCTATGCTCCTGCCGCTCTCTTTCGTAGGCATTATACTCCTCATGTGGCCCTTTTCCACAACAGTTCTTTTTACGGCTGGAATCCGCCAGCCAGGCCCGTAGCAAGGAATTTATTTCGGGGTGGGGGGGGGGGCGAGCCCCTAGGGCCACCCCTGGCTACGGGCCTCCCTCCAGCATTTCTTCTAACGCCATGGCCGCTGTATACTCTGAGCAAACACCCATTATTTGGGGAGTGTGTCTGCCACGTGACTGTAATCGTCATCTATCCCACGTGCTTTCCTTTCTTTATCACCGTGGTCCCGGCCATTCCGGGTCATCCTATCAGCGCGACATACTGTTTTTGAAAGAAAAGCGGCGAGCACCACGTTTTCAAAAAAGTAAACGCGAGCAAGCCAGATGACATTATTGTTCCGTTGCGTAAATGCACGCGAAATACTGGATTTTTCCTTGAAGTGTAATGACCCCATCCAGCTACTCGATTCGAAGTTAGCGAAGACTCCACTCAGCCGTATCAGCATGCAATTACTACGTAATTGCCTTTTCACCAAGCATATGCGGTCAGATTGCAACGAGCATTTTATCACGGAACCTTCGCATGGCGTCCGCCAGTGTCCGGCAAAGTTTTCTTCTGCCAGCAACGTTTTCGATCATCAAGCCATAATCCCACCTTATAAAGATTCCACATGCTATAGTGGTAGTACGCAGTTGCGACTTGAACAAGCCCATAGTTTATTATACATTCGATAATGAAAATGTATGGAGAACCTAAACAAAACGTTGACCGCTTCTATTTACTTAGTAAAGCAGCCGAGGTCGGTTGTTATACGCTATATTCCCACAGCTCTACTCTATAGTATTGAATTAGTTAATCTACAATGGTAACAACTAATTCGATTATGTTATTGTAGTGTGGTTTAGAAGTCTATTACCCTCCTGTGTGATTTTTATTTTTCGTTTATTTACGTTCTTTCAATGCCATTTCGGCGTTTCAGTGAGGAGTGGGGTAAGTGGGGTAGAGGAGAGAACGCGGAGAACCGCAGGAGAGGAGAGAGAAGGGACGCGCATGCGCTGTGGGGGGTGTGGGACGCGGGAGCCGCTCCGTAGAGTAGAGGATTCCTACAGCAGAGAAAGGGGGGTGAGCGTAGGAGAGAGGGGGAGAGGACGCGCATGCGCTGTGGGACGCGGGCGCCGCTCCGTAGAGTAGAGGATTCCTAGAGTAGAGAAAGGGGGGTGAGCGTAGAAGAGGAGAAATAGGGGGAGGGTACGCACATCCGCTGCCGGGTTGTGGGACGCGGGGGGCCGCTCCGTAGAGTAGATTCCTAGAGGAGAGAAAGAGGGTGAGCTTAGGAGAGGAGAGAGAGAGGGAGGGGACGCCCATGCGCTGTGGCGGTGTAGGACGCGGGACGCGGGCGCCGCTGCGTAGAGTATTCCTAGAGGAGAGAAAGGGGGGTGAGCATAGGAGAGGAGAGAGAGAGGGGGGGAGGGGACGCACATGCAAACACATGCAAACCCCAAACACATGCAAGGAAGATCAAGGAATGGAGTCAACCAGGGCGACACACACCACCTGCCTAGCCATTGCTAAGCAGCCTCTCTGTGCTCTCGGCCATGACTCTGGAGACTGTAGTGGTGGTTGACGGCCTTATATTGTACTACAGTGTTCTGGTTCGCATAGTGGGTGCTTCCCTACTTCATGAAAGTGGCCGGACGCGGGAGGGACGGACATAGCCCCAAGCATAAGATGCTTCGCATCTAAAAAGTGGCTTTCACCTTCGAGTAGTCTTAAGTGAATGCATAAGGAACCCTGTGATTTTTTTTTTTGTAGGTGACCCCACCCCGCCGAACACCACTGACGTTCTTCAATAAAGTTTTCACTCACTCACACACTGAATCGAAATAGGTCATACGCTGTTTTGTCGTTCATCCGTTGCGGGTTACACCGTACACGCTAAGGTGCGAGAGCGATCATCACTATCAACAACAAGGAGGGATAAACTATTATCGGCCGAGGCAACAGCGTGAAAGGAAATGTTTTGGCGAGTTGTGGGCTTTCGTTTCTCTTCATCATGATTCACTCGCATGATTGCCCGCTTTATCACGAACATCGTCATCATAATCATCAGCAAAGAGAAAGAAGTAGAAGATGCGGCCGCGCGAGCACTCCTCGCGGCAAGTCGGCAGCGTCGACGCAGAGCTACTCTTGGGCTGTGACGACGCGAGGCCGGCATTGTCGGCGGCGGCGGTGTGGCCCGTCAACATGGCGGGTAGCTGCGGGGATGGGCCCGACGAGATGCTGAGTCAGCAGACCCTGGAAGCACTGTGGGAGATGCGTGGTGCTGGCATGCTCTGCGACGGTCTCCTCAAGACCTCGGACGGCGGAGAATTTCCAGTGCACAGAGTCGTCATGGCCAGCTGCAGCGAGTACTTCAGGTGCGCTTCGAGATAATCCTGCCTCACTCGTTCAACTGATATCATTCTCTCTGACTGGGAGTTGCCGCGTAAAAGTCCTTATGATCGGGTTTCCGTGCACTAGATTTTCTTTCGTCATGAAAGCAAGTGTTGGTGAAGACCTTACTCTTCAATGCCGAGCAGTTAAGCTTCTCTCCCATCATATACTCGGTGGCATTCTGTTTCCACATGCTGAAGATACGGTGGGTTTACTGTGTGTATGATCACCGCTGCTGCGTGGATCCTGGCTCGCGGGCCTACGAATAGCCTCCGGTTTGTCTTAGCAAGTTGTTGACGTTGTCATACTGGCTTCTCCGAAAATCACCCCTGAGCTTTTTCTGAGACGATGGGACTTGTAAAAAACACCTTGTGTTTCAGTGCCAGGGCAAAGAGATTTTTAGGGGCGAAGCTCCTTAGGGTGTGGGTCTGTCCCTCCTCTGTAGTTGTTGTAGTAGTTGTAGTAGGTAGGTAGGTAGGTAGATAGCCACGTATAGTGGAATGTACCCACTCCACGTGATAAAGATGACGATGACGCAGTATAGTGGAATGTACCCACTACATGTGATAACGATGAAGTATAAGCGCGTTCCAGTAGAGTGGAATGTTGCCACTACACGTGATAACGATGACGATGGCGCTGATGACCATGAAGTATAAGCGCGTTCCTCTGTAGTAGTAGTAGTTGTTGTTGTTGTAGTAGGTAGGTAGCCACGTATAGTGGAATGTACCCACTCCACGTGATAAAGATGACGATGACGCAGTATAGCGGAATGTACCCACTACACGTGATAACGATGAAGTATAAGCGCGTTCCAGTATAGTGGAATGTACCCACTACACGTGATAACGATGCCGATGACGCTGATGACCATGAAGTATAAGCGCGTTCCAGACCACACATTCTCTTTCTGCCATGGACGAAAACGATCGAGCTTCGCCCACTCATCATCATTCACTTCGTGGATATGGCATGATTTTTTTTACAGGTTTTATAATAATGCAGGCAGAGGTAGCTGAAACGTTGCGAGTGATGGCGAAAGAAAGCGAGCTGCCCTGGCAATGCCAGTAGGTCCCTTCGTTCCTCACGAACGGCACATGCGCATGATCTGTTGCTCGCCGCTCGCCCGTCTTTTAACATAACTTAGCGAAGAACACATGCCACTTTGGCTTCCCAGGCCCTCTTTCATTTAGCTGTAATCTTTGGAGCATGCAAGGCACTTTACATTCGGGAAGCGGGCTGTCGAGTTGAACGCCTTCTTCTGTTACTGCAATTCGCAATAATCCGTGACCGTAACGCCACTCCGGAGAATAAAGAGAAGGTTTCGACATTCCTGCAGCGTTACGAGGAACAAAAACGTTACTCCAACTAGACGAAGTGTTCAAAATTTTGACAGCAGGCACATGCAAAGCGTACAGGCGAAGAAATCTTATTAATGGTTGGCTACCTTTGTGCGTCCAGCCTGTCACGTGAAGAGTTACAGCGACGCCCTCTGAGCCCCTGAAATAACGCTCATAAAATTGAAACTGGCAGTAATTTGCGTCGACGTCACACTATGCGTCGTCCACTTCGTTCATGCCTTGGCAGACATACTCTGGCCGGCAGAGCAGTGCGGGCGTGCTTAAAGGAGTACTGAAACGATTTTGGAAGATCGCAAAAGGGACATCTTTTGTTTCCTTGGTATGCAGTGTCAACGCTCTCCACACAGCGGAGCCAGGCAACACGTATGAAATATTTTATTTTGATTTTAAAGTTTTCGTCGCTGAGCATCTGCATGCCAGCCCCACTGCAATGGACATTATCCCGACGAGTCAAGACAGTTCCTGAATTTGCGAGCTCTGCGTCCTGCGTGCAGCCTAAATCACAGAAATCACTCTCAGAGTCACTGCACGACAATTCAATCAACGTTGTTTACGTGCACCACGAGCAGAAGACATATTTGCCGTTAGTACGTCGCCAGTTGCTCTCTTCCCGTGACGTCACACTGTTCTGAAACGTCACTGCGAAGCCGCCCCCTCGATACAGAAACCGAAATTGTTGTTTTATGGTAGCGGTATTAAAAATATATCCAATGCATTCCCAAGCACTACGACACTCTTTATAGGTTTCTCGACACCAGTAGTTTTATTTAAAACAACAATCCGAAAAATTTTAAAATTCGTGTGAGTACTCCTTTAACACTTAGGGCAGCGTGCTTCGAGTGACTCGCAGCTTCCTACTTCTGGAATCCTCCTCGCTTCTTGTAATGCACAATAACGCGTCCGATGCTCCAACTGAGCGTTATTCGATGGTCCGCAGGTTCGGTCCCTGCCAGCGTCAAGTTACCTTTTCGTCCACTTTACTTTTTTGACAATTTACAACACAATTACTACAAATAACATCCCCTATACCTTCCTTGGCATCATTGTGTTAGTTCTCATTATTGTTGTGCTTAACAATGAAAAACGAGCCCTTAATACTCCCCTTTTTTCATTAATTCATACCGAGGGTCTTCTGGTAGACTGGATGCCTTGAGGTATACTCGGCGACAACTTATCTTGACATTGGAGCGAAAGCTACGGAGGCAGGGCTTCCGCACATTCGTGTTGCTCCGCAAGTAGTACGGCAGCTTGAGGTTGCTTTCAGTTTTGCTCGCTCACATCTTTGGGGCGTTTAGAACAACATATACATGAAAGTTATGAGTGGGAGAAACATTTCAATTGTTCAGTGTACATTTTAGTGCTCTATTACGAGTATATTTTTCTTGGACAACTAAACAGCGCGTTTTTAGTCGCACACTGACGTCACGGGCGCCATGTTTCCTAGGAAAACGGGTGGGCTGAAAAGGTGGTGCTGTCTAAGAAATGGAAAGCAAAGGCAAACATTCTTGCAAAGTGAACAATAACTGTATTTTACCAACAACTTCCTGCAAGTGCTGCAGTCTCATAATACGTAAAGCAGTATTTATTTCAGCAAGCCAAATCAGAAAATTATGAGTAAACTTAAGCACTATTTTTTTTTTTTTTGGCGCGGTAGCAGGCATGCGCTTTGGTTCTGTAGCTTCCACAGTGCTGTCAAGAAAAGTTATCGCCGAGTAGTATGCGAGGGATTATTGGTCAGCTGCCAGCTCGAAAAAAGATGACGTGCTTCGTGACCCCAGCAGGCCGAAAAAGTGTTCCACCCTCGCCGTCGTGGCTGCTAGTGATGCTGACTAACACTCCCACGTTTAAATGCTCATATATACGCCATAAAGTCGAGGGGGCGATGATCGCCGTTGTAGCTCAGTTGGTAGAGAATCGGACGCGTTATTCGAAGGTCGCAGGTTCGGTCCCTGCCAGCGGCAAGTTATCTTTTCCTCCACTTTACTTTCTTCACACTTTGCACCACAGTTGCTACAAATGGCATCCCCTATAGCTTCCCTTGGCTTCCTTTTTGTTAGTTCTAATTAATGTTGTGTCGAGGAAAGAAAAACAAGCCCTCAAAATTACCCTTCTGGTCTAACGAAGAAATTTCCACTCCCAAATTTCCACCCATAGGGATCGACGTTGTCATCAACTCGAATTAACGATGCCTCCGTGGCACTGAACTCGTCTTAACGAAGTTTTTTCGAAAATAAATTAGCAAAGATACAGTGAGGTAAAATGAACTTTATTTAGTCCTGGAGAACCCCGATCGGAAACCCCCCGATCAGCCAGCAACTGCGTCAGAACCCCGAAGGGGGGTTCTGACGCAGTTGCTGGCCGATCGGGGAGTTGCTGGCCGACCTCAGTTGCTGGCCGCGCCCACGCCGGTACTGGAAGACCATGGCCCATGGCATCTCGAGTTTGTCGGTCGATAATTTGCCTCTTAAAGGGGCACTACACAAAAACTTTGGCCTCGCGTTTTTTTTTTTGCTGCAATGTGTCGCTGGGGGGCCTGTTAGTCATAACACGGCACCTCGTTTGCTGCAGCGCGCGACAGATATTTAATTACAGGCTCCTCATTACCGACCAGTTTCAGTTTCAGTTTGAGAGAGCTCAAAAAACGACAAGCCGCCGGGTGCAGTGTTGCGGAGTTGCCGCCCCGGAATTGGAATGACTCCGGAATCATTCCACATTTTCGCGACCCCGGAATGGAATGGGAACTGAATGGGGACAACGCTTGGAGGAATGAAATGGGCATGGAATTAAGCGCCTTTTGCACGGAATGGAATGAGAATGGAATAACGCATTTTTCCGAAAATAGAGCAAATTTTTCTCTACGCGCTGTTTTTCAAACAATAGTAAGTCAGGGCCTCCAATTTAACAATAAAGCAGTATTTTTAATATGGCTTGGCTGATTACAAGCACGGTACATTTGTAATGAACGCACCTACTACAATTATGTCCTTATATAGACCGCGATTCTATGCCTTTGGTATCCGTCGTGCGGAACTACGGCGGTGGCATACCCCCGCCCCCCCCCCCTTCTTACGCATAGTGATTTCTTTTTCCCTCGTCGTACCAGCTTGCGCGCCGCCTCACGTCATACTCTCCCTCCCCCCCCCCCTCCCCCCCCTGCAATACTGCCCCCCTGTCTAGACACATGGGGGGCCTTTGCCCGAAAGTTTGTCGGCGGCGAAGGTGTGTAGGTCAGCGCAGCACACAGTCGTAACGATGAACAGTGTACCCTCCCCCTCCGTTCAGAGACACAGAGAATAAACTTTTGAAAGCGTTGGTTCGGGAAGCCAGCCAGATCCACCTTTAGTTAGGCAGAACCAACGGTAGGCGTGGTGTAAAAGTGTGAACAATCTGCCAATGTGTAAAAGAGGAACCGAGGCATAAGTAGTGTACAAACAAATGCATTATCCCAGGAGATACTGAAGGGAGAAACAAATTATCCCTGCGCGTTGGTTCCCAGTGATACCCCCCACACGAACATGGCGAATACTCTATGCACAGCCTCATCTTTATCGCATGATCAGTTTAGTAGATCGCACATGTAAATAACCTTTGCGACAAGGAAGACATTGCATACCTGAGCACACGCGCACACAGAAAGTTCTCCTCACTCCATCCATGCTTGCGAGGCGCGCTTGACAAGCGTGAGTGCCGACGAGCAGTGCGGCCTAGTGTTCCGTATTAAGTGCCCGAGCGGTGCACTGTACCAGCAGATCTAGAGGGTTGTGTTCCCCATTAACCAAATCTTAGTTTTCTCCATATTCGCGACAGCTCCAGACGCGTGGCAAAACTGCTTAGTCTTCTTGAACACTACTTTTGTCAGCATAAAAATACGCTGTCGTTATTTTAGCATTAACATATTTAAGCTTAAACAATATTAAAACATCACCATTCGTTCAAACATGCCGACCATGCAAATACTATAGGTAGCGGGAGAACTGCCCCTGTGGGAATTAGTAGAGTGGTTGTACTGCACGAGATATGTCACCAAGCTACTATCTCTCGACCTTGGTAAAGTGTTTTGCGTACTTTTGCAGTTCTTAATGCATCTGATGACATCAGCTTTAACTCGATAAAACTATCAAGATGCCTTTCCTACGTTGAGGAATTACAGGAATTGAACGGAACTGCCCGGCCATTCCCGGAGTGGGAATGGGCTATGTTTTTTTCATTCCGAGGAATTGAAAGGAATGGAATTGCAGCAAGTTCTAATTCCACGGAATGGAACTGGAATGGAATGGAGGCACCCATTCCGCAACACTGGCCGGGTGCAACTATCACCACATGGCGTGCGCAGCTCTCGATCACGTCAGCACACAGAACTGTGACGCACTTCCACACGGTCCGCATCAAGAAGTCTTTTCGAATAGGAAACGGGACAGCACTGTCGCCAAACACAAAGCTTTCAACGCGTGCGCCGCGGCCACGGACTCGCGACCAGCCGCCGAGAAGTATAGACTGCTGGACCAAACGCGGCAAAAGAAAAATGGCGGCTATGACGTTATCAGAACTTGTTGCAGCGTGGTCACGTGAGGGGAGTAGGGGGGGTCACCAAGGGTCACCTCTGAGGGTGTCAGTAGCGCGAGGGAGTCGATCGCTCAAGCAAACTTCAAAATTAATTTAAAATACCTTCCAAGCTATATTCGCCGTTGATATTTTGCAGATGATATTGCCACGCGCGTTTCTAATTTTCACAGTTGCTGTATGCGGTTTTCACCCACAATGACTGTGAGCAACGCTCATCGCAAACCGCGCCTTTTTGTTCGAGAAGCTTCGCGATTGTTGTAGATCATTTTGTTAAGATTGCGCGCAAAGCGCGAACACTCGAGCTTATTCCAGAGCTTGCGCGACAACCAGCGATAAGGCTGGAATATTCGATGCCACACTTATAAATGCCGACGCGCTTCACCGCTCGTCAGTTGCTCGCCGGCCGACGCTCTGTTCGCCGCTATCAGTGCCAGCGTGTATCTTACTTTCCGTTTACCGGCCACAAGTTCGGCCTAATAAACAGTTTCAGCTTGGACACGTCGCCTGCTGCCTTCGTCGACGTCACAACCACGTGACATCTGGTGGAGGTGCTTTTCGTTCATGTACCGGACACCCCCCGTCAAACCGTGAACCCAGCCCAAGTCGCCAAGAAGAAACCGACACTATCCAGGAGAGTCGAGTCAGCCGGAGACTACAAGGACTGGCACCACAATACGGACTCCTACCTGACAAGCCAAAAGGCACGGCGACGAAGACGACAGGCACGATGACGGCCGCTGCGTCCCCTGCAACGATCGTGATCCAGCCACTGAGAGAGCCACCGACTTTCCATGGATCGCCAAGCGAGGACCCCGAGACCTGGCTGGAGACGTATGAACGAGTCGCTGCTTTCAACAACTGGGACTCCGACGAAAAACTGCGCCGCGCCTACTTCTACGTGGAAGACGCCGCGAGGACGTGGTTCGAGAACCATGAATCCACGTTACAAACCTGGGATATCTTTCGGACGACGTTCCTAAGCACGTTCACCAGCGTGGTCCGCAAGGAACGAGCCGCGGCTATGCTGGAGACCCGTGTGCAGCTGCCCAATGAAAGCATCGCTATCTACACGGAGGAGATGAATCGACTGTTGCGGCACGCCGACCCCGCCATGGCTGAGGAGAAGAAGCTCCGGTTCCTGATGCGAGGTGTCAAGCAAGAGCTGTTTGCGGGACTTGTCCGCAACCCACCCAAGACAGTCGACGAATTCCTTACCGAGGCCACGACAATCGAAAAGGCATTTGAGATGCGGACAAGGCAGTACAACCGCCCCTCGTCAACAACAAACTACGCCGAAGCTCATGCCCTCAGCACCAACGACCTGCGCGAGACCATCCGAGCGATCGTGCGGGAAGAGCTGCGCAAGCTGTTACCTTCGCCGCAGCCTCAAGTGGATTCGATCGCCGACATTGTCCGCGAGGAAGTTCATCAATCGCTCGGCATTCCCGATACACCGCAGCCTCATCCGGAGGCCATGACCTACGCCGCTGCGGTCCGCCGTCCTGTGCCCGCGCAGCGACAACGTCAAGACAGCGCATCGCCACAGTTCGGCCGCCAGACACCGCCACCACCACCGACGCCCTACCGTCCTCCTGTCGGCCAGCGCTATGCGCCGCGCTACGCGCCAAGGAAGACCGACGTCTGGCGCGCCCCTGACAACCGCCCGCTCTGCTACCACTGCGGGGAGGCCGGCCACACGTACCGCCGCTGCCAGTACCGACAGATGGGGCTACGCGGATTCGCCGTCAACGCGCCGCGTCCGCAGCCAGGCGAACGGCCTCGCGACATCGACGACTACATCACCGGAACAGAGTGGCAGCAACGACGACCTTCCCGCTCGCCGTCGCCCGGCCGCTACATGTCACCGCACCGCCGGCAGTACACTGGCCCAAACCGGGGCCGGTCGCCTAGCCCGTATCAGGGAAACTAAAGGCAGCAACCGATGGAGGTGCGGTTGCTGTACGACGAAATGCCGAAGATCCTCCGCGGCCGCCGACGACGACAACGCGACGACACCTGCAGAACACGACGCGAAGCAGACGAAGCCCTGCCGACGAAACCTCGCGGACCGAAGAAGATCTGACGACGCAGCATAATGGAAGCAGCGCAACAAATCGACGCAGCCGTGACCCGACGCCGCGAGCTAACCGCAACGCAAGACGACGGACTAGCGACCTTGACGTTCTCATCGACGGTCACAACGTCACCGCTCTCGTCGACACTGGTGCCGACTATTCCGTCGTCAGTGGGCCATTCGCGCCAAGCTGAAGAAAGTGAAGACCGCTTGGAGTGGACCCGAAATCCGGACAGCTGGAGGCCACCTGATAACGCCAATTGGAGTCTGCACGGCGAGAGTCACCATCAATAACCGGACTTATCCTGCGAGCTTTGTTATCCTACAAAACTGTTCCAGGGATGTGATACTTGGAATGGACTTCCTAAGTGACCACGGCGCCGTCATCGACCTAAGGTCTGAGTCGATAACACTAACTTCAGAAAAAGCGCTGCCCAACCCAGACGCCACGGAACCATGCATTGAACGTGATAGAAGAGCACGTCACCGTTCCGCCTCTCTCCAGCGTCATCATTCCTGTCGGCACCGAAAAACCCACAGACTTCGAAGGCGTCATCGAGGGCGATCAGCACCTGCTTGTAAACCGTCAGATTTGCGTCGCAAGAGGCATCGCCGAGTTGCGTGAAGGGAAAGTAACAGTGATGCTCACGAACTTCAGCAACGAATACAAGCATGTGAGCAAAGGCACGACGGTCGCCTACATCGAAGAAATTGTGGAAGCCAGCGACGCCCTCGCCCTCGCCGAGTTTACCGAACGTGCTTCGACGAAGCAAGCTCACCAACTATCTTTCGACGTCAATCCGAGCCTACCGACGCATAAACAAGAACAGCTGAAAACACTGCTCCTGCAATACAAGGACTGCTTTTCGTCGTCGTCAAGAGTTCGACAGACCCCAGTCGCACAACACCGCATCATAACAGACGAAAGCGCCAGGCCACTACGTCAGAGCCCGTACAGAGTTTCAACGCGGGAACGCGAGGCCATAAAGAACCAAGTCGACGAAATGCTGCGCGACGACATCATCCAGCCTTCAAAGAGTCCGTGGGCGTCACCCGTGGTGCTTAGTGAAGAAAAAGGACGGAACCCTACGCTTCTGCGTCGATTATCGCCGCCTGAACAAAATAACGAAGAAGGACGTGTACCCTCTCCCACGGATAGACGACACCCTGGATCGACTCCACAACGCGAGGTACTTTTCGTCGATGGACCTCAAGACCGGCTATTGGCAAATTGAGGTCGACGAGAGAGACCGAGAGAAGACCACGTTTATAACACCAGACGGACTCTTCGAGTTCAAAGTCATGCCCTTCGGTCTTTGCTCGGCACCTGCGACTTTCCAACGGGTTATGGATACAGTACTGGCAGGATTGAAGTGGCAGACTTGCCTGGTGTACCTGGACGACGTCATTGTGTTTGCTTCAAACTTCGACGAACACCTCCGCCGACTTGACGCAGTACTTCAAGCAACCGAGGCCTCCGGACTCACCCTCAAGCCAGAAAAGTGCCGCTTCGCATACGAGGAACTCCTGTTCCTGGGTCACGTTATCAGCAAGTCTGGAGTTCGCCCCGACCCACGGAAAACAGCTGCCATCGCTGCCTTCCCGCCGCCCACTGACAAGAAGGCTGTACGCCGATTTCTCGGCTTGTGCGCCTATTATAGACGCTTCGTCAAGGAATTTTCACGCATCGCCGAGCCACTAACTCAGCTCACGAAAAACGACGTGGAATTCAAGTGGGGAGCGGCGCAAGTCGAAGCATTTCAAGAATTGAAACGACGCCTGCAGACGCCTCCAATACTTGCGCATTTCGACGAACACGCCGACACGGAAATCCACACCGACGCAAGCAGCGTAGGACTCGGCGCCGTTCTTGTCCAGAGAACTGCCGGCGTGGAAAGGGTTATCAGTTATGCTAGCCGGTCGCCATCCAAGGCAGAAGCCAACTATTCCACAACAGAGAAGGAGTGCCTCGCCATCATCTGGGCTACGTCAAAGTTTCGCCCCTACCTCTACGGGATGCCCTTCAAAGTTGTGAGCGACCACCACGCCTTGTGTTGGCTAGCTAACTTGAAGGACCCTTCTGGTCGCCTCGCAAGATGGAGTCTAAGGCTTCAAGAATTCGACGTCACCGTCGTTTACAAGTCCGGACGAAAACACTCTGACGCCGACTGCTTGTCTCGCACCCCCGTCGACCCGCCGCCGCTGGATGACCAGGAGGATGACTTCTTCTTGGGAACCATAAGTGCCGACGACTTCGCCGAACGACAGCGAGCCGATCCGGAGCTCAGGGGCCTTGTGGAGTACCTCGAAGGCAAGACCGCCATTGTTCCAAAGCCATTCAAGCGAGCACTCGCGTCGTTTTCCTTGCGAAACGGCGTTGTCACAAAGAAGAATTTCTCGCCACTTCGAGCCGACTACCTTCTGGTAATGCCTGCAGCACTGCGACCAGAAGTCCTCCAGGCACTACACGACGACCCGGCGGCCGGACACCTCGGACTTTCCCGCACGCTCGCAAGGGTACAGGAAAAGTACTTCTGGCCGCGCCTTGCCACCGACGTCGCCCGCTATGTAAAGACGTGCCGAGACTGTCAGCGACGGACGACACCGCCCACAAGACCAGCAGGCTTCCTTCAGCCGATCGAGCCTCCTCGGCGACCGTTCCAGCAGATCGGGATGGACCTCCTTGGGGCCGTTCCCAACGTCGACTTGCGGAAATAAATGGATCGTCGTGGCTACCGACTACCTCACCCGCTACGCCGAAACAAAGGCCCTGCCTAAAGGCAGTGCCGCCGAGGTAGCCAAGTTCTTCGTTGAGAACATCGTCCTTCGACATGGCGCCCCAGAGGTTCTCATCACCGACAGAGGTACGGCGTTTACTGCTGACCTAACTCAGGCGATCTTGAGATACAGCCAGACAAGCCACCGCCGGACCACCGCCTACCACCCACAGACCAATGGCCTCACCGAGCGTCTCAACAAGACCATCGCCGACATGCTGGCCATGTACGTCGACGTCGAGCACAAGACGTGGGATGCGATCCTTCCGTACGTGACTTTCGCGTACAACACGGCCGTACAAGAGACGACGCAGATGACGCCATACAAGCTGGTCTACGGACTGAGTCCGGCAACGACGCTTGACGCCATGTTACCAAACGTCACCGACGAAGAAAACATCGACGTCTCCGCCTACTTACAGCGCGCCGAGGAAGCCCGACAACTCCCCGCCTGCGAATCAAGAATCAGCAGACGACCGACAGCCGCCGCTACAATCTTCGGCGACGCTTCGTGGAATACCAGCCCGGCGACCGCGTTTGGGTGTGGACGCCGATACGCCGACGTGGACTCTGTGAAAAACTTCTTCGGCGATACTTCGGGCCGTACAATTGCTTCGACGTCTAGGCGCTCTGGACTACGAGGTTGTCCCGGAACGGCGTTACGAACTCTCAACGGCGCCGTGCGCGACCTGAAGTCGTCCATGTCGTGCGCCTCAAACCGTATTACGCGCGTTAGCGAACCTGAGGACTGCACTTATTGGTTTATTATTGTACTTTCTTGCTGTATTGTTGTTATATATTGTTGCATGCATTTTTTCCCCGTGTTCTGTTTTAAGCATCGGGACGATGCTTTTTTTTCAGAGGGGGGGCATTGCCACGCGCGTTTCTAATTTTCACAGTTGCTGTATGCGGTTTTCACCCACAATGACTGTGAGCAACGCTCATCGCAAACCGCGCCTTTTTGTTCGAGAAGCTTCGCGATTGTTGTAGATCATTTTGTTAAGATTGCGCGCAAAGCGCGAACACTCGAGCTTATTCCAGAGCTTGCGCGGCAACCAGCGATAAGGCTGGAATATTCGATGCCACACTTATAAATGCCGACGCGCTTCACCGCTCGTCAGTTGCTCGCCGGCCGACGCTCTGTTCGCCGCTATCAGTGCCAGCGTATATCTTACTTTCCGTTTACCGGCCACAAGTTCGGCCTAATAAACAGTTTCAGCTTGGACACGTTGCCTGCTGCCTTCGTCGACGTCACAACCACGTGACAATATACACATGTTCACAGGAATCGAACCCGCAGGCTGTCTCGGCCGCGAAATTTTGTGTCAGTACCCATTTAGGCAGGACATCACATCCTGGGTGGAGAGGCCCGGCCGGATGCCTACCAGGTTGTGTGGAAATAGCTCCTCCATATACCGAGAGACCCGGTTGTGTACCGCATGCTCCATCATCTTCCCCACTCAAGATGTAAGGGAGACGGGACGTAGGTTTTCCTTGGCGAGTGCCTTGCCCGGCTTGGGAATGAGTACCACCAAGGTGGTCCTCCGGGCCTCCGGCTCGCTGCCCTCTGTGCGGAGGAGATTGACTTCCTTGGTTAAATTAGTGATGCACTTATCATTGAGGTTATGCAGCGGCCTCTTAACTCCACCAGGGCCCGGGGATGAGCGGATATTAAGCTCATGAAGCGCACCTTCGACCTCAAATTTCGTATAGGGAGAGCCGATTTCCTCCAGTGGCCCTCCCCAGTAGTGCGGGTAATCTTAGTCCCCGGAGGGGCCAACCGGAAGGTATGGTTTTGCAATTCCTTAAAAGTGCAGCAGTGTGATCGACCACGCTGCTCCTCTGTGCTTGGAGACTGACAACCTCTGATAACTCTTGGAGTTAGGCTCCTCAAGAAGTACCTTCAAGAGGTTCTATTTGCCTCCGGTGCGCATTTGCCCGCCTACTTGTGAGCAAACTTCATTCCACTGCTACCTACACAGCTCCTGACCATAGTCCTCGATTTGTTTATTGAGGAGCGCTATGTGCTTACGCAGCCTCCTATTGAAATTCTGCACTCACCATCTCTTAACCACTGATTGCTTAGCCTTTAACAAATGCGCAAGGCGCGAGTCCATTGCACCCACCTGTAAGTCAGTCTGGACCATCTTGGTCGCGAGGAGCGCATCCCCCGCTAATCGCGATAAGACTCCCTCCAGCGTGCCATATTCGGTCTGATCAGCCTTGCGGCGATTGCTAAATCTGCCCCAGTCCGTCACCCTTCACTCCTTGGGTGGAGCCGCCCGGATTTACTGCATGACCTGGAGCAGGGGTCTCAAACACGCGGCCCGCGTGGCTCTTCGTTCCGGCCCGCGACCCTCACATGACTGTCTTTGCCCCACATTTTTTTCATTTTCTTATCAACTATGTTCGTGAACTACAGACCTGACTGGTCTAAGGCATTGTCTCCGTGAGGCATCCCACGTGTTCACCTTGTTTCGAAACATAACTGTGAAACAAAAATTATATTTCACAATCAGCGTCTAGATTTGAGTCATTTGGGAGATCGCTATCGACATGTTGGAATCCTGGCACCAAATCTCCTTCAGAAATGACCTTTATATGAGATATGGGAAAGTTTTCTTTCAAAGGGCAGCGTTTGCAGGCAAATTGTACAAATCCCCCCCCCCCCCCCTTCCCGCTCCTATCTTTTACACTGCCCCGGCCCTCGCGGGACTTAATTGCTCTACTGCATCCCGCTGGCTGAGGTGAGTTTGAGACCCCTGACCTAGAGGATAAAGGAACCGCTTCTTAGGCTTCCCTGTAAGTTAGCCCACTGTACGCCCACCATATTTTTCGTAAATGCCAGATCTAGAGTGCTGTCTATTGTAACGGAAATGCCTACCCTAGTTGGGAACTGAAGGTCCGTGACCAGCTCCAAGGAACAGTCCGTCATAGCTTGAATAAGGTATCTCCTCTTAAGAGTGAATTTTGGATCCCCAGGCTCTGCCCTTCTGGTCAGCTTTTGTGTGTGTGTGTGTGTGTGTGTGTGTGTGTGTGTGTGTGTGTGTGTGTGTGTGTGTGTGTGTGTGTGTGTGTGTGTGTGTGTGTGTGTGTGTGTGTGTGTGTGTGTGTGTGTGTGTGTGTGTGTGCGCTAATACTTAGATGGCGTTTCACTATGTTTGTTATCCACTTTACACTGTATTATCATTGTTAAGGTATAAAATGTTAGCTAAAAGATTCACGCTGTTCCAATTTTTGTACATACGTTTTTCACTGATCTCTGCTGTTTGTATTTGTATTTGTATTGTGCGTTTTCAAAATCGAAATGTGATGTAAGCTTATTAGAATTTTTTTTACGCAATGAGTTTTTACGCAATGGTTTTTTTTTTACGCAATGGAGTTTTTTTCAAGCCATTGTACGCGGCTTTTACTTTTGCATCCGCTCTCTCCTTATGCATTTTCAAGACAGAAATAAAGATTTCATTTCATTTGATTTCATTTCATAGCCATGCCAGGCAACCGCCGCGTCGCTGGTTTCCTGTAAAGCAAGCACATGCGGCCTAACCGACAGTTGGCCAATTGTGCAGGAGCAACAGCGCTAAAAACAGACAAGGACAAGGAAAGACATGACACGGGCGCTGACTCTCAACTAAAAATTTATTCCAAGGCACAAGCACACACATATACAGCAGCCGACCTAGTCACATGGCACCATAGCGTCTGCACTGAATAGTAATCAGGTGTATGTGCGTGCGCGTGTGCATACGTGGGCTTTTTCTGCTTTTCTTCTTTATGTCTCTCTAAATGTGCGTCCTGAGCGTTAAATTGAAGTTAAGCAACATCTTCCTAATATTCTGGACGTTTCGCTTTCTGTTCCAAGGAGCCGTCAGATACTCAAAGCAGGTGAACGCTAATGCCATTTTCCCAACTTCTTCTCCAAATAATACCGATCATCGTCAGTGCTGTTATAATTCCTAAGCCCTCCAAATGCCACTCTCAGAAAACTGTGAATGTATAAGTGTTGGAGCAGCAGGAATAAAAGTGGACTAGTTCTAACAAAGAAATGGAACTTGATATGGTTCATACTTGCAGTCCATGGCACCACCCATGTCCATACGAGTTTACAGGGTACCGCATCAGGGGAGGGGGGCGCAGGTCTATCGCAGAGCCCCCCCCCCCCCCCCCCCCACTAAGAGAAAGTATGGGGCAGATTTTGCGCCCCCCTCTTAAGTGACTAGGGAGGGCGCCCGGGGTGCCCCCCCATGCGCACGACTATGTCTGTGTCTTTGTCTCTGTTCTCTCACATCGTCCTCACCTTTCTTTTGTGGTTTGGAACGTTACACAGTTATTCCGACATTTGCAAAGCCTGCAGGTGATGGTCGGTAGTCTGAGAATACCGCGCTTGTTTATGGCTGCAGCACGGATTTTATGGAGATTTAAGTAACAATAATAAACACACAAGTGACATGGACCACAACAAAGATACGTCATTTTGTTGTTCGCAGGAACCTGGTAGTCGAAAATGTGTACCGACTTGCTCGTATGCGAAATGTTTGGTTTATATCAAAGTTGGCACACCACTTAGCGGACGAGGTTGAAGACAGTCCTAGCGCGTAAATAATTAATATGGTGAACGTATTTTTTGTGCCGTTCACCATACTAAATACCTTTTAGGGCACTTTTCGGGAGTCCTTTGAACAAGGCCCTCCGCAAGGAGGTGTTGGTGCCCGGTGTGTCCAAGGCGACTATGGCCATCATCGTGGAGTTCGCCTACAAGCGCGTCACGTGGGTGGGCTGTGACAACGTGGAGAGCCTGCTCGAGGCCGCCGACTACCTCTGCGTCATGGGCATGATCAAGGACTGCTGCGAGTTCCTCATGTCCATCATGGCCCCTGAGAACTGCATTTCCATTCACAACGTGGCAAAGTTGTACAACTGCTTCGACCTCACCTCCAAGGCGTACAAGTGAGTGCGAAGGGAATTCATGACGAACAGAAAACCTGTTTTGGCTCGGCATGAACACCCAACAGCAAACTTTTACGAGACGTTGGCTCCTCACCAAGTGAGAATTCTTACTCTAAAACTGCGTAATGCATATAGCTGGTGACTGTATAGGTTGCGATGCCAACTACAGGCAGGAACACTTATTTGCAGGTTATGTTTCCCGAATATGTGAGAATATAGCTTTCTCGAACATTTAGCGTCCCGCAAACTTTTGCGGTTGGGTGTACATCATGTCTTGGAGTTTCATTATGGTACACTAGACGGAAATCTGACTTTAGTGTCTGTGGCAGCTGCAGCACGGGACGCTTCAGCCAGCATGGGAATGATGGGTATTACGCGGATTTGCCTAAGCATCGATCTTCTGGCTCCATGTGGCTGTTGGACTTTTAAAACTGGTAATTATTAAGAAAGGTTCAGCAGTCCCACATCGCCACCTTGGCTCTTTCAGGCTGACCATTCCCAATCGGTTCACTAGGTTCACAACGAGCCACTGTTCTATCCGAAATAAAAGACAAAAGAGACCAATGAACAAAGTCATAGGTGCGTTTGAAGCCGCAAGCACGAAGGCTAGGCAAATCCATGTACTACCCATCATTCCTATGGTGGCTGAAGAGTCGCAGCTACGGAGATCCGTCTACAGCTACTAAATATCGTTAAAAACTATGCATCATGGGATAACGTTTGTCGCTCTAGGTTCCTCTAAATGTACTATCTTACTAATTTACGTTAAAATGCTAAGTTTTAATGTAAGAAAGGTATACAGGCTGTGGTGTATAGGGACCCAGAGCAACGCACACCTCTGCAGCAGTTTCTGGTGTCGTCGACTAGTGCTGAGTGGGTAGCGATACATCTTGAGACTACTTACGTCGGTGCACAGACGTATCTTAAGAGAACTTTGCAAACATGAAGCAATGTGAGCAATACATGATCCAACGTGAAGGTACCCGCTGGAGCTCCATGAAAAGCTGGCGAATCTCTTTGTACGTACGTAGTTGAAAGCACAAGCTACTAGGGTAGCGAGATTAATGCCGCTGGATGATACCTGACGCCCATTGTGGTATACAGTAAGAGCTTGAACAATTAACCACGCCCGCGTGCCTTTGTGTTCCTGTTTGTCTTTGCCTCAGTAGCGTTGTATTTTGAACCAAGTATGGCGCAAATACCAAATTCCCGGAGAGAAAGTCTCACCATTTTGTACGACGGTTACCACTCTTCATCCAACAGCGCTGCACTCGCGGACAACTTTTCTTGGCAATGGAGGGAAAGCTACGGGGGGCGGAGCATCTGCACAAGTACTCTATGTTGAATATAGAAGAAAAAGACTGCCGCATCGAGGGTATAGGTATCATCATCATGGGGATTAAGGTGTTCCATTAAAGTGAAGAAGGTGGGGCAGCCGTGGCGTCGGTCTCAGTTCTTTACATATTGTGCCGTGAAACCCGGGAACATGGCTCCAGCCGGAACTGAGACCACTAGGAGCACCCATGGACTGGCGTGAATGCCAGCTTCGTCTGGAGGCTCTTGATGGGAGCCCTCACGTCTACTTCGGCTCCGTACTGACTCGTCCTTCACGACGACAGTCCCATGTTCTCAACACAGTCCATGGAGGTCAACGACGCACATCTTGACAGAGCAGCCACGTGAGTGCCGGCTTCGTCTGGAGGCTCGCGAGACGGGAGCCCTCACGTCTACTTCCGCTCCGTACTGACTCGCCCTTCACGACGACGGCCTGAACGTGCCCCCCATAGAGGAAAACCCCGAAAGCCCACCTACTAGTCAGCAGTATATCTCCGCCCATTGCAAGATTTTCTCGTCAATGGCACCTTCGAGACTCGTGAAGCCAGCGCGACGAATTTTTGTCCCGACACCCGTTCTGTAGGCGCAGCCTTCGAAGCAGCCAGAACAAGAAGTGCAGCTGTATCAGATATATAGAAGAAAACGACTGCCGCATCGAGGGTATAGGTATCATCATCATGGGGATGAAGGTGTTCTATTAAAGGGAAGAAGACGGGGCAGCCGTGGCGTCGGTCTCATTTCTTTACACTCGATATACGCGAAGTAGTCCGGGTCCGCACCGATGTTCAAAGCGATAGCTGCGTACAATCAGCGTTTCGTGCCGGCGCAGACGCCGCTTTGCGTTCGAGGTACACGTAAAAGCCGCAACTTTCTCACATGTGCAAAAACGCAACGTGACAACGTATGATGTAAAACAAATAAATATCCCACAATTGTGAGCATTTTTGATATCGCGCGCAGAAAAAACAAGAAAACAATTGTGGAGCTACATTCATGAGAGGTAGGATCAAGGAGAATTTAAATCCTCCTTGGGGGTAGGATACATGCGGCTTGGCTCTGTAGCCTTCGCTTCATGGCCAAGAAAAGTTTTCCGCGAGTGTAGTCTCATTACCTCCAAGTCTCATGTGAGCGCAAGTTGAACGCTAAGATGTACTTTAAGGGTAGTTTTTCAGAAGGAAGCAATAGTTTAAATAAAAGGCATGCTTCGAAGTGGTTGTGAATTTGGTGACATCCCTTGCAATGAAGAAAA
Source organism: Rhipicephalus appendiculatus (assembly GCA_030522465.1). NCBI lineage: Eukaryota > Metazoa > Arthropoda > Arachnida > Ixodida > Ixodidae > Rhipicephalus > Rhipicephalus appendiculatus. The sequence continues at coordinate 124,198 of JALIZH010001273.1, forward strand.
GTTTGAATTATTACCGGTAATTAGAAGAAACGAGAACAAAAACCAGGACAGGTTGCATATTTGTTTGGGATAAGGAAATGGCTCTAGAGGTCGGCTTGTGCATATTTTTTTCAAAAGCGCTCAGTCGTTCGAAGTTGATATGAGCACTGAAATCAACTTTACGCATGTTGTGTTTTCGGCGTTCAGGTGTAGTTATCGACCTCCTAGTAACGATTCGCCACTGATATTGCGAAGGAGGGACGAATAAATATCCGTCATAATAATTAGTAGAGTAGGAACCGATTCCGATTCAAAACCGGTGCCAAGCATGCCAATTAGCAGCGCTGCTGCCTGTTCACCTCCCGTGGTCACGCCCGAGAGGACCCCACTTGATCCCCTGGCCACACAAAACGGTGACGCGAGTTTCAGCTGACATTCCGTCTGCTAGGCGCGCACGTGTATTCATGTCATCGTCACCGCCCTCGTCGTCGCTGCCGTCATCAGTTTCTGCAAGTCATAAAGAAAACACTGAGGAATTGGGAATCGCTGCTATTCGCGACGTCATGAATCATTTTCGTTCGATCGTCATCAAAGAAGCGATTCTGAAATCGACGGCGGTCAGAGTAGCGACGAGGAGGCACCCAGGAGACGCACGCTTGGGCCATGCTGACTAACAAGGCACAGAACAGGAATAAACGTTATGGACAGGACAGACGCTCCTATGTTGTCTACAAAATTGAGCAGTACGGTGGCTAACAACAACAAACGATTTATTGAGCGATTTATTAAAGGTGACATACGTCAGCACTGCTCATAACACCATTCGCGTCCGCCGATTCTTTCATTACGCCAGGCTCGCCTTCTTTCACCGCCCGCTCGCTCACTCACACTCACTCACACACACACACACACACACACACACACACACACACACACACACACACACACACGCACACACACACACACACACACACACACACACACACACACACACACACACACACACACACACACACACACACACACACGCACACACACACCCACACACACACTCACACACACACACACACACACACACACACGCGCACACGCACACACACACACACACACACGCACGCACGCGCGCGCGCTGTCGACGCTCTGTGCGTCCCCAGCCAGGCGTACATGCTGGCACGTTTCGCCCTTGAACGATAACGTCCAACTCTTCTATGCTTGTAGACGTGACAATAAGAACTTGTACCAATTTATTGTTTCTTAATTTATGTGCTTCTAGATATACAAAGATGAATGATTGTTTCAGTTTTCATCTGTGAAACATATGGAGTACTCTGTTTTATTTTGTTGCATGTACAATAAAACTTCCCCATTTGAAAAATAACGCACGTGTTCGTTTCAGAAGGAACATCCCCATAGTACAGTACTCTACCTCAGTATTCTTAATCGTAGCCTTTAGCTCTAAACGAACAGTTACTTTTAAAACTCAATCGTTGGTGTCTTATGAGAACACAGCGAATAATAAATATGGCTTTTACTTATGGCGCTTTAAAACTGAGCATCTGTAGCAGAACGATATGTGCGTAATAGCGTTTCGCTCAGCCTTGAATTTCAGCCTAATATTGACTCAAGAAGCAACAGTCATGGCTACTCGTTGTCTCACGTGACGTATACGTGTATCTTAGATGTAGTGTTCACTACTGGCGGGTCGACACGCGACAAAATTTTTTAGTATAACCATTGTTAACCCCTTCTCGTGACAACACGTCATATTGCTGAAAATCTTCCCGCTAAAGGTAAGGTTGGCTCTGATTAAAGTCTTCTAGTGAAAAACTACGTCTTTATGACACGAGCTGTAGACACTGGAAACAAATGTACGTCTGTTGGCAAAAGCAGTGCAACCCAGTACCTCATAAGAGACGGGATAACGCACCACTATTACGTAGTGTTTCGGTTTCGTTCTCATTGGCGCCAAATGCGCGTATTCGCCAAAGCAAGCGATCCTGGGAACCAGGAATATTTCCCGAAGAACCCTACCAAACGCCCTTTCCGTTTACCAGCAATCTCCTTTTTCTCTATCTGCCCAGTTGGGATGACTCAGCAAAAACGAATAAGTGGAGGGTGTTAAATTTGGGCTGTGCTCTCACACCTAAACCGTGGAAAAATGGTTCGCCGTGTGTGTGTGTCCGTCAGCTTCATTTCCCGCTGCTTATCATGCGGCGGCTTGCAACAATCGCGACAGCTAGGAAAGCCAGGGTTGGGGTCAGTTGGTTGTACACTGTGAAAATTTAGTCAAATTTTGTGAAATTTGGAAATTTCTGGGCCGTCACCGCCGGCGGTGACGACAGAATTGTACCTAAAATGACGATAAAATGGATATTGCAATGAAATGTCCAACGTTTTACACTGTGCGTGTGCTTAGAGCCATATGCGCCTCATAAAGTGCTGCGGTTTCTGTGTCAGCTATCTGATGCAGCACTTCATCGAGGTGTCGAAGCGCAGCGAGGAGCTGCTCAGCCTGGACATCAACGAAGTGGAGGCCATCCTTTCGGACGAGAACCTGAACGTCATCAAGGAGGAGACCGTGTGGAAAGCGGTGGTGCGCTGGATCGAGTACGACTCGGCCAATCGACAGCAGCACATTGGCCGGCTGCTGCGCTGCGTGCGTACGGGTCTTGTGGACACGAACTTCTTCGTCGAGAAGATCAAGTCGCACAAGCTCGTCTCGGACAACGACTCCTGCAGGTGCGTGCCGCAGTCGATGATGGGAATCTGAACAGGTTTAGACAGCGTGAGTGTGCTTCTTGATGGCGACGGCTTAATTGCGATACACGGCTGACATTCACAAAGTCTCTGGCACAAGTCAAGCGCACTTCCTAAAATCGAGGTCCCCGAATCGCGAACAACTGGCCTAGTATTGGTGAATGTGACGCGCCACTGACTAGTGACACTTATGGTCCGTTCAATCATAACTTTTTATTATTACAATTGTGAACTGGCTCGATGCAGTGGTAGAACTACGTGTAAGTATTAAAATCAAAACACTTAAAAGAAGCACTTTAGGAAAGCGAATGAACAACTCCAGTGAACTTGACCATGATGTTTATTTTTAATCAAAGGAAAGGAATTATTATCGTTTTTTTTAGGTTAAACTATTGTCGAAGGAATGGATATTGTTTTTGATTATTTTTACTATATATAAATGATATAGTTAACGTAGTTAACGTACAAGGCACCAAGGACATTGCGATTTATGCTGACGACACGAATGTATATTACGCTGGAGAGGATTGTCAAGAATTAGTGTACAGCAAACGCATGGTTATCTGAACTATCAGTATGGCTACAAACAAATCGGTTGCAATTAAACGTTACATAAACAAAGTATGTACTATTCAGACCAAATAACAGAAGCATTCATAACGAGTTTTGTTTGAACTATCATGGAAACAACATTGCACCTGAATCAACAATCAAGTTTCTTGGGGTTGTATTTAATCAGAATATGTTGTGGTCAGAACACATCTATTATTTATCCACTAAAGCTGCTCGCTCTATAGGCATGATAAATATATTAGGTTATTTACTACTGGTTAGGCTAAAGCTGCGACGATGCTACTCGGTTGTTTAGTCTCATTTCGATTATCGCATACTTAAATGGCGATTGACGCTACAGACTAACGTAATGCTTTCAATGCTCCAAAAAAGAGTGTTACATGCTATTGAAAGTCTGTCAACTCGTCAAAGCACGAAAAGTACATTTCTAGAACAGTCTGCTGAACTTTTCACAAATATATCTAAAAATTATGAATTCATATACACAAACTTGTCAGAAATGGTTCAAACATTTCTGTCTAATGTTAAAACATATTACGATTTTCGACATAGACAGTATCAGTTCGCACGACACGAACAAATTATGGCCTTCAAAAACTTGCGGTAATTATACCTCGTACCCTAAATGCTCATCCACAAATTGATTTTCTAAGCCTTTGAAGTAGGTGTAATGACGTAAACCCGTAGTACCTGATCAGCACCATGCCGACAACTAACGTTGACGACTACAACCTACATTTGTGGAAGCTCGGAATAATTGCCGAAACAGGTGGACCAAATGGATTGCACATGCTACAACTACAACCTTCTGAAGCCGTCAATGAGTTGTTCGCAAATCGTTAAGCGATCTCGCCGTCCGTTGAGGAGACATACACTTGTATATATTTTCTTTATTTTTGTGCTATAGGTTCTTGATGCAATCACGTGTCATATTCAGGGTAAAAATTGATCCTTCGGCGACCGTACATTGTATAAAAGGTCTGATTTCCATTTTACGAAACCTCGATATAACGTAGTAAATCACCGATTTTGCCGACTTCTTTATGTGGAGCTTTAACTGTATAAATATAGTGATATGGTCGATGTTCTATCTGGCGTGGATGGGCCTTATGACTGCGGCGACACAGAACAAAATAAAAAAAGAGTGCGCGGCGCGCAGTGTCATGACGGCGCGAATTCCAGGTGAAGTTCGCTTAGTTGTGGAACAGTTTGAAGAACCACTGAGCTGATTGGGCATTGTAGTGCATGGAGCTCGTTGATCAATATTCGGCTGATAGGCCCGATGAACACGAACACGTTATTCCGGGTGCGACAGGAAGTGACGTACTTATGGTGAGTTGCACACAAACGGAGTTCATCGTGAATCACGCGAGAGACAAATCATCGAGCCCTGGTGTTATTTGAGTAGCCGATAGAGCGCCACCGCAGAGGGCAAGCAATGCCAGAATAGAAGCGTGCGCGCCGCTTTTCGGGAGAGCTGGTGTGATCGAAAACAGAACAGCGTAAACCGTAGCGAACACAACGCTGTTCTTTCCTATGGTCGACGACGGGCAAGCAGCGTGGCAAAGTCAGCCCCGAGCTTAGTACTGCGCACAGGCTATAAGAGGCTTATATGCATGGGAAAGGGCTATACAATAAGCGCCACTTTTCTCCCTGTCTCTCTCTCTATCTCTTTTTCTCTCTCTGTCTCAGGCCATTGGTGATCGAAACGCTACGGTTTTTGTACGACCTTGACGTGGTGGTGCACAACGACGAAGTGCCAACGCCCATATTCGCTCGTCCGCGGATCCCGCATGAGGTGATGTTCGCCATGGGTGGTTGGATGCAAGGAGGCCCCACTGCTTATATTGAGAGCTACGACACTAAGGCTGACAGATGGATTAAGGTTCGTAAATGCCTATTGGGTGTTGCTTTACTTGGTTCATTAAGGAGCAGCAGACATTTGGCATCAAGGCGGAGGTTTACGAACAAGTTTATTCCAGCGAAGAGATTTTTTTTTCTTCTTTGACTCTTCGCGGCTGCTTCTGCTTGCTCTGTGTCTGACGACGCTTCAGTTTTCGTTTAGAGTGTAGAATTACATCGGCGGTTCGCGAGAGGATGTTGTGGGAAAGGGAGCGGGGAAGGGGACATGAAATGAAAGAGGACAGAAGAAAGGCTACTTAATAAAACGTATAGCATTGGCGACTCATCCACAAAAAGGAAAACAAAGGTCTCCGGTCGCTCATTCTATATGTTGACCATTGTTTGCTGGGTGGCACAACATGTAGCGGGAGGGTTAGCGACCTCCAACACAACATTAAACTACATACTCGAGCACAAAAACTAGAATGTAGTTATGATAACTCTCTGATGACCTGCTATGTATCACAATTCTACCCACCTCAGCGTCAGACGGTAACTGATCAAAACAGACCAGTTGATTTTAGTGTTGCACCCACGTTCAGAGAAACCTACAAAATGCATGCCCCACTAATCACCTGTCTGTGCGACCTTCGCAATGGCGTCGGGCTTGGCTCCGTCACAGGCGGTGGAAAGGTAACACAAACTGCAGCATAGAAAGGCCAGACGCCATCGTGGTCGCTTGTTAAACCCGAACCACGCCCTGGGCCGAAGATGGCCGCCCCCTGCAAGCGATCAGAATTCTACTTTGTAGCGCCAATCAGCGCAAGCACCGGCAACCCTGATTGAACCGCTCCCCGCAATGAGTGGTATTCGCGTAGTTTTTACTTTATGGCTCGCTACACCTGATTCTGAATAACTGTGAATTAGACTGTAGCAATTGATGTGTGGTGCCTTAAAACGCCGAACTTCACAAGTCGTCGCTGCTCTTTTGGGCACACAGGTCGAAGAGGTGGATCCCGAAGGTCCCCGGGCCTATCACAAGTGTGTTGCAATCGGCAACGAAATCTACGTCATCGGGGGCTTCAACGGCGACGACTATTTCAGCAGCGTGCGATGCTTCAATGCACACACAAAGAAATGGCGCTTCGTCACACCTATGCATGTCAAGAGGTACGCTTCTCTGAACGAAAAGCTGAAAAAGGCCGACTCGGTATTCACAATCTTCAATACTGGATAGTGCAGATTCAACACAGGACAAAGGAAAAAAATACTTATTCGCAGGACACGCGCTTGTCCTGTGCATCAGTGTTCTTCGTCCTGTGTTGAATGGGCACTATGTAACATTGTAAATCATCTAGCCCAGCAGCGAATTTTGTCAGTCGGTATTCAGAGTTTTCAATGTTCTAAAATTTGACGTAGCAGCCCACCAGAGATTAGCATGTTGATGTTCGTCACTGTGGTTTGAAATATTTTCGATTCATTCATATAAAATCACAGCATGTAAGACTGACATAGCACGGTATATGAAGTTGTTTGATCATGTTTATTGCCATAAATCTGCACGATCGATTATGAATTCAGCCATGTAGGCAAGTTCTAAGTTCATCTCAACCGTGCTAGTTTCGTAGAACCTCGTAAACATATCCGTCCCCAGTTCATTCTGTCTCAGTTATGTAAGGCGGTGAAAAACAGAGAATCTATGAATCCAGCCGTTAGGAAATGTCCACGTCCTTCGACGTCCTGTGCGTATCATCAATAACAACTTCCCTTTGCTATTCTTACTCTGGCAGAAAAACCTGAGGCATCGCGACACATGAATGTGTGCCACGTGTGTAGGTGTGCGCCTGCGCACTATTTCACATCTTTTAGTAAACTGTAACTGATTCACGTATCTGCGTGAGCGGCCATTTTCATTTTTGGCATTGTGGGTGCTTATCAAAATTTTTAAATAGGAAATTGGACTGGCTAAAAAAATCGCAGGGTTCCTCATGCATTCCCCTAACACCAGTCGAAGGCGAAAATGCATTTTTTTTATCTCAGTAAATGTATTCATCGTGCCCCGCCGCGAAATCGAAAGCTTCCCGCGCCTATATGACGTAGCTTTGCACTGCCTCTATGATCGGTCCACCCATTTTCTAAAAACTTAATTAGACTGATGTTAATGCGCACATGTGCCACATGTATATATTCAAGCCTTCGTGCTATGAATAAATCAGTTGGAAATGAGCGTTGTGCGTGTTTGATGCCTGGGTGTATGGGTGTGTGTGTGCGTGAGTGTGTCGTGTGTTTGCGCTCTAATTAAGTTTTTAGAAAGGATCTACCAACTAGCCCAACAAAAAGTTCTTTTACACCCATTTTCAGCCAGCAATGATGACATGGGACGTGTGGGACGTGTTGTCACATGACGTTCATCATGTGACCACACGTGATGTAACTTCACACATTTTTGGTGATCTGTGACGTCATGACGTCATATGGTGAAGTCTTTGCGTGGTGATGATGTTCTGCAGCAGTCGTGTTGGCACCGACGCCGCCGACGCGGAACGCCAGTGCAATTTTCACGTCTGGGGAGGCATCTAAGGCTTTCGCCTAAATAACAGTGCGCCATACGGCACGGACACCAACGGGAAGTTAAGCCTAAATACCAGTAATTGGTAATACAGTCGAACCCACTTATAACGGTACCGGTTTTACCAATATATCGTTTGTAACAATGAGAAACTGCTGCGCCGTCAACTTTTGTATGTTTTCTATGGTGAAATAACCCGCTTACAGCAATGCCCGCACGCCGCGTTATCGGGTTATAACAATGAATTCTGGCTGTTGGGTTCCGTGCCGAAAGGTAATAGAACGCGGATTTGCAATATGCTTCGTCGCATATTGTTCCAGCATTGCGGCAAAGCTGACCTAAAATCGACAAAGGCGCGTGAGCGGTGGTGGCTTCTGTCAAAACATGCAATTTGAGTAGAAAGTTGAGACTTCGAAGAATTTCAGCGCCTGAAACTTCAGACGTTGTCATACATTCGCTCTATGGGGTTTTTGTCGGTCCAGTGAAAGCATCCGAATTTTCAAATATGTTCGAAAAAAGTCAGTTTCGCCGCAAGGGTGAAGCAATGAATGCGATAGCAACAAATTGTAATGTTATACGAAGTGAGGCTGGCAGCTAACTCTTTTAGATCCGATCTCACGCAACTCTAGAAAACGCTGGTTTAAGAGAATATGGCCGCTCCAGGGACACTCTACTCACCACATTCTCTTCGCGTTGAGAGCGCAGCACGTAGAAGGGTATACCGCCCCCCCCCCCCTGTCGGCCGCAGAGAAGGGGAGATAACGCGCGCGCCCGCGACGACCGCGCTCGTAAAATCGAAGGTCACTCGAGGGACCCCCCCCCCCCCCCTCGCGTCTTCTCACGCTCACGAACGACGGGCGGGGCCGGTGGAACAGTTGGGGGGGATCTTATCGCATGAGCCTCGGAGCGACGGAGACGGGCCGGCTCGTTTTGATCTCCGCTTCAGCCGCGTTCATCGCTCCCGCTCGCCCGCTATCACCCGCTGGTGGAACGTACGATGCGCAGGGGGCTCTTATCAATTTGGACTACATACGCGACATGACGGCGACGGCAAAAACCCGTCGAGACTGTCCATATAATTGCTATCGCAATAAAATCAGCTGCTTTCTCATCCTTGCCACTGATGTCTGTTGGCATATCCCATCCAATATTATAGTTTTCTCACAACAGCCTGCCAACCCCCTATATTGCCTTTTTTTAGGGGCGAAGCTCCTTAGGGCGTAGGCTAGTCCGGCGTCGTCCTGCGTTGTTGTCGTCGTCGTAGTAGCCACCCCTGTGCGATGACGATGACGCTGCCATCACGGCACAGCACTGTGCCGCATAGTGGGTACATGGAATGTACCCACTATGCGTCATAACGATGACGCTGATGACGATGATGACGCTGATGTCGATGACGATCGCGATGCCATACAACACATGGCATCGCGATATGGTCTCACATGCATATCGTTTGACCACATGCAACCAACCACCATCCGAGGAAGCTGCATCGATCTCGTCTTTGCAAACTTTCCACTACGACCCATCCAGGAACCGCTCTCCCTCCATTTCACCGACCATAAAACCGTTATAATGAAGGGGGAACGGAAGCCACGGCTTATGTAAACGGTAACCACGACCAACGAAGGAAACGAAAACAAAACGGAAAATCACGCTCACGAATAAAAAATTGAAGGACACTTTGTACATTCCAAAGCGTGTTCGGCGAAAGCGTGTGGCCATTCCACTGACGGAAAGACGGACGGACAGACGGACATCCTGACGGACGGACGGACGGACAGACATCCGAACGGACGGATGGACGGACACCGGACGGACGGACGGACAGACAGACGGACGGACAGACAGACGGACGGACGGACGGACATCCGGACGGACGGACGGACGGACGGACGGACGGACGGACAGACGGACATCCGGACGGACGGACATCCGGACGGACAGACGGACATCCGGACGGACGGACGGACATCCGGACGGACGGACAGACAGACGGACGGACAGACGGACATCCGGACGCACGGACGGACGGACGGACAGACGGACATCCGGACGCACCGACGGACGGACGGACGGACGGACGGACATCCGGACGCACCGACGGACGGACGGACGGACAGACGGACATCCAGACTGACGGACGGACGGACGGACAGACGGACATCCGGACGGACGGACGGACATTCGGACGGACGGACGGACGGACGGACGGACAGACGGACATCCGGACGGACGGACGGACGGACGGACGGACATCCGGATGGGTGGATGGACGGACAGACGGACATCCGGACGGACGGACGGACGGACAGACAGACAGACAGACGGACATCCGGACGGACGGACGGACAGACGGACACCGGACGGACGGACACCGGACGGACGGACGCCGGACGGACACCGGACGGACGTGAGCATGAGACATTAAAGGCTTTCGCCTTAATATAAATTTCTTGTATATATACACACAGTGTTTGTCACGTCTTTGATGATGTACTGGGCGAATTTCACGGAAGATTCACGGTTTACCGATGAACCTCCGGAGCTTCGCCCACTCATCATCATTCACTCCGTGGATATGCTGTGATTTTTTTCCCCCTGTAACCGGTTTATAGCAATTATTGGTTATAACAATGAAATTTTCGTGGCACATAAGTATTGTTATAAGTGGGCTCAACTGTAGAGTCGTAAGATGTGTTCGCACGACACTGAGTTACAATCTCTTTGCGATGTTCCCTAAATATAGAACTGGTGTCTAGAAGGACGTAAAGTTCGAGTTGAGATGATGATCATCAAGAAAGAGGGTCCGTGTGCAAGCGCGGTCCTAGGAGGAGAGAGTGAGACGACACAAACGCCAACTATCCACTCAAAGCGAGCCCAGAGGCGAGAAGGAAGGTAGATGCAAAAATCTGCGCGTGCGCACGTACATTCTGCGCCCTTTCAGTAGACAGCCGGCGTTTGTGCAGTGTCGGTCTCTTTTCCTGTGACCGTGCTTGCAGGCCCGCCCTCTTTCGTTATTATCAATGGTGAGCTGGTCACTTTTCTGCATTTGCGTAAAGCATTTATAATTACGTATACGAGACGCTGCGTTAGTCGTACTTGCGCCGGTCACTCTGTGATGAAAAGAAACACTCCAATTCCCAAGGTGCTACGTGAGCGTGGCGGTGCTGAATGAAATAATCTACGCCATGGGTGGATACGACGGTCGTAACAGGCAAAACACAGCGGAGAAGTTCGACCACCGCACAAATCAGGTAAGGCACTTAAATATTTGACGTCCACTAGGCCGCGGTTGTCCTCTGGGAATTTACATGCGAAAACCACGATACGATTATGAGGCACAGCCTAGACGAGGGCTCCGGAAATCTTGACCAACCAGGTGTTCCTTAACGTGCGCTGACATCGCTGAGTACACGTACATACCTCTGGCATTTTGCTCCATCTAAATGCTACCACCGCGCCCGGGATCGAACCCGCGAACTTCGGTTCAGCAACCGGGCACCGCAACCACTACAGCACCGTGACGGACCACAAGCCCGTAGTTCGTTAACAGGAAGCTTTAAAATACGAGCCCTAGCTATCCCCCCACCAGGAGCCACTTGATGTTCCCGTACTTAGCAGTGGATGACCTTTAGTTTCTGGCTTGGGAAATGACGTACTGCTGCAGAAGCTCTATATAGTGGCAGAAGAAAGCTTTTGAAACCTGACTGAGAAACAAAATCAAAGACGCGGTTACGTCAGTAAGCCTATTCCACCGCCATTTAGTTCTGTATAATGTCTCCTGCAGAGGAACTATCAGATTAGGTCCTGGGCAAGAACCATCACTTAATGTGAAAAAGGCCTCAGTGTCGAGTCAAATCTACTGGTATTCCGTGGTATGTCATAACAAGTGCGAATGAAAACCAAACTAATCGGTATTCGTCGTGGCTATGCCCACTTGTGAGACACTATTAGCCACGTGGATTTTCTGGGCCCGGATGTCCTCATTTAAAATTGCTCATTAAAAACCGGCTCCGTAACAGGGCCATTAATTACTATGCGAACGTTGTCATGACAACTGAAGACAGAAACGCTCTAAGAAGACGAGGAATCTCGCTGGACGTTTGTTACTTGTTGGGAATATTGATGTGGCCCACATTGACTCCAGGTTATGGTCGGCGCATATACGCGGTTGCATGTTGGCATTTCATTATGTTTGGAGGTAATCGATTGGCAATCGAATTATAGAAGTTTAAAAAAATAAGAGAAAGCACCTACCGTGGCGTTTAAGGTAGCCTTAACCGTTGGCCTGACACGAAAGATCACGCGACAAACACGCTTATATGAAGGAAGGCTTACAAAGACGCCATTACGATCGCATGATGCTCATTTCTTTGTGTCTCAGTGTACGCGGATTTGTGCTTCAACAAACACCTATGGGCTTTCCTACATGCACTGTGGTGAACTTTCTTTTCCTTAAGGGCGACGCAGGAAATATGTGCAACGTCTCTTGTTACTTAAGGTACATTCGCAGAGGCGCCATAGCGTCAAATATTGTATCTCGCTGTGCGCAACCTATGGCGGAGAATGAGGCCACAAGGAAATTAAGAAACGCGTGCTTACGGAAGGCGTGCCTTACAGAACGCATGCTTCGGAATCGCGGTTAACAAATCGTGTCGATTTCGCTTCATTGTGCTTGACATGTGAAGTATGGGTGTATTTTCCCGAATTTTTTTTGTTTCGTACAATGAAGTACACATTGGAGCAGGCTGACAGACTGCGTAGTTTGCGCCCTAAAGCAATGAAAACACTTTGAGGGTTAGGCAATCAGTAACATTCTCTGTTCAATGATTTTTCATCATTTCTCCAGAAGGAAGCAAAAATATTACCGTAGGCCCTTGTTTCCAAGTTACCCGATCAGAAAACTTCGTAAGCATTGCTGAACAGTTTCGGCAGAACATTCTGACGTTTCCTCCAGTGACGCCTTGCTGTTACAATACGCTTCTTGCAGCGCTTCCAGCTTTTCATTAAAATATTTTTTCCCCTCTATTTTTTCAATGCCAGCCAGATGCTCCCAATCCAGCCGTTCACCACCCTCTCCTCTCCAAATAATAATAATAATAATAATAATAATAATAATAATAATAATAATAATAATAATAATAATAATAATAATAATAATAATAATAATAATAATAATAATAATAATAATAATAATAATAATAAGAAGAAGAAGAAGAAGAAGAAGAAGAAGAAGAAGAAGAACAATAACAAGAAGATGACGAATACGTCCTTTATTTTTCACCGATGAGGTAGGCTGGGAGAAAAAGCTGAGGAGCAGCTTGACTAGCTCCTGCCCCCCCAACAATACGCTTTGGCGAGCAGTGCACATGAACAGCCTTATTAACAGGGTAAATAAACAGCAAGTGAGAAAAATATGAAATAATGGAGAGGTAGGCTTATCAGCAACAATACAAAGCAATTTCACTGGCAATAATTATCAAGAAGAACACATTGCAACAACGTATGGTGCAAAATTAAACGCCGAATTTAGGAGAATTGAAGATTTACGAGAAATAAAGTCCGATAAACACCGAATTTTTTCTGCAAACAAAATAAACTCCGAGAAACACCCTCCGAGTTTCAAGGAAAATAAACTCCGAAAACAAGGAACCCTACATATATACCCGCCTGGAAGAGCAGACATAACATAAACAGGCTGAATGGGGCTGCAGACCGCGCAACTTATCGACAAGCTATTGAGAACGAATTGGTGAGGCGCTTTGATCTGACGATTCTTTGCCTGGGAGAAATAAAAAGCACAAATTTCAGGTTGCATGCTCTCAATTTATAATTGCCTCCCCTCTTCACTCATTGTAAGGCTTCCCTCATCACTTCCACAAGGGGTCCCCGAAAGATCCACAACTGAGAATCATTGAGTTCGATGTATATGATATCGGAGCATAAGTATACTATTCAAGGGCTAATCCGTGAAAAGTATTTGAATGCGTTGATTGAAATAGCAGATGATTTCCTTGTGAGCAGCTGAGATCGCTGCGGCACCTGCCGGAGCCGATCTCAACCAAGCGTTTCCTTTTTTTTTTCTACGTGGACTTCGAGATCCGTTTCGGTGGCGCATGAAACGGAAAGTTAAACCAAGGATTACACCAGGACACGCTATAGCATCGACGTGCGGGTGTCATTATTTGATACCACGGTGCCAGATACCTAGTCAAAGATTGTTGTCCTCTCCAGATTTTTTTTTCAATTCCTGCAGTACTTCCACTTTCTCCTTTTATCTGTGACCTATCGCAGTGGGCGCAACCTAATAAACCAATATAAAACGAAGCTAAGGAAGGTATGGGGGAACATTACTTCTATGTTTCAATTGTAGTGTGGTAATTAGCGTCGAACACGTTGTCGAAAGGTTTTAGGTTCGGTCTCCACCTTCAGTAAGTTCATTTTTCATACTCTAATTAATTTCTATTTATGCAATATAATTACTACACTACAGTTAAAACATACACATGCCCCCTATCCCTTCCTTAGCGTCATAGTCGCTTGCTTACATTACTAGGTCGGCACAAAATTTGGAACTCACTCAGACTCACGCATGAAACATACCTCACCCTTAGGGCTCACTCGGACTCACACTCGCCGACGTTTCCGTCACACTCGCCGACGTCAACCGGACTCAATGTGACTCAGACTCACTAAAATTTTCCTCAATCGGACTCACTCAGACTCACCAAAATATTACTCACTTGGACTCACTCAGACTCAGACTCACAGCTCTATCTGAGTCTAAGTGAGTCGACTCATGAGTCTCTTAGCTCACTGTTAGCTGTTTCGTCCGAAGTGTGAATGCTTTTTAACAGCCGATATCTCGCGTGATCGTTGCTCTGATTGGCGCTTTTGATCTCGTATCTTTAAATACGAGTTATCAATGGAAGCAATCCACTAAGGACATTTTTATAGAAAGCGATGACTCACACGAGTTGTTTTTACAAGGCTTTCGTTTAAAAGAAAATGGGGGGGGGGGGGGGAGGTGGGTTGCGTTAGTGTGTGAGTAGACATAATTATTATCAACGTGAGCCGACATAAGGCTGATAGTAGTGCTTAAGTGGAGCAGATAGGACGAGAGGTCGGCAAAACAATGGGGAGCTCACTCGAGACTCACTCATGAAATATTCCTCGCCCTTAGGGCTGATCCAGACTCACACTCACCAAAGTTTTCCTCAACCAGACTCACTCGGACTCAGACTGACCAAAATATTACTCACCCGGAATCACTCAGACTCACGGCTCGATCTGAGTCTGAGTGGGTCTGAGTGAGTCGATTCATGAGTGAGTTTGCCGACCTATGGCTGTGTCTAACAGACAAGAAAAGAGGTGTCAGTCAATCCCCCCCCTCCGCCCCTTCACTCGCAGTGGACCATGATCGCGCCCATGAACATGCAAAGAAGCGACGCGTGCGCCACCACGCACGACGGGTACGTGTACGTGACGGGCGGCTTCAGCGGCAACGAATGCCTCAGCTCGGCCGAGAGGTACGACCCGACGGCTGACCAGTGGACCATGATTTCAAGCATGCGGTTCCGGCGCAGCGGTGTGGGCTGCATAGGCTTCCGCAACTTCGTTTACGCCATCGGCGGCTTCAACGGCACCACAAGGCTGGCCTCTGCCGAGAAGTACAACCCGGAGACCAACATGTGGACCAGTCTTCCCAACATGTACACGCCCAGAAGTAACTTCGCCGCTGCCGTGAGTAGTGATGTCATCACTTCGCGTAGAATTGAAAATATACCATCATCAGTAGCCTGACTTTGCCCGCTGCGCGGCAGAGGCCTCTCCCATGTTCCGCCAATCAACCAGGTCCTGTGCTTCCTGCGGCCAATGTTGTACCCGCCAACTGCTTAATCTCACCTGCCCCCCTTAACTTTGCACGTTTGCCTTCTCTTAGAATCCAGTTTGCAACCCTTAATAACCAGCGGTTATTTTTGCCTACGCGCTGCGTGCCTTGCACATATCGATTTCTTCTTGATTTCTACTAAAATGTCTTAATCAGCTCTCTTTTTGTCTCTCTCTTCAGGTAAAACCTATCATTCTCCTTTCCATTGTTCGCTGTGTCAACTACAGTTGAAGTTGAACCCTCCTTAAAGGGACCCTGAAACGGTTATTTGAAGCTTTGTCAGCGTTTAGGCTAGAGCATCATCGAACCATTGGCACCACAAATTTAGCGGCACGCCGTGTACCAAGGCGGCTACGGACAATTATATCATACCCACCTCCTCACCCCTGCCTTGCCTCCTCGACTCATGAGACACGCTGGCACCGCTGGCGATCGCAGAGCTCACGTGAGCACACTCGACGATTTGAGCTTCGCCCAGTGATGACCTCCGAGATTGCACGCCGACAAGTCGCGTGCGATCTCGGAGACCATAGCCCAGTGCGCCCGGCAGCACGCACGCCGTCTGGCAACAGAGACATCGCGGAGTGGTTGATATCTGCTCCGACAGGTGCCGCCACCCTACCAGCCAATTTTTCGTGCGCGCACACCACAGCCAATCAGATCCAGCAGCCCCGGTGACGTCGTGCGCGCACTGCATGTCGTACTCGGAAGGGGCGGTTGAAAACGCGCTGGGCTGAGACGCAGTCGATCTGCAGCGATTCGCAGCTTTATAGCGTTGTAATAAATTACACAGTGTACGCAGAGAGATTAAATTAGTCTGTAAATGAGCCTTAGGACTTGGTCTACTGGCCCAATGTGTTTGTACAAAATCGTCAAAACCGTTTCAGGGTCCCTTTAAAAGCCTCTAGCTGACTGCTGCAGCTGTTATATACCTTCCACTTGAGGGATATGTATAACAGTCATGGCACTCATGATGGCCTGCACAAGTACACAGATGTAGAAGAATGCACGCGACGCAGGCGCTATCTAACAACGGAAAGCACGGACAAGCGCGTGAGCCATCCATCGATTGCTCCCACCGATGCTGAGGCGTGGTTCCTGGGACAAGCATGATTCTCTAATCAAGGTGGACGATTGGGCCAGTTGGTGATTCATGATCGACGTATGTATACTGCGCGGTAGTAAACACGGACGACAAGAAAACACAAGGACATCGGGCAGACTGGGAGATGCCTAAATGAGCGCCTGCGCGAGCACGCACGCAATGTACGCAATGGCAATGAAGGTTTTTTGGCTCAGCATGTCAGTAAGTGTGGCTGCCATGCGCAGTTCGAAAGCACGGTCGTAATGTATAGGCACAAAGACGATCACACCCGTATGATCGTCGAAGCGGAAAAAATGGCACGGGAACCAGGAAACTGCGTAAGCAAACCGTCGTTAGCTCTCCTAGATAAAGAGCTACGGTATCTGGGAAGTGGCGCACATGGACCATGAATCTGCTTTTATCAAACGTTCAAGTTTGTTGATTGTTAGGAGCTAAATCATCATTTTTTGTAGCTTTTTTGTGTTTTCTTTTTCTGTTTCAGTCATATATATGTGGTTTGTGAAAAATAAACCTTCAGTTGATAGTCTGCGCTTGTCCTTGTGTTTTCTTGCCGTCCGTGTTTACTACCGCGCAGTATACATACGTCGATCATGATTCTCTAATTTCATGACAGATAATGTTTTTGTTTGTTTTGTGTAAGGAAAAAAAAAACTTCAGAACTGCGCGGTTCGGCTGTTCACTGGCCCCCTTTTTTGCTTAAATATTTCATGCTTTTCCATTAAACTTTCAGTAGTTAGACAGCACTTATGCCGTGCAAATTTTTCTATTCCTGTCTTGTTTGCATTCGCTATCAAAACTATTTTCCAACTCGCCCAATCAGCTACACGCATTAAAAGTGAGATGTGTATTGGTTCTACGGGTCCTCTTGTTCTTTGTGGTCTCCTCTTGTCTCTTATCGAGAATAAACATATGTCCAGGAACTGACAAGACCGCGGTTCTCAGCGCCTTTAAATACTTCAATGATTTTTCTATACTTTTACAACGTACCAATAACATGATGCGCGAGAGTACGGTAGCCAAATCTTTAAGGTATGAGTCCAAGTGGAAAAAGCGATTTTTTTTTTCAAAATGTCGTTTTTTGGTTTTTTGGTTATGTTAAATGCGCAATATATTGCCCATAATTTTTCTGCACAAAGGTTCTGTCTAAGCAGATTTTTTTCAAAATATACAAGCAAAAATGTGAGACCACTCATCACTAGAGGCCGGATTTTTAGGCACTAAAAAATCCCATTTTAGGCGCCAAAAATAGGCAGGCAAAAGAATATTTTAGGCACCAAAAATAGGCTGGCAAAACATGTTTTAGGCCCCCCAACGGCACAAATGTAGGCACAATACATTTTTAGATAAATGCAAATAATTTCAAAACAAAGACGTGAGTGACCTATCTACGACAGGAAAGCAAAAAAAAATAATAATAAAGCAGCTACGCACTACAGGTGCCAAACCAAGCCTGAAGGAACGGTGGAACTCGGCGCCCTTCTTTGTTTCTTTTATTGCGATAGCAATTATATGGACACTCTCGGCTGGTTTTCGCCGTCGGCGTCATCGCCGCCGTTGGCCGCCGCCGTCATCCCCCGTATATGTATATGTATCTATATAACCGGCCCCGCCCGTCGTTCGTGAGCGTGAAAAGACGCGAGGGGGGGGGGGTCCCTCGAGCGACCTTCGATTTTACGAGCGCGGTCGTCGCGGGCGCGCGTTATCTCCCCTTCTCGGCGGCCGACAGCGGGTGGCCGGTGTACCCTTCTACGTGCTGCGCTCTCAACGCGAAGAGAATGTGGTGAGCAGAGTGTCCCTGGAGCGGCCGTATGCTCTTAAACCAGCGTTTTCTAGAGTTGCGTGAGATCGGATCCAAAAGAGTTAGCTGCCAGCCTCACTTCGTATAACATTACAATTTGTTACTATCGCATTCATTGCTTCACCCTTGCGGTGAAACTGTGACTTTTTTTTACGTCTCGCTGTCTTTTTTCATCTCTTTTTCTCTCATCCCTCTGTTATTTCTATTGTTCTTTCTCTGTGTATATAATACTTTATATTTATCGCTCTTTCACTCTCTCTCTTTCTGTCTAGGCAATGCTTTACTATCTCCCCTCCTCCTTTCCCTTTTTCTAACGCTCGCCGCTCACCTCCTCACTCTCACTTCCCTTTCCCCCCTTGCTATATTGTACTATACAAGGCTATCTTTTGTTCTGCTAGCGTGCCTGGATAGCCGGGTGGTTACGGCGCTCGCATTCGGATCGTGGGTACGCGGTTTCAAATCCCGTCTCGCCAAGAAATTTTTTTCGTCAAGAATATCTCTTGCTCTTTGTTTCTATTTCTTTCTTCCTTTCTTTCTCTCTGTACTCGTTCTCTCACCCATCAGATTTATTGCAGGCCAAGCCGGGAAAATCGGCGCTTGTGCTCTGGGAGCGAAGCAGAAGATAACGAAAACGACGAAGGGAAAGAAGAGGCTGAAGAAAGCACGTGTGGGTTCATGATGATGATAATTTGTTTACCCGTCAAGGACCAATGCGTAGCTTAAACAACTCCGCTGTTAAAAATTTTCTTGTTTATGATGGCACAAAGGTGCCAACAGTTGAACATATCCGTGCAACTGCCCTTTTTCCCGCAAAGTTCGCAGAACACGGTCTCTCCTATTCTGAAGCATGGTGAGTCACGTGTCCACTGTCGAATCAACGCACTGCTTGGTCTCTTTCTTTTCGGCATGGCTGAGAAGGGCAGCACAGCAGATAGTCAGACCGCTAAAAGACCAGATGGGAAGGATGCCTCGTATTGGCCGTGTCTAATCGCATAGGGTTAATTTCTACCCTATCGGTACACATTAAGAAGTAACTACTAACAAAACAAAAGCCGCGTGTACATAACATTTTTTGCTCTTTTGATCTTCACATTGCTTTTCCCTGACGGCTCTCCTCGGTTTCGTATTCGCAAACCGCTCGCGCTATGTCAGCGCGGCAGCGTATGGTGGCCGGCACATCCCATTTCACTGCTGCTAGCGGTTGGTTTCCGGAAGTTAGTTGAACTAGAGGACTAGATTGAATTACATAGAGTTCCGAACAGTCAATGTTGCTGCCCGGCAACATGAATAACAGTCTCAAACTACATTCTAGAGCGAAATTTGAGGTTAAATAGCGTTCATAGAGGTGTATATTTCGAATATAGGCATTTATAGGCACTTGTAGGCATTTAGGCACGAACGCCAAAGATAGGCATTTATAGGCACTATAAAAACACTGTAAAACCCCTTCTTAACGTCTAATTCATGCTCATATATCAAAATGGCGTGATATGAGCGCAAGGAACAAAACAGGCATTTGCCTAAAATCCGGTCTCTACTCATCATCTACGAAACCGAAACTGAAAGTGCCAGTTTTGTGTGAATCATAAGATTAACTTGATATGTAGAACTGTATTGATTATTCAGCAATCATATGAAGTGCGAACATTTAATCATGCTCTAAAAGCGTTGTCAACACATCATTTTTATTCATAAAAGTCATAACCTTTTCACAGGTGAACGTGTAACGTGGTACATGTATTGTTCATACTCAAGGATACGTACGTGCATGAGCCTGTAAACCATCAAATTTGCTTTGTTTGACGCTGTGTGTCATTTCAGTAATGGCAACAGAAGCATATTTGATATTTTAAAGCAATTTCGGATCGATCCAGGCCTCTACGCTGCAAAAGCTTGCCTCACAAATGATCAGCACCGCAGCGCGAAAGCGTCCCGTCATGACACTTTTGCTGCAATACAAGCTAGAAAAAAAAATTGAGAGTTGCCGCTCGAGCGAAGGCACACAGTAGTAAGGTATACGATGGAACTGGCTACAAAAATTGAGTATTTTAGCGCTCGTGATCACCTTGTGTAAGCGCTGCACCTGTTTGAAATCTTTTTTGTTGATTTTCTCGGAACTTATATTTCTGGTATTTTTTCCGTACGCGAACAGTCACAACATTTTTTCGCTAAAGAACATTTTTCATTAAAACTTGGCACACTTCCTTATCACGTTAGTAAGCGTGCAATGAACCTCAATAAGCAAAATCGTGCCACAAGATTTAATATGGCTGCCTGTTATAGGAAGGTGCCCTAGTGCTAGTGCATACTTCTTTGGTTATTTAATCACTGTTATTATTCATCAGATCTCATTTGTTTTGGTTCATTGCACAGGCCAAAGCTTTTTTCATGTCCCTACAAAAAATAAATCTTTTTTAAAGAGTGCAACTTGAGTTAGTAGTGTTGCCGACAAAAAATTAAATCTTTTTTAAAGAGTGGAACTTGAGTTAGTGTTGGCGTAAGGCCCACTTTTAATGACATTTTAACTGTGAAAAATTAACAAAAAATAGGAGTTGCTTTATAATGCTCACATGTGCCTAAAACGATGTGTTTTATATTGTAGGATAATAATCTCTAGTGATTATTACTTTTTAAAAAAAAATTTCCGACACTTGGCCTCATACTTAAAGGTTTTTCTATGTTCACGTGAGAGGTTTTATATTTTACTCGTGAGACTCCTGCCGGCAAGCAGCTGCACTTTCATCGCGCTAACCTGACGTTCACTGCGAATCATGCTTGCTGGCAAATTTCAATGAAGCAAGAAAGAAGACTTGCCACCGGGCGAATCACTCTATTCCAATGTAGTAAAACGTGCAATTGGCACGACGTGTCTTTCCATGCGATCACAAGATGCGCAATAGTTTTCGTGCTTATGCTAGTAGGCCGGTCGAAGTTAGTTACCCTGATTCGCTTACTTTAGGAGTAACTGAACACCTGCTTAGAAGGCTTAAGGGCTCAAAAGAAAACGGCAAAAGCCGACAGTGCACACCGTGTGATGTGGCCGTAGGCCTCGCTGTAAGTGCACCAAGGGTCGCACTCGCTGGAGAAGGTCGCCAGAAAATGCGCGGCTCCTGTTTCTCTCTTCAGCTCTAAAGAAGCAGCCTGTGCTCTGTTCCAGCATTTCTGAGAAGAAGAAGAAAAAAAAAAGACAGCCCGTTGCGACAAAAGCCATTTCGTGCCCATCATGAATTGCGCCGTCGTCATAGTTTACCACATACAACTCGGGAAGAGTCTACATAGGACAGACCAGATGCTGCAGAGGCATAGCTTGGCACACTCGCTCATTAGAACACTCACCCACACTCACTCACACTTATTTGAAAGACGTGAGTGTGAGTATGAGTTCGTATTCAAGAGTGTGAATAGGCGTGAGTATGAACGTGACTGAGCACCAATGAGTGTCAGTAGGCGTGAGTATGAACGCCAGTGAGCACCAATGAGGGCGAGTAGCCGTGAGTATGATCGCCAGTGATCAGTGTGAGTAACCGTCAGTATGAAAGTGAGTACTACTAGAAGCTGTTTTTAATGTCAGAGTGAGTGCATTAGTGATCACTTCATACCAGCCTGTATTAAAGCGGGGTCTTTTTTGATACGTAGGTGCAGCTAGATTTCATATATATGCTCTCTGTGCCTTTTTTTCAATATTTATTTAGCACCCTTCACCGTTGTACAAGCGTGGTCCCACGGTGTGTCTAAGTTCGCGCGTGTCCTACATTGTACCGTCCCTTGCGAACGGGCACCCTTAATTGCGCTACCCAACAGTTCAAAGCATTTCAGCAGATAATGGCGAGATGATGATGAGCGTTTGAGCGAGCTTCTATTGTTGTTTTTGTTTATAACTTCCGGCACTGCTTTCTTCAGATAATCGACAACCTGGTGTTCGCCATCGGCGGCTTCAACGGCGAGAGCACGACCAACCTCGCCGAGTGCTACGACCCTGCCACCGACCAGTGGTACGAGGCTACGGACATGACCGAGGCCCGGTCGGCCCTCGCCGCCTGCGTCATCGCCGGCCTGCCCAACGTACGTGACTACGTCCACCAGCGCCGCGACAACCTGATGGAGGAGAAGCGTCAGAAGATGCTGGACATCCTCAAGCACCGAACGCGTCACGTCAACCGCGACGACAAGAACGCGTAGAAACGAAATGAAAAAAAAAAAAAATCGGCGATCAACGGAGCCTGGAGGACTGACGCCCTCAGCCCCACCGTGTGGTAGTCACGAGTCGGCTTTATTAGGGCGATGAGACTTAATAATTGTACGTTGTTTTATAGCGACGCAATTCGTGAACACCATTTCTGCGTTGAGGCGAAAACAAGGACGCTTATTCAAGAAGACGCTAAATGTATCCGATGGTGTACGATACGCGAAATTAGTATTCACTTAAATTATATTCGACAAATGACATGTGTCCCTTCTTCCGTAGCGGTCTTATTGTTACGTAAAACTGTAGCTTGTTAATGCGCTGTATACTTGAGTGAATTCTGAGAGTTGATGTTCTAGTATTGTAAAATTAGCTTAATTGAAAGCGTATGCGACTCACATCCTTTAAATAGCCATGGCGTCCAAGTGATTTCTTCGAAGCCTGGAAATCTTGCCCGATTATGCTCTAGGATTGGCGCAAAGGAATCCCTACGCAATGGTTGCGGTATGAAGCATGCTGAAAGCTTTGTCAAATGTGCCACGAAAGTGGTGTATGAAATACCGCCCAAATGTCGAAGTTCCTACGTGGGACAAACGGGGCAGTGCGTGAATGTGCGCGCAAATGGCGTGCCTTGTCAGTTCTAAATGGACAAGGAGCCCACCTGCCCGCTCAATGCGTTACACGCTTAAGATACGAGACTTTGCTCAAAAAGATAGATTTTAGGAAAGAGCAGCACCAAAGTGGGGCGGGAACTCTTCGAAGCTTTTATCATTAAAGAGAAGGGTGATGATTGCGTAAGCGAAACTTCGGTTAACCTATATAAGACAAGGCGCTTCCTCGCGCAGGTTTTGCTTGACATGAGGTGCGCATAATTTTTGCCATTTTCTCTTTGCAATCGTTAACCTAGCTTGGTTCTCGATGGACACCTCAACCGTGCCGCAAGGAAAGGAATGGGTAGGATTGAAAACTTGGCAAGTTGGTAATGATTCATAACTGGTAGAGGCAAAACAGCGCAAAATCACGGGGACTGAGAAACGGGTGGACACAACACCAGCGCTCGTGTTGTGTCCACCCTTTTCTCCGTCCCCGTTATTTTGCGCTGTTTTGCCTCTATCAGCTATGAAAGGAATGGATGTGCGCGTAACATAAACCCTTCCAAACTATCCAACAATTCCTACTGCAAGTACAGTTGCCATTTGCCCACTACGCCATAATTCTTCCTTCAAAAATTCGCAAAGTACCTACTACGCGTCCGTAAGGATACACGCGCACCTACGCATCTGCCCACTTTGTTGGTGCTGCAGCTGACGATGATGATCATTCATGCCTCAGCCCTTTGTCATGAGTAGGCCTTTGACTCAGCCGCTCGTTGAGCAACTCGTGTTTTTTGACACCGGGTGAAATTCTACGGTACTGCCACGCAATATTACATGGTTAATGACTCTCCTCGTACTACTTAAGGGGCCCTGCAACACGTTTCCAAGTAGCCATGGAATGGATTCACTAAAGGAGCTTATTGCCTCACGAATTCATTGCCGCAAAAATTTTTGGAATCCGTCCAGTACGAGTGGAGTTAAAGATTTCTCTCACGCTGCAATTACATCCTCTCTTCTCTCGTCCCGTCGAAAGCGCTGGAAGCTAGGCAGGGAGGGATGGCACGGGGAAAGAAAATACGTCACGCGCGCCTCGTGATCTTGAGCGCTTTTTCTCTTTCTTTTTTTGTTCGAATACGCGAATTTTCATTGCAATCGCGCGCGCGCGCGTGGACAAGTCGCGGCCTCTCGCGGCGGCCTCTGTAACTACCGAGCGCGCCATGCTCAAATCAGCCAATGGCTGATACAAAAAAATCTCTCGTCGGTGACGAGTGGTTTTTGGGTACGCAACGTCATTTGTCGAGAGAAGAGAAAGCAATTCCTGGCTGACTTTGAGAAATTACTGTGAATTCCACGCCGCGTGCTGCGCTATAATATTTGGCTCGCGTGTTGAGAGCCTGGACTAGCGATCAGCAGCGTTTTCTGAGCATGCTCAAAAAGTGTTGCAGGGCCCCTTTAACATTCATGTAGTGTGTTTTTAAATGCGAATGCATTTCTTAGTCGGGCTATGTCAGGCATCCGGCGTTGGCGTTGTCCGGCGTTGTCCGCGGGGAGGAGGATAGGTTGAGGAGGTGCCCGCGCGCCGGCAGGTGTTATCTCTCCGCTCTCACTCCCTCTCCCATGGCAACAGCTGCGGGCGCGCGCGCTTATCCTCGCCCCTAGCAACCGCAGCAGGTGGTGCGGGCGGAGTAGCGGAGAGTGAGTGGAGAGGAGGAGCGCGCTCTGGTGCGTGAGGGCGCTCGCATCGCGGGAGCTCGGCGGAGCTCCCGCGATAAAGAAAATAAAAAAAAACAGGCGCTGCGCCGTGCTCCCGACCGGGCTGCAGAAATTAGGCGCCTTTTAAATGCGAATGCATTTCTTAGCCGGGCTATGCCAGGCTAAGAAATGCATTCGCATTTAAAAGGCGGTCGGGCTATGTCAGGCGGTGTTGCTCGGAGCTCTTGAGTCCGCGTGAGACGCTATAGCGTCTCGCGCAGTGCTCCTCGCGTTCTCGGACTCTTTTTCCCTGTTCGAGCTCCCACGACCAGAGTGCTCTTCACAGACATTGCCTTTGGATTATCGCTGCTGTCGTAGACCTGTGTCCTGCGACAGCACCTTGTGTCACCGGCGCGTCGCTGGCGGTACCGCCTCTACGACTAGCATGGCAGCGGAGTCTCCACCATCTTCGGCGACGCCGTTCGAACGCCCGCGGCGCTCCCTTATTCACACATCGTCGCACCGGCGTTCGCAGAGCGTCGCGTGCAGCCGCATGCTGTGGAACCTCATTGCCAGTGCCAACGCGACGCAGTTGCGTCATGAACAAGTGCAGCGACTCTGCAAGGTCGTCGGCGAGAAACCTACGGCACTTCAGCTACCGGTGCCTGCTGCAGACGCCGAGGAAACCGCAGGATGCCTGGTGTCCTCGGGAGACCCCTTCGGAATGGTCAACGCCGCAGTGACTTCGAATACTTCGGCCGTGCTTGAAAGAGCCCTTCCTGGCGTTCCCGGCATAGTCGGTGGGTCCATGAGTTCTCCCGCGCTCGCCGCGGACAGCGTTGCCTCTGCCGCTGCGCCGAGCTTGCCTTGCACGCACGCCTCCGACCCGCGGAACGTGCCACTGCCGGTGGACTCGGAACCAGATCCTGATGACATGGATACAACGTCTGCGCGAAAGCGCTCGCGTCCTAGCGAGTCGGGCAGTGATGACGAGGGGGCCTCGCGGAAGATGCAAGCAATAGCTGCCGAACGTCTCACGGCTATGTCGCCTACCAAACCACTGAGTGACGCGGTTGCCGAGGAGCACTTTGCCACCCGAGACGCCGATGTTACCAGCGAAACCGAGTTTCGGCTGGTGCTCTCAAAGTCGCAGAAGCGTCGCCAGCAAAGCTCGACGCCTCTGCGCACAGTTGCGACCATCGGCCCTCCTTCTGGCAACGCACCTGCAGCCACTCCTGCCGCGCACCCATCTACTGCCCGTGATGTCCCTGGGCTGGCCGAACCTTCCACTGCGACTCAGGCCGCTGCTACCAGAGTCCCTGCAGCTGCTAACACCACCCTGCCCTCTGCTACCTCGCCGCTAGATTCCGGCACTGTCCTTTTCCGGCCAGCAAACGCCGGTGCATCCTTTCACCGCACCTCCCGCCTTGCCATTGCGCAAGCGCTCTCAGCGTTGCCCGGAGTCAAGGAGGTGCGAGTCAACACGAAAAAGAACATTGTGGCCGCGGACGCATCGACAGCTGAATGGATGGATCGCCTTCTGGCCACGTCGGAGCTCGCGGGAATACCCGTGACTGCCCGCCCTCCGGCTGATCGCTCGCAAAGCAGCGGTGTGGTGCAGGGCGTCGACGGCGACTACACCGACGAGGCCCTGTTGGCTGCCGTGTCGTCCGAAGTGCCAGTGATTGCCGCCAGGTGACAAGGGACATCACTGGTCCTGCGGTTCGCTGCTCCTGTCCCTCCCGCACGTGTCCACCTTTTTCGCATGGCATTCGAAGTTAGGCCGTCCCGGCCTCGTCCACTTCAGTGCCTTCGGTGCGGACGCTATGGACACATCAGTGCAGCTTGCCGGAGACCAGAACGATGCCTGCGATGCGGTTGCCATCATGGAAAGGACGCCAGCTGCACCAGCAAGATTAAGTGCTTGCACTGCGGTAGGCCGCATTCAGCCGACTCCGCAGAATGCCAGCTGTGGCAAAGAGAGCGGCGCCTGGCCACCATCAAGGCGTCCGCTCCCACCTACCTGCCTCATCGCGAGGCTCAAGCAGCCCTGCGTTCAAGCCCTAGCGGGACGGGTGGTCCTCACCTGAACCAGGCCCCAGGCAAGAGCTACGCTGCGGTGGTGGGAGCTCCTTCCACGGTGGTCGTTAACTCGACCCATCCGCGCCAACCAGGTGCACAACAGCGAGGACCGCCTGCTGGCCCAAAGAAACAGGGCTCTCCTAAACCTCCTCCACCCACGAAGGCAACCTCCCGGCCTCTTGTGGACCAGGAGAACACACACTTGAGACTCCTGTTAAGGGCGGTTGCAGACCTACTGCCTCCCGAGAACCAGCTGCGCTCCATCTGCCTTCAGGCAGGCGGTGTGCACCCTCCTAGCAGCCATCATGGCTGACACACATCTGCAAGCAACAGGAAACCACCGCCGCCGCCGCCCGTGTGTCCTCCAGTGGAACGCGAACTCATTGCGGCGGCGGCAGGCAGACTTCTCCTTGCACCTCCTGCGGAGCGAGTATGATGTGTTTGCTTTGCAGGAGGTGTACGTAGCAGCGGCGAACGTGCGACTTCCCGGCTACATCGGCTACCAGAGCGCCACGTCGAGTCTCCTGTACTCGTGCCAAGCCGCGCCGTGCACGGTGAGTGCACATCCCCAGGGTCGACCACGTTGTGCAGTGTACGTGCGACTCGAACTGCCACACGCGCACATTGACGTGACCGATGTCACTGGGGGGCGCCCTCGAGTGCTGTGCGGTGACGGTGCGGCTCAATGGTGGGGACACGACGGTGGCCTCTGTGTATGTGCGTCCTGGACAGCGGTGGAATGCCACCGAGCTGCTACACCTGACGTCCCGACTAGGAAGCGACTTTCTCCTATGTGGTGACATGAACGCGCATCACACTATGTGGGGGAGTCGCACCTGCTCGTCTCGAGGAAGTGAACTGGTGGACGTCATCCATCAACTGGGCCTGCAAGTTCTGAACACCGGCTCTTTCACCTTCGTCCGCAGAACAGGCCGGCCCTCGTGCAGCGCCATTGACGTCAGCCTGGCCAGCGAAGGAGCCCGGTACGACTGGGCAACACAGCCTGACTCCTGGGGTTCAGACCACCTGCCGATCATAATCACACCGGTGGGAGGGAAGATCCGAAGGACCAGCCAGTGCACCACAATCGACTGGCGAGCTTTCCGGCAGCGGCTTCGAGAGGCTCCGGTGGACCAGGACTTCCTGGGTCTGGTAGCAGCAGCAGCACAGGCAGCGACCATCCAGTGTAGGGTGCCAGAGAACCATCCTGTGCCAGACCTCCGCCACCTGAACTTACGGGCTGCCAGACGCAAGGCTGAGAGAAGGTACCTAAAGGCCCAGAGCTCAGAGCATCGCACTCTCTTCAACCGTGTCGATGCGGTCTGCCGGCGACATGCCAACCGTCGCAGATGGCAGAGTTGGCAGGGCATCTGCCACTCTCTCAGCTGGGCAAGAGGCGGCTCCAGGGCATAGCCGCTTCTACGGTCCCTCGTCATCGGACCAATGGCGTGGCAACCCGTCCTTTCGGTGGCCATCCGCTTGGGCATCAGTGAGCACGAACTGGCAGAACGGCTGGCCGATCGCTTCACGGTACTGCCAGTAGCCCAACCTGTGGCCATCACGACTGCGCCTACACCCAAGCCGCCGCAAGGCTACCACCCTACCTGGACTGCCAGCCAAATTTCAGCTCAGTGCCAGGAGCCCATTTTCGAGCACGAGCTGAATGCTGCGCTAGCCAGAACCAAACGCCGCAGTTCCCCCGGTGCCGACGGCATCACATACCAGATGCTGCGTAACCTGGATGTGGAGGCACGACGACGCCTTTTGAGGGCTTTCAATGACGTCTGGCAGAGCGGCACCCTACCTGAGGCCTGGCTGACTGCTGTGGTGGTGCCCGTCCGGAAACGTGGCCGCCCCGGTGCAGCCATTACATCCTACAGGGCCGTATCTCCCACCTCTGCTGCCTGCAAGCTCATGGAAACCGTAGCTCTGGCACGCTTGAGCTGGATCGCTGGGGTACAGGAGTTCCTACCTGAGCAGCAGACGGGCTTCCGGCGCCACCGCTGCACAGCAGATTCGATTGCGGACGTCGTGTCCACCCTGGAGGAGGCCAGGAGCAAGGGAGATGTGGCCCTCCTCGTCCTGCTGGATGTACAGAGCGCTTTCGATGGCCTACCACATATGGTCATAGAAAGTGCCCTGGACGCACTCGGCATCAATGGCTGTCTCCGTGCTTTCATCAGTGCCTTCCTAACAGGCCGGACTCTCCGGGTTAGAGTTCGACTCGCCATCAGCGATCCAAGGCCAGTGACAAGCGGTGTCCCACAAGGTTCTGTCCTGAGCCCCTTCTTGTTTAACTTGGTGCTGGCGGGGCTACCAGCAACGCTTCCGGTTGACAAGCGCTACCCTCGCAGTGCTCGTTGTACGCAGACGACGTGGCACTGTGGGTTAGGGGGACCCAGGCGGAACCTCACGGCCATAAGGCGCTCCCTGCAACGCTCCCTGGATGCTATGTCCTCCTTCTTCAAGGCGATCGGGCTGATCGTGTCACCCACGAAGACGGAGGCGCTACTGGTTCACCCCAGAACCGCTGCGCGGAGGTCCGTACGAAGGCTTGTGCTGGGAGAAAGGAGAATCCCGTGGAGCAAGGCAGTGACGTACTTGGGGCTGAGGATCGATCACCGCCTCACCTGGATTCCAGCCACGAAACACGCCACCTCCCAGGCCACCAGGGTCCAGACTGCTGTGGGCAAGCTGCTGAGCAGGGGTCAAGGGTGCACTCCGCGGCTGGCCCTTCGGCTCTACGAGGCGGCTGCAACGGCAGCGCAAATCTATGCACTGCCCTTGGTGCAGCTGGCGCCACACCGTAAAGAACAGTTGGAGCGGCAACACCGCCTGGCGATTCGGCGCTTCATGGGTCTCCCGCGCCAGTCGCCCGTGGCTGCTACATTGGCGGAGGCCCAGGCGTGGCCTCTGTCGCTTCTAATGCTGCGACAGGCGCTGCATCATGTCGACCGCCTGCACAGAGCCCACGGGGGGCGCTGCTCTCCTTCGGAGACTGCGGAGCCGACCAGCTTCACGTATGGGACAGATCTGTGCTCTGTATACAGAACTGGTGCCCCAAGCCCCCCTGTCCCTTCCAGCCGCCTCCACCGCACTAGCAGCGCCTGGACGTGCAATTGGAGCTGGACAACCTCAGCAAAAGGCGGACACCGGCGTGTGAGCTCCACCAGTCAGCCGTGGCGAAACTCCATGACAGGCAACGGGGGCATCTTCTGCTGTTCACGGACGGGTCTGTCCGGGACAGCTCCCGCTCTGCCGCGGCTGCTTGTGTCATACCAACGACTGGAACTACCATCCGGTGTCGTCTTCCCTTTCACGCCAGCTCCACTGCAACCGAATTGGCTGGTCTTCACCTGGCAGCGGACTACCTCGCTGCTACAACACCCCAGCTGCCCGTGGCGATTCTCTGTGACTCCCGGCCAGCCCTACAAGCGCTGCTGCAGCCAGCCCAAGCCGGGATCACCGTGGTGCTGCTGCACGCCAAGCTCACAGCCATCAGAGCTAGCGGTGAGCGTCTGTCCCTCCACTGGCTTCCCTCGCATGTTGGGATAGCTGGGAACGAGGAGGCCGACGCCGCCGCTAAGGCAGCACACCACAGCGACACTCCAGTCACCAAGGCGGTAGCCCTGTCAGACTACTCTCGGCAGCGACTGCGGCAGCTGCTACCAACGGCCCACCCTGACGTGCGAGTGGCAAGCGGCAAACCGCCACCGCCCTTACGGAGACCGGCCTGGAGAGGCGGGCGCGGTGGCTGCTGCTGCGCCTGCGGACCGGCAGCGTCTGGCCTGCGGCCCGCATGTACTCCAAGGGTCGCTGCCCATCGCCTGCGTGCCGCAGATGCGGCGACGACGAAACACTGGAGCACATCATATGCTCCTGCCCTGCTTTGGCCGCTGAACGATGTGTGATGGCGCGCCGCTATCGCCTGCTGGGTCTCCCGGCGACAACTGCGGAGGACTTCCTTTTTTCCCGCGCGGTCGAAGATACCGGCCCTTCGAGCGTTCCTCGAGTTTGCCGTTCCTGCAGACCTCGCCACCCTATAGCCACCCCACGCATTTGTAATCGTGTGTAGTACCCTGACGCCGCACCGTCAGTGACATTTCGCTCCATCCAACCACGTTACGGTCCACCTTCGCCTATATCATCGGTTTTGACCTAAATAAAGGATTACACCACATCCCCCGATGTACGTGGCCTACACTCCAACCTCACCTCATCTGACATCTGTACTTTTCGGCCGGTCTCAACCTACGTCGCGAAACTTGCTGAGTAGCCGCAGCTCAAGGAGCCCCGAAATGATGAACTTTCAGTGAAAGACAGGGTCACGCATTATAGCAGCACCGCCTTCCGCCCCCCCCCCCCTTCCCCGTCAACGGAGCCCCGCTGCAACGAGTTTGGAAGTCGCCCGCGGTAAGTTGGAACACCTGCTTCAGCTCGGCTTTGTTGGTCCTTCCTTTGGCCACTGGTCTTGAGTTCTCCATCTGGTAACTAAGCAGCACATGGGCGACTGGTGGCCTTGTGGTGATTCCCGATCTTTGAGGGCCGGCGCTACTGCTGATCAATCGCCTCCTCTTGAATCACATGATTTCCGCGCTTGTCTAGCAGGAAACAGAAGATACAAGATCGATATAGAGCCAAAGTACCGCAGAATTCCTGTCCGGATCCAGTGACACTCCGAAAATAGCAAATACTGGTCCGCTTGGCCTATTGGAAATGCTTTATGGCTTGAATAATGTGGATCAAACATCGGAAATACTCATGAAAGGGGGTTCAAAATCACATTCTTTGGGAATGTGAGGGGAATCCACCTCCAAAAGCAATACTGTCAGCTTCGTTCCTCGAGGCGTAGGAGTCACTCCTGTCATCAAATGACCCGCCGTATTCAGGCAGAAGTGATTAGCTGGGGCGAAAAAGTCGTGGCGAGCTACTGGCCACCACCCTTCGAACCACCGGCAAGCTAAATTCAACGACCTCGTTTTGCCGTCAATAAAGTTGTTTCTCTCTGCACGTGGGCAACCATTCTATTTTGTCCACCTTAACGACATTCTCGTCAAGCCACACAGATGACCAGCAAAGCAAGCACCTTCGTCTTCTGTTTGGTTGAACGTATGAACAAACCCACTTCGCAAAGCCTCAGAAATGCATTTACGCAGTTGAAGCGCTGGATTTTCTCGGCCGTCACATTTCGCCCTAAGGCTTCAAGCCACTGGAATGACGGGTGCGGTTCATCTAGGGCTTGCCGTCTCCAACCTCAATACGGATGTTACGCAACTTTCTGGGACATCCCGCAAGCGCTTAAATTAGTGATGCCGAACTATCGATGGTACTATCGATACTATCGATAGTTGAGCCACTATCGAACTATCGATGGTACAAGAAACTATCGATAGTGCTATCGATAGTAAGCTTGAAAGTACAGTGGTCAACACAGGTGTCTAGAACGATGGAGTGTCGCACTCGGAACAGCGTGAGCGACATCTGCAGTTCGAAACGGGCCAATTTTCTGAGCATGTGCGGCGCCAATGATAGTTTTACATATCGCCTGTTTAAACGTGCTCGTTCTGCGCTGTTTGTCCGAAGTAAACAATGATAACCTCACTGATAAATTCGATTATTAGTTTTCTCTGTCGCGCTAAGTAAACAGACCTGTAAACTGCTGGTGTTTTACGTGACTAAACCACGACACGATAATAAGGCATGTCGTAGTGAGGGCTTCGGACTAATTTGGACAACATGCGTTTCTCTAACAGGCTCCGTAATTTAAGCACATGGATGCTCTTTGCGTTTCCCCCCATGGAAATGCGGCCACCGTCACCGAGAGCGAAACTCGCACCTATGTAGGACACGAAGGGAAGCCTGAAAACTAAGACAATATTATCCCTTCCAGCAAACGGTAACCCGTGGAAAATGACGAACTGCGCGTTCGAGATCTCCACATACAGATTGACTGCATAATAAGCAGAATAGAAAACGAGCCACATATAATAGTAACGATGCGTTCCTACGGGAGGTTTCACTTTGTGTTTCCGCCACCGAACATGTACATTGCAGTAAACGGTAGTATGGACACATGGAATCATCAGCATAACTGTTATGTTTTGCGATGTGAATTATATGGACACACAAGGGGCGTTTTTGCTGTCGGTGTAACTGTAAAGTTACGCACACTGTAAACCACTCTTCACCCTCAAGGGTGTAAACTCGTTTGCAGTGTACAAAGTCGAAATCGATAGCATTGTCCCGCGCGTCGTGCGTTGTATGAGCGAGTGAAAGCATACGAGGGCTGCCGACGATAGCAGCTCAAGCAGGAAGGTAAGGCGCCGGCCGTCTACGTAGCGCGAAAGCCTGCATTGAGGCGTCCCGGAGACGGAACGGCGTGTCAGCGGCTTCGTACCTAACTGCGTGGCTGCGTACTTTAACCGGCTGGCTGTAATAGCCTGATCTCGGGCGCGGCGTATATTGACAGAAATCAACAGATGTTTCATACCTTTGTAATTGTTCTGTTCTCGCAGTAATCTTTGCTCTAAAGCCATGGAGCGTTTGTTCGCTCGCTGATGCTGCCGCGATTTTGTGCGCGAGCATTTTGTTGAGTTACGCCCGATCGGGTGCTGAAGAAGTGAGCCGTTAGTCTTACTTCGTATAACATTCCAATTGCGACTATCGTATTCATTGTCTCGCCCTTGCGGCGAAATTGGGACTTTTTTCTTTGCGCCTTATGTTCACAGAAGCCCTTTAGCTGTGTTATCGTTTGCAACGTTCTTATCAGAATTCGAGCACGAGTAAATTGTCCTGTCATTAATATGCTGCAGGCACGTTTCATTCTAAACTGAATCCATACGAAGGCAAATGTTGGTGATCAGTGTATTTAGAGGTCAGATTGAAACCGTGTTTTGGTTCGAGGAGGTGTCGTTGTTCGCGCCACCGCTATTATCGTATGGCACCTACAAGAGTGTACTGGTGTTATTGACCTCTGCCTCACCATGCAGCATGCGCATAATCACACACAACGCGAATTTACTGATAATCATTATGTAGATCTAATGTAATATCTTCCTACCACCTCTCATTGAGGCGCAACCCCTCCCTATCTCTCCTCTCTCTATTTTATGCAAGCAGGCAAAGAGGCAAATAAAATATAATTACATATAAAGAACATTGCGAATAAGACTGGTAGTGCTTTACCGCTATATACCCAGTAGTCAATAGCTTTATCAGCGCAACCGCGTAGGCAGGTCATAGTGAAAAGGCCGCAACTTACCAAAATCATGACAGTGCAAGAGCGCGTAAGTAAACTTTAGGAAAACCGAAGTGTTGCGGTTCAACATGGCCTGCTTCTCTAAGTGTCTTCTTCAGAGCCACACAGAAGCAGGAAGCCGGAATAGAATGTGAGTAACCGGAGTAACTATTTAAAAACAGAACTTTAATGCCAGCTTAGTTAATCGATACTTCAATACCAAGTGAATTGAACAAGGAAATAAAAATGCTAGACGCCTGAAATACAGAATGAACAACGCAACGGAACTTCTTATCAATATCGGCACTCACATAGGAAGCTATGCGAAACAATGCGAAAAAAAGCATCTTCGAAATTTACAAAGCGGTCTTGATAGCGTCATTGTGTTACTTAATCAAAACCAATTTGTCGAAGTAATACGTCTCCAGGCAGTGAGAAAAATCTGCTTCAGGTTATTCAGGGCAAATTGGAGTAGTTCCTTAAAACTGTTGCACACACCCACATTGAAGGATTGGTACAGCACCGGGTAATTTTAAAGGAAATCCTTCAAATATACTATAAGGTTTATTTTCTATAGTAAGTAACTATATAACTAGAATTTCAAAATAATATGGGTACATAAATTGGAAAAAAAAGATAGAAACATTTAAATGGAGAAATTGCAACAAAAATAAAGCAAATTACAGAACTGGAATATCAGGAATAAAGATCTATTCTACAAATTGAATTTCTCTGAACCTGCACGAAACTCTTGCAAGTCGTCGACAACCTACACATCACTGTATCCAACGCACAAACCCCCCCCAAAGAAAGTAAAATATACGTATTGCCGCTGTTTTCGTTGTTACTTTCTCAGCTTCTTCATCTGCTTTCCAATATACCTCGTGATTCCGATTTAGGACTTATTGCATGTAACAATGCCTGATATCTCAGTTCAGCTGCGTTTTGTTTCCTGGAGCGCTTGCTTAGAAATCTCGGCTACTGCTTCTCCTATAACTAGGCCTCCGTGTTTTCGGAGTTTATTTTTCTGACGGAAATTCGGCGTTTACCGGACTTAATTTTTCGTAAATTCTCAATTATTCGGAATTCGGAGTTTAACTGTACATTATTCTCAACACTCCAATATCTTAGATGAAACGATTAAGGCTCTTTTACACTAGAGCGACACGACAGCGACGTAGACACGAGGCCGACACAGACGGTCGGCCGACGAGTCACCCGCCTACGATGTCGCCGGACCGTCTAGTCACACTAGGCCGACGAGGACGACGACGCCTCGAAAAACAGCACGTCGTCGTAGTGTAACACGATGGCAGACGGAAAACACCAGCAAAACGCATCGGCAGTCTTGTCTTTGGCAGGTCGTCGGGAGATCGGTGGCCGAGCGAAAACTTGAGGGGGTATTGTGCGGAGGCCCCGCACAATACCCTCTCAGCGTACCCCACGGATGTTTTTTCTTCGCTGCCCCTTTGTCTGTCCCCACCCCATCCCTCGACGCCGAGGGGCGATGGCGGGAGCTGCGCCGTGTAGCCTGAGAGGGACAATCGCAGAGGAGGGAGCACGGCTGAAAATGAGGCGCAGGTGGTGCCTGTTTCAATTTCTTTGTGCAAGTTCAGTCGGTGTCGCCGCGCGCGCCTCCAGTGTGACTCGATAATCGGCCGAAGAAAGGCTGTGAGCACGACAAGGCGCATAGGGAGTCCTCCACAGACCATCGGCGGACTGTTGGCGTCGTTGCAGTGTAAATGGGACGACGACGTGACAAAAGACGCTCCCAAAGACAGTCGGCGGACCAAAATCGGTGTCGTGTCGCTCTAGTGTAAAAGCGCCTTTATGGGACAAGAAAATATCGCGAAGCGTATTTTAGTTGTCTGGAAGGTTTGAACGCCCAAACGCATACACGCACAAGCACAAATACCTGGATACAAAACACCTACGTTTGTGCGTATTACAACCTTAACGCCTGTTGTGAAAGAGGCAAGCACACTTTAAGAGGTTCGTATATTTTATGCCGTCTGGCGCGCCTCAGTGCCGTCAGAGGACCGCATATCAAGATGTCGTCTAGCGCTCCCGGTGCCCTACGTAGGTTGATGTTTTTTGCTCCTTGCGCGACAAGCCTTTTGTTAAATCTGCGATGGGCGCGTTCTTCTAGATACTTTGACGTGTGCAAAAGTTCATCTCGGCAGAACCACCCGATTCATCAACGACCACTTAGAACATGCCCTTTCAGTGAAGAACGAACAGGGTCATATTGGCCGTTTAAATTGGAGTTTATCGGATAAATCCGAATTGGCAAAGATTCTGCCGGCGAGTGTTTATCAGATTTTTTCGGATTTATACGGAAACATATAGCCCTACTTATAACGTGAATGACTACCTTTATGCCTTCTCTTTCTAAATTTACCGCAAAGAAAATTTGATATATTTAAACAGTTCCCAACGTCAATGAACTTGCCCATAACCGTGCGCGAGAAATCACGTGCCGCGGCGGTCCGGGCGGGTCCGCAGGAGGGTTCGCGGAGAGCTTCAGGGATCCACTTGGCGCTTTTCACAAAGTTACTTCACATCAACTGTCAAGGCGGAGGTACCCCTTCCCGCATTCCAAACTCACTAGACCGCAGTCGTCGGTTCTCCGGATGCTGCAGGCAGGTTCGTTCCCGTCTCGTAGCACGTTCAGTCACTTTGCTGAAGGCATAAATCCAGGATGCTCTAGCTGTGGGGCGGATAATTGTACACTCGCTCACATCCTCTGGCAGTGCCCGGCGTTAAGTAGCGCGAAGTTCAGCACAGAACAGGACTGGAAGAGGGCCCTTAAAAGCTCCGAGCTCTCAGTCCAGCTCTCGGCAGTCCAGGAGGCCTGCGAACGGGCGGAGGGCCATGATCTTCCAGCACCGGCGTGGGCGCGGCCTGCAAGTGCGGTGGACCCACCTTCGGTGGGTGTCTGATCGGGGTTCTCCAGGACCAAATAAAGTTTATTTCACCTTCATGGCGCCTTTCTTTTCTTCTTAAATGGTTCCACATCGTAACAGCACGAGCCTTTCTAAAAATAATGGGTCACCACAGAGAAGGTGGCAGTATGTTTTTATTTATGTGTCCATTATTGATTACGTTGTCCACTAGTAATATTTTTTCACAGAGACTCATGGCCATACTGCAAGTGTACCTCCGTGACGTACTCGTACTGAACAGCTCTGTATAAATAATTAGTATAAAAGTTGATGGTATCTTTCTCCAACAATGCTAAACATTTTCCAAATTGATAATTAAGGCATTTTGGCTCACGCACATGGGGAAAATATATTTCTCCGGAATGACTATACCAGAGGCCGCTTTTTCGTAACCTCAAGGCTGCAATAGGCTACTCGTAAAGGCTCCAATTGTCTCATTTGGCAGGACCATCTGTCTCCACAAATTAAATAAATTAATTTCATTTCCTTAATTAGTGGGGTCATTGGCGTCCCTAGCAATTTTAAGATGGCCACCGCCACAGAGAAAGTAATTATGAAAGCATGAAGGAAAAGCGGCACTTCCTTTACTTTTTAGGATTTTGGAGCACATTTATTGAAGTGTAGAGTATGTTGGGGAGGCCACAAACAATACGCTAAACGCGGATTTTCCCAGGCCGGGGTCTTACCTTGATTCTCCAGCGGATCCGCGGCTACATTGTGATCACCATAAGAGCTTCAATATGAACCGCACATATTAAAAAAAAAATGGCTTGTGGCTTAACTCAGTCATGCCTGAGTGTGCGTAGCGAGAGGTGCGGTTAATCTTATTGTTTAGCTTGGTTCTCTGTGTGGTTACGCTTCTCGAGGCGTGCGGCTCGTTTCTCCTCCGTCTCCTCGGCTCGCTGCCTCCTCTTGGTTTCGTTCCAACGACGAAGTCCGGCTTCTTTCAATCTCTCCAACTCACTTTCCATATCTGCTGACGCATCCCACCGAGCCGCCCCTTCTACATATAAAATGCAACGCCGGCTCCTCCTCTGTCGTTGCAATGCGGTTTCACCAGCTCCTCCTCTGACGTCATGCCAGATGGCGCTGTGAGCGGCGCTGCCAACTGCGGTGGTTGCTAGGCAACGACTCAGCTCGTGCTGTGGCCACCGGCCACAGCGAAACGCTGAGAATACGGGCAATGTAGTTCTCGCTACAAAGGTAATACATTGAATGATGCATTCAGAAACGCACCAATACAATGACCGCGTGTAGTGGGTACATTATCTAAAGATTATCTTTTTGACTTTAAGATGAGTAGAATTCGAGCGTTGTGTTTGAGCAGACGCGGTCCTTGTACGGTCTCATAACTCGAAATTATTTCTCGCTTGTTTGTACTGTTAGCTTTAACCACGTGGTTGCCACATAATACTTACGCTGATGTATGAAGCAAACTAGTGCTCGTTTCCACTCTGGTGGGTGTAGCCGTGATTATACATTTACGCAGTGACAAAACGGGGAATAAATTTTAGGAAAAAGTAAGCGGTTCCTTGTTTTGCTGAACAATAAACCTTGATAGACAGGAGTCGAGGCTCGCCCACCACTTGCATTATTAGGGGCGAAGCTCCTTAGGGTGTGGGTCTGTCCCTCCTCTGTAGTTGTTGTAGAAGTAGTTGTAGTTGTAGTAGGTAGGTAGGTAGGTAGCCACGTATAGTGGAATGTACCCACTCCACGTGATAAAGATCACGATGACGCAGTATAGTGGAATGTACCCACTACACGTGATAAAGATGAAGTGTAAGCGCGTTCCGGTATAGTAGAATGTACGCACTACACGTGATAACGATGACGCTGATGACCATGAAGTATAAGCGCGTTCCAGACCACACATTCTCTTTCTGCCATGGATGAAAACGATCGAGCTTCGCCCACTCATCATCATTCACTTCGTGAATATGGCGTGATTTTTTAGATGCGAAGCATCTTATGCTCGGGGCTCTGTCCGTCCCTCCCGCGTCCCCCCGTCCCGCGTCCCCCGTCCCGCGTCCGGCCACTTTCATGAAGTAGGGAAGCACTCATTATGCGAACCAGAACACTGTAGTAATATGAAGGCCGTCAACCCTACTACAATCATCAGAGTCATGGCCGGGAGCACAGAGAGGCTGCTTAGTAATTGCTAAGCAGGTGGTGTCTGTCGCCCAGGTTGACCCCATTCCTTGAGTCATGGCCGAGAGCACAGAGAGGCTGCTTAGCAATGGCTAGGCAGGTGGTGTCTGTCGCCCAGGTTGACCCCATTCCTTGATCTTGCTTGCATGTGTTTGGAGGGGGCTTAGTCCGTCCCTCCTTCCCGCGTGTCACAGCGCGTGCGTGTCCCCTCCCCCCCCTCTCTCTTACGCTCACCCCCCTTTCTCTCCTCTAGGTATCCTCTACTCTACGGAGCGGCCCCCGCGTCCCACAGCGCATGCGCGTCCCCTCCCCTACGCTCGCCCCCTTTCTCTCCTCTGGGAATCATCGACTCTACGGAGCGGCGCCCGCGTCCCACAGCGCATGCGCGTCCTCTCCTATCTCCTCTAGGAATCCTCTACTCTACGGAGCGGTTCCGGCGTCCCACACCCCCCACAGCGCATGCACGTCCCCTCCCCCCTCTCTCTCTCCTCTCCTACGGTCCCCCCCGTCCTTTCTTCTAGGAATCCTGCACGGAGCGGCGCGCACGACAGGTGGTGTGACAGCCGCATACTCCGCTGGGGGCGCCACGGTAGTTCCGCGGTATGAAAATGACGGAGCCCGCGCGCCTCATTCTCTCTCCTGTGCAGCGCCGCCATGAGCGCCCGGACCACTGCCGCGAAATGAGAGCGGCGACGTTCCTCCCGCTCAAGCTAATCATCTCCCCGCTGCTTCGCATCCACACATGGTTCCCTTTAGCGGGAGATGGGGAATTTTTTTTTCTCCTTCATCATAACGTTAATATTAGAGTACAGCCAAACGTGCAGAGCACGGGTATTACAATCAGGCCTATTACTAAAAGCAACGGAGGAATAATGGGAACTTTTTTTAAATTCCAAAATCTGCTATGTTGATGACTTCAGAAGGCACGAATACTTCTTTTTTCCACGAGGCAATCAGCGTCCAATGCACGCTGTAACCAATTAAAGCCGAAGCGCTTGATAAATGTTAATTTGGATATATTCTTTTTCCTGAATTAGAATAAACTTTACTGATACATATTTCGCAAAACCACACATGTAGTTATCACCCGAGTTTGTTAGCGGAAGCCCTGAGCTACCACCTAAGTAGACTTGCGCGCCCGTGGCATTTCATTGCATATGACATAAGCCATACCAACGCTGCCTTCCAATTTATAGGCGCTCAGCGCCGACATAACCTCCGAGGGCATGTCGACCAGTCTCTAGGTTATGCGTTACATTTAGAAAGTGGCGATTAGGGCGTTCGTTTTGGTTTTGATATCCAAAGTTCCTTTTTCTGAGAAATTCTCGTTAGTCATGCTCATGTATTTAAAAGGAAAAGTCTTGAATGGGAATTCATTTCTATGCGCATGTGTTCTATAATTTTTTTTGGCCTCATTCTAATTTTTTGATGCACTTCCCCCTTTCAAGTGCTCGCTTCGGTGTAAACTGCGTTTTTTGATCTAAAGTAGCTCGCTAATCGTTATGTCTATTACCGTTTTTTTTTTCTTATATAGGTTTTCTGAAGGAGCTAGGACAGTAGTAAAAAATTAGG
The DNA here is from genome assembly GCA_030522465.1 of Rhipicephalus appendiculatus. Classification (NCBI taxonomy): domain Eukaryota; kingdom Metazoa; phylum Arthropoda; class Arachnida; order Ixodida; family Ixodidae; genus Rhipicephalus; species Rhipicephalus appendiculatus. The sequence goes on from JALIZH010001273.1 coordinate 165,170, forward strand.
CGGATTGCATATCATCGAAACTCATAAAAAATTTACCCCTCCGGTTTAGGAAGATGACGTGAATGCAGTGAAGCAATAACAAATTGTCATGCATTAAAATTATTTTAACTAGTTTGCAGCATTAAAAATAAACAAGTACCATCTCAGTACTCTGCTATATTTAAGACATGCCTCATCTGCTTCACATTTTTGAGGTTTTAATGATTTCTATTAACAAAGTCCAATAGTGTCATGTTTGCGGTAATCTAATCTGACCATTCTGTTGTGTCCAGGTTCACAGTACCGTTCTCCCCACTTCCAGAAACGGACGAAGTCAGCGGCGGCTTAGTCGCCCTTCGACCAGGTAGTATCGAGTGGCCCCGGATGACGACAGTGGCTGCACTGGGCCACGCGGTCGTCTGTGTCTGCCGCCTTGCTGTGGTTGGTGGCTGCTGCTAGAGTCGCAGCGTTGTCTGGGACAGCTGCTGCAGGATCATCGCCATACGCGTGACCCGAAGATGGCTCCTGGACCAGCGGTTGCCGTACGACTTCCGTCAGCATAGGATCGTCGGCTTGAAGCTCCCTCGGCTGCAGAGCTTGACCGACGACAAGCATTATGGCAAGCACCACGCCAAAGACCAGCAGTGCGGAGACAAGGATAACGCCACGAGTGCGGGTTTTCTCGCCTGACGGCTCAGTAGCTAAGTCAGCGTTCAAGGATTGCGAAGAGGTTGCAATTACGGCATCGTCGTCCTCACCCTGTCTTTCCAAGGAAATGAGGCTGCCTTCAGGCTGACTGTTCGGCGGTGGAGGCGGAGGTGCACGCTGGGGCATACGTGCAGAGAGGGGCGCCAGCAGAGCGTGTACTTCGGAGATACCAGCGCTGGACACCGAGGTGGGCGGTATCCAATAGTGCGGCGACATGGCCGGCACCGAAGGTGCTGCCCCGAGGATGCTGCGTCAGTTGGCCACGGAAAATGAGCATGTCTCTCTCGTGGACGGATAACAGTGGCGTCGAGTGGGCAACAAGGGTTCGGTGGCGAGGGCTACACGTTCACGCTTCTGGTGGACAGGATCACAAAAGTCGACTGGCAATCGCAAGCCTTTGCAGTGTCGAACTGGAGTAGAGTAGAGTAGAGTAGATCCTTGAATCTGTGGCGCACACCCACGCTGGGGGGATTGGCCAAGAACCGGATAGTTTTGTAAAATTATTTAATAAAAGTTTAAATTTGGTCTATTTAAAAGAAATAAAAATCAACAGGAAGAACTTATTAATGGAGTGTAATAATAAACTGGAAGAAAGCAATGAAGCGGTGAATTTAATTTAAATTAACAAAAAAAGAAAAGCAGGTGGGAGAAGTTTGGAAAAGCATAAAGTAGGACCAAAGATTGATTTCAAAGCTTAAATCTCTTTGAACCTTTAATGAACTCCTGCAGTGCATCAGCAATGTTCCCGTCACTATGGCCCAGACCCAAAGCCCCAAAAGATAGGACATTTTGCGCATTTAAATCTAACCTAAGGAGGCGGAAAATGGCACCTAAAGTATTTTTGCGCAAGCAAGAGTATCTCTTACATGAAATGAGAAAATGCTCGGTTGTCTCAGGAACTCCGCAAAAAGAACAATGAGGGGAAGCTGCCAGACCAGCTCTGTGTAAATATAAATTTAGCGGTGGAGTCTGACAACGCAGTCTCGTGAGTGCGACTTCCATTGCTCGAGTTTGACATATTTTACTATTCCAGGGATAAATTAAGTGCTGGAATTCTGATGTGGCCGTTATTGCAGGTGCAGAAAATTCATGTAACATCAGTTTTCTTCTTAATCTAGCCCCTATAATAAATTTGGATGCCGGCAAAACCTCAATAACAGGCCCATTTAAAGATGACTTTGCTAGAGCATCTGCCCTTTCATTCATGAATAGGCCCTTATGCCCTGGAATCCATACCAGCCTGATCAAATTAATGTGTGGGGGGAACTAATGCTTTGAAAGCAGTCAGAGCAGGCGAGTCCTCATTTACAGTAAGGGAGGAACATACTGATAGTGAATCCGTCAAAATTACTACAGAACTTATTGATGCCGTTAATTTACGGAGAGCTAGAATTATCGCTAAAAATTCTGCTTCAAAAAATGGGCACAAAATCTGGAAGGCGCAAAGAAAACGACCAATCTAGGGTAGGAGAAAAAATACCAATTCCGCATTTCTCTTCACTTTGTGAAGCATCAGTCGCTATGATCGTTTTTATTGGCATATGTACCAGGTAATCCCTTAATACAGCTTTTAAAAATCGGTCGGGCATTAATTTTGCATTTTTCGGAAAGATATCGTCAAACTGTATTTTAATAGATTTGTTTTTGTTGCTGATGAACGGCACATCATTAATTTTAACGCTTAATTCGTCTAGAAGGCGCTGTATAACGAGAATTTGAGGCGCATGAAATCTCGGCCAGTCATTTCCAAAAAACAAGTCAGGACGGTCAATAAAAATTGTTTCTAAACGCCTTACAGGGAATTCATACAACCTAAGATATGACTGTGCTGCTAATAATTTAAAACGGGTAGCAAGTGAGGGAAGCCTAGCTTCCAGGTACAAGACTGGAGGCAGGGATATACACACTTCTTTTTTCGTCCTCGTTCATGCACTTGATAATCATAAACGCCACGTACGAAACATCTATTGGCTCTGCTAAAACGTTATACCAGCCGTTTTATCTTCGAAAAGAAAAGTGTTAGTAAAACGAAATAATTCTTGCTATTTATTCATTTATTCATGGAGTCACAAATGCAGTTATAGCACCACTGAGTACTTGTACTGCGCAGACTACACACAAAATACAACACCGAAGTACTCTGATCCAGAAGAGAACGCTCCTCTCTCGACTTTCAACGGTATAATTCCCTATTATCGGGACTCCCATCGTTGATTTGCTGCGCGCTGCAAAGCACTCGAAGCACTGCTGCGCGCTGCAAAGATTGGCGAAACATGGGAGAGGCTTTTGCCCTGCAGTGGGCGTAGACAGGCTGATGATGATGACGATGATGATGATGATGCAAAGCACTCAGGTAGGCGGACGAGAGAACTCTTCTCCGACTATTCACCAATACGCTACTGTGCCCGGCAGTGCTTAAGCATTTTGACTCTTCCTTTACCGGCCTCTGCCAGTACTGTGCGAGGTGGCTGACGCATACCACATGGTATGGGCATGCCAGCTCAATTCTTTCTTACCCTCCAACACCAGCCCAGCCCGCGAGAACTCGGAGACGGCCCTGCTCGGCTGCCAGGACTTTCTGGTCCAACAAGCCACGATCCGGCGCGTCAGGAGAGCGGCCATGACCAATGGGGTGGCTTACGAGGGACTCCACCTGGTACTGTAAGGGAGCTGACCCACTAAGGGCTGGCTTCCCTAACAGCCTGTATGTATATAACAGCATAATAAATGTTTACTATCATCACCACCATCCAAACAATCGAACTGGCTCTGCGTTGGGCGCATATTGCAGAATTCTCCTGCTAGGCGAACATCCTGCCACGCCTTTTGCGTTCACTGCATCCGGCGGATTCTCAAGAGACGTATCTCTCTGGGTTCAGGGATTTTCATGGTGAAATGAATTTTTCGTGCTCGGCGGGTTTTTTTTCTTTTTTTATTTATTTTTTCTTTTTTTTTTGTTGTGGCCGCTTTAAGAGAACTGTGTACGGATGTATATTTTCCTTTCGTTTGACTAAGACTTGTGACGGGAAACAGCCTTGGAGCGAAAGTCAGGGTCGCTTCGGAGCTGTTCTTCCAGAGCACGGCCTGTTTACTCGACCATCTCATTGCTCGTCAGTCGAAGTTCAAGGCGTCGAATTCTCAGCGACCCATTCCATCCCCAAATCTCCCGTTAAAATTCGGTGAACCGTGCTCCAAGCCATGCCAGATAACTTCTTCAACTCTTAATGGCCCGTCGTCGATCTTCAAGCACAAGTGCACACTTTCGTTATACTTTCGTCGGTTCGTAAAGTTAGCAAACGTCCAGAACGAGATTTGCCATGAATCTACATTTCCCCGTAATTTTAAATACATGAAATCACTCATACGATTGAGTTTTTTCCATCGCAGCGTCGTCTTAACAGTGTTTGTTATCGCAATAGTTGCCAAGCCCTTTCGCTGGAGCACGAAACAAGATTTCACTGCCGCCCTGCGTTGGCTTCAATCGGCCATCACAAAAGAAAAAAAGTGCCGAGCGCGTGCAACTGATTTCACGAAAAAAAAAAAACAAAAACTTTGTACCCAGGCAAAACCTTCCTGGGAGAAGCAACCGGGTGCAGTTTGCTAGAAAGAAGTAAAGTCACTGGAACGGGGAAAGTACCGCGACCGTCCGGCCCGCCGCCATATTTGGTCCAGCGCGGCTGAAGCTGCAGCGGAGCAGTGTTGATTTTACCTGGAGTAACGCATGTTTTACGCGTTGCGTGCGCATCTGCAGCCCCGAATGAAGCATACCGTTGTTCTTTAACTGACTAAGAAAGAAATAGCGGCAATTGCAATTGCCTCACACGCGCACGCACGCGTACTAACACGATGAAGAAATGCGAACTGCGCCGCGCTTAGGCGCTCGGCTGTCGGCATTTATTAAATGCGAAGCATTTCGTAGCATCTTTGAAGGTTCTATCAATCTATCTATTTAGCCGCCAACTACTTCGTGCTTTCCTGGCCGTTTCCTTAATGGGATCTATACCAAAATTGATATGACATAACATAACTGTATGACGAATACCAAGGCAGGCCATAGCATGAAAATCATGACATGCGTGTGATGAACCGCACGATTTACACGCCACTGCCTTCGTGCTCTTGCGGCTGCTTCCTTAATTTTATATATACCACAGTTAATATGGCATGACAAGAGTGCATGACGAACATAAGTGACTGGTCTTAACGTGCAAATCGTGACACGCATGTCATGTACAACATGATTTATACGACGTGGTCACGGGTTTGTCACGGCCGTTTAATTCAATTAATATATGCCAAAACTGCTACCACGAGATATATGTGTACGTCAAATGTAAAGAACAGGTGGTAGTATAAGAATCATGACTTGCATGTCATGTTCGGCATGACATAATTACCCACTCATGGCGCGCTGGCGGCCGTTTCGCTATCTTGATATACACCAAAACTGATATTGCATTACGAGACTGTACGACGAACACAAATAACAGGTGTAAACATGAAAATCCTAACATGCATGGCATGTACAGCATGATCTAAACGCCGCGCTCATGGTGTGCTCGCGGCCGGTTCGCTATGTGGATACAAACCAAAAATGGTATTTTGTCGCGTAGCTGCATGACGGACAAGAAGGACAGGTGGTAACATGAAAATAATGGCATGCATGCCACGCTCACGGCACGCTCACTGCCGTTTCGCTAGCTTGGTATTGCGGGAGGTGGCTGTATGAGGAACATGAATGACAGGTGGCGACAAGGAACATGTCACACTTCCTTGTCATATTTTCTTGCATAGAAACAAGGTGACATGTCACATTTTCTCGTTACAACCTATCATTTATGTTCGTCATTCAGTAACGACATCACGCCATGCCAGTTTTGGTGTATATCAAGATAGCGAACCGGCCGCGAGTGCACCATAAGCATGGCATGTAAATCAAGGCTTACATGACATGCATATCATATTTTCTTGTTACAACCTGTCATCTATGTTTGTCATACAGTCACGTCACGTATTAGGCCTACCAAGCTAGCGAACCGGCCGCGAGCCCACCAAGATCGTGGCATGTAAATCACGCCGACACTGACATGCACGTCATGATTTTCATGTTTCCACCTTTCATTCAGGTTCGTCACACAGTCGCCTCACAAAATACCAATTTTGGTGAACATTAAGCAAGCCAACCGGCCGTGAGCCCACCATGAGCGCGGCATGTAAATGATGTTGTACGTGAAATTCACTTCATGATCTCCATGTTTCCACCTTTCCCTCATGTTCGTCACACTGTCACCTCACAAAATGTCAATTTTGGTGAATATCAAGCTAACCAACCGGTCGTGAGCCCACCATGAGCGCGGCATGTAAATCATGTTGTACATGAAATTCACGTCATGGTTTTCATGTTTCCACCTGGCAGTCATATTCGTCACACAGATATATCTCGCCGTATAAATTATGGCGCATATCCATTTAATCAAACGGCCGCGAGTGCGCCGAGACACTAGCGAGGCGAGCGAGCTCGACCATTTATGTGGCGAAGCCCGCCGAAAGGCGCGCGGCGGCGAAGAGAAAAGGAACGCGGTACTTTCCCCATTCCAGTGACTTTAGAAAGAAGCTGTTCACGTTCCCCTAGCGGGATAATTGCGCCGCACGCTCGTTCAAAACCAGCGAAGTGCTATTACGGCTGCTTTTGGGCACCTTCTCGTATATGCACATGTCAAGCGAACTAACCAATGGAATATGTTTTTAAGGGGGTTGGTAGAGTAAACGGGTCATCTTGGTTTAAGCTTTATATCACAGGAACTTTTCTACATTTTTTGTGAAAATTTTCGTTCTTAATAAGAAAGCTTTTGGCCTTCACTTTTTGCGATTTGGACCCTGCAACTTATGTTACTAGTTTGTAGTAAAGTACCAAAACTTATACTGACGTGAAAAATTAAATGCACCTTGTCTCAGAAACCACAAACAGTATAACCGTGAAATCTGGCATGCTAATTCCGCACGGTAGTGGCGAGAACCTCTAGCTCTAAAAACAGATTCCTACATTTATCACTCAACAAAAAAAGATATTCTCCTCACATGTCACGTGCCTGAAGAAAGATTTTCAAATTGATGATTTTTAAAAAATATTATAGCTCAGACAGTTTTTAAAAGATTTTGCTGTAGGGTATCAGTAAAGGATATATGTATTATCGGAGAAAATGTCAGCGCAGTCGGTCTCATAGTTTTCCAGAAAAAGTACATCAACTTTTAAAAATGTTCAAGAAACTGATCGCGATAAAAACGTCCCTCTTGTGTTCGTAAACACGCACGGAAGGTCTCACAACATAAACCAATGGCTACGCTATAAAAGCATTACTGCTGGGAACTTTTACAATGAAAACTTATGAAAATGGTAGGAAATGAATATATTTAACCGGACTGGCTATGTTCAAAAAAGAATACATAGAGAACGATCATTGAACAACGTGTAACAAGTCCCTGCGTCTGTCAAGAGGCGCTGTTATTGGCGCCATTTCTAAATGGCTTCGATCGCGCGCCATTGGGTTTTGTTCGTCAGAATGTGTATTATTTTTTAATATTAAAATCAAAATATCGCTTTCTTGGTCGGTCTATCCTACCACACCCCCTTAACAGCGCAGCTCTTTATGCCAACCGCTAGTTGTAATCCGCGAACAGAAAGCTTATCATTATATTCAACCGGCACGCGTCATGCTCGTTCTTCCAGTCCTACACGTCGTATTCTCCGACTTCCGCTTCGCTTCCCGAACACGTCCGCCGATTTGAACGGCTTGGGATGGAGTAACTCTGATGGGTGAAAGGACGAGTTCAGAGAGCGTGAAAAAGAAAGATATAGGAAGAAAGAAAGAGACAGAAATTCTTGGCGAAAAAAATTTCTTGTGGTAGGAGGATACAACTTCATTTAAAATAAAGTTCAGGAGTTTGGAGCTGGCCGCTTGTCTGCGGCGTCCTCGTCTGCCCGTGCAATGACGGTTTTAAGGCGAAAGCCCTTAATGTCTCATGCTCACGTCCGTCCGGTGTCCGTCCGGCGTCCGGCCGTCCGTCCACACCCCCCACTGCGCATGCGCCAACACCCCCCAAAAAAATAAAAAAATAAGAAACCTCCTCTCCACCTCTAGGTAGTGTCCCTGTATATGCTACCGCAGGTGCAGAGTTGCGCATAACTTTTCCTTGCGCCGCTCGCGCCGCTATTCGGCGAGCGCCGTCACGTGGTGGAAGATGACGTCAAATGTTCAATTTCGCCGCGGCGAAGCCAACTTTACGGACACGACGGCGCGGCTCCCACAGCGACTCGTTTCCGTCAGTTTCATTTAATTGTTTTTTCGAACAGAGAAGCAGCCGTGAATGGTGGTTAATGACGAATGTTACTTTGTCAGTGGTCACTAGCGTAACCGATCGCGCAATGGTGTTTTGGCCTTCCGGCGAGGCTATAAAAGGTCGTGAGCATGCTGAAAATAATCGCACCATTTTCGTTGCAAGGTACCACGCGGTAGCAAGCGAACTTTTGAGCTGTTCGATCGTAGCATGCATGAGAAAACTGTGGTGGTGGGATCGGCCTCCGCTGTAGTATTCGCTGTGCACGCGACTCAGACGCACTTTTTATCAGAACCTAGCCATATACAGCTTCCTACCTTCTGTTCACATAGGGCACCTCTGAAACAATTTAACGATCACTTAATTCACGTTCAATTAACACCGTCACCTTTAGTTCACTAATGGGCCTTACGCTCACTAATTCTCACTCGGTTCACTTAGCTGATAGTTTGTTGCGCGTATAAGCCACTGCTCCGTCGTCCTGCACTTCCCCCGGACACGATATCAAATTGCTGCTGTACCGTGTACGCATCGTTTTCTCCGCGGACGCGATGCTCGAGCACCTACAGCCATATTCAGCTTCGCTGTAAAGGTGCAATATGCTGAGCGCGTGCGAATACGTCCGCGGCACGTCGCCCGCGCCTGAACGTCGCGCCGTATTTGTCTCCTGCGCGCGCGACGAGTGGCTTCACTGCACGGCCGTTGAACATAATGGCGGACCTATGCGCAACTCTGCTCCCGTAGGGAGCGTATACAGTAACTCTACCTCAAGGCATCCCTCGGCGGAGGCCACCCTTACTGCGCATGCGCGTCCCCTCCCTCTCTCCCCTCCTACGCTCCCCCCTCTCTCCTCTAGGCATCCCTGCCCGCGGCGTCCACACCCCCCACTGCGCATGCGCGTCTTCCCCTCTCCTACGCTCCCCCCTCTCTCGCCTAGCGACGCCGACGCAGGCAGCGTCTGATAGCGAATTTCTTGGTTGAAAAAACCGACTGCTCGCGCTGCACAACAGTTCACTGGCCACCCCGTATATATGGCAATGGATCTTGACCTCCAAGGTGGTGCCGGTGGGAGATTTCGCCTCTGCGTTGTTGAACAATAAAAATTCGCAGCGTGCGCGTTAACTAAAAGCGGACTGCGGGTCTCTGTGTCCAGACCGAGTCTTCTGTCTCTCATTGCCCATTAGCAGCGATTGGGATGTTCCAGTAAGAAACACCGGTCCATCACTGCGTGCTTTGCGCCCCCCCCCCCAGGTTTATCTCCTGTGCAACGCTGCGATGAGCGCCAGCGTCAACGCCGCCGCCAGTGTAAGCGTTAGCACCCGCTGCTTCGCATCTACACATGGTTCCCTTTAGCGGGAGATGGTGTAATCTTTAAGGCGAAAGCCTTTAATGTCTCATGCTCACGTCCGTCCGGTGTCCGTCCGACCTCCGTCCGGCGTCCGTCCGTCCGTCCGTCCGTCCATCCGAGCTCTGGCACGGAGCCAGGTGGCTGCCGGGATGCGCAGACGGACGCCGGTCGCGTCGGACTCTATAGCGCTCGCGCTTTGCTTGAGTAGCGTCGCTGTGCCCAAAGTTTGCAATCATTCTGACCGACGCCGTCTCAATGGACCCAGGTGTTCACGGAATACAATTTCGAATTTACAAAGGGTCCGTCAATTTAAGAGCTGGAACGCGGATGGCGTTTGCACGATGCGCAAAGCGCGAGAAAATACTAACGCATGCGAGCGGAAGAAGATGAGTCTCGCGTCTCGCTGCGATTCGCGGTAAAAAAAATTAAAGAAGAAAACACGCACCCATTCGGTTTGTGTCTTATCCCACTGAGAGTGTAAAAGAAAAAAGACATGGCATAATCAGTGGAATGGCCACACGCTTTTCGCCGAATACACTTTGGAATGTACAAAGTGTCCTTCAATATTTTTTGCAGCTCTTCGTCGGAGGACCGTATTAAGGTCTTCCATGTCGCTTTTGAGGGAGCTGGCAAAAGCTTTCTGGGTGAGGGAAGGCCCTCGCATTCCCACAGGCTGCGACTTTAATTTGCTATGGAATTTTTTTACTTTCACAATATTTGCAGTTTGAGTCAACCTCTCCGCCTGTGAAGAGCGCTAAGCGGTGAGGAGTGGCTGGGCTGCTTGACTTCGGCGGAGGACAGTGGCCTGCGCTCTCATAAGGTTGCTGTGTGGTATGGGGTACAATCGCCTGTCACCTTTGCACATATTCGTAAGGTCCTTGTAGGAGGTTATTGCCTCCTGTAGGAGGCCACTGCCTCCTACAGTCTCGTGTCGGGGGAACCGAGCCCCCCCGACAGGAGACTGTTGGGGTCCCGGTTGCAAGCGAAGGGCAAAGTTCCATCGCAACGCCACCCCCTCCCTATTAAGTCAATGCATAGGGTAGACATTGCGCCCTCCCTCCCACTCTTAGGTGACCAGGGGGGATGGCGACGGCCCTGCCGCCCCCCCGTGCGCACGCCTTTGGCCGGGCCGCTTCATGTGCTTCTTTGTTACCGGAGTTTGCCGAGTGAGCGGCAACCCAGACCATATTGATTTTGTTTTGATTGAAATTTCTCAGGACCTTGGCTGTATTCAGTCCCACAGTTGCCCTCATGAAGCTGAGAATAGCGCTCTTAGAGCCGCTAAGGACAGTGTGAGTACTAGGATTCATGATGGCTAGCGCTATGGCCATTTCTTTGTTCTCGATTGATGCGGCTTTATGGAAGCCACATTTACGATTCTAAATTCTCCGTCCACGGAACTCAGGGTGTACGTGTTGTGTACCTGGTCGTCGGCATCGACGAAGACCGCGGTTTGGTCTAGCTTGCACTTTTCACATAAACTAAGTCATCTGGCTCTTCCCCTGGCGAATGAATGAATGAAACCACGTTTATTCCATGTCTGCCTGCTAGGGTGTTTTATTGCGATAGCAATTATATGCGCACTCTCGGTGGATTTTGCCGTCGCCGTCATGTTCCGGATATGTATATTTATGTATGTATATAAGTAAGACTCGAAGAAAAATATTTCAGGAGAAAAAAATTCCGAAGCAGCCGACCGGGCAATCGAACCAGTGACCCCTTGCTCCGCAGCGTGCTGCGTTAGTGCCATTCATGTTTCGTGCCATTCATTCACGTGCCATTCATGTTTCGGGTAATAACGCGGTGACCTACTTATATACACCATTTACCTTTGGTGGCACGCCGATCTAGGAGGAGCTTGAGCGTGTTTTCTATTACGCAACGCTCCTACATTTTCTTTGAATTCCACGCAAAAGTGGCCCCTTTCTGTACACACTCGTGGAGTGAAGCGAGAAAAAAAAACGCCGGGAACACCTTGGGTCAGTCGCCACCGCGTGGCAGGAGACGCAGAGGGGTCAATCCACGCGCCGCAGTTTAAAAGAAAAAGATATAGCTAAGAGCGTCAGGCTCTGCATTGCAGGTACTTGCAGCGCGTTGCTCAGACACAAAGACGCAACAATTTTGACAGTTGTGAGTTCACGCTTGTCCTCTTTATGCCTGCCCTTCTTGTCGAGCGTCCTTCCTTGTCCTTCAGCGGCGCGCTACAAGTATTCAGCTCCTTGTAGTTCTTCGTGTGACATTCACATTTCTTGAAATCGCATTCATTGCTTCGCCCTTTTGACTAAACTGATTTTTTAAACACGAAAGTATTTTATGCCGGGGTCCACCAAATCTTCAGCGACGTATTTCTGTCACGGAAATGACGTCGCAAAAATGGACATCATCAGACGGCAAAGAAAAAAAAGTTCCGTCAGCGGGAGTCAAACCCACGAGCTCTCGGTCCGCGACAACAGATGCCGGGAACGCTATCCACTGCGCCACGTTTTTTTTTTCTTCCATCCTATTTATTAAAGTGAGCATTAAGATGCAGAATAAAGGGCACAAAAAGCCAACAAACGTACAATCACATAGCGACAATAAGCGCTCAAGCGTTACTAAAGAAACAGTCGATGGCTCGCACAACGTGCCGTAGAACAGCGAGAGCTCTTCAGATGGTGTTATACAGGAAAGGTGTTGAGGCCGAGCATGGTCACACACTGCAGAGGCTTTACAAACACGCCTTTTATATCTTCCACTTTCCTCTCATAGAGCCCTTGTTCGGCGGGATGTTTTCGGCGTCTGGGAGCGGTAAAGTGAAGTAATGCGTGCGAACTTGAGCTTGTTGGTACACATACATCGTAAAAAAATCACGCCATATCCACGAAGTGAATGATGATGAGTGGGCGAAGCTCGATCGTTTTCATCCATGGCAGAAAGAGAATGTGTGGTCTGGAATGCGCTTATACTTCATGGTCATCAGCGTCATCGTTATCACGTGTAGTGGGTACATTCCACTATACTGGAACGCGCTTATACTTCATCGTTATCACGTGTAGTGGGTACATTCCACTATACTGCGTCATCGTCATCTTTATCACGTGTAGTGAGTACATTCCACTATACTGCGTCATCGTCATCTTTATCACGTGTAGTGAGTACATTCCCCTATACTGGAACGCGCTTATACTTCATCGTTATCACGTGTAGTGGGTACATTCCACTATACTGCGTCATCGTCACCTTTATCACGTGGAGTGGGTACATTCCTCTACACGTGGCTACCTACCCACCCACCTACTACTACTACTACTACTACTACAGAGGAGGGACAGACCCACACCCTAAGGAGCTTCGCCCCTAAAAACAGCGCGAAACAGCGCTGTTCGTAAAAAACAGCGCTAGTCCTGTTTCCTCCGTCTCGTCCTCGTTTTCGCTGTTTTTTACGATGAAGTAATGCATCATGACCGTGGCCTCCGCGTCCGTCGCATTCAGCGCGTTTCTAATACGAGAAGTGCAATTTTGTCATCGCCTTAACACACCGCGAGGTAACGACCTTAGCACAAGCCCCAGCCTCGCTCATAGCATTCATACATAATAAAAGTCACAGTTTCGACACAAGGCGAAGCAATGAATGCGATAGCAACAAATTGGAATGTCAAGCGCCGAATGGCAAGCAGGTCGAAACGTGCAGCGCGCTGCTCACGCACACATGACGCACGAAAACAACACGCACAGGACGAGAGAGAACTAACAACGATCACAGCTCGACACTTAACGCGCTGCTCAAACAAAAACGACGCACGAAACGTATTCACAGGTACAGACGAGCGCGAACAAGTGTCACAGTTACTTCGCTGTGTTTGAAAAGCGTGTTCTTTTCGCAACCGGGGGGGACTGCCGCGAGCGAAGTGACCTTCGTGCGCCGGGTACCTACAACGCAATCGTTCCGGCGAAAGCCCCATTCTCCCCCACCGCGAAATAAGCGCGCGCGCGAACGGGCGTCTAACCGTCTAACCCCCCACGGGGCAAAGCGCGCGAGGGAGATGAGCGCGGGCGTTGCGACGAGCGGGGCGCCGAGCTAAGGCGCCTTCGAGCGCGCCCTTTGCGCCATCTCGCTGGTAATGCTGAAAACACGCTGAAAACTCGCTGTATACGCCTAGTTCACGCCGACCGAAGCGCCAGTGGTGACGAACTAGCTCGTTACTCACGGGGCAGTGAGCAGACGTCCGCCGTAGGTTTGTACGTCGTTGTTCGTGTGTCCCCGCGTCGTTCACGTTTTTCGGAGTGAAATAAGCAGTGTCCCACGCATGCGTGTGGTGGCCGGAGCTTCAAGATATGTCAAAAAACCGGCAGATCCCACTCACTGTGGGAATCAATATGATGCGAAGCAGCCAGCAAAGAGCAAATCATGCTGTACATGATATGCATGTCATTATTTACATGTTAGGACCTGCCATTTGTGTTCGTCATACAGTCACGTCGTGCAATACAAATTTTGGCGTATATCAAGCTCGCGAAGTGGACGCAAGCGCACCATGAGCGTGGCATGTAAATGGCATTGTCGATGACATGCATGCCGAGATTTTCGTGTTACCACCTGCCACTTATGTTCGCTTAATACTTTTTTTTACCTCGAATCGCAGCGAGACGCGAGACTAATCTGCCTCCGCTTCGCATGCGTTCGTATTCTCGCGCTCTGCGCATCGAGCAGACGTCATCCGCGTTCCAGCGTTTAAATTGACGGACACTTTGTCAATTCCAAAGTGTGTTCCTCGAACGCCTGTGCCCACTGAGACGGGGTCGGTAAGAATGGAACGTGATGCGCGCGTCTCCTTCCTTGCATGATTAGAGACGCTGGGCCCAGCTACGCTACGCAACGAAAGCGCGAGCGCTGTAGAGTCCAACGCGACCGGCGTCCGTTTGCGTGCCCCGGCGCCCACGTGGCACCGTGCCAGGGCACGGCTGGAGGGACGGACGGACGTGAGCATGAGACATTAAAGGCCTTCGCCTTAAAAAATTTCGTGTATATCATGCTGGCGAAACGGCCACGAGAGTGTCATGAGCGTGGCATGCAAGTCATGTTGCACATGACGTGTCATGATTTGCATATAACCACTTGTCATTTATGCTCGTCATACAATGGCGTCGCTGAATACTAAATTTGGTGTATATCAAGCTAGCGAAACGGCCACGGAAGCAGCATGAGCGTGGCATGCAAGTCATGTTGCACATGACATGTCATGGTTTCCATATTACCACTTGTCATTTATGATCATCATACAGTCACATCCCTCAGAACCAAATTTGTTGTATATCAAGCTAGCGAAACAGCCCCGAGAGTGTCATGAGCGTGGCATGCAAGTCATGTTGCACATGACATGTCATGATTTCCATATTACCACTTGTCATTTATGTTCGTCATACAGTCACGTCACGCAATACCAAATTTGGTGTATATCAAGCTAGCGAAACGGCCGTCAGCGCGCCATGAGCGTGGCATGTAAATGGCATTGTCGATGACATGCATGCCGAGATTTTCGTGTTACCACCTGCCACTTTATGTTCGCTTAATACTTTTTTTTACCTCGAATCGCAGCGAGACGCGAGACTAATCTGCCTCCGCTTCGCATGCGTTCGTATTCTCGCGCTCTGCGCATCGAGCAGACGTCATCCGCGTTCCAGCGTTTAAATTGACGGACACTTTGTCAATTCCAAAGTGTGTTCCTCGAACGCCTGTGCCCAATGAGACGGGGTCGGTAAGAATGGAACGTGATGCGCGCGTCTCCTTCCTTGCATGATTAGAGACGCTGGGCCCAGCTACGCTATGCAACGAAAGTCCAACGCGACCGGCGTCCGTTTGCGTGCCCCGGCGCCCACGTGGCACCGTGCCAGGGCACGGCTGGAGGGACGGACGGACGTGAGCATGAGACATTAAAGGCCTTCGCCTTAAAAATTTCGTGTATATCATGCTGGCGAAACGGCCACGAGAGTGTCATGAGCGTGGCATGCAAGTCATGTTGCACATGACGTGTCATGATTTGCATATAACCACTTGTCATTTATGCTCGTCATACAATGGCGTCGCTGAATACTAAATTTGGTGTATATCAAGCTAGCGAAACGGCCACGGAAGCAGCATGAGCGTGGCATGCAAGTCATGTTGCACATGACATGTCATGGTTTCCATATTACCACTTGTCATTTATGATCATCATACAGTCACATCCCTCAGAACCAAATTTGTTTTATATCAAGCTAGCGAAACAGCCCCGAGAGTGTCATGAGCGTGGCATGCAAGTCATGTTGCACATGACATGTCATGATTTCCATATTACCACTTGTCATTTATGTTCGTCATACAGTCACGTCACGCAATACCAAATTTGGTGTATATCAAGCTAGCGAAACGGCCGTCAGCGCGCCATGAACGTGGCATGTAAATCATGTTGTACATGACATGCAGGTCATGATTTTCATATTACCACCTGTCATTTATGTTGGTCATGCAGAAATGTCTCATCGTACCAATTTTTGGATATATCAAATTAAGAGAACAGCCCAGGAGTACTGTGGCCATGGCGTGTAAATCATACTTTTCATGACAAGTTAGTCACGATTTTCATGATATGACCAGTCATTAGTGTTTGTCATACAGTCATGTTATGCCATACCAAATTTGGTATAAATCCCATGAACGATATGGCCAGGAGAACCCAAAGTCGTAGGCGGCTAGATAGATAGATAGATAGATAGATAGATAGATAGATAGATAGATAGATAGATAGATAGATAGATAGATAGATAGATAGATAGATAGATAGATAGATAGATAGATAGATAGATACGCTCAAAGTGCCTGCAGTACGCAAAGAAATTCTTCGCATTTAAAAATAACCTCGATTGAACAACGTGCACTAGAATATTCTTTATAACATTTCAGAAGCGTGCGATGTACACATATTACTAACCCTTTTCCTGTTGTCGAAGCAGCGGAATTTCGCCTCCTGTTCACGCATATTTTGCTATGAGGTCTTTGGACAGGGCTGGAGGCTTGTTCACATGTCCGTTTTTTGGCTTCGGCCATGGTTGGACGCCTGTAATAAAATAGTATAAAAATCAGCTATCATTACTCGACATTAGTGAGCCAGGACGTAAAGTGAAAACAATTGCTCCAAAACTACCTTAGATACCTTTTGTATCTTGATTGTAATTATTACAAGTGAACCACGTGAGCACACAGTGAGCAGAATTATATTCATTCATTAGACTGTCCAAATATTTGCATGATGCCAAAGAAGCATGACATGCAGCATGGAATTCCCCTCAAGTCAGCTGCTCTAGCCTGCTATTTCATACCCTGTATATCAGACCTGTGCGCCGGTCCCAAAATAGCCGGCGGCGGCGCGCCGGTGTTTCTACCTCCGGCGGCGGCGCGTCACCGGCGCGGGGTTCATCGGATCGGCGGCGGCGCGGCGCGCGGGGGGGGGGGGGGGAGGGGGGAGAGGTAGATTCAAGAGTTGGTCGACATATAAATTTGTCCCTTGAATTTTGGAAAAACAATCTGTTTCCCCAAAAGGGAGAAGCAGCGAATGCGATAGCAACATGTCTTAAAGGGATACTGAACAAAATTTTTGCCGCCAAGATTTCCAGCCAAATTGAAAGATTGGGGGTTGAAATCCATGGCCACAACCTTCATTTCAGACACGAGCTAGAGGAAATTAATGAATTTACTGAGTTCTTCACAAACCGCCGCGTCTAGCGGCCGCGCCGTGAACTAGAGAGTGTGACGTGAAACTCGCCGGAAACCGGCATCCCACCAATGCCAACCGTCGCCCGCATCTCTCAACCCGTTCAGCTCGCACTACGTTTCCCAGAACCACTACGGGAGTGAACAATGCTCCAGGCTGGGGTAAGGCATGAGTGCTTTTGTGTAAGGGAGAGAGTGGAATGAAAGCAGAGGTGGAGAAAAGGTAGGGAATGACAGGAGCACGTGCACCCTGCATGCGCCAGGGAGAATCTGACGTCACGGCTCGCGCTCGCGTGCAGCCGCCGCGCGCTGACAATCCACCAGAAATACAGCCAACTGTTCAAAAATACGTGAAATAAACGCTGTTTATCGCAACAGTGGTGTCTTCCGAGTAGAATTTTGATGTTTTCGTCAGTTTTTCAAATTTTTGTTCAGTATCCCTTTAATGTTATAACGAACTAAGGCTAGCAGCTAACTCTTGTTCATCCGACCTCGCGAAGCTGCAAAACGCTGTTGTATGGGAATACGGCCGCTCTAGGGAAAAAAGCGGTTTTCGTGCAGTTTGTCGTATCAGTGGTCACAGCCCGAAGCGGTGAGTTCATAGCGCGTTGAAGGGAATACCAGCCGTTTGCTGATGCCTGCCGAGATAGCGCGCGCGCCAGCCTCGCGACCGCGCCCTTAAGTGAAAGTTCACAGTTGCGGGTACAGCATACGATGCGCGTAAAAACTTATCGATTTGAACTTTATACGAAACGTGACATTGACGATGAAAACATGTACAAAGTGTCCATATAATTGTTATCGCAATAAAAAATATACACAAACCGTGGAAGCGGGCTGGACTTTTTTCTGGAGAGCTCCATCGTATTCGTTGTAAAGAATTCATCCGTTGGAAGAATCAAATAATTCGGCGCCTCTTCCATTGGTTTCGTTCTCGTCTTACTACAATACTAACAGGCGATATCTCCTCGACACTTATTTATTTATTAAGCACGTGTAGAGTGCGAGAGCTAAGCGTTGAGCTTGTCGGCTACACTCTGTTATTCCTGCTTGCGCAATCGGAAACTCACAAAATGGAGCGAAATCAGTTCATCGCGCATGATAATCATGCGAGGTCAGGAAGAACGGGCGGGCGAATACATGGCAAATCAGGGTAGAAGACAATTCACAACTGATATATCTCGTACATGGTCCAGTCGAGAGTATGTACCCCAATCATTTCAAGTGAATGACCGTTCTTGCGTCACGAAGACACCAAACAAACAAACAAAAAAAAAAACGAGAAGCGCCAGTAGAGAATAACTCACTCGATTTTATATCTTCAGAGGCTGTTTGGGTGACCTTAAAAAGACAGGGCGTGCAAACACGGAAAAAAGAGAGTGGCCACTTCACCGAAAACCCCGCTAACTGAAAAATCGTACAGCGGCGGAAAAGAAGTTGGACAAAAAAATAAATAAATAACGCAGCTTCGCACTAGCGGTGCCAGACCTGAAGGAAGTGCGGAGATGGGCAGCCTTCTTTGTTTCTCTTCGGTTTCCTCTTTCTTTCATCCTCTCTTTCTTTCTTTTTCTCTGTTTCAGTTTTTTCTGTCTTTTTTTCTCTATTTTTACTGATTCTTTCCTCTCTTTTGATCTATTTATTTCTTTTTCTGTGTTTACGTATTTTATGTCTTTTTTTCTCTATTTCCATGGATTTCTTCCTCTCTCTTTACCTATTTCTTTCTCTTTCTTGCTCTTTCTATTTTTCTTCCTATTTTTTTCCCCTTTCTCCGCTTATCTTTCTACTGTTTGCTTGCTTGCTCTTTTTTATATTTTTATATGTGGTTTTGCCTGTGTTACGATGAAGAGGAAGACTTCTCCTTGGTGCGAGCGCGTGCTCAATATGCTGCAGATGGCTATGCTATACGTGGTTTTGCCTGCGTTAAGCCAAGCTACGACAGCATACGATGACAGCATACGATGATAGTATACGACAGCCCGGGCCCCTAAAGTGCTCCGCACTTAAAATTCCTGACTGCGCATTCCCAGGCAAGAGGCGATACTTATCAGTCAGCTGCGCGTGATGCTCTACGTGAGAGATAACTGGTCACTCTCTTCAGTTCCTTCTTGTGTGTGTGTTTTCACCTCGCGTCGTTTTAACACTAATACCTATCACCTAGCTCAGCTATCGGTTATTGTATGTTTTAGATGCGAAGCATCTTATGCTCGCGGCTATGTCCGTCCGTCCCGCGTCCCGCGTCCGGCCACTTTCATGAAGTAGGGAAGCACCCATTATGCGAACCAGAACACTGTAGTAATATGAAGGCCGTCAACCCTACCACATAGTCATCAGAGTCATGGCCGAGAGCACAGAGAGGCTGCTTAGCAATGGCTAGGCAGGTGGTGTCTGTCGCCCAGGTTGACCCCATTCCTTGAATCATGGTCCAGAGCACAGAGAGGCTGCTTAGCAATGGCTAGGCAGGTGGTGTCTGTCGCCCAGGTTGACCCCATTCCTTAATCTTGCTTGCATGTCTTTGGAGGGGGCTTAGTCCGTCCCTCCTTCCCGCGTCCCACACCACCACAGTGCATGCGCGTCCCCTCCCCCCTCTCTCTCTCCTACGCTCACCCCCTTTCTCTCCTCTAGGAATCCTCTACTCTACGGAGCGGCCCCCCGCGTCCCACACTCCCCCCCCCCCCCCAGCGCGTCCCCTCCCCTGTGCTCTCCTACGCTCACCCCCCTTCCTCTACTCTAGGAATCATCTACTCAACGGAGCGGCGCCCGCGTCCCACATCCCCACAGCGCATGCGCGTCCTCTCTCCTCTAGGAATCCTCTACTCTACGGAGCGGCTCCGGCGTCCCACATCCCCACAGGGCATGCGCGTCCAGTCCCCCCTCTCTCCTCTAGGAATCCTCTACTCTACGGAGCGGCTCCCGCGTCCCACACCCCCCACAGTGCATGCACGTCCCCTCCACCTCTTTCTCCTCTCCTACGGTCCCCCCCCGTCCTTTCCTCTAGGAATCCTCCACGGAGCGGCGCGCACGACAGGTGGTGTGACAGCTGCATACTCCGCTGGGGGGCGCCACGGTAGTTCCGCGGTATGAAAATGACGGAGCGCACGCGCCTCATTCTCTCTCCTGTGCAGCGCCGCGGTGAGCGCCCGGACCGCTGCCGTGAAATGAGAGCGGCGACGTTCCTCCCGCTCAAGCTAATTATCTCACCGCTGCTTCGCATCCACACATGGTTCCCTTTAGTGGTCGATTGGGGAATTTTTTTTCATTTTCTCTATTTATCGACTTACTCGACTCAAAATGTAAGGAAAAAGGTGCATTAACTCATCGATATATATTACCTGTCTATTCTATTTGTCTATGCACAATCTAGTAGGCCCAAGACTCCACGAATATGCTATCCAGAGAGTTAGGTCGTCGCCCATTAAGGCTGTATACGCCGCAGCGTTGAGGTCAGGCTAGACTATTGAGACTTCCGGAGGAGAGAAAAATACAACTTCCGGGGAGCTATTCTCGATGTGTATATCTAAAGATGTCCACAGTCCCTTTCGGCAGAGCGCATTCACTTCCTCGAAAAAGCGGTGAGCCGGTATGTTTGCTCTTGACCACGTCGATGCACCGTACCCGCCAGCACATTCACGGCGTAAGAAGAAAGTGGACGAAATTTACAGAAACAGCAACGTGTCAAGTCTGAACTTGCGTACGAGTGTGTGCCATGGAGATGTTTGAGAACGATGCAGAGAATGCGTACCCAGCTTCACAGGTGCGTTAGACGGGCGGCCGCTTTAACCCAGTCGCGACCGTTGACGAGTATCATGAGATTTTCTAACAGTTGGACCGATGACGATCTGTACTCGTCCTCGACAAAAAGTGGTTCCACGCGGAACCAATGACGTCTGCGTCCGCTGTAGCTGTGTTTTCCGATGCGAGATGGTCCCACTTACCCATGTTTTTTCGATCGAGTTTATTCTTCCTCCTCCGCCTGTGTCTCATATTTCAGCGCATTACCGCCTCTGATACCGCGCATACGGTAGTTGTACGCAATTAGAAAAATAAACAAACGCTTATTTCATTAAAGCAATAGTACCATTTTATTAAGAAAAAAAAAGGCTCTTCAAAGTGAGCGAAAAATTTTTTACGGTCGTTTAGGGAAGCTTTTTGTCTTTTCTTTCGGTCGCCAAAGGGTTAAGCCTGATTCGATGGCTTACACCCCTTTATCCCTCTCCCCCAGTGCAGGGTAGCAAACCGGACGTGCGTCTCGTTAACCTCCCTGACTTTTGTGGCATCTCTCTCTCCCTCTCTCTACGCGATCAGAATTTGTGCACGGCCTCCGAGATGTACGCCCAAACGTGGATGTCTGGGGGGCCGCGTTCGTTGCGTTGAAGCGCATTCCGTTTCTCTGATTAGTGGAGTTGTGAAAGCTTCGTGACTTCAAATTGACCTTGCGGAAGAAGAACCGGAAAAAGGGGCGAGATCCCCGCCGAACTCCAGCCAATAAGCTGCGGCCGAAATGGATAGTCCGCTAGGGGTACACATCGAGAACTCTCCAGCCCTTAAAAATGAAACACGAGCATGCTGGGAACTGTGACCAGAGCATGGAGCACGAGGGGGGAGTTGCGTCGGAGAAGGTTGGTTTGTGGACGTGAGGCGCGCACGCTCGTGAATTTTCGTTTTTGGCCCTATCTGTTCACCGGGAAAAAGAGAAAAGCAAGAGCATGATGGGAACTGTGACACAAGCCCGAGGAGGTAGCGGCTTCAGAGGAGGTTGGCTTATATATGCCAGGCACGCTCACTCCTATTTTTTCCCCCCTCTATGGCTGAAGCGCATTCCGTTCCTCTAATTTGAGTCGAGAGTTGTGAAAACTTGGTGACTTCAAAATGGCGTTGAAGACGAAGAACCGGAAAGCGAGGCCGTGCTGCTGGCCGTGCTCCCACCAATGAGCGGCGGCTGAAATGGAGAGTCCTTTACATGGACACATTAAGAAGAGCTCCCCCGGTGATGCACTTTATGCCCAGATTCCCCGTTCGGGATCAACTAAAGGACTAACGGCGGCGCGCAGGACATTATTGCGCGGCGGCGGCGGCGGCGGCGGCGGCGGCGTGGTCCATCTCGGGATCTCGGCGGCGGCGCGAGCGGCGTGAGCAAAAACAGGCGGCGCCGGCGGCGCGGCGCGGCGGCGCACAGCTCTACTGTATATTACATAAAATGAGCGCGGCAGGCAACAACAAATATTTAGGCAGGCTCTGGAGCACTCGACTAGCGAAAGGCACTTTTAATGACACGCTGAAACTTGTGGCACGTACACTAACCACCGCATCCCCACGGAGAAGTTCTTTCTATGTATTTTTCATAGGTAGTGTGCTGGAGCTAGGAAAAGAGCATAGATGCAAGTGAGTTTCAAGGGTGACCACTATATGACTGAGAAGACGTGGTCTCCATACATTCTTTTCATGCGGCTGCTTCTAAGGATGGTTCCAGTCGCGATTGCTATAGTTTCTGCTCCTATGTACTGTGGCCAATGTAAAATAGAGGTGGGAACCGAGGGATAGAAACACAGTGTGCTATCGAGGTTGTCTGAGCAGGAATATGTGCCTCAGGCCCATAGGCGTCCTCAGGGTTCCCCTCAGGGGGGAGCAAAGGTTCATCGCAGGCGCCCCCCCTCCCTATTAAGTCAGTGTATGGGGCAGACTTTGCGCCCCCCCCTTAGGCAACTAGGGGGGGCGGCCGCCCCCCCCCCCCCCGGCCCCCCTCGTGCGCACGCGTATGCTCAGACCAACGTTACTACGTCAGACAGGCTGACCGACGTTTCGGCAGGCGGAGGCCTATTTACGGCAAAGGCAATTATCATCCTTCGCATGTTAGTTTTGAACCGATTACGTCATTCACATTGTCACGTGGTACTTGTTATCTGCCAACGAAGAGCCTCGAGGGAATGAGAATGGCCATTTCCCGCCTCTCAGGGTCGCATATATTTAGGGAAGCAACTAAGGCGCGGTTTTAAAATTAAGAAAGTAAGGCTAACAGCTAACTCTTTTGGATCGAATCTCACCTAACTTTATAAAACGCTGGTTAAGGCAACACGGCCGCTCCGAGGAGCGACGCGGTTTTCGTGAAGTGCGTCGTCTCAATACGCTTAAATTTATACGAGCCATCTAATGATGTCGATCGAGACAGCCTGAGCGCCAGCCCTCGCCCTCGAAACCGCGCCCTAATCGTGAAAGTTCGCAGTTGATTCACGGATCAATTTTAAGGCTTTCGCCTAAAATAATTCTTACAGCATGAACTACAAGAGAAGAGCGTATAAACGGTTCGGACGTGGCTCTGCGTCCATCGTTAGCTGAGCGAGGGGTGGCTTCCTCAACGCAAAGCTATGCCCCTTCTACGTGCTATGACGAAACTTTCAGGTAGGATTATAAGAGTGGATATTCAAAGCACCAACGCGCTCTTGTGAACGGACAAATTGTACATAGATGCCAGCCATGACGAACAGCCGAAACTCCGGCGACCAGAATGCTTCGGCTTGCCGGCCGCCCCTCTGCCAGTGTTGGCGCGTCCTTTTTAAAGACGATATTAAAGACGATAGTCTTTCGTGGGATACTTCAACGCAAAAAATTTGGTCTGTCTGTCTATCTGTCTGTCTGTGACCCGATTCAGCTAGCTACTCGACAACAGTTTAACTAATTTCTGAACGCCCAGCCATCTTGAACTGGTGTTTGCGTTCATACTTGTGAACATATTCGATCAAAAAGCAAATACTACGCATACCTGAGGCGCAACATTAATATGTAAGTATCAGGTCATCTGTTCTTTTATTAGAAAATACAAAGATACGTAATTCTAAAGACCCTAGTGTTTTTTAGGCTGTGCACGAACTGCGACGCTTTGCACGAAAAAGCCCTGTGCCGACGATAAGTGCTGCCGCTGGCAGTGGCCCTTGGTTCAGCGCAAGTTCATGTTTTTCGATGGCGTCCATATCTCGCGCAGCGCCTCCTCTATTAAGGCGAAAGCCTTTAATGTCTCATGCTCACGTCCGTCCGGTGTCCGTCCGTCCGGTGTCCGTCCGGCGTCCGGTGTCCGTCCGTCCGGCGTCCGTCCGTGCGGATGTCCGTCTGTCCGTCCGTCCGTCCGTCCGGATGTCCGTCTGTCCGGATGTCCGTCCGTCCGTCCGTTTGGATGTCCATCCGTCCGTCCGTTTGGATGTCCGTCCGTCCGTCCGGATGTCTGTCTGTCCGTCCGTCCGTCCGGTGTCCGTCCGTCCGTCGTCCGTCCGTCCGGCCGTCCGTCCGGCGTCCGTCCGTCCGTCGGGATGTCCGGATGTCCGTCCGTCCGTCCGTTTGGATGTCCGTCCGGATGTCCGTCCGTCCGTCTGTCCGTCCGTCCGTCCGTCCGTCCGGATGTCCGTCTGTCCGTCCGTTTGGATGCCCGTCCGTCCGTCCGGATGTCCGTCTGTCCGTCCGTTTGGATGCCCGTCCGTCCGTCCGGATGTCCGTCCGTCCGTCCATCTGTCCGTCCGGATGTCCGTCCGTCCGTCCGGATGTCCGTCTGTCCGTCCGTCCATCCGGATGTCCGTCCGTCCGTCCGGATGTCCGTCTGTCCGTCCGTCCATCCGGATGTCCGTCCGTCCGTCCGTCCGTTTGGATGTCCGTCCGTCCGGATGTCCGTCCGTCCGTCCGGATGTCCGTCCGTCCGTCCGGATGTCCGTCCGTGCGGATGTCCGTCCGTGCGGATGTCCGTCCGTCCGGATGTCCGTCCTGTCCGTCCGGATGTCCGTCCGTCCGTGCGTCCGGATGTCCGTCTGTCCGTCCGTCCGTCCATCCGGATGTCCGTCCGTCCGTCCGGATGTCCGTCTGTCCGTCCGTCCGTCCGGATGTCCGTCTGTCCGTCCGTCCGTCCGGATGTCCGTCTGTCCGTCCGTCCGGATGTCCGTCTGTCCGTCCGTCCGTCTGTCCGTGCGTCGGTCTTTCCGTCCGTCTCTTTCCGTCAGTGGAATGGCCACACGCTTTCGCCGAACACACTTTGGAATGTACAAAGTGTCCTTCAATTTTTTTTATCAATGCTAGCCAGATGGGGCCAATTCAACGTAGAGTAGGCGCTGTCTGAGGCAAGGGCAAAACATAGTAGTACGGCCGGCACAAGACTATCGTCTTTCGACGACATTTGCAGCGAAGCACCCAGATACACGGCCAATTTTTTCTAGAAAGATCCACTGCGGTTTTCAATTTCGATGCACGGGTCAAAGGGAGTGTTTTACACTTGCCACGTGACTACAAAAACTCTATCTAATAAGCAAATTCGAAAGAAAGTCACCCCAACTTCACAGAAAACAACCACTGTTTCGCGAAGAACATACAGTATTCGATTTGCATGAAGATCAACGGGCAATGGCGAACCGGCTGCGGTCCCGCGAATTGTAGAACAGTTTTATGGTAACACAAAACAGCGGCGCACTTCGGCTTTCCACGGCATGCGTAATATTTATCCGGGCTACTACGATAGCATGCAACGGAAAATGAAGATGTCATACCTGCCTTGCGAGAAAGTTTTGCAAGAGAGTCCAGCAGCTGTACGGAGTTGAAAGGAATCCAGCCGCCAGGGCTGGGCAAAGATACTTTGAAATTGTATCGCGATACGATACAAGATACTCAGGCAAGAAGTATTGGAGATACAGATACAAGATACTTCCGGAATGAATGTATCCGATACGATACTTCACAATTGTATCTGAAGATACTTCGATACATTTGGAAATTTGCTATTATAGATCTATATAATGACGCCTTACATACCTATGTACAGAAGCGTTTGCTTGAAAATGCCTTAACTGCGACCAACTTTGTTTATTTTAATGAAATATCCGTTCTAATTCCTAAAGTTATGTTTTTCGGGCCTAATGTATATTAGTTTCATTCCGAAACAATGTATTGGCATTTGCTTACTTGACACTTTTGTATTTGATGGGTGTCACTGCTCTACTTGGCGACCAGCTAGCGGGTTGCCGTCTAATTGCAAGAACTTCAATAAGAAGCTTCCGCACGATGGTTCAAATACCGGTGCAGAGTCTTACCCTGTCCGTAAGCGTATTACCGCTTTCGTAGTAGCGCATCACCCTACAGGTGTAGAACAGCAACAACGCTGGTAGCAATCTTTTTTGTGAAGCATCATGTGAAGACGATAACTACCAAGTCAGCGCTCACAGTTCACTGAGAACATGAAACTGCAGTAATTTTTCATATTCTACCTATCAACTTGCGCAAAGTGTTCGTTAGGAACATATTCATTAACGTGCAGTCTTTTACCATTTCCTCTCAGAAAGAACTTCTGCCTCCCAGAAGCTTCCCAGATGTATTGTACGTGGCAAAAAGCGTCGCAGGATAACACTATATCCGCATCCGAATTTCAGCGAGAGACGCCGCACGCATTGTAGTACGCTGCACAGTACCGTACAAACAAGGTTCATGGCACCGACACAGTTAAAAAAAAATATGGAGAAACAAAAGGTCGGCTGCACATAGACGTTCGCGCGCTTGTTTTTGTCGAGATGGCTCGAGCGCCATCACGTGACTCAGCTCCACCAGTAGAGACGCGCTTAGACCTTATTTGCCATGCTCACTGGAGCGCTCTGCCGAAAAGACAAAGGAATGTCAGTGTCGTTAGATTTATTGAGGTGGCTTGGTGGCAGCAGTATCAGCTTGCGAAGCAGAGTTCAGCTGACGTTTGTTGTTTCACAGGTGGCATTTCTATAGCAGTATCTTGTATCTTAAGATACACGATACATTATTGAATGTATCGGAAATACAGATGCAGATACTCGTTTTGCGAGACGTATCGCGATAGAGATACAAGATACCCAAAGAGTATCTAAGATAGTATCGAAGATACAAGTATCTTCGATACTGCCCAGCCCTGCCAGCCGCACTTGTCGCAGACAGAGGAGGCGAACGGGAAGGCGACGCACAGACACACCTTTCGATGCGATACGCGCGGTGATCTAAAGAGGCCGTTGTTTTGGGGCCTCGATGCGCGCGTCGCGCACGGGCCGGAGCCAGACGGGCGGCTCCATTCTTGAATGGGGGCGTCGGCGGAAATGCCGCCTGCCCCTGTAGCACTGGTCTTGCAGGCATTGCAGGCCACTCGGTGTTTTTTCTTGTCCGTAGTACTTTGTAACCTTACCTTGTTACGGAAATACTTAAGGTGACTATATTCCGCAGCCTCCAAAGCGGGACGGGGGGGGGCGGGGGGGAGGGGGCGGGGAGGGAATGAGGAGGAGGTTTGCTGAATCATGGAAGGAAGAGCATGTAATATAGCTCAAACACAAAATTCCACTTGATGAACACAAACCAACCCATCGCAACTCTCCGCATTCCTCCTGCATCCACCCCGGAATCCTCGGAAGAAGCGGCGATCGCGCTTGCCCTCACACACACTGATGATGCCCGGTACGTCCTTTCCGACTCCAAAAGCGCAATTCTGAATTCTGCGCGAGGCCGAGTCCACGAGACCGCTTTCCGCATTCTCAGCTCGCCCGCCAAAAACACGGCCCGCTTGTGGAGCTGATTGGGTGCCTGCGCACTCTTGGAATCCCGGCAACGAAACGCCAATGGCCAGGCCCGAGGTCTCATCAACCGGGCGGTGGCGAAATCGGAGTCGGGCTCATCCAGGGAGTGCATGCATTTTTTCAACGAGATTACCCAGGCATATCGCGCCGAACGCCAGTTATAATCCGCACCCCACCGATCCCTGGACAATTTTCATCGAATATTATGGCGCCGCCTTAAGACACACACCCTTTCCTCCCCCTATTTCGTTTCCCGCATCTACTATGTCTACCTGGGAGCATAAATCCCGCCAATCGCCACGCTACCCTTGCCCTCATTCTCCTGGAATACATCGGCGGACCCTCCCCTGCGGGGCCCTGAGGCACTGACCACATTTGGATGAATGGGAGACCCTGCTGCACTCGACGGACCCGGCCAAGCAGAAGATCGCCACTGACCGGGCATCCCACGTCATGGAACTACATGGATGCACACTCTCGACGGGTTTACGCCGTCGCTCTTGCCTTCATGGTCCGTACAAAGTACCAAATCGATGACATCGCCCTTCGCATATGTTCCATGCGCCAGTAAAAGCGCTCGCTTGGGACGAGCGCGGCTGAAGCAGAGATGAACTGGCCGTCTCCGTCGCACGAAGGGCATATACGATGACATCGGCCCGTACTCACAAACGCTCCTCGACTTGAAACTCGACCTCAAGGGATCCTTGAGAGTTCTCGCGTTGCAGAAATGGCAACGCGAAACAGTCCTCAAGGATCCCTTGAGGTCGAGTTTCGAGTCGAGGAGCTTTTGTGAATACGGGCCATCGTCTCGCATGCGAGGCCTAGCGTCGTTGGCTCAAGCACAGAGGACACACCCTGCGAGTCTTTCGACGCCGCAGGGGTAGACACTATAAGCATAGAGTAACATATGTTATCAGGGCGAGGTCACGAGCTATAGACAGCAGAATGGAAAGTCGGGCTTGTTGGAATACTTGCATGATTGATGGTGCGCTAAAACACGAGGGCGTCCTGTGCATTCTGTTCTACGTCTTCGTGTTCTACCTCTGCACGAATCATGCTCTGCCCTTGCGGCGGAAATGATTTTTAGGGGCCAAGCTCCTTAGGGCGTAGGCTTGTCCGGCGCCGTCCGTCGTAGCCAACGGGATAACGATGACGATGACGCTGATGACCATGAAGAATAAGCGCGTTCCAGACCTCCTCTAGTTCCCATCGTGTGCACCGAGGAAGCAGAGCGTCCCGCGGGCGGTGTGGCCATCTATGTCAAGCAGAACACTGTAGTACAATAAGGCCGTCAACCACCACTACAGTCACCAGAGTCATGGCCGACAGCATAGAGGGGCAGCTTAGCAATGGCTAGGCAGGTGGTGTCTGTCGCCCAGGTTGACTCCATTCCTTGATCTTGCTTGGATATGCTTGCGGGGGGCTTAGTCCATCCCTCCTTCCCGCGTCGCACAACCCCACAGCGCATGCGCGTCCCCTCCCCCTCTCTCTCCTCTCCAACGCTCACCCCCCTTTCTCTCTAGGAATCCTCCACTGTACGGAGCGGCGCCCGCGTCCTACACCCCTCCAGAGCATGCGCGTCCCTTCCACTATCTCCTCTCCAAGCGCTCACCCCCTTTCTCTCCTCTAGCAATCCTCTACTGTACGGAGCGGCGCCCGCGTCCTACACCCCTCCGGATCATGCGCGTCCCCTCCACCTCTCTCTCCTCTCCAACGTCACCCCCCTTTCTCTCCTCTAGCAATCGTCTACTGTAAGGAGCGGCGCCCGCGTCCTACACCCCTCCAAACATGCGCGTCCCCTCCCCTTTCTCTCCTCTCCAACGCTCCCCCTTTCTCTCCTCTAGGAATCTCTAATGTACGGAGCGGCGCGGGCGTCCCCTCTCTCTCCTCTCATACGCTCACCCCCTTTCTCTCCTCTAGGAATCCTCTACGCTACGGAGCGGCGTCCGCGTTCCACGTCCCCACAGCGCATGCGCGTCCTCTCCTCTCCTACCCTCACCCCCTCTCTCCCCTCTAGGAATCCTCCACCGAGCCATATAAGAACCCCTATCCCTCCACTTCACCGACCATAAAGCCGTTATAATGAAGGGGCACGGGAAGCCACGTCTAGCTACCATTTACGAATAAATAAAATTTCTTGTATATATACACGCAGTGTTTGTCCCGTCTTTGATGATGTACTGGACGAAAATTCACGGTTTACTGATGAACCTCCGGAGCTTCGCCCACTCATCATCATTCACTCCGTGGATATGATGTGATTTTTTTTTTGTAGCGTAAGCTACACTGGCCGAGGTTGAGCAGTTTCCCGTGGTTTATCGAGAGCCGTGCTGCGCGTGCCCGAGGAGCACTGACGTCCCAGGGCGCACAGCTGGCGCGCCGGAGAAGGCCTGGAAGCTCCTGGAGTGACGTGTCACTGGTGGGCTGGTGCCTGACTCGCGTGAGCTCGCTCGTTAGTCCGTCCATCCGTCCGTCCATCCATACGCCCGTCCGTCCGTCTGTAGCACACGCTACGTATATCCTGGCATAGGCGAGCTAAGCCACTGCTAACTTTTAGATGCGAAGCATCTTATGCTCGGGGCTATGTCCGTCCAGCGTCCCCCCGTCCCCCCGTCCCGCGTACCGGCCACTTTCATGAAGTAAGGAAGCACCCATTATGCGAACCAGAACACTGTAGTAATATGAAGGCCCTCAACCCTATCACAGTCATCAGAGTCATGGCCGAGATCACAGAGAGGCTGCTTAGCAATGGCTAGGCAGGTGGTGTCTGTCGCCCAGGTTGACCCCATTCCTTAATCTTGCTTGCATGTGTTTAGAGGGGGCTTAGTACGTCCCTCCTTCCCGCGTCCCACACCACCACAGCGCATGCGCGTCCCCCTCCCTCTCTCTCTCTCCTACGTTCACCCCCCTTCCTCTACTCTAGGAATCATCTACTCTACGGAGCGGCGCCCGCGTCCCACATCCCCACAGCGCATCCTCGTCCTCTCCCCCCTCTCTCTTCTAGGAATCCTCTACTCTACGGGCTCCCGCGTCCCACAGCGCATGCACGTCCCCTCCCCCCTCTCTCCTCTCCTACGGTCCCCCCCCGTCCTCTCCTCTCGGAATCCTCTACGGAGCGGCGCGCACGACAGGTGGTGTGACAGCTGCATACTCTGCTGGGGGGCGCCACGGTAGTTCCGCGGTATGAAAATGACGGAGCGCGCGCGCCTCATTCTCTCTCCTGTGCAGCGCCGCGATGAGCGCCCGGACCACTGCCGTGAAATGAGAGCGGCGACGTTCCTCCCGCTCAAGCTAATTATCTCCCCGCTGCTTCGCATTCCACACATGGTTCCTTTTAGCGGGAGATGGGGAATTTTTTTTAAGCCCTGCTGTTCTGAATGATATGTGTTCTGGAGCTGTCGTTGGTGCACCATAACACCTGGTCCTTAAAGATATGCCGAACCACTCTTCCAAGCAACCTTCCAATCACGTCAGTATTGAAGTTTATTGCCTCAGCAACTGAATGGCGAAATAATTTCTCGAATCTGTTAAGAACGAACGGAGTTATTCCGTGAAGGGACAAGGTTTCCTTGGAATCAACAGTTTTTTACCATGGTAAGAAGACACTGCCGATCGGTAGTCTAGGCTCCTGAGGACACGTCAGCCAAACATTATAGCGCAGCACGCGGCCTGAAATTTACATTTAATTCTCAAAGTCAGCTAGAAATCCGTCCTTATTCTTTCGACAAATGGTGACACAACCATTGGCTGAATTGAGCAACGTGAGCTGCGTAGTCATCGCGCCACTTCGGTCTACATGCACATAGACGTAAAAGAATCTGGGCACCACGTACAGTCTAAATAAAGCAGTCTAAATAAAGTGGAAATTTTATTGTCCCAGACAAAAGGTCACACAATCAAAAAAAAAAAAAAAGAAACGAAACTATCGAAATCGGCAGTAATAGGTAATAATGTCCGTCAGATAGTTAACAGATCACATAGTTGAAGAAGAGAACTTTCGAAAGCAGCAACAATAGACATTCCGTTCGTCATACACATCGAAGGTACACCTTCGATGGTAGCCGATAACCCTTAAGAACACCTCTAAAAGACAAATTGTGCATACGCATTGAACTGAAAAGACATACTCGTGCCAAACGACTTGCCTACACATTGCCCACACGTGTCCTATAACGTAAAATGTGATGTCGTGGCCGCGAATCCAAAATACAAATCATACATGCACAGTGTCTGCCTGCCTCATGGCTAGGGGCAATATCTGTGCTAAATATTACTGTGTTTTGCTGCCTACCTGCTCTGTGTAATGTTTCAAGGTGGATGATATCAGCACAATACAACGCCTTGAAAATCTCCTGCAGTTGGTGCAGCAGTCATGGGCATAGGTCGGCAAACTCACTCATGAGTCGACTTACTCAGACTCACTCAGACTCAGATCGAGCCGTGAGTCTGAGTCTGAGTGAGTCCGGGTGAGTAATATTTTGGTGAGTCTGAGTCCGAGTGAGTCCGGTTGAGAAATATTTTAGTGAGTCTGAGTCCGAGTGAGTCCGGTCCAGGAAAATTTTGGTGAGTCTGAGTCCGAGTGAGCCCTAAGCCCAAAATTATTTCTTGAGTGAGGCTGAGTGAGCTCTACACTTTTTTGCCGATCTGCGGTTCTATATACTTATGCAACTTAGCATTACTATCAGCCCTACGTAGGTTCACGTTTACACTCACGACGACTCACGCATACTTCAAAGCACCAGCGTTCATACGCCAGCAGAGGCGTGAGTTATGAAGGAAGGGGTTTGCGTGACTGCTCCCCCCCCCCCTCCGCCCCCCGAAAATTCTTTCCCGGGAATTTTTGCTTAAATTATTTCATTGGAGTCATCTCTTTAAAAAAAGTCATTAACGAATTGCAACCACTGATAATGTACGACATCAAAAGGCGCCACGTACAGCAGCGATTACGCGAGATATTGGTGTTAAAGAGCATTTACACCAAGTTCGAAGACACCAATTGTACGCTAATGGACTCATGAGTCGGCTCACTCAGACTCACTCAGACTCAGATGGAGCCGTGAGTCTGAGTCTGAGTGAATACGGCTGGAAAAAATTTTCGTGAGTCTGAGTCCGAGTGAGTCTGGCTGGGAAAAATTTTAGTGACTCTGAGTCCGAGTGAGTCCGGTAGAGGAAAATTTTGGTGAATCTGATTCCGAGTGAGTCTCAAGGGAAAAACAAATTTCATGAGTGAATCTGAGTGAGCTCCACATGTTTTGCCGACCTATGGTCATGGGGTTTTCGTATTTATTTATTTAAGAGAATATTGCCAGTCTGAATGCCAGACTTTGGGCAGGGGTGGGCGGTACAATGAACATAACAACATGCAGGAAGTACAAAAAATATTGAGCAGATTATACAGCAGTATAGACAGTTTTTAGAAGAAAAAAAAACAAAAAAAACGCGTTGATTCACGTAGCATAAGGCAGGAAATACAGTCCATAATTGCCGTGCCATACAAAGTAATACAAAAACTGCCCGAAAGTAGTGCACAGCAGGTTTTGCTGTACGGGTAGAAAAAAGAAAATGTTGCAGCACTAGGTACACCCTGTAATACAAATACAGTCGGCAACAATGCAAAAAGTACATCCGGGCATGTTAGTTACAAGCGTGACAAATTGGTAAGGCAACCATTTTGACTAAGATGGGCACAAGAATAAAGCGCACTGTGAAGGAAATGGAAGTGCAGCTATCAGACAGATGGAGCAGGTAACGCACGGAGAAATGATTTCAGATGGACACTAGATGTGGATATCAGAGGTGAGCTCCACTTCACTACTAATTTGTATTGCTTGAGAAGCGACAGTCAAGCTTGGGTATTTGCCGAGTGAATACTCTTATGGCGCGAAAGGAGACATCTTCGCGCAAATCTCTTTCCGCACATGTCGCACTCATGACCTTTCTCGCCGGTGTGCGTCAGAACGTGATTCTTCAGCGTGCTCAACCGCGCGAATGCAGCGGGACAAAGCTGGCAGAGATAGGGCCTCTCGCCCGTGTGCGAGCGGGTGTGCTCTGTCAGTGCATGCTTAGCACTAAATTTGCCGCTACAGGAATTGGCAGCTAAACTTTTTCACACCCGAGTGTACGATCTTGTGCCGGCGGAGGGTGCTTCTTGTGGTGAAGCCCTGCCCGCATAAGTCGCACCTGTGAGGCCGCTCACCGGTGTGCCTTACAAGGTGCTCTTTCAGCGTAGTCAAATTTGCGAACGTAGCGGGACACAGGTGGCAGGTGTAGGGCTTCTCGCCAGTGTGCGTACGGGCGTGGTTGCGGAGTCTGTCACTCCGGGAAAATTCTCGGCCGCAGACAGGGCAGGAAAACGCCTTCCTCCCCGAATGAGTAAGTGCGTGGCGCGCGAGGCGTCTTTTCATGGTAAATCTCCGTCCGCAGACGTCGCACTCGTGTGCTCGTTCGCCGGTGTGGGTAAACATGTTTCTCGTCCGATTGTCGCGGCTGGTGAACGTGGCCGGGCATAGCGGACATTCGGAAGGTCTCTCGCCCGTGTGCGTGCGACTGTGTACCACGAGGTTACGCTTTTCCGCGTATTTCTTGCCGCACACGTCGCAGGCGTACTGTTTCTCGCCTGTGTGAGCATACAGGTGTGTGCGCAGGTGCGACCTACGGTTAAAGAGTTTCTCACACAGGCCGCACTTCAAGCAACTCGTGGTTCTAGGCTTGCCGTTCGTTCGTGGTTCGGATACGCTGACCTCGTCAGGGGACCTGCGATTGAAAGAATTGTTTTCTTACTCATATGATATGAGAAGGAGATGTTGGCGCGCAAATGAGGCACTGGCTAATTTCTTAACTCTTGGATGGATCGAGCATACATGACAAATAAACACACAAACAGTAGGATATAGAAAAAATATTGGGGGGCAGCTATGCACTAGTGGTGCGAAGAATGAGGAAACAGCTGAAGAGGAGGGGTGGCATTCCCCACACATCCCCCTTCTCAATAAGACTATGCTAGGCTTTACCCTCTCCCCCTCCTCATTTACCTCCTCACCTTCACACCTCTTTCCCACCCCCCTTGCTATAATATTGTCACAACTAAAAGCCGGCAGGATGACAGAGGACAATGAAGTGACGAGCACGAGCAGCAACCACCGTTCCTCTGAGGAAGACGACGTTGAGGCGTCTGCTCTTTTGATCTGTCAATGAAAGACTTCCATTCCCTAGTACCTGATCACTTTACTTATGTACGATTAGTATGAGTACCTGGCCATAGATGCCTATTTCTAAATGAAACAGCTGATGCACTAGCGAAAGCGGCGTTAGAAGGACCAGCTATTAATATTACCCCTACATCAGCTTTTATAGTAGCGGCTAGATTTCGGAGGCAAATGATGATGCGAGAATTCTCTATACCGTCTCTAAGAAATTCCCCGGATTTTAAGTCATCTATTGACACCCTGGCAGAGTACCTCACGTCATAACAGATGTCTTGAAGTTATAATTACTAGGTTACACTGTCGAGTTCCATCATTAAATTTTTCATTTATACAGAGCCGGCTTGGCACCCTCCCCGCTTTGTTCGTATTGTAGGGAAGATGATACAATAGAACACGTTTTGATCTCTTGTAGAAAGTTTTCCGCATGAAGAAAGACATCTCTAGAAACGCCGTTGCGCATCATTGAATTAGATTTAACAACTTCAAATTTAATATCCCAAGGTGCACTTACTCTTGGGTACAGCAACGGGAAAGTATGTGAGGCCGTGCAAGGTTTAATAGAACAGTCAAAGAGATTTACACAATAACTACAGTCCCAAAGCTCCATAGTTAACCAAAGTAGGCTATAGCAAATCTTCCTTCTATATTATTCATTCATTTCTTGCTCGATAAGACATGATCCGACCCACTTTATTTTTTTTTATTTTCACAAGAATAATTCAGAACAAAATCTTTTTGTTGTACAAAACGAGAAATTATTCTCTTTTCTAGTTTTAAATATTTTGTCCAAGCTACCCGATTCTTCGCCAATCCCCATGGTGGGTGTGAGCCAGAAGTTTAGGATCTACATCTACATATACACACTTTGCACCGTGGTCCTGTGTCATGTTCTTTACGCGTTGCGACCATAGGTCGGCAAAACTTGTGGCGCTCACTCAGACTCACTCATGAAATATATTTTGCGCTCAGGACTCACTCGGCCTCAGGCTCAAAAATTTTCCTGAGCCGGACTCACTCGGGCTCACACTCACCAAAATTTTCTTCAACCGCACTCACTCGAACTCAAACTCACCACAACATTACTCACCCGAACTGACTCAGACTCGTGACTCTGAGTCTGAATGAGTCCGAGTGAGTCGACTCATGAGTCCGTTAGCCTAGAATTGGCTTATTCGACCATGGTGTCAAGGTCCTTTAACACCAGTATCTCACGTAATCGGTACTCTTCTTGGCGCCTTTTGATATGCACATACCTTCGATACGAGTTATGAGGGTTCGCAAACCAGTAAGGTAATTTTTCTTGAACGAGATGACAACATAAGATATATTTATCAAGAACTTCCCTGGAAGAGTTAACGGGGGGGGGGGGGGGGGTCAAGGCACCCCGCTACGTAATTCGCGCCTGTGATCAATAAATACTGAATTGATTTATGAACGACACTGCTTTGGAATACGTGCGAGTAGACGTGAGTAAAACCGTGAATCCTGGCAAGGCTAATAGTAATGCTGAAGATGACTAGATAGGACCATAGGTCGGCAAAAGAAGGTGTAACTCACTCAGACTCACTCATGAAATATATTTTGCGCTCACTCGGACTCAGGACTCAGATTCACTCGGACTCACTCGGACTCAGACTCACCAAAATTTTCCTGAGCCGAACTCACTCGGACTCAGACTCACTAAGATTTTCCTCAACCGGACTCACTCGGACTCAAACTCACCAAAATATTATTCACCCGGACTCACTCAGACTCATACTCACGGCTCGATCTGAGTCTGAGTGAGTCCGAGTGAGTCGACTCATGAGTGAGTTCGCCGACCTGTGGTTGCGACACTGGTGGAGGTGCTGGACTTCAACGCCTGGTGCTCAACACTCCTCCACGGAGCGACACTGCCACTTTGATCCCGCAACCCGTCCCCGCAGTGGACACGCCTGTCCACAGCTACAGTCGCCGACTGCGAGGCCTTAGTCCCGAAGGCAATCCCCCGGAACTTCCCCAATCAAGGACTCCGTCTGGAGACATGGCAACCACCGGCGCTTCACAGGTGACTGTTGAGCAGCCTCGGATTCCCGCGACTTTCCACGGTGAAGTTTACGAAGACGTCGAAGATTGGCTCGAGCTGTGGGAGCGAGTCGCCAAGGCGAGTCATTGGACGAGAGACCAGAAGCTCTCACGTGTCTACTTTGCCCTGGTAGACAGCGCTCGTACGTGGTACGAGAACCGGGAAGCCATATTGACTGCCTGGAATGAATTTCGGCAGCACCTCCTCGGAACCTTCGAAAACAGCGACGGTCGCGATTCTGCTCAGCAAATGACCGAGTCGCGCATCCAGAAGCCTAATGAGAGTGTCGCCATGTTCGCGGAGGATATGGCCCGCCTGTTTCGCCGAGCTGACCCCGAGATGCCTGAAGCTAAAAAGCTCCGACACTTGATGAGAGGCGTCAAAGAACAACTGTTTGCCGGCCTCCTTCGCAACCAGCCAACAACCGCAGCGGAATTCATCCAAGAGGCTACGACCGTCGAGCGAGCACTCCAGCAACGCTGCCGCTACCACGTT
The DNA here is from genome assembly GCA_030522465.1 of Rhipicephalus appendiculatus. Taxonomy (NCBI): domain Eukaryota; kingdom Metazoa; phylum Arthropoda; class Arachnida; order Ixodida; family Ixodidae; genus Rhipicephalus; species Rhipicephalus appendiculatus. The sequence continues at coordinate 202,575 of JALIZH010001273.1, forward strand.
CGATCAAACAACGCATCTGTCAGCGTTTCTGCGTTGACTGCCGCGAGTGAGTGTTTTCTGCGTGAGCTCATTCATGAGGTCGTTCGTGAGGAGATCCGCAACCTCCTTGTGACTCCGCAAGAACCTGCCGTAGCTTCTGTTGCAGAAGTTGTGCGGCAAGAAATCCGCCAGGCATTGTCGTTGTCTCAGTCACTCTCAGACCAGCGGTCTGTAAACGGCGCATCGACCGTCCGTCGCCCCGGTGGGCAAAAACGTAGAACACAGAAGAAATATCCACAAGGGAACAGAGATATCTACAAAGAAGCGAGAATCTGGGTTGAATGACGCGCACATTACATTCCGTACAACATTTCAGTAACGCATGACGCATGCACATTACTAACCCTTTGTCCGCTGCCAATACGGCGGAGCATTGCCTTCTATCCATGCCGCTTGTTTCTAGAGAACCTTGGACAGAGCTGAATCTGTCCTCATTAGGTTGTTAATTCGCAAACACAAGCGATACTCATTGAACGCCTTATCTTTCAATGAACTCATTCAATTAATTTTCACTAATTATACCGACAGTTGATTGGCCCTTATATTATGTGAACTTACGCTACGATATCAAATCTTAATCAATACAACTAATAACCTGAACCAGAACAATCGATTTCATACCAATTTCATTTTTAGAAGACTTTTTATGAATATTTGGAAAACCGGAAGTGCTTGGAAGACGAAAAAGAAATGTCACTCGTTGCCCGTGTTACTGATGGAATTATTATTATGATTAATAATTAGTCTGTCTTTGCTCTGTCGCTAGTAGGCCACCATGACCTAAACAAACATTGGCATGCAGTACGGTTACTGCAGTGTACTGAGATGACTTAGATACTAGACATATATTCTAGCAGCCATATTGGAAGCCCGGAGAATGCGCGAAGCTCCTTTAGAACAATGTTTCGGCCAAGCAAAGCTAGTGGTATGGCTTAGTTCAGAAGTGGAAGCCTCTAGGCGTGCATATTCGCCTAGCTTTCAGCCCATGTCTACAGTGCATTGCCATTCACGTAGACTTCTGTACTCGATCGTTAGCCGTCACGATCTGTTACTGGGAGAAGCCGTCGAAGAATCGTGCTATATGTTGCCGTGCTCCCGTATGCGCTCTGTATGCTTGAACCATTTCTAAACCAGTAAGCACAATGGTCATTTTTTGGGGTCAGGATGAGTTCAAGTTCCGGCACGTTGAGAATATTGGTTCGGCTTTAGTTATGGCTAAAACTTCGGTTCTGGCACGGTTCTCGGATCACCCACAGTTGGACACACATATGCAACCGCCGGTTACCCCGCAAAAACAAAAACAAAAGCAGAAAAAAAAGAACAAGAGACCACATTTGAACTGGTATAGGCGCATTTTGGTAAAGAAAAACGGCCGAACAGATCGACATAAGAGGACAGAGCGCTCTGTCCTCTTATGTCGATCTGTTCGGCCGTTTTTCTTTACCAAAATGCGCTATACCAGTTCAAATACGCCGAACCAACTCGCCCAATCTTCAGCCCTTAAGAGACCACATAATAACCTCGCAACTTCTGCAATGAGTGATATGTTGTAAATTATTGAAATCTGATTGTTCATGCGAATATGAACTTTTGTAAAAAAGAAAGAAAAAATTCGGGATACAAAGCAGCAATTTTTATAATGAAAAATAACCTACATTGAACAACGAGCACTAGGAAATTTCTTATATAACAATTCAGAAACGTGTGACGCCTTCAGATTACTAACCCTGTGTCTGCTGTCGATGCGACGGAATCTTGCCTCCCGTTCACGCCGATTTTGCTAGGAGATCCTTGGACAGGGCTGGAGGCCTGTTGAGACGTATGTCTATTGGCTTTGGCCATGGCTGGATACCTGTAATGAAATAATGCATAAATCACCCATCATATTTCCACATCAGAAAGCCATGAATTAAAGCGATATTGAACAAAAGTTTTGCCGACTAGATTTCCAACCCAACTGAAAGCTTGGGTGCTGAAATTGGTTAACAGAACGTTGTTTTTAGGGGTAAACTGGATGAGAATAATGAACTTAATGCGTTTTTCACAAACTGCCGCGTCTATCGGCCGCGCCATAAACTAGAGGGGGTGACGTCACGCGCATGCGTTGCAGTAAAGAGGCAGATGAAATCCTTGTCCGTTCTTTATCGAAAGCTGGTGTTCCCTCTGTAGTTCACTATAAGAACGGACAGGGATCTAATCTTCCACTTCACTGCGGCGCATGCTCGCTGGCTGTCTGTGCTAAACCGTGCCACCCATTGCTGGCGACAGCGAAAATTGTGAGCCGTAGTCGCGACCAGTTGGCACGTGAGCTTTCGGAGGTTTACTTCATCACGAAAAAAAGAGACGTTTGAGTCAGTGATACATTCATTAGATTGTATGACAATGAAAGCAGGTTTCTCGTATACGCATAGATGACTTTCTGGTTCGTGTAGCATAAATATGCGTTTTCTTCTTAATAAAAAAAAAACATGGATGATTCCTCTGTCATAGGAAACTGTGTAACACGAAAGTGAAACGTGCCTTCACAGAAGTAGTGGGGCGTTTATTGTGCATTGTTTCGCCCAAGGACGAAGGAATGAATGCTATAGAAAGAAATTGTAATGTCACGAGAAGAACGGCAAGCAGCTCGAAACTTGTAGCGCGCTCTTCAAGCAGAAAGGACGCACGAAGACGAGCGCGAACCACTAAATGTCACAGCTTGACACTTAAAGCACGCTCCTCAAACACAAAGAAGGGCGCACGAAACGAACGCACAAGTATACACAGGACGAGCGCGAACAACTGCCACAGTTGTTACTTCTTTGTGTGTGAACAGTGAGCTTCTTTCGCAAACGCGACCGCTGCAGCGAGCGAAGTGACTTTCGTGCTTTCTATAACGTCAAAGCAAACTTAGCGGAAAGCACAAGACGTACAAACCGCCCCCCATCAAGGAATAAGCGCTCGCGCACGAGTGACCACGAGAACACGAGGTCCACCGAGCTCGGAGTACCACCGACGGTGAACGGTGTAATAAATAGCTCGCCGTTAGTACGCCGACGAACGTACGGTCTGTGGCCGAGTCGTTTCGCGCTGCGGAGCGAGAGGTGGTAGTTTCGAGTCCCGGTGACAGGACTTTTTCTGTGAGTTATTGTTCTTGCCATCTGTTAGTGTATGTTTTACTACGTCATATCCGTGACGGAAATACGTCCGTGGAGCCGTAATGGACCTCGGCATAAAACACTTTCGTGTTATACACAGTCGCGAGTCTGCGTCCGTCCTCGTTCACTTCTTGTCCGTGTTTCCTTTGCGCAGCACCCTGTTTAATGATGTACGACCGACTCGCCCAGCAACATGCATTATCGGTCCATACAAATATTCATCTGGCCGGCGCACCCTTCGAGGGTAACATTTCTCTACGCTCAGTGATTCGTCCGTGAGCGCCGAATACGCACTGCAGGAAAGCAAACTTACACATTGGCTCTATCTGCGCGCACAATAGAATGATGGTGCACGACATTCGTATCGTGGAACAGTGGGCTACACTTTACATTCGCAATTGTACCAATAAGAACAGTGGCAACTGCAAAGCCACGTATACCCAGACGAACTGTGTATATCTGCACTGCATTACCCGAGTCACGCAATGCATTACCGGCCATCACCATGGGCGGAGCGGGGCTGCACGGCAATGCACGGCAGGAGCTGCCGCACGCAAACGTAGGCGCGATCGTGCCCGCCGCTAGATCACGCTAGTTTCCTACTCGTTCAATCTAACGCTACAGAGAACCACAATACAACACAGCTACTGCATTGATTTCAAGTTTGCAAGCAGGCTGTGTCACATTACGATGGCTTGCCATTGGCCGTGTACTACAGCGATCAGAAGGCAGTGCTGTGCACGAGTATTATAGTCGTCCGTGAAAATGTGAGCGTGTGCCTTTAATCAACGGCTACGTGATCTCAAATAAAAACTATGCAACCTAATGAAATGCGCCTTCGTTCAACTTCAATAAAAAAAATAGAAACCTCTAAAAGCAATAAAATGACATATATGCATCCCATCGGGACCTTCAGTATTTCTTGGATTCGTTGCGTGGTCCTTGGCTTTGGACTTGGATTCAATTTGAATAGGAGAAAGCTTCACGTTCAACCACGTTTCTTTAAGAAAGGGGGTTTGATTTTTTTTTTTTAGGGTACGATGCCACCGCCGAAATAGTTATAATGAGCCTCGCTTAAAAAAAAAAAGGCTAGAATAACGCAGCAGGCGTTTCACGTAGAAGAAACGAGAGGAAATGGGAGACAAGCAAAGAATTGTAAGAGCACGCACAGCGAGGGACGGGAGCTTTTTAACGGTTGCGAGGTGGCTTTGCGTCCATCGTCAGCTGACAGAGTCTCTCGCAAAGCCATCCTCCTTCTACGTGCTATGAGGAAAGTTTCAGACAGGGTTATAATAAGCGGCTTTTCAATGCATCAACTCGCTAGCGTGAACGCACACATTTTGCATTCCAGCCTAGGGGAACAGTCGAAATCCCGGGCGAACAAAACGCTCCTGCTTGCCGGCCGCCCCTCTGCCGCAGTGGGCGCGTCCCTTTTTTTTTTCTAGATATGTCGATCGCGGTTTTCGAGCTCGACGCATGCACTCTACAGTGTGTTATTCACTTACCACGAGCCTACAAAACTCTCAATAACGATATTCGAAAAGGGTAGTAGTCACTTCACAAAATAGAACTATTTGTTTATAGAAGAAAATACCGTATCGATTTGCATGAAGGTCAACGGGTAATGGCGAATCAGCTGCATTAACCGCGACTTGGTAACGCAAAACAGCAGCGCGCTTGGCCTTTCCAAGACATGCGTAATATTTATTCGGGCTACTACGATAGCATTCAATAGAAAATGATGATGTAATACCTGCTTGCGAGAATAATGGCTTGCACAAGAGCCCAGCAGTAGTTCGGAGTTGAAGGGAATCCAGCCGCACTTGGACGCGATCGGAGGGGGGCGACGGGAAGGCGCGTCAGACGACGCAGACCATCGCCTCATACGCAGACACGCATCTTACGAGGCGAGACGCGCGATCCAGAAAGTCCCGCTTTTTAGGGGACTCGATGTGCTCGATGAGCGCGTCGAGCTCGGGCCCTCAGGCTGCTCGGGCCAGACGGGCGGCTCCATTCCTAGATGGGGGGTGTCGGCGGAAATGCCGCCGCGTCGGTAGCGCTGGTCTTGCGGGACACCCTGCCGCAAGCGTCTTGCACCATTAGCGTCAGGGTTGCAGGTTTGGCTACTTTGCGCCAATTTGGCCACTTTTTACAGCGAAAGCTGTATATGGCTAGGCGAAACGAAAAACCACTCGGCATCTGTGTCACGAGCGGTCTCCATTGGCTGTGCTATCAGTTACGTCGTTCTGAGCGTCGTACTCCAGCTCGCGCGCCATTGGCTGGGCCGTGAGTGACGTCGTTCATCTCGTCGCAGCCGTGGTAGCCGTGGCGCCGAGCCAAGCACGCGCGCATCAGTTCCGACTGAGAGCTCCGATGGGTAAGCCGCAGTTCCAACGAACTCCCGAACAGCGGAGAACTTTAGAAGAGCGCCGACAGTGGAAACATGAGAGAGCTCGCATTCGCCGGGCCGATGCTGCAGTCCGGGCACAAGAACAGGCCCGCGAGGCCGAGTGCCGGCAGCAACTGCGTACCGGCAGCCTTCCAAGCCGCGCTAAATCGCGAACGGCAATGCAAGCGCCGGTGGCGGGCGGATCCTGCAAACCACGCCGCCGAGTTAGCTCGCGATGTGAAACGCTTGCAGCAACGGAGCGCCGAAGAAGCGGCGTTGCGGCCAGAACAGCGTCGACGTGATTGCGGGAGCGCGTTCGCCGGGGCGAACGCCCGCTTTCGGCGAGCGTTTCTCCAGCGGCACTTTGGCTTCGGCTGCGACGTCTGTGACCGCCTGTGGTTCGACCACAACCTGGCAACGATAATTGTGGAAGGCGTCAGTGCAACGTCGGGTTGAACCCACTGCTAAACACCGGGGCCGCACATTTCCGCTTCGCTGGTTAATCATTTGTACGGAGTGCTTGGGCGGTGATTTTTTAGGCTGGTGGCGGCGGAAAAATCGTCTTGGCTACTTGGCTCCTTTCTGGCTACTTTCATGTCCTCTCCATTGGAGTAAACTTATCAATATCTGGTGAAGTCGCAGCTGCTGGTATTTGAGTATATGGTGGCAAAACATAACAGTCAAAGTATGCTTGTAACTCCGAAAATTAAATTTGGCACTTTGATTACACAGATAATAACTTCAAAGAAAAAGATGGCACAGTGACCTAAGCAGGCGTAAAGGTCAGTGGTGGCGATCATTACATAACTATAAAAAGTACGCGTTTATAACTTGCCAGTCGTGTAGGCCTGACGCACACAAAAACAAAATCATTATGGATATACCTGGATGGGACACAGTGCGAACAGTTGCATGGGGCCTCTTTTTGCAGATCAGCCATTGCTGGACGTGGCTTTGAGCCACAATTGGAAGTGAACATGAATCAAAAGCGCTCCGCATCGAGGGTGCTCTGCACTCATCGACATTAGAAATCGGGTATCCGACATTTCAAGTGAGCACTGAAAAACGAGTAGGCAAGAGGCAAAGGTGGCAACACATATCCAGCTTTCGGGGACACTGGATGATCAGCGCTCCTAGCGGCCACTGCTGGAAGCTCTCACGTTTTCAATGGAACAGGGTCATTTTTTGGCGATAAAAAATCGTAGAGGTGCAACTTCCAAAACTTCTTAAAGGGGCACGTTCTAGGAGCTGTACCGCACTTAACAAATGCAGCATCGTTAACATCGGGGCTTCACATTCTGTTCCCACGACGACTAAAGTTTAAACAATGGGATCCTATGGAAGCGGCCGAAATCCGGCCTTGTTTTTCGAGTCAAAAACGTGCCGTCTGAAAAAACTAGACGGAAACCTGCAAATTTCTCGGAGATCTAAGTAGTACGAAGACGAAGCTTTCATTTGAGCCCGCAATCATGTTTCCGTGTGAAGAAAAAAACACGTCCCAAAATAAAGTTTCCTACAACACAGTCGCGTCGTCGACTACCGTCTTTGGCCATGGTATCTTGATAATAGGGAGTTTTCGAATAGCGTACGCAAAGCTTTGCGTTTGCGTTTGCCGCAACTGCGCATGCGTCATACGCTAACCTCTTGCGGGCCCCCCGTTAAGTGACGGAAATAGCGGGCGACCGCAAGGACCGCAAAGCTTTGCGCACGCTATTCGAAAACTCCCTAATCCGCCTCGTGCGCTGCTGCTTTGAGCTGTACAGGTGGCGCCACCAACGGCGAACGGTGGCGAAACGCGGCCGACGCGGCAACGCGGGGCTCATAGGCGCCTTGCGCAAAGCGCCCGCTACTAACCGTTTCTTTTTATTCAATTTACATTCTGGTTTGATATTTGCACTGCCGACGCTGCTATACTAGACAGCCGTGACGTTTGTTACGTCGATTGTTCTATTTTATTTGTTTGAAAATGACAGGCCCGTATATTATTACTGTGCACGCGCGTGATGCAATGCATGCGTTGAAGTTGTTCGCGTGATCTGCTAACACAGACGAAATAAAAAACTGTTGCAACATAAAACAGACTTCTTGTTTTATTGAACACTCTAAACAGCACAACAATAATGTACATCGCGGTTGTATGCTTGCTTAGGAAACGCACAAAAAGACACACGTTTTCATCTTTGTACAGCACTTAACTATACGGCCAAAAGAAAAAAAAACGGTTAGCTAACTTGCCGTTGTAACAGGCGCCACACAGCTGCATAATAATGTGTGAAAGTACTATAGTAAATGACCCACAAACATTCGCACTGTTTTTTGTATTATTATTTCACAGACCGTACAAAAAATTGATGAACTTCGAACTGCATTACAACCACATATTTCTGAAAATCTAATCACTTTTACCGTCGAAGCCACGATCCTCTGTCACATGTGCTTTAAATTACGCAGAAGATTACTCAGGTTTATATAGGAAATGCGCACGCGCGGCATTACTCAGATTTATATAGAAAATGTGTACGCGTGTAGCTAGATTCTCGTATGCCAGATTCTCTTTTGGTACGTGAAACTCCACATAAAATGCGATTTTAGAAGTAATGTTCGTGGACTAGCGAGCATAAAGAAGGACGACTACTTGCAGCCTCACTTACCTTTGTAAAAACTGTATTCCAACTGCAATTCAATATAAACCGACGCAAAAGAACAACCCACTTGCTACCACACAGTGCTATGAAGCAGACGCGCGAAGCCAGGCGTGGTGTTTCAACCACGGTGGTGGTTTCAACTGTACCACAATCGTGCGCGTACAGTAACGTCGTAAAGGTTGCCGTCATATCAGGGGTTCCCACGATGTAGCACCTGTTCCCCTTCTCCGGTCATCAAACCGCTGCTACGCCGAAAACTACACTCATAATTGACTGTGAAAGAAAAACGCCGTCTTGTAGGAGGCCATCTTGTACAGCCAACGCACAAAAGTGCACGACTGAAGGATCTGAAGCATTTCCGTTGATGCGATGGCAGCTGAGAGAAGTCAGGGCTGACCGTCCGACGTGTGACCAGTGTGGCCACCACCATTACACAATTTTAACTTCGCAACATCCAAGAAAGACACGACGGAAGCGACGAGCCGACGAGCCCACCCGGTCATGTTCGGTGCGCTGGTGACCGCACCTCCGCACAGCGCGCGCTCCCACGGCAACCGAAAAAAATAAAAAAAAATTCCCATCTCCCGCTAAAGGGAACCCTGTGTGGATGCGAAGCAGTGGGGAGATAATTAACTTGAGCGGGAGGAACGTCGCCGCTCTCATTTCACGGCAGTGGTCCGGGCGCTCATCGCGGCGCTGCTCAGGAGAGAGAATGAGGCGCGCGCGCTCCGTCATTTTCATACCGGCGGAACTACCTTGGCGCCCCCCAGCGGAGTAAGCTGCTGTCACACCACCTGTCGTTCGAGCCGCTCCGTAGAGGCTTCCTAGAGGAAAGGACGGGGGGGGGGACCGTAGGAGAGGAGAGAGAGAGAGAGAGGGGGAGGGGACGTGCATGCGCTGTGGGGGGTGTGGGACGCGTGAGCCGCTCCAAAGAGTAGATGATTCCAAGAGGAGAGAGGGGGGAGAAGACGCACATGCGCTGTGGGGATGTGGGACGCCGGAGCCGCTCCGAAGACTAGAGTATTCCTAGAGGAGAGAGGGGGGAGAGGACGCGCATGCACCGCTCCGTAGAGTAGATGATTCCTAGAGTAGAGGAAGGGGGGTGAGCGTAGGAGAGCACAGGGGAGGGGACGCGCATGCGCTGAGGGGGGGTGTGGAACGTGGGGGGCCGCTCCGTAGAGTAGACGATTCCTAGAGGAGAGAAAGGGGGTGAGCTTAGGAGAGCACAGGGGAGGGGACGCGCATGCGCTGTGGTGGTGTGGGACGCGGGAAGGAGGGATGGACTAAGCCCCCTCCAAACACATGCAAGCAAGATTAAGGAATGGGGTCAACCTCGGCGACAGACACCACCTGCCTAGCCATTGCTAAGCAGCCTCTCTGTGCTCTCGGCCATGACTCTGACGACTGTGTTAGGGTTGACGGCCTTCATATTACTACAGGGTTCTGGTTCGCATAATGGGTGCTTCCCTACTTCATGACAGTGGCCGGACGTGGGACGGGGGATGCGGGACGGGGGGATGCGGGACGGGGGGACGCGGGAGGGACGGACAGAGCCCCGAGCATAAGATGCTTCGCATCTAAAAGGGGGAGAGAGGAGTTGACTTGAAGTAAACGAAGGCGGTGGAAGCGAGGAAGTGTCTAGTCGTCGGTGTGAAATATTTTCGAGAGATGGCGCTCATTTGTTTTTTGCACAATGGATGCGCAAACTTCATTCAAAATGCATGGGATCCTATGGCGGTTTGCATGAGGGTGCGACCGCGTTTGCCAAGTGGTGGCGCCACCATACCGGTGCACGAGGCGGATACCCATTTTATCGCGTCGCAACTGGCGTGCGTTGTGGCCGAGATTGTTGAGCGCCTGAGCTGGCAGCTTGCAAGTGGTCGAAGCGGCGGGGGTTCGAATCCCAGAAAGATCGTTTGATTTTTCTTTTTAGGTGCGAGGCAGCTCTTTGACTAGGCTGTGTAACGCTGTCCCTCCCTCCGTGCGTACGAACGCGCCGCAACGCGCTCCCCTCGCCGCAGGTGTTGCATCGGTGAATTAGGTCACGCCGCAGCTGCGCGTTGACGTCACGCTCCCCTCGCAGTACGCGCTGACGTCACTCTCTCCCTCGCCTGTTGCGCGCTCGCCGGAGCGCCCGCAGCTGCCGCCTGACGCGCAACGACAAGACCTACGCCAGCCATCGCTTCAAACGAATCTTCCAGCGCTCACCGTAGCACCCGCGTTAGCGCCGTTCAACCCGCGACGCCACCCGTGCGAAACGCTGCTGCTTCGCATCCCATCAGGGTTCCCTTTGGGAAGATGCACCTAATTTTTTTTACCTTTTTTTTCTTTTCTTCTTTCTTTTTTTTCTTATTTTTTATTTTTATTTACAGAATTGCTGTCAGTGGTTACGGTGCTCGGCTGCCGAACCGAAGGACACGGGTTTGATCGTGGCCGCGGCTCTAGCATTTTCGAAGGAGGCGACAATCCTGGAGTACTGAGATTTAGATGCGTGTACGTAGGTGTAAATTCACGTCACAGAACCCCAGGTGGTCGAAATTTCCGGCCCCCCTCCTCTGCCGCAACAGGGATTGGGAGACGCCCGCTACGCGCTAAGCGCGTGCTGTAGGACATATAGTTTTTCCAGTCCAGTCCTCCTCTACAGCGCGCCTCATAAACATATCGTAGTTTTGGCGCGTAAAGCTCCAGCAATTATTATTATTGGGACAACTAAATCTTCAGCAACTAAATCTTCAGCAATTATTGCTGAAGATTTAGTTGCTTGTTTTTTCGCTAAAGCGTTGCACCCAGAATCTTGCTGCAGTGCTGGTCTCGCTTCTGGAAATGGAGCAAGTAAACATCTCATGTTTTATTAGTTCTTATCACGCAACCCATTATTTAAACAACAAAGGAAGGGGAACCAGGGGCCTATTTTAGTTCACCGCAGCCTCAATAAGGCAACACATTTCGAATCCAAGGAAAGCATGAGGGAAGCTATTGATAGTATAATGAAGCGTTTTAAATAAGCACTGTACTATTAGAGACTGACCAGCAATGGCCGAACCAGCGCAAAGCTTGCGCTGCCGAATCGTCTTATTTTCTTTCTACATTAGCCGCGTTCTCTGCTTCTGAAAGCAGTGGCGCTTTTAGAGAGTTTTAGAATAGCGTACGCAAAGCTATGTGTTTGCGTTGCGCATGCGTCGTACGCTAACCTCTTGCGGGCTCCCGTTAAATGATGAACGCTAATGCTACAACCGCAACGCCCGCAAGTTTTGCGTACGGTGTTCTAAAACTCTCTATTTACTTCCCTTCCGAAACAAAGCCATCCTGGCGAATTACGGGCAGAATACCACGGCACAGAGATAGTAAGGCTTTAGCAGGTGATTCCACGAAAGATCGAACATGCATGTCCGCTCGATATATTTGTTTTGTCTGGGATTTTGATATGATGTGCAGGCACATTGAAAGTGCAGGGAACCGAAAATTTTATTTCCGAAGAACGCTTCGAGCGCGCGAAAAAAATATTTGAAGGTGGTGGCGCGGGCGTCTTGTTTTTTGGTCACCGCAATATTTTTGGATTTCGCAGCCGAATTTAATGCGAACTATACATGTTGCGTCGAAAATTTTTGGCGTTGATTTTAATAGGGAATACCGTGAATTACATCGATGCTTTCTTGATGCTGTCCTCCAAGGGTAAAAAATGTAAAAAAAATGGCAGACATGGCCCGAATCGAAAATGTTTGTAAGTTTGATGCGTCTGCGCCAGTTTGCTATTTTACACAGAAACTTCAAAACTGTATCACATATAGAAAAAAAAGCATTTGAAATATTTCTGCGAGAGATCGTTTTCCTACAAGCAGCGTAAAAAAAGAAAGAAATAGTTTAAAAACCAAGTTTTTTCAAAAAAAGCCCATTTTCAAGAAACAAAATAAAAAAGAATTTGGTGTTAATTTAAAAGTTTTTTACCGAAGAGTGCTTATGTCAGTCAATGCACTGTTTCAATGTCAAATGTCCTCATTTTCTTTGTTAACGAGACATAAAGGGCCAAAATGACCTTTGCTGTGTGTTCTCACTTCAATGGCTTTGATGGTTGTTATCAGCTTGCATTGTGCGTAATTCTACAGTACTAATTCTTTTGCTGCAGTGAAATTTCACTCTGGTAGCCTGTCTTCAGCAAAAATATATTCTCAGATTTTATTTGTCTCTAGCGTGTGCCGGGTCGGGCTACTTCCGCTCTCTAAAGTGCTACACGTGCATAGCTTGCAGCCTGCAACCTGCCTACAAGCCTACAAGAAAGGTGGACGTACCTGCTCAACATATTAATCGCTTCAGGTTCCTCATCGCGGCTCTCAGATATCGACCGGACATGCATGTTCGATCTCTCGCGGAATCACCTCCACTGCGCAATCTGATGCGTCGACATTGTTGATTACTACATTCTAAGAAAAAAAAGGAGTATTTGTGACTCCTTTGGGATAGTCATGAATTACCACGTATACGACTCTTTTTAAAGAGGCACGTTAACTCTCTTGAGGGTCACATGGCTCTCAGAAGAGAGTATAATGTCTCCTGAAGAGAGTTGGCGTGACTCTTTAAAGAGAGTCATATACGTTGCAAGCCAGGACTGCCTGAGAGGAATCAAAGGACTCTCTTTGTTCTTAGAGTGTAGAATAGAAGAAAGCTCAAGTGGTCTGACGCCGTAGATCAAGTACCAGGCTTGCTAGACCATACGGTACGGGCGGCGGTACTTCGAAAGAGGTTTCGTTAACCAACCGGGGCTAGCTCAAGGAGTCCAGAGCCACACAAGTCGGTCGCGGGCGTACGACGCTAAAAGGCTTCGAGACATCTCGTTAGTGTATTTGACGCTGCTTGCCGACAGTGGCGTTAGATCTGGCTCTCTGGCAACCCTCTTCAGCGAATTAGCAACTTGGGAACTGCCGTCGACTCACTCAAATAAGCGTGGCAAGGAGTTGTTGCGCATAACGTGCAGGAGGGCTCGAGTCCTTATAGGTAGAAGACAGGAGAGAGTCCAGTCGTGGCCTGCGTAGCAGTGTTTTGGGCGTACGTCACGAAGAGAATGACATGGTTCCAGTCTCAGTAACCGGAAGTGACGTACATTGTCAGCATATCAGCTGATGTTCGATTAAATGTTTCTGTTAAACCATTCGTTTTATGATTGTAAGATGTGGTGGTGTGGTGAAAGACCATGTATTCCTCTAGAATTGCTTGACGACGACCAAATGAAATACACGTCCTTCGGACGATGCGCGGCTCGCGTAGTGCGCCGTGCTGTGGAATGACGTGGTGTGAAATGAGAGGCAACATTGCTAGCCGATGCAGATGGCAATGGTGAAGTCTCTGCTGAGCGTGTAATCGATGGCAACAATTATCTATCAGTTGGTAGCAGGAGTGATGGAAAGAAGTCCATACAAATCAACGTCGGCGTAGTCCAAGGGGCGGAGAGAGCAAGTCAGTGGTTGTTACGGAGTAGGGAAATGGTAAGGGGGGATTCGTGCGGCTCTGCTGGACGCAACAAATGTAGCAGTAGAAGAAGCGGAACATTCTGCGTTGATAGTAGCAGAGCTGGAGGAAAGTGCAAGTCTTCAACTATTCGGCGTGTGCACACTGTGAATCAGCGTTGAAGGTGGCGCGTGTGTCAACGTAGATCGCGCGGAATAAGAGCCACTTGCGTCCATCATAGAGGTATTTATAGATCAACCGTCGCGAAGAATGAAATGGTGTGTTTGATGGCTTATTTCTCAGAGATGGTAGGTGACGTTGCTTCACGCAACAAGTCCATAAGGGAAGCAATGCAGGGGTTTTTGCGCCGCTGCACAGGCATGTCGGTGACGGCTACAGCGGGAACGCGTCGTAGATGGACAAGAAGACCACCGTTAGAATGTGTAGTCATTGGCGGATGAAGGGGGGGGGGGGGGGCTACGGGGTTCAACCATACTTTCTGTATGCTCGTTCGTGCTTTGGTAGGTGCATGACTGGCATAAGCAACAACTAACTTGTCAAATCCGCGTTTACGCTGGGCAAGCACAGCGCCGAAGACAACGCCGCTGGTATCCTTGTGAATTTCATTTGGAGTGCTCTCAGCTTTTCTGTCATAATAAACTTCTCTCTCTCCCTTTAATATGGGGCGAGCAACTCAAAATGTCGCAGGATTGGAGGCGACGTAAGAATACATCGGTGTTTTCTGGATGCATCGCCGCATGTAACTTCACTCAAAGGTCGCGGCCACTGCGGAGGTCAGTGAAATGCGCTGTAATTGCGGGGAAGCAGCTAATGAAACGTGTAAAATAATATCAAAGGCATAGAAAGCTGCGAAGGTATTTCATTGCCAGTTTAGGAAACGTAGCAGCAGCACGAAGTGTCGAGGGATCCGGAAGGACGCCATCTCGGAAGAACACGGCACAGGATAAGCGGCTTTCGTACGCCAAAGCAACACTTCCTTAAGTTTACCTCAATGCCATTAGGGCTGAGATTAGTGACGACAGCTTCGACCTTTTGTAGATGGGTCGCAAAGCCGTCTGAAAAGATCATAGTAGTAGAGATTCGTCGGCCACTTGAAGCCGCGAAGGATGCCGATCATGCGTCCCCGAATCGCGTCACAATAAATTCATATAAGCTATCGGATCTAACGAAGGTGGTTTGCGATGGTCAAGTTCAGCCATACCGGGGCTGCAAGCAGCCGGAGAGCAGGTCCAACGGATAGAGAAAAAAGAAAAAAAAGAACTATGCTCCATGCCAGCAGTCGCGGCATCGTCTATATTAGTGGCTAGGGATAGATGTCCGTATACGTGTGATCTTGTTCAGCAAGCCATAGTCTACGCAAAAACTAGGTAACTGAGCCGTCTTTTTGTTTTTTTTACAATATCGACCAGTGAGACCCATCGGCTGTTTGAGGTCTGTACGACGCCGTGTTGAGCCGTGTCAATTGTGCGATGTTGCGACGCACTGTGGCTGGCACACAATATGCGCACTTAGGCTAAGGAGCGCGAAGATCAGTGTCGAAGAAATACATCGTGTTAGACTTAATTTTGGGCATCAATACATGAAAGGACGTTTTGTTAGGAATATAATTCGGATGGCAACGCCTTTCTCTGTAATGTTCGGGAATTAGGTCAGTCTGACCAAAACACGGATGCTTGACTGGTCGAGTTGACGTGGGCTTGCTGGCGACGACGATAGAGCGGCGGCTGGTGGGCGAGACGTTGAGATGCCAGGGGCAGACGGGGACGCGGACGGACGGTTGGGCACGGACGGACAGATGGACACCGAGGGACGGACGGACGGACGCTGGACGGACGTGAGCATGAGACATTAAAGGCTTTCGCCTTAATATCATCAAGACGCTCGAAGAACGCGAGGGACACTTCTTGGCGCGAGCGCGTGCTCAATATGCTCAATACGCCGTACATGGTTTTACCAGCGTTTCCTAAAGGTACGACAGCATAGAATGACAGTATATGAAAGCCGGGTCCCTAAAGTGCTGCGCACTTAAAATACTTATCTGTGCATTCGCACGCAAGAGGCGGTGCCTGTCAGTCAGTAGCGCGTGATGGTGAACGTGAGATAACTGGTCACTCTCTTGACGTCACACTTGTGTCTGTGTTTTCACGTCGGGTTGTTTTAACATGAATACCTATACCAACTAGCTCAGTTATCGGTTATTCTAAGTTTTTATTGCCTTTACTTCTCTATTCATTTATCGACTGACTCGAGTAATTATGAAAGGCAAAAAGTGCATTAACCCATCAATATATATTACTTAGCTAGTTTATTTATCTATGCACAATGTATAGGTCCAAGACTCCACGAATATGCTAGCCAGCAAGATGTGTCGTCGCCCTTTAAGGCTGGAGGACGCTGCAGCGTTGAGGTAAGGCAATACTGTTGAGACTGCTGGAGGAGAGAAAGGTACAAAAACTTCCCCACAGTCCATTTCGGCACAGCGAATTCATTTAGACGAAAAAGCGGTGAACCGTGATGTTTGCTCTTGACCACATCGATGCACCGAACCTGTCAGCACATTCCCAGCGTAAGAAGGGGACGAAACTTACAGAAATAGGTACTTGTCAAGTCTGAACTTGCATATGAATGTGTTCCAGATGTTTGAGAACGATGAAGGGAATGCCTACCGACCTTCCCTGGTGCGTACGACGGGCGGCCGCATTAAACCTAATTTGATGGCTTACACGATCAGAATTTATGCACGGCTCAGATGTACGCCCAAAAGCGGATGCCTGGGCGCTGTGTTCGTTACGTTGAGGCGCATTCCCTCCCTCGCATTAGTGTCGAGAGTTGTGAAAGCTTCTGGACATCAAAATGATGTTGCGGAGGAACCAGAAACAGCGGGGGGCGCTGGTCGCCAAACTCCGGCCAATTAGCTGCGGCCGAAATGGACAGTCCGCTAGGGGGACACAGTGAGAATAACTCCCCAGCCATAAAAAATGGAACAGGATCATGCTGGGAACGGTGACCAGAGCATGGAGCACGAGGGGGGGAGAGCGTCGGAGGAGGTTGGTTGAAACTTTGAAACTTTACTTATTTTCAAAATTCGAGATGCTGAGGGCCGCGTTCAAAAAGCCTCTAAAGGGCTTGACTGGGACCACGATCCAGTCAAGCCCATTATGGAGGGTAGGCGAGCGCGCTCGTGAATTTTCGTTTTTTTTAGGGGCAAAGCTCCTTAAGCCGTGGGTCGGGCGTCCTCGATGTATGTAGTTGTAGGTAGCCACCTCTCGTTTAGTTCTTGGAATGTCCGCTAGATGGCGGTACTTGTATATGATGAATATATGATGAAAAGCTGCGGCGCTCGCTCCATTCAGATGTATGGGCGCTGCTGCTTCTCACAATGTTCACTAGATGGCGCTGCGCTGTGACAGTACATGAATTGATCACTAGATGGCGCTGCGGCGCTCGCTCCATTCCGATGCGTAGGAGACGGCTCCGCTGTGTGCTCTAGTGTGATAAGAGACCGCTGGGTGGCGCGGCGCTCTTGGCGCGCTTCCTCTTTCGCTCGGCAGTCAGCGCGCAATGAGCGACGAAGAAGGTGAAGCGACGAATAAGGCACGGAGGCGCCGGAAACGGAGCCCGACGTTCGAGCCCACGAAGCAGAAGGTGCACGGCGACGCCGAGAAGCCGATCCAGAAACTGTGAGAGCCCGAGAAGCGGCGAGGAAACGCGCGTACAGGCGGGCAGATCCCGAGGCTGCGCGAGTGCGGGAAGCTGCTGCCAAGCGTACACACTGGTTCTCACGTCTTTCATGATGATGTAATGGGCGAATTTTCACGGAAGAGTCATGAACCTCCGGAGCTTCGCCCACTCATCATCATTCATCCCGTGGATATGCTGTGATTTTTTTTTCCATGAGCTCACCCAGAAAAACGGAAAGAAACAAGAGGCATGGTGGGAATTGTGACACGAGCCCGACGACATACCAGCTTCAGAGGAGGTTCGCTTATAGATGCTGGGAGCGCTCTCCCCTATTTTCTTCCACTTAGTGGTTGATGCGCATTCCGTTCGTTCAATTTGAGTTGAGAGTCGTGAAAACTTCGTGAGATCAAAATGATGTTCAATAGGAAGAAGCGAAAAGAGAGGGCGCGCTGCTGGCCGCGCTCTCTCCTGTCAACGGCGGCTGAAATGGAGAGTTTTTTACATGGACATATCGAGAAGAACTCCCCCGGTGACGTGATGTATATTATGTCCAGATTCCCCGTTAGGGTTCAAAGAATGGACTAACGGCGGCGCGCCGCAATTTTTGTTCGGCGGCGGCCGCGGCGTGGTCACTCTCGGAACTCCGGCGGCGGCGCGAGCGGCGTGAGCAAAAACAGGCGGCGGCGGCGCGGCGCGGCGGCGCACAGCTCTATCTCAGAATACGTGCCAAATGCACACTACACCATTCTTATACTTCTGGTTACTTCATTCTCCTGGTTCATATCTGCGGTCACTACCTTTCCTAAACAGACGTATTCCTTTACCACTTCCATTGTTTTGATAGGCATCGCAAACCACTCTTCTCTTCCGAGACTGCTCAACATTACTTTAGTTTTCGGCATATTAATTTTCTGACCCACCGCTCTGTTTTCCCCGTCTAATTCAGTAATTATGATTTACAATAGTTTTCCCGAGTTACTCAACATGGCAATATCATAAGCGAATCGCATGTTACTAAGCTACTTTACATTAACTGCTATCGCATGCTGTCCGCAATCCAACGCTCTGAAAACCTCCTGTTAACTCTCGGTGAATAGCATTGGAGAGATGGTAGCTCCCTGCAGACTGTTAAGGCGAAAGCCTTTAATGTCTCATGCTCATGTCCGTCCGGTGTCCGTCCGGTGTCCGTCCGTCCGGTGTCCGTACGGCCACACCCCCACTGCGCATGCGCCAACCCATTAAAAAAATCGCAGCATATCCGCGGAGTGAATGATGATGCGTGGGCGAAGCTCCGGAGGTACATCATCGAAGACGTGATGGTGGTTGGTTGCATGTGGTCAAATGATATGCATGTGAGACCATATCGCGATGCCATGTGTTGTATGGCATCGCGATCGTCATCAGCGTCATCGTTATGACGCATAGTGGGTACATTCCATGTGGTATCGCGATGCCATGTGTTGTATGGCATCGCGATCGTCATCGTCATCAGCGTCCTCGTTATGACGCATAGTGGGTACATTCCATGTACCCACTATGCGATCGCGATCGCATAGTGGGGATGACGATCGCGATCGTCATCGTCATCAGCAGGTGGCTACTACATACAAGGGACGCACGACCGACAGGCTAAGGAGCTTCGCCCCTAAAAAAATAACAATAAAAAACCTCCTTTCCACCTCTCTCTCCTCTAGGCATCCATCCCTCCCCGCGGAGGCCACACCCTCACTTCGCATGTGCGTCCCCTCCCTCTCTCCCCTTCTACGCTCCCCTTTCCGCCCTCCTACGCTCCCCCCTCTCTCCTCTAGGCATCCCCCCCCGCGGCGTCCACACTCCCACTGCGCATGCGCGTCCCCCCCCCCCTCTCTCTCCTCTCCTATGCTCCCCCCCCTCCCCTCTCGCCTCGCGACGCCGACGCAGGCAGCGTCTGCTAGCGAGTTTCTTGGTTGAAAAAACCGACTGCTCGCGCTGCACAACCGTTCACTGGCCATCCCGTATATATGGCAATGGATCCTGCCCTGCAAGGTGGTGCCTGTGGGAGATTTCTCCTGTGCGTTGTCGAACGATAAAAAATTCACAGCGTGCGCGTTAACTAAAAGCGGACTGCGGGTCTCTGTGTCCAGCCCGAGTCTTCTGTCTCTCATTGCCCATTAGCAGCGATTGGGATGTTCCAGTAGGAAGCACCGGTCCATCACTGCGTGCTTCGCGCCTCCCCAGTTTTCTCTCCTGCGCAACGCTGCGATGAGCGCTAGCGTCAACGCCGCCGCCAGTGTAAGCGTTAGCACCCGCTGCTTTGCATCTACACATGGTTCCCTTTAGCGGGAGATGGTGTAATTTTTTTAACGATCATTGGCAATGCGGCATGCTACCTCCTGAATAGAAGCACGCGGAGGTCATAATGATACCGAAGCCGGGAAAAAAACTTCAGATCGAAAACCTCCGACCAATATCCCTCACTGCCTGCCTTGGTAAATTCTTCGAGCGCGTCATCACTAGCCACCGGGCAAGATTACCTCCAGGACAATGACCTTCTCCCGCACTCAATGTACGGGTTCAGGGCTCATCTTTCAACGCAGGATGTACTGCTTCAATTAAAAGAAGTCATTGATACTGCCCCCCCAGCATGGAGAAAATGTTATTTTGGCTTTAGACATCAATGGTGCATTTGATAACGTTAGCAACCAGGCCATACTTGAGGGACTCGAGGCTCTTCATTGTGGGCAACGCGTCTGCAGTTATGTTCAGACATTCCTGTCGGACTGCACCGCCATGGTCGGTCTCGGCTCGATCCGATCACGTATTATCGAGGTTCCGAACAAGAGCACCCCGCAGGGCTCAGTGATCTCCCCGCTACTCTTTGTTGCAGCTATGGTTGGCCTGGCGCACGAACTCCACCGCATCGAAGGCCTCCATCACGCAATGTACGAGGATTACATCACCATCTGGGCCACGCGGGCGTACCTTGACGAAAAAGAACATAACCTGCAGCAAGCAGCCACATGCGTCTAACATTACGTACAGGCACGAGGCCTGGCCTGTGCAACAGAAAAATCTGAGCTTCTACGAATTTAGCAACACAAGCCCCCCACCATCGGTGCAGGATGACCCAGGCTACCGCCTCCACGTCGTCCTTGCTGGCCAATAAATCCCAGAGAAAATCATCATTCGTATATTGGGCATGTGGATACAGTCAAAGTGCCATGTGAATGACACACTCCCTCCTCCGCACTACTACACTACAAGTGGCCCAAATGATATCTCCGGTAGCCCCTCGTCGCCATGGCATGCGTAGGGAGGACACCCTGGAACTCGCACGCAGCCTCGTGGCCAGTAGGCTGACATACAGCTTGCCCTACCAACGGCTAACCAAAAGCGAAAAGGTCCAAGTGGCCGCAATGCTCCGTAAGGCCTACAAGGTGGCACTCAAGCTACCACCGGGCCCTCCCACGAGCAAGGTCCTCGCATTGGGTCTGCACAACACCTTTGCAGAACTTTGCGAAGCGCAACTCACCACGCAGCTGCAGCGGCTCACGCAAACACCAACAGGCCGTGACCTGCTCCTACGTCTCGGCTATATCGGCCAGCTTCACGAAGCAGCTCGCCGCAAGCCTATTCCCGACCACCTTCGTGCCACTTATAAGGTCGCCCCTTTCCCCACAATATGAATCCCGGACTACATCAGGGCCGGCGGGAAGCCAGAGTAGAAGCCCTCAAACGAGAGCACGCGCACAAGAACACCACGTACTATGTTGACGCCGCCAACTACGACCTCACCAACGCCAAGGCAGTAGCCACAGTCGTGGATCACGCACTCACAGAGCGTACCAGCGCTTCGGTGCGGTGCCACAACATCACCGAGGCAGAAGAAACTGTCATCGCGCTCGCTCTCGCCCTCGGCTACAGACAGTGACGGTCACTGACAGTTCTGACGGACTCTCAAGCGGCTTGCCGCAACTACCTACAAGGGCGCATCAGCCAACCCGCCTACAATATCATCCTGAGCGCTACAGACACTGGCGAGCATCTCGACACAAACACACACCCCGAATCTGGCATCGGATTTATGGACCCCGGGTCACATGGGACTGGAGGTAAACCAGGCAGCGGATAGGGTAGCTCGAGGGTATGCGAGTCGAACACCTTCCAACTCCGCCCCTGAGGAACCCGTTCCCGTCCCTTGCGACTACTCGGCCATTCTAAACTATTATAGAGGACTAAGGCTAGCTTATTAGCTACTACACCGAACACTAAATAAAGAGGAATCGATCAGCTGGAGGCAAATTCATACAGGCATGGCTCCAAATTTGCACATCCTAAGTAAAATGCATCCCTCGGCATACTCTCCACACTGCCCATGGTGCTCAGCTAAAGCTACCCTGTACCACGTCACGTGGGAATGTGAGGCCATTACAGCCTTAGCACCAATACAAAATCCCATAGCGGAGCGACGGGAAGAGCTGCTGGCCAGCGACAACCTGGAAGATTAGCTGAGTCTGATCGACCGGGCCCGCAGCGCGGCTGCTGCAAGCGAAGCCCTGGACTGAGGGGGGACCACCGCAAGCCAAGAACCTCTAGCGAAACCAAGAATGTCTAGCGAATAAGATGTTTTCACCACCACCACCACCCACTCCGTTTCATACATCAGATGCAGCGCTGTGGAGGCGACGGGGACTTTTGGCAGTAGATGCGTTCGAACCAAGGTATAGTCCATTGATTTCACTACTCGTAATGAGAATTCTTTTCGTCTTTAGGCTGAGTAATGAATGAAGATGCTTTGTACTTCAGATATAAACGAACACTGTTTCACGGCTGTCAAAGGTTGTTCTGGACCGCTTAGCGTCACTTTGTTTTCGCCCGTTGGCGGCTCATTTGCAGCCCCTCGCGACGGCATGTGCGCGGGTTAGCGCTCGGCTCACTCAAGCAGTGGCGTAGCCAAGAAGTGACAGACCGGGCCCGTGACCCCCCCCCCCCCCCAAAAAAAAAACAAAAAAAACTAGCAGCTTAATTGTTCCGTATACGAATACAACCGATGAGCAAAGCTCCTTAGAAATAGGGCGCATACGACAAGGCACGTTTCTTATATATGTACTATAATGCGAACACTGGGCTTAAAGCGGCAGTGGCGTCAGTACGGTAGCAGCGAGAACTGGACGGGTGCGGGCAGCGTTGCAGCAGCAAAACAGGCCAGGCAGCTCCAGCTCGTGCCTCGCGCGAAGCTGTCGATGCGGCTGCAGCGCTGGGCGTTCCTCTTCACTACAATTCGTCCCCCCGTCGGAAAAGGAGCCATCCTGGTGACTCACGGGGAACATAGTACGATCGGATCGTAATAGGGCTTCAGGCGCTGTACGTGGACGGTATCACGGCCACGAAAGCGTTGGTCTGTTGGTGGCGTAACTGGTTCGACGGTGTAGTTGACAGGTGACGTCTGCGGAACAACACGGTAGGGTCCCTGATATTTTGAAGCAAGCTTGGAGGAGAGGCCCATAGGGACAGCTGGAACCCAGAGCCACACTAGGGAGCCCAAAAGAAAGTGAGGGTACGGGTGGTCATCGTCACGTCGAGATTTCTGTCGCCATTGGTCGACGGTTGGGAACGAGCGGGCGAGCTGACGGCATTCCTCGGCGCGGCGGGCAGCTTCAGAGATGGGCGTAGACTCGGAGGAATCGGGTCGGTACGGCAGGATGGTATCGAGTGTGGCCGAAGGTTCTCGGCCATATAAGAGGAAAAATGGTGAAAAGCCTGTAGTCGCTTGTGGAGCCGTGTTGCAGGCGTACGTCACAAAGGGCAAAATTAGGTCCCAATCGGAGTGATCTGAGGCAACATACTTGGAGATCATGTCGCCAAGGCTACGGTTGAATCTTTCCGTCAACCCATTAGTTTGGGGACGGTAGGCGGTAGTAGTAAGATGAACGACACCACATTCGGGAAAGGAGTGCGTTGACGACTTCGGAAAGGAAGACGCGTCCCCTATCGCTCAGAAGTTCACGTGGTGCGCCATGACGGAGAATGAAGTTCCGCAGGAGGAAAGATGATATGCCGCGGGCTGCGGCAGCAGGAAGAGCGGCTGTTTCCGCGTATCGCGTCAGGTGGTCGACTGCGACGACTACCCAGCGGTTTTCGGAAGCCGTGCATGGAAGGGGCCCATACAGGTCAATGCCAATGCGGTCGAAGGGTCTGGCCGGGCACGAGATTGGCTGGAGCGGAGCAGAGGCGTGCTGAGGAGGAGCTTTGCGTCGTTGGCACTGGGGGCATGACCGAATGTACTTGCGCACAAAGGTGTACAAGCCTCGCCAATAAAACCTGGAGGAAAGTCGGGCGTATGTTTTGAAGACGCCTGCGTGTGCGCACTGCGGGTCAGCGTGGAAGGCTGAGAATATTTGAGCACGAAGATGGCGAGGTATGACCAGTAACCACTTGCGGCCGTCAGACATGTAGTTCCGGCGATAAAGGAGGCCATCGCCGATCTCAAAGTGAGAAGCTTGACGGCGCAATGCTCAAGGAGCTGAAGGTAAAGTTGACGGGTCGGAAAGGAATCGCAGAAGGGCGCTGATCCAGGCGTCCTTGCGTTGCTCAGACGCCATGTCGCAGCCTGCTGGGAACGAAAGTATTTCTTCCACGGCAGATAGGCAGGCAGCGCCTTCGGTTGACACAGGCGAGTGTGATAGGGCGTCGGCATCGTTGTGGCGGCGGCCAGACCTGTAGACAACACGCATGTCGAAGTCTTGCAACCGCAAAGCCCAGCGAGCTAATCGGCCAGAGGGGTCCTTCAGCGTGGAGAGCCAACAAAGGGCATGGTGATCTGTAACTACGTCGAAGGGACGGCCATATAGGTAAGGTCTGAATTTACCAAGTGCCCAAATTATGGCCAGACATTCCTTCTCCGTAACAGAATAATTCTTCTCGGCCTTAGTTAGTGTACGGCTTGCGTATGCGACCACGTACTCGTGGAACCCAGATTTGCGCTGCGCGAGCACGGCGCCGAGTCCAACACCGCTGGCGTCGGTGTGAACCTCAGTCGGAGCAGTAGGGTCGAAGTGACGCAGTATTGGTGGTGAGGTTAGCAGACAACGCAGCTCTTTGAAGGCATCGTCACAGGCGGGAGACCAAGCGTAAATATTCGAGTCGCTCCGTAGGAGCCGATTCAAGGGAGCGCTGATGGTCGCGAAATTCCGAATGAAGCAGCGGAAATAGGAACAGAGGCCAAGGAAGCTGCGCAGCTCTTTTAGAGACGTAGGTCGAGGAAAATCGGCGACTGCCCGAAGCTTGGCGGTCGGGAAGTATATTGTCTTTGGATACAACATGGCCGAGGATGGTGAGCTTACTTGCGCCGAAGCGGCATTTCTTCACGTTGAGCTGGAGGCCTGCGTCAGTGAGACACTGGAGTACTTCCTCTAGCCTGCAGAGATGCGTGGGAAAATCTGGTGAAAATATAACCACGTCATCTAAGTAGCACAGGCACGTTTTCCTTTTAAGACCCCGCAAAAGGTTGTCCATCATGCGCTCGAATGTTGCGGGCGCGTTGCAAAGACCAAAAGGCATGACACGGAATTCGTAAAGGCCATCAGGTGTGACGAAGGCCGTTTTAGGTCGGTCTTCTGGTGCCATGGGGACTTGCCAATAGCCGCTCCGCAAGTCTATAGAAGAGAAGAACTTCGCGCCTTGGAGGCAGTCAAGGGCATCGTCAATTCTCGGTAGAGGGTAAACGTCTTTTCGAGTTATTTTGTTAAGGACGACGGTAATCAACACAGAAGCGAATCGACCCGTCCTTCTTCGTAACGAGAACGACTGGAGGTGCCCAGGGGCTATTCGAAGGCTGGATGACGCCACGCTTGAGCATGTCAGCTACTTGGTCGTCGATAACGTGGCGCTCTGTCGCGGACACACGATAGGGTCTTTGTCGCAGTGGCGCATTAGTACCTGTGTCGATGCGGTGACATACAGCTGACGTGCGGCCGAGAGAAGCATGCTGGCAGTCAAAGGAAGCACGGAACTTGTCCAGGAGGCGTAGACGCTGGGCGCGTTGCGAAACGGTTAACGTGTCGGCGATGGAGCTGCTCAGTACGTCAGGCGTAGTAGTTGGCTGCGAAGGGGTACAGGTCACTCCGGTGACTTCGTGTTCGGCGGAAGGACCAGTCGGCATGTCGATGATTCTAGAAGGGTATAGACTGTCAACACGCCCGATGCACTCGCCACGAAGCAGTGTTACAGGACACGACAACTGGTTCGAGACGAGCAGTCTGCTGACGCCGTCATGAATTTCCAAAAGGGCATAAGGCAGCGGCGAACACTTGCGACGAACGGAAACGGCAGATGGCGTAAAAAGGGCGCTCGAGTCCGCGATAGCGTTGCAGGACACCGTGGCAAGGGTAAAAGAGTGCGGCGGTACGGTAACGTCTTCCGCCACAAATAGTTTGTGCCCGGTTTTGACAGCGTCAAATAACGGCGCGTCGCAAAGCGCTTCAAATGCCACCTCAGCGCGACAGCAGTCGATGACGGCCTTATTAGCGGAGAGAAAGTCCCATCCCAAAATGAGGTCATGGGAGCAGGAATCCAGCACTAGCAATTCGACGACGTAGAGGAGGCCGTCAATCACAAGGCGAGCAGTACAGGCAGCGGCCGGCGTGATGCGGTCTGCACTGGCTGTACGAAGCGATATGTGTGCTAGCGGCGTCGTAACATTTTTTAGCAAGCGGCACAGTTTGGTACTGATAACTGAAACTGTGGCATCAGTGTCGACAAGGGCGAGTGCAGCGACGCCATCCACATATACGTCAAGAACATTCGTCGGTGAAGGGAGAGGCCTTAGTCTTTTTCGCGGGTGACGCAGTTCCTGCCTCTGGAACTGCGGCGATTAGTTTTCCTGCTCCGGCGATGGAGAACGACGACGCATCGGCGATAGCGAGCGGCGGTCAGCAGGAGTGCGATGGTCGGTATAATGAGACATCTGGCCAGGGTTCCGAGATGCGTAGAACGATGGCTGCGGCGATACATACGGGTCAGGTTCAAAGCTCTGGCGGTAGCTCGGCTGGTAGGGAGGCACGCGCCGACGGCAATATCGCGCGACGTGGCGAGGCAGGCCACAGGCCAAACATATTGGCCGGTTGTCGAAAGTGCGCCATTGTCCATTACTCTGGAGGTACCTTGACTGATCGAACCGAGGAGTGGGTCGCGATGGCACGGCTGATGGTGTCGATGCAAAGGTCTGAGGAGGTGGCCGTGCGGCAACGTCAGCATAGCTCAGAGGCGCAGTTACCTCGGCACAAACAGGGGTCGGCAACGGTGGAGTGTCGCGGGCAGATGCCAGAGCCGCGCAAACTTGCACTTGGATGACCTGGCGAATGTTTGCTGGCAGAGGCGACGTAGGCTGGCCGGCTGTTGACAGCAGCGAAAGCTGACGAGCGACCTCAGCACGGAAGGTCCGGGGCGGTAGTCAGGCTCGAGATGGTGTCGTCCGAAACGTTGGCGCGTCGCGTGAGAAGACGCTGTCTTCGGAGCTCGTCGAAACTCTGACACAGCTCGATGAGTTCAGAGACAGTGGCAGGGTTCTTGGACAGCAGCATATGAAAGGCGTCATCGGAAATGCCCTTTATGATGTGGCGTACCTTGTCAGCTTCCGTCATCGTTGGGTTGACACGCCGGCACAGGTCGAGGATGTCCTCGATGTAGCTGGTGAATGTCTCACCACTTTGTTGGGACCGGCTTCATAGTCGTTGTTCTGCCCGAAGTTTGCGCACACCAGGGCGTCCGAAAACAGCTGCGATGCTGGTCTTGAAGGTCGCCCAAGTGGGGATGTCGGCCTCGTGGTTTTTGTACCACATCTTGGCGACATCCGTTAAATAAAACATCACGGTACCGAGCTTCATGGGATCGTCCCATTTGTTGGTAGCGCTCGCTCGTTCATAGGATTCCAGCCAATCCTCAACGTCTTTCTCCTCGGTGCCGCTGAAGATCTCGGGGGGGGGGGGGGGAAGTGGTTTTGATTAGATAGGAAATGAAGAGAAAAAAGATCTCGGGCTTCCGCAGAAGCTGGGCACCGGGACACTTTGGCGGTGAAGCGGGTGGTGGTGTCGAGACAGCGTCGTCAGGCATGACGGACGGGAGCGTTCGGCTACGCAATTCCAGGGCCGGGGAAAACCGCAGAAACCTCCACCAAAAATATAATGCGAACACTGGGCTTAAAGCGGCAGTGGCGCCAGAACGGTAGCAGCGAGAACTGGACGGGTGCGGGCAGCGTTGCAGCAGCAAAACAGGCCAGGCAGCTCCAGCTCGTGCCTCGCGCGAAGCTGTCGATGCGGCTGCAGCGCTGGGCGTTCCTCTTCACTACAGTACAAACAGGGTTTTCGATTAATTGTACTGTTGTTTATTACCGCGAACCTGTTTTTGCGCCGCGCGCCTTGTCTTTTGCTCAACGCGCGCCTTGCGCCTCGCGCTTTTCTTTCTTTTTTTTTATTTTGCGCCGGTGCCGGGTGGGGAGCGCGTCTGCTACTACCTTCGAGAAAGCGCCCGTTGTGCTCTAGAATGAGGGTTGTCATTTTACAGTCCACTATAAAGGTGGTGAAAGTCAATATGACCACTATAACCAGTTGTGCACAGAGCTTATTTCTTTATTTTAACCTCGTATTTCTGGTGCACTAGGACCAAACCGTTCGGCGTTTGCCGCGCGCGGCGTTTCATTGTCTTTTTGCGCCGGTGCCGCATCTATGTTGCAGGGAGCTTCAACGGCGACGGCAGGGTGCGGGCCTACACTGTAAACGCAAACTAGCCGAATCGGACGTCTTAAGGGCCTAATACTACCTTCATTTGGGACCGTGCTCCCTTAGGGGGTATGAAGATCAGTGTAACAAAGTTCTGCGTCCTCAATTTTACTCCCTTGTGAAATTATGGGGATAAAAGGTGGAAGAAAGGTAAATTCGCGACCTGCCACCATTTGTCAGATCGAGTTCAAGAACAGAAAACTCCTATTTCACTTTCTCGGGCATGTTTTCCCTTTATTTTAACGCGACAGCGTTAAAGAGCTCGTTTCGCAGATATTCCGGCGTTGGCGTCGGTGTCGGCGTCGTTGGTTGTGAGCGAAAAATCATCATCTTGTACGTGACCGAAAAAAATTGAGAAAGATGCAAATAAATTAAATAATAAAAATTTTCGGGTCCGAATGAGGATCGAACCCGGGTCGTCTGCGTGGCAAGCAGGTGTTCTACCACGCAGCCACACTTCTGCTTGTGATTGCATATAAAATAGCTTCCTCTGCTTGGAATTGCAGTGAAAATATCTCGTGCTTTGCCAACAGGCGCGTCCTGTATACAGGCGTCACAATACAACATGTAATATCGCAGTAATATTGCGTGGTACAAAGCGTGCATAGCCATCGGGCGTCAGAAGATGTGAATATCATAACGACATTGGGGTTCAAGGCCGTGTGCCCATTACAAAAGGCACACACGTTACTGCGCGTATTCCCTTAAGACCACGTAGTGGGTGCACAGCACTTCGAAAACATTTCCCGCATTTACCGTGCATAATTGCTCGTGGTTTAAAGCATGCTACGCATTACATAGTGTGCACTAAGTGATTTGAAGTACGGACTAGGGACAGGATATCGCTATCGCGTTCAACTCTTAAAGGCGAAGCTTAAGGGTCCCCCTATTTTTATTCGAAGCTTTCTATAGTGCCTTCAGTGCTGGCGGTCATGTATGCAACTGCGCGGGTGAAAGAAGTGTTTCTCAAAGTGTTTAATAGCTCACATTTCTCAAAGTGCTTAATAAATTCATGAACGTCCTAATCAATGATTTCTTCGTCTCGCCGATTGATGCACATTGTTCTTCGTCTCGTCGACTGATGCACAACGGCACACTGCCGTTGGGCTCGGGTTCACGAAGCACTTCGACCACAGAATGACTTCGCTTATGTTTTTTTACCATCAAATCAAAATTAAACTAAAGGGAGGAGCGTGTACACCCTTGATGTGGCCGATCGGCACCGCATGCACACTCAGTACACCCTTTTGAATGACGAATTGGGCAGAGGCGGCGTGCCTCAAGCATGGAATAAAATCAGAGGTTGAGAAAACCCGGCGCGGAAAAAAAACAAAGAAAAGAAAAACGAAAGAAAAAACGCGAGTCTCCTCAAGCGGCCGCTCTGCAAGGGACGAAGTGATAAAAAAACCGGCAGATCCCACACACTGTGGGAATCGATGTATTGCGAAGCAGCCAGCAAGGAGCAAATAATGCTATCCATAATATGCATGTCATAATTTACATGTTAGGATCTGTCATTTATGTTAATCATACAGTCATGTCACGCAATACCAATTTTGGTGTATTGAAGCTAGCTAACTGCACGCAATCGCACCATGAGCGTGCCCGTGGCATGTAAATGGCATTGTAGATGACAGGCATGCCAAGATATTCCTTTACCACCTGCACTTATGTTCGATATACAGTCACATCCCGCAATATAAACTTTGGTGCATATCAAGCTAGCGAAACCGCCGTGAGCGCGCCATGAGCGCGGCATGCAAGTCATGTTGCACATGACATGTAATGATTTCCCTATTACCACTGATCATTTATGTTCTTCATACAGTCACGTCCCGCAATACCAAATTTGGTGTATATCAAGCTGGCGAAAAGGCCACGAGAGCGCCATGAGCGTGGCATGCAAGTCATGTTGCACATGACTTGTCATGATTTCCATTTTAGCACTTGTCATATATGCTCGTCATACAATCACGTCGCTCAGAAGGACACTTTGTACATTCCAAAGTGTGTTCCCCGAACGCCTGTGCCCACTGAGACGGGGTCGGTCAAAATGTAACGCGATGTGCGCGTCTCCCTTCTTGCATGATTAGACATGCTGGGCACAGCGACGCTAAGCAAGCAAAGCGCGAGCGCTGTTGAGTCCAACGCGACCGGCGTCTGTTTGCGCGCCCCGGCGCCCAACTGGCACCATGCCAGGGCACGGACGGACGGACGGACGTGAGCATGACACATCAAAGGCTTGCGCCTTAAAAATTTGGTTTATATCATGCTAGCGAAACGGCCTCGAGAGTGTCATGGGCGTGGCATGCAAGTCATGTTGCACATGACATGTCATGTTTTCCATATTACCCCTTGTCATTTATGCTCGTCATATAATCCCGTAGCTCAGTGCCAAATTTGGTGTATATCAAGCTAGCGAAACGCCACGAGGGTGTCATGAGCGTGACATGCAAGTCATGTAGCATATGACATGCCATCGTTTCCATATGACCACTTGGCATTTATCTTCGTCATACAGTCACGTCACGCAATACCAAATTTGGTGTGTATCAAGCTAGCGAAACGGCCGTCAGCGCACCATGAGCGTGCCATGTAAATCATGTTGTACATGACATGCAGGTCATGATTGTCATATTACCACCTGTCATTAATGTTGGTCATGCAGAAATGTCTCATCGTACCAATTGTTGGATATATCAAGTTAAGAAAACGCCCTCAGGAGCACTATGGCCATGGCGTGTAAACCATACTTTTCATGACACGTTACTCATGATTTTCATGATATGACCAGTCATTCATGTTTGTCATACAGTCATCTTATACCATATAAATTTTGGTATAAATCCCATAAACTATACGGCCAGGAGAGCACAAAGTCGTAGGCGGCTAGATAGATAGATAGATAGATAGATAGATAGATAGATAGATAGATAGATAGATAGATAGATAGATAGATAGATAGATAGATACGCCCAAAGTCGCGGAAACTCGCCAAGAAATGCTTCGCATTTAAAAGTGCCCTTCGACCTTCCAACGGCGGCGAGAAGAGAGGAACCATCGCACGCATGCGCGAGGGGAGGAAAAAAAATGCCCCCCATTTCCCCGAAGGGACTCGTGAGGAAATGCGAATGCATTTCGCGCGCGCTTCACTCCACTTATATATGGTGGTTGTGGTTCGAAGAAGGAAAAGGCGCCTAATTTCTGCAGCCCGGTCGGGAGTACGGCGCAGCGCCTGAATTTTTTTCTTTTTTTTTGATTTTCTTAAATTTTTTTTATTTATTTTTATATATATATATATATATATATATATATATATATATATATATATATATATATATATATATATATATATATATATATATATATATACGTGCGATCGAGCGGACTAGAGAGTGGGGCGCAGGGAGGAGAGAGAGCGAACGGCGAGAGAAGGAGCGGCGAAGCACTGCACCTACCCTCTGCTACACTCTCTCCACACACGCGGGAGCTCCGCCGAGCTCCCGCAATGCGAGCGCCCTCACGCACCAGAGCGCGCTCCTCCTCTCCACTCACTCTCCGCTACTCCGCCCGCACCACCTGCTCCGGTTGCTAGGGGCGAGGATAAGCGCGCGCGCCCGCAGCTGTTGCTATGGGAGAGGGAGTGAGAGCGGAGAGATAACACCTGCCGGCGCGCGGACAACGCCGGACAACGCCGCACAACGCCATATGCCTGACATAGCCCGACTAAGAAATGCATTCGCATTTAAAAAATCAAAAAGAAATAAACGCGGGAAGAAAGTCGTTTAAGTTCTGAAATGACAGCGGAGACAAGACTACCGTGGCTGGCCCATTACACCGTGGGCTGGCCCCAGCGGCGTGCGTGAGTTGTAGCGAAGCGAAGCCGTCATGGGATAACTTCGACGTTGTGGACGCTCTTCAACTACCCTGCTATGCGTTGATCATGTGTGCGCGTTTCGTGCCGGCAGCCTGTGTTCTCGTCGACGCACGTGAAATGCGTGGTTTGACGACAGTGTAACATGTCCCACTGCGTGTGCAATGGTGTGGCAATGGGCCGGTGATTCGAGCGAGCAGCAGCTGATAGGCGCGCCGCGTTCACGGCATATTCAGGAACACAAATGGTACGTAATAGTTATGCTTCCTCTGTTTTCCATCCTTCTCATCGCTTGGGCAGCAGTAGGTGCCGTTCTGCACATTGCGTCGTGTGAATTGTGCAATGAAAAGCGAAAAAAGGAAGGCCATTAAGCTCGCGTAACAACGATGTGTGATACGTGTTTTGAATTGGCTGGCCGCTTGGCGCGGCCAGCCAATTCAAGCGAGTGCGCCTTAAAAATGAAAGTTTGTGCGACGTAATTCCCTTGCTTACGATAAAGCATGAATTAAGCAGTGCTTTCAGGGAGTATACACTTAAGCAACAAGAAAAGGCAGCTGTTATCACGCTGTCATGTGATAAAATGTGCATTAAGGACAGATTTGTTTTCTATTCTGTTCTCATGCGCAGAATATGAGCAAGTAACCATACTTTTTGACGACAGTATTGCATTGTGCACTTTGTCTCCTACACAAAAAAATTAATTGCATATTAAGGTACACTGACATTATGAGCTTGTATTCATTTAGCTAGAAAGAATGTAATGTTAATGACACATTATGATGGCCATATGATGTGTAAAACATGTGCTTAGTTACAGTGTGTTTGGTGAAGCACATGCATTTTATGGTATTGTCACTTCATTAATCACATATCAGCAGTAGAACTTGCCAAGGTTACATGTGCATATTTTAGAAGTTAGGGGATGTGTCACTTGTACAAGGCTAATTTAATCACAATGATATCAGTCAGTTTAATCTGTTGAACCTCGTTGTTGAACACCCTGTTCCTTCCCTCTGGTTATTTTGTTTTACTTTATGTTGCCATAGTGTTTATGATCAGCACACAGTATTCTGACTGTTGACACAATTTTTGAAAAGGTAAACTGGCTGGTACTCTGTCCATGTCTTCTATTGTCGTCATTACAAGTGCGCTGTTTACTTTTGCCATGAATCAATACCAAGTCGCCCAATCATCAATCCTAAACAGAACGGCTGTGGTTGATGAATAATTTAGTGTTCCACGTGTTCAATTACAAAGTAATAATAACTGTTGGGGTTTAGCGTCACAAAACGACCATACGATTATGAGAGACGCTGTAGTGGAGCGCTTCGGAAAGTTCAACCACCTTGGGCTCTTTAACATGCACCTACAGCTAAGTACATGGGCCTCAAGCAGTTACGCCTCCATTGAAATGCGTTTAACTGCAAGGTTAATCTTACTGAAAATTTGTACCCCTTTACACTACAATGCTAACTTCACTGACATCTAAAACTGCCCGAATGATGGTACACAGGACAAAAGTACACTTCTGGTGTTGTTTCGCATTTCTTTACTCTTGTGTACTTTTCGCCCTCTGTACTTTAAGTGAAAAGTTCACAAAGAACTGCTTACCAGCATCTCACTTTTGCATTTATTTCGTGCTCTGTTAAAAAGTCTGCATTTGTATAGTCAAGTGTGAGTCCTTGCCAAAATATTCATATTTCTGGCATAGAAAGCTTAGTGGACTTGTTTTCTATTATTTTCAGGCAGGCATTTCTGGCAAAGCAGCAAGAGTTGCTCGCCCACTTGTTTGTGTACAAGACATTGTATCGTGGAAACACTCCCCTGTGCCTCACTCTACACTAACTCAAACATTTCGTACATGTCACAGCCTTTCGGCAAATACTCGCACTGATGCAGAGTGTTATGCCTGGTACTGATTGCAACCTTTCCAATAGCGTGCCCATTTGAAAATTTCACATTGTTTAAAACGACGCTGAGTTGAACAGGTTTTATCCAGCAAACTTAATCCTAAAAGGGACAGTTGGGCAAGTTGATGTGTATTCAAAGTTAAAACAGTGCGTAGGACGATGTGCCACTAGCAACTGAAGTGTAATGCAAACCACAGAAAGGTATACACACATAGTACGAAAAAATTACAAGATTAAAGAATCACGCAGTCACAGAATGAGTACGAACATGACTAAAAAAATGCCCCCCACCTCCCCGAAGGGAATCGTGAGGAAATGCGAATGCATTTCTTGCGTCGACACCGACTTCTGCCATCGCCTTGAGAGGCGCCCAGCCAGCGAACGGTCGAGAGTGAGGCGCGAGTGGACGGGAGAGTGGGGCGCAGGGAGGAGAGAGAGCGAACGGCGAGAGAAGGAGCGGCGAAGCACTGCACCTACCCTCTCCTACACTCTCTCGCACCACATGCTCCGGTTGCTAGGGGCGAGGATAAGCGCGCGCGCCCGCAGCTGTTGCTGTGGCAGAGGGAGTGAGAGTGGAGAGATAACACCTGCCGGCGCGCAGACACCTCCTCAACCTATCCTCCTCCTCCTCCTCCGCGGACACCGCCGGATGCGCCTGACATAGCCCGACTAAGAAATGCATTCGCATTTAAAACGCCATACTCGGGTTAAATTTCAGTTGCCATGACTGCGTTGGCCTGTTCCCTTCATTTCTATTTCTGTGAAGAACTCAAGTCCTGACTGCTTTACAGGCTCTATAGATTCGTTGTCAAATTCTATTCAACCTCATGGCATACCAAGCCCTAGGATCCAATATGCCGAGCCACCAGCCACTATTTCTAGGACATTTTTAATTTTAGGCATGTGATTGCCTAATTTCAAGCTGACTTTGCAGCCATGGTAATGGGATTAATTTTCAACATGGTAATTATGCGTAAGCAATGAAGTGAGGAATTAAAGATTAAGAACTTTTTAGGTTGCAGAGGGCAGTGGCTGGCATGGAAATATTGTACACATAGCTGTACTAATTACGTATAATAGAAGTATTGGTGTATTGCAGTTGTGTGATAATAACGACTACTTCCCAAGCATATTTCCAGAAAATATGTTAGTTTTCAGATATTTGTGAGTAAATATGTGCAGCCATATATGAATGCGATGTTGTCATTTTGTTGGCGTGGCTGAACGCTTTTACAAATTGTGATAAGTGGATCTGCAATCAACACCAGAGTTCTATTTTGGACTTTTCTGCAGAAAACTGAACTGTTTGATGATGTGTGACATGTTCTGATGCCATAGGGCAAACAAATTCAATAAAAAAAAACTACAACATGTGTACCTGCATGGTTGCATATTTCTTAAAAGTAATGCTAGCCTTATTGTACTAACTTAGTTGCCTTCACGTGTAGGCTGACACCAAGTTCCTTGTAGATCCCATTTCTTTGGATTGTGCTTAAATACTGGCACTGTGAAGTGCACATGTCAGTGTGCATTATGATGAGATTCGCCTCACTACTTTCATGTTGCTTTACTGCTGATAATTATATATTGTGCTTGGGCTGTACTGTAAACGTGCCTAGTGTTTTGTATTGGGCGTAGATTCTGTGCAAGAAGATGAAAATATACATATGCTTACACTGACATGAGAACTGCTACTGTTTTGACTCCGATAAACATTGTGAACACCGTCTTTTTTATCATTTGAGGTATCAACTTCTGCATGCAATACAAATTTCTGAAATGCTGCTGGCTCAATGTATTTAATGGCTTGTGTTTATATTACCAAGCAAGTAGAACGGATGATTTACTCTTCAGAGTTACTGTGAAAGATAAATAGGCGATAGGCAGAAAGTGATCACTGTGTTCTTGCGTAGATTCTGTGGTCCTTCAGCAATCGTAGCATAACTAAAGCTGCGTGTTGCAGAAATAAAATTTAACATAATGTGCAGGTGGACGACGCAGTGCTAAAATGACTTCGTTTTTCCAGTTTCGTGCTTATTTGCTACAGTCCTCGTGTTTCCGTGTTATGTCTACAAAATTCTGAATGGCAAACAAGCCAACCTGTCTACTTCTGTGCGTATAGTATACTAGCAATTCAAAAGAACCACAATTTTTTGAAGAACAGCTGTTTCGTTGAGCAAGATGGTAATACTACATTTTCGTATTCGTGCTACATCATCTGTGCAAGAGGAGTGACACGTTCACATGGACGTTCACAAGGGTGAAGAGCATGTGCAATAACTTTTTTTATTTAGCGGAATACATGTCACTGCTAAACTTGTGGTGGTTGTGCTTGACAATGGGGCACGTCTTAGGCGTTCGCTTAACGCATTTTTGTCATGTTTAACAATAAAGGTACAGTAGTAAGAGTGTAGGTAGTCTCGGACTGCGAAAGCAACTAAATACTGAATTTGAGTTAGAGAACCACTGTGTGCCGCACTAAAGTGTGAGTTGCGAATAAGTGCTAATTGTGGATGTAGATTATTGTTCAGCTACTCGGAAGGCGCTGCTGCACCTGCGTTTGGCTCGCGACAGTACACGCGCAATAAATGCACTTAGTGTAGGCGCGCTACGATGTGCTTGTAACTCGGGGCATCTGCATAGTCGTGCACACGGGGGGGAAGGGGGGGGAGGGGAGTGTCTGCCCCGTACATTGACTTAATAGGGAGGGTGGGCGCAGCGACGAACCTTCGCCTCCCCCCCCCCCCCCCTTTTATATGCTATGGGAGTCGTAGCGGTGCGCGCGTCGGTGGTAGACGAAAACGATGGACGCAGGCACGCTCGCGGCTCGCGCTTAGCGGCCGTTGACAGTCAGTCGCGGCAGAGTTTTGAAGTGATAAAGATGTGTTGCTTAGTGTTTCGTCCTCGTCTCTGAGGGGTTCCGTGCGTCGGGAGGCCCAGACCCCTACAATGGAAACACAGGCGGTCTCGGACAGCTCGGTACACGCCGCTGCCATGGGACGCGTACAGTTCGCGGCATAAATAACGAAAATAGCTCCACAGCATACGCCCATGGAATGCACATATGTTCGGCCATCTGAGGATACCTTTTGTCATGCTAGTATCCACGAATTTCGGGCGAGTGAAGCAGTGTCGGAGCACTCAAGAGGGCACACGTTTGCAATTTTCCCAGGGGCACGTCAGGACGAACCGAATAGTTCGAAGCTGAAGGTGTTTACGTTGGCCTTCGTGTCGCCCCTTAGTTTATGTACTGTCCTTGCGCAAGCGCTAACACATGCCGATGCGACGAGAACAAAAGTTAGTAGTGTCGCCGACGGGTTAGTAGCCGCTTTGTACTGTGCATACGTAACCCCGTGAAAAACTATACAAGCTAGTGGTGGCGCTGTGGTGTAATGGATATGGTGTTTGCTTTCAGGTTAATTCAAGGAAAATTTAAATTATTGGCTGGCCCGCTATTCTTTCAACGTATTCTAAAGCCGCTTAATTCGAACTCCAACATTCGATTAATTCGTAATTTTTGCGTCTCCATACCGGAAAATACCTACTGCATTTCCGCGACTATTTGAGAATTTGCCTGCTTATATAATCATAACAGTCGAAAAAGCAAAAAGTTAAAGCCTTCAAGGAAAAAGGCTTTGCTAGTAAACAGACGTTCGAAACGAAGCACAAGAAAGGCAGACGGTGAATCGGAAGCTAATGTGACAACTGCACAGGCCTTCCACTGCATTGCTCAGGTTCGAAAATTTGTGACAGCAACAGTAGACTCTGAGAATGAACTAGCTGCACTTACTGGCACAGAGCGCTTTGTGTTGAAGGAAGCAGTCGACCGTTCACGATTTCTTTAAAAGGTCTGGTCAGCAGCAAATGTCGAATATACTTCTGGACCTTACACCTCTGCTTTCTGTCTATTTTCTGCAGTTAGAGTTTAAAAACGCGTAAAATTTAAAAATGTGATAAAAAGCAATGCCTAATTTAATGGGGGGCAGTCACCTTGCCCACAGTCACATAAATGAGAACTTCTGATAAGTCAAAGAAAATCCAGGGGTCCCTTCGTGGTTGAATGAACGAGATCCGACTATATATATATATATATATATATATATATATATATATATATATATATATATATATATATATATATATATATATGTGTGTGTGTGTGTGTGTGTGTGTGTGTGTCTTGTTTCCTATGTTGCACTGCTCTCGAAGTTTTTTATATATATAAATATATATATATATATATATATATATATATATATATATATATATATATATATATATATATATATATATATATATATATATATATAGACGGCAACCAAACCCGCCTAGAGTGTCCAATATAACTGCTCTCGCAATAAAAAGTATTGAAGAACGATCGCCGCTCATCGTCAACACGTGCAGTGCCTTTGCGTGTTCAGGGATGATGTTTCTCGTGCAGCAGCAGACTCAAGGATGCTGCCGTTTATCGGACAGCGAGAGCCCGATGCTCAGTGCAGCGAGTCCGCGTCAGTTGTCTTACGCGATGTGACAGCTTTACAAGCGACCTATCGCTTCATTTGCAGCATAAAATGCAGGTAGGGCAACTTATGGCGTCCGAGAAAAGGAACCTCCAGATAAACGCTGTCGCGCAGTTTACATCAACACGCAGCACGTTGTTGCAAATAGGGGCAGACAACGTTCGCTGTCCCCCAGATGTTCAGTGACGTAGAATAGACCATGGCCACCGATATTAGCTGTGGCAACGTGCTGACGGCACGTTGACAGAGCAGATCTCGGAGGCCACAACCGGACATATGTTTTGAAAACCAGGAAGCGGAGCAGAAGTAAAGAACATCTTGTTTATTTGACACTAGGTTGAAAGCTAAAACAAAAATGGAATTCGGGCGCGCGCTCGGGTCCGCGCTCTCTTGTCGCTTCTTCGTCTTCTCTGTTCTTGCCGAAAATATTCAACAGCTCCCGGCAGAACAATATCCTCAGGTTTGCTTCTTGCAAGACGACTGTTTACTAGATATTAACGCGATAGCATTAAAGAGCTCGTTTCGCACAAATTCCGGCGTCGGCGTCGTTGGTTCTGAGCGAAAAATCATCATCTTGCCCGTGACTGAAAAATCGAGAAAGATGCAAATGAAATAAATAATAAAAATTTCCTGGTCCGAGTGAGGATCCAACCCAGGCCGTCTGCGTGGCAAGCAGGTGTTCTACCACCCAGCCACGTTTCTGCTTGGAAATAGAGTGAAAATAAGTTCCTCTGCTTGGAGATGATGATGATCATGACCTCGTATGGATGGCTCTCACCCACAAAGGGAGATGGTACAAGAGCCGGGCAGCAGGAGGCTTAAAATAATGGTCTGAAACTAAACCAATCTGGATTTTTTTTATTAAAAAACGTCTAATAAATGAAAATGCAAAATGAGCAAACGGTCAGATTATCGGTGTTTTGTAATAGAAATGACGACGGATTCCACATCCAGAAAAGAGTAGATAAAAATAGGCTAATACGGTAATCTTTTTGTTTCTTTGATGTATTCCATCACAGCAAAGCAGGCATCCCTGTGGCTGTAACCTAATGAAGTGGCGCCAAATGATAAAATTACTGTAACATTTACAGCTAATCCTAACTTCTGAAGCGGAGCTTGCAGCTACATTTTTCTCTGATGAGAATAGCGGCGACAAAATAAAAGGAAATGTTCTATTGTTTCGATTTCATTGCAAAATATGCACAACGGGGATGCCTTGATTCCAGCTTTATTTAGATAATAATTCAGCTGCGGAATTCTACAGCGTAATCTCGAGAAAGAAACTTCTAACTGCCGAGATTCACACCACTGTTTATTCCAGCAATAACTTAAATGTGCGGAATCTGTAACTATACCCAATGATAATTTTGCCTATTTCCCTTTGCAAACAAGCAAATCTGAACCTTAACGCTGTAGCGTAAGCCGTGTCTGGTAAAACTGGGATAATGGGACCACTCAGGGATATTGTGGCTAATGAGTCCGCCGTTTCGTTTAAATGTAGTCCGCGGTGTCGTGGTACCCACAGTAACTGGATCTTTCGTAAGTGTGTCGGTATTAGATGGCGAAACGTATGAATAAGCGTTAAATTTGTTGCCGCAGATAGTGCCGTACATACTGAGAGAGAATCTGTTACGATCACTGCTGCTGATTCGCTTGAAGGAAGTTTGCGTAGAGCCAGAACAACAGCCAATAACTCTGCAATGAATATAGAAGTATAATCTGGGAGTCGAACCGAAAAGGACCAATCAAGAGAAGATGCCAACTCCAGCCTTTTCTTTTGACACTGATACATCCGTAGCAATTATATTGCTTATTGTCAGGTGCGCTAGGTAATCTTCTAACTGATCATTTAAGTACCGAAATGGCATTTGTTTCGCATGAGGAGAGAAAATATCTTCAACTTTTATGTTAAGGGTTGAAGCAAGGTTACCTGTTCAGCCAATATTTTTAATTTTTACATTCAGTGGTTCTAGCACCGCTTGTGCAAATATAATTTGTGGGGTGTGTAGTCGCGCAAATGTGGGGTGTGTAGTCGCGCAAGTTGTACAAATCTTAAAGGCGAAGCTTAGGATTCCCCAAATTTTTTAAAGCTTGTTCAACATATTCAAGGGGATACAACATTTGTACCGGTCTCTTCAACGTGGTGCCACCAGAAGTGCGCACCTTGCAAGACAGAACTTTCCCGTCCTTGCCCGGAAATACTTCTGCAACTTGTACCACTTCCCACAATTGCCTCGGCGTGTTTAATTCCTTTATAAGTACGATGTCTTCTTTCTTAACTGATTCTGTGCTTGTAGCTTCATTCACATGAGCTGAACGAGGTTCTTGGAGGTACTCTCGTCGCCACCTGTTCCAAATATTGTTTAACACTTGTTCTCTGTGCCTCCATTTTCGTTCAAGCATGTCGCGCGACGACGACGTTTCTTTGGGATGGTGTGCTCACACAATCTGTAGGAACATAGTCTTTGGCCTATGAGGAAGTGGCTTGGCGTAAGTGGAGTTGGCCCAGAGGATTATGCATACACAGATGTGACCGGTCGTGAATTTATCATTGCTAAACTTGAATGAGGATGGTCGAAAGTTCTTCATAATGAAAGAAATAATTGCCCAGTGTTTTTTTTCAATGTAGACTTCACAGATCTATTTAGTCGTTCCCAAAGTCGTCCCCACCAGGGAGCCGGCTCGGTAATAAATTTCCAAACGATCCTGTGATTTGCGAAATGCGATTGTACTTCTTGTGATTTCATTAACTCATAAAGTCGCGCAAACTCCCTTGAGGACTTTCTAAACGTCTTGGCATTGTCGGAGTATGTAATCCTTCAAATGCGTCGTCGTGCCTCAAACCGTTTTTAGGCTTGTAGGAATCTGTTGTAAGAAAGACTGGTGACCACCTCCAAATGAACAGCTCTGACGACTGCACATGTGAAGATCAGTATGTAACTCGTTTGCGTATTATTTCCCTTATCTTTCTGAAGAAGGGGTCCGG
Organism: Rhipicephalus appendiculatus; assembly: GCA_030522465.1. Taxonomy (NCBI): domain Eukaryota; kingdom Metazoa; phylum Arthropoda; class Arachnida; order Ixodida; family Ixodidae; genus Rhipicephalus; species Rhipicephalus appendiculatus. Next base: position 243,970 of record JALIZH010001273.1, read on the forward strand.
CAAAATCTACACCACTGACTTCCAAAGGTAGATGGGGCTGGACACGGTCTGCTGTTAGAGGTGCGAAGAGCTCCGAGTATGGCTTACAGAAAAATCGCCGGCAGACTGTGCATTCGTGAATGATTTTCATGACGACCTGCCTAGCCCTCAATATCCGGAACCTTTCTCTCCGTTCCGTCATGAGTAAACCGAGTCCAACGTGTAAAAGCTGTTGATGTTCTTTATTCACCAGCAACTTCGTGACTGTGTCTGAAGCAAGAAGCAGAATAGGGCGCTTGGAACTTTCACGGAGGTTGCTGAACTGAAGTCGACCTCCTAAGCGAAGAAGCCCTGATTCGTCGTGATATGGACTGAACCGCGGAACTGAAATGCTCATTCGGCAGACATCCGGTCCAAATACTTTATCTTGCGTTTGACGTATCCAATAAATTTCAGCCTCTTGTAATTCAGTTGCGTCTAGCGGTTCTTTCTTTCTCGACTATCGGTGTCGGCAATTCCTAGCAAAACGCTGTAACCACGCAGTCGTGCACATCAGTCGGCTATAAGAGCTGTAGTCATCCATGTTTACAATCGTAGGTTCTGGTCGTACAGCTGCTTTCAAACACTTAGTTTCTTCTTCTATGCCGACTGTATCCTCTCTGTACCAGCGCTCGTCGAATGCCATCTCAGTGTGGAGACAGTTTGGTTCTTTCCACCAAAGCGAACTTTGTAGGAGTTGCTCCAAGGTGGCTCCTCGAGACAGCAAATCGGCAGGATTTTGATCACCTGGGCAATGTATCCACATATCTACTTCCGTTAGGAAGAGTATCTCCGCAACTCGGTTTGCTACGAACTGTTTCCAGCGCCTTGTTGAACTTCGTAGCCAATGAATAACGATCATAGAGTGTCCACATAACACTTTCAAAGTCTGCTAGGTTTAGGGCACGTTTCACTGTTTCAATAAGTCGAGCTGCAACAAGCGCTCCCATAAGCTGTAGTGGTGGGACAGTCACATTTTTAGAGGTGCTACTCTCCATTTGGTTATCAGCAGCTGAGAATTTATGGCTCCATTGAAGTCTCGTACCTGAAGGTAGAACAAGGCACCGTACGCAGCAGGGCTTGCGTTGCTAAAGGGATGTATGTCAACCCGAAAATTTTTGCCCGGAAGGAATTGGCCAAGAGGTCTCTGAACTTCCCACTGACTGACTATTGGGAGGCCTTTAGTACACGCTGTTCACTCCAGTAGAATGGACTTGGGTAGGGGGGCATCCCAGGTGTATTTCAGTAGCTACAGCCTTTGTACTAATTACTTCACCACCAGAACGAACGGCGCCAAGAATCCGAAAGGACTGTACATAAGTGAGACAAAGCTTAGAATCTGTCGCTTCGCAACCTTTGGCTCGCCTAACGATTCAAGCGTCTTGTTTAGCCATGGCTTTAAATTGTCTTTGTCGGTATCCCAAGTAAGTCCAAGAATCTTCTTTTCGTTTCCCTACATCGAAGTGTATCTTCAAGTCTTGACGGTTGTAATAGTTTCGTAAATATCCATCGTTTGTGGTCCACTTTGTTAGATGTATCCCCGCCTCTTTCAGAATACTGAAGCAGTCACTGACGATTTCTTGTGCTTCCTCTATGCTCTGTGCTCCGATGACCAAATCATCAACGTAGAAATGGCCTTTCAATAGTTTGGCAGTCCTAGGGTATTTGCCTTCTACTAGTCGCAAGTGGTGCCGCAGAGTTGCCGCAAGGAGAAAGGAGCTGCTCTAGACGCCGAAAGGAACCCTTGTCATGCGCAGTTCTTCAAGGTTAGAAGACACTTCCTCAAACTGAAAGTAACGAAACGCGTCTTGGTTTATTCGGCCAGTGACACTTGCATGAATGAATAAACTTTATTTTAAGTCCGGCAGTTTCCTTCGGGCGAGGCGGGGGGGAAGAGGGGATTGACCCCTGTAGTAGGGGAATCTTGGAGAAACGCTTTTTCGATGTCCGTGGAAATTGCAGTCTTGAAGCTGCGAAACTTCAGCGGCAGGTCAAGTACGTTGGAGTTCAAGTTCGGCCCAGTCCACAAGACGTCGTTGAGAAAAGAAGAGCCTGGAGCGCGAGACGATGCGTCGAATACTACCCGTATCTGTTGTAATTCTGTGACGTCTTACTACCGCTCGGTGTGGCATGTAGTAGGTGACAATCCAGCTCGTACTGCTCCTTGGGACCTTCTCAGCGAAGCCATTGTTGTAGTAGCTCCTTATCACCGTGTCAGATTCCTTGTGAAACTCTGGGTCCCGACATAGCTTTCTCTGTAGAGACTCAAACCTCTTCACAGCGACATCCCGGTTGTCCGTAAGCTCGGAATAATTGTTGCGCCAAGGAAGGTCGACCTCGTAGCGTCCATGGTTTTAGCAGTTGATTCCACAAAGTTCTTCAGGACGTATTTGTCATCTTTCGAATGTATCTCATCGTGAGCCAGTCCCAGATGCTCTACTTCCTAGGAAAGCTCTCGATAGCTCAGAGATCTTGGCTTCCATTAGGCATATGTTGAAAGTCCTTACGGTGTTTGGCTGATTGAGCTTCGGCAGACTTCTTGTATCGCCATGTAGTGTCCATACCATGATTGTTTTGATGGCGGTTGAGGAGTCGTCCAGTCGCTGAATTTTTCCGCTGACCAGTTGCCAGTAATAGGCAGCTCCTATAAGCACGCATATTCCCGGCTCAGGTGAGACCTGCAATACGGTGACATCAGCCAAACGTAGGTTCTGTTCTGTCACTCTTTCAACCACATTTGTCTCTGCTAATGCTCACAAGTCACTGGCATACTTCTGGGAGCTCCAGAGCCTCGATTTCAATCCAGTTTGAGTCGTACTGGCTATGCAGCGTAACCCGTACTCTCCGATAATATTTCCGAGGTGCGGAAATATTTCCTAGTCCAGAGATAGATAGCTGCACTTGGGCTAATACGTCGGCTTTTAGCTTTCTAGACAACTCTTCCGTGAAGAAGCTGCGTTAACTGCCACCATCAACTAACATTCTCACAAGGCGTTTCCTTCCAGTGCCCTGAGCCCAAACTTGCGCGGTCTGCAGAAGTACTGTGCTCTTTAGCGAGTAAACAGACGAGCTGGAAACAGTGGTCTGCGTTTCGTTATTCGGTTTTCATTTTGGGTCGCACATCCAGGTGATGTGCCGTCCTTTGCAATGCGCGCAGCTCAATCTCTTCCAACTTCTGCATTTTTTTCGCTCCGTGAAAGGGTCTAGCGCATCGAAAGCAACATACTAACTTGAGCAGCTTCTCTTTTTTCTCATCTAGCGTTATTTCAGCTGGGAAGGTATCCACCGAGTGATCTTTGCTACCGCAAAGCACACAACTCCCTGGAAAGAGTTTCACGGTTAACATAGGCGCAGAACCCTCGTTATGTTCAGTAGATTTTGGTTTGCCGGCTAAGGCTCGTTCTCTAGGGTCAACCGTCATCAGCAACGCCTGTTCCCGGCTTCTCACTTCGAGGCTCAAGATGTTTAGAAGAATAGACAATTAATTTATTTGGCCATCAGTACCGCTTGTATTTGTCGAATATAACGGAGTACCATTCCTTGCGGGAGATTCTGTATTATGGCCGTTTTCAGTAACACTCCATACTATTTCTCTTCGACACCAGGGTTATGAAAGGATTTCGCGGGTTTGCACCTCTTGCTACAGCCTTTGAAGCCCTTCGAAATCTTCGTGTGAATGGACTTTACGTAGGCTTAGAAGCCGGCGCATGTGGTCGTTGATAATCAGCAATTCATGGCCAAAGCTTTCTTTGAGAAGATTTATAGGCACGCTATAATATTCATTGGTTGTGGCCAGGCCATTAATGACACGTTCAGCGGCAACGCGCCGGGAAGATCCTTTCACGGATCTTCCCGGCGCGTTTATTCGTGTCTGTGGCGGGCATTGGCCCGTGATTCACCTTAGTGAACTACATTGGCCCGTGATTGACGATTCGCCGAGCAACACCTCTTCCACGACGCCGTGAACATGCCCCGTTTCGAGAAGCTCTCTGCCCTTCTTCAGATTAGCTCCTCGGAAGAAACTATCTATAGCACTTGGCCCTCTGACCCCGAATGTAATCATAATTGGCACACTTTGGCCTTGCCTTGGCTAGCAAAACTCGCGCCGTGACGATAAGTTCGGCTGTACTAGCTGAAACAGTGAATGCGGTGCCACGGCCGCTCGATGGAAAACACTGTTACATCTGTTTGCAAGCTGCCGCCAAGTTTGCTGCCGTGTTAGCCCGAGGGGGGATAAAGTGTGATCGTTTAGTGAGCGAAGCGGCCCGTGCTGCATGCATGCAGTTTCGATCAACGGGCTGGTCGCCTCCGTTGTCGTCTTCCCGCAGCTCATGCATTTGATGTTGCCGCGTTCGCCTGAGGGTGCTCGAGTTCAGGCGAAAAGAAGCACATGCGCTAACACTACGGTTCTCTGACGGCTGCTAATTATTTAACGTTATTTGAAAGCAAACGGAAAGCTAAACTCCTCAAGCGAAGCCCAAAAGAACGGCGCAGTGGCTTGCCGCGGCTTGCGTCGTCTGCTCCCGTATCCCGTTAATTCGCTGCCGTGGCCGCTTTGGCGCTGGAGGCAGCGCGCGACTGCAACGGCTCCTAACGTATACATGGTGCCTATAGGCACGATTTCAACAGTCGCAAACTCGTCACGCACATGAATTTATTATATATTATGCGTGTACGCGGGCGCGCGCGCATATTGCTACGATTTTACAGGGAAATATGCGGGGAATTTTGTCTGCGTTTGCAGGGAAGAATGCCCGAAATAGGGGATTTTCATGTCTCGGAATGGGAATTCTTCCTGGTTGTAAGGAAGATCACGGAGATTGATTTCAACAGTGATGTTGAAAGAAACCATCTTGACGAGGAGAATTTTTCACTTGACGTGGAAGTCTGTGAAAGCAGCGAGAGTTACAGCGACGACGACCGATCAGATGCTAACTCACGAGGAGCGAGTTGCACTTCACGTCCTCTAGTGCGTTAATGTTTTATCACACTCGTAAGCCACTTTAGTGTATCCAATGTATAATATCTTTGAGTGAGATGAAAATAAAAGCGTAGTTTTTTTCTTTGTGCATTGCATGTAGCCCAATTATCGTGGATATTATGGAGCACCGTATGCCGCGGTGCTCCATAATAGCGAAGCCAAATGGTTAGTGTGATGAAACGTGCAGTGACGGCCAAAATCCATGCCTCTCGGCTAACTTCTCCTGTTTTTTTTCCGGTATCTCCCGAGCGACATTGTTGTGCGACGAATTTTCGCAATTCGGCGTTGCGAAAAGCATACGTGTGCATTCGGTATTCGTGTTTCGACCGTGCTGATCGAACCTGCAACACGGCTAGAGTCTGAGCATGGCTGTGACACAACCGCTTCTGAATGGGATGTCAAGTGCTTGTGTTCCGTTGAAGAAGGCACCCCGCGTTCCTCACTGCGCAAGTAATGACGAAGGCGTAATATGTTTCCAAACCATCGCCATGTTAAATAAACATGCTTTTCCGTGCAGCAGCGATGGCGCTGCGCGTTAGCGACCTACTACTCCGTCACACAGGCAGGCTCGATACACACTACCTCGGAGTGCCGTTCAGTTCATACGTCAATTCTAGATCACGAAGCTTTGTGTAGCACGCACAGGATTTAGCGAAGCATCGTTGATGCGCGGCTGCGGAGCTGAAAAATATCATTTCACACTTAACACTTTCCATGGTTTGGGATACTATTTTGGTCTGATATCCATTTGAGCGCAACTCATGACTTCATCCGCTGCAAATGGCACAGGCCGTACGTCCGCACGTCCTATCGGTTCCTATGCTAACAAACGGGTCGACCCTTCTCTGGGCGCCATCTTTAATAGCACCGTGCGCCACCTACAGTTCCATGCATTGCAAAAATATCACTATCATAGTGTGCGCTTTGTCGAATCGTGCTCCCATCCGAAGCGGCAGCACGACATTTACCTAATCTTTTTTTTTTATTCGCTTTCAGCCTCTATTTTGTTGAGTTATTTTATTAACAGCCCGCGTTGTCGATATTTGTACTTTTAGTATTCATTTAGTGCGTAAATTGTTCGGTTCTTTTTTATCGCGCATATGTTTGTTTCCTCTTATTTCATCGTGAAACTCTTGGCATTGCCCTTGTTCTAATAAAACGCTTGTTAGTTTCTCACAAGAAATGTCCCTGTCTGCGGAATAAGTCCATCGGTCATACGCAACATCACTGCACGTTCAACCTCGCGCGGGCCGACCAATGAACAAAAATTTGAAACGTGCCACCTAGAGGTTTTATGGGCTTCATAGGGCTCATCGAAGTGCGTGACACAGCGATTCTATACAAAAGTTCTTATGCCCACCTATGCTCTAAGTGTTTTCGTTTTCGTCTTCAACCGCAACATTCATGTGATACCATACTGCTTCACGCGATGTTCTGGTAATCTTGCAAAAACCAAATTGTACGTGCAGGTATAAACTGTAAATTCGGGAAATCCGCAATAAGCCCGAACTGGTTTAATTCTGCTAAAGATAAGTTAGCTTCGGTAATCATTATCCCATTACCTAACGTATCGAGAAACACGGCGGTTGCAACGCTTTGGATCTTCGCAGTACGACAGCGAAATACCCAAGCCTAAACCGTAGGTTATAAGGGCAGTGCCATAGCGCTCTAGTGTCCCATTCAATATCTTCGGTGCTCAGTCTGTATTTCGATGCTTGGCACAAAGAACATCGTTAAACCATTTAAATATTCATTGCGCTGCTCCAGTAAATAATCACCCTAGCATAAGAGTGTAGAGGGTACGGTTGAATAAAGTACGCATATAAGCTCACTCCTTGCACCACATACTTTAAGTAAAACATACCGGCCGCGTGAAACCTCACAATACCAGCGCTACCGGCGCGGTGCCATCCCTGGCATCCCCCCCTCTCTCCATCACAGAATGGTATCGCCCGAGCCGCAAGGGGCAGAGGGCCCCCCAGCTCCAGGCACGACGCGTGCATCGGGCGTCGAAATTAACGGGCCAGTCTGGAAAGCGCGTCTCGCTGTTGGAGCGTCGTCTGTGCTTCGCTGAGGAACTTTCCCGCGCGTCGCATTCACCGCCCGCGGCAAGTGGGTAAGGATTCAGCCAGTTTAGCAACAGTCAACTGGGCACTCGTGGAAGCCTCTGTCGCAAACAGGTATGCCACGGAAATTTTTATCTAGCAAGCAGTCGCGGTAGTCCAGTCAAGTAATAATTTAAACGCTGACGTCGAAGTGCGCCGCGACACTCCTTACCATGAAGCTCTCTTACATTTTTGGCTAACGCAACCGTTTCACTCTTTCTCACTAGCCTCTGTACAACTCAAGAGCACAGTATTCTTGACACAGCGGGACTTTTTTTTTCTGAGGGGGGGGGGGGGGAGCGGGGGTGTTTCTTTTTTTCTTCAAATTCAGTTATGCAGAGATTCGTCAGTATGCTGGAAGAGAAAACTCTCCTTAGGCTACATCGATGGAATTCGAACACTAGAATCAACCTTCGTAGACGTAATTGTACCGTCACTCCGTCCCTTTTTGAACAGGGAGACCCTTGTACAGTGTGGGAAACGTGAGCTCTCGCCGAAGGAGTTTTCACTTTGCTACGATATGCTTGTGGGCGTTCACCACGCCACTTGTGCAATGTGGGCTTTAGTAGCCTCGTTCGAAACCTTCATCATAGCATATGTGCACCCTGAGCAATATGAATCGCAACTAGGAAGCGCTAACATTCATCACTTAAATGTACAGAGTCGTCCACACCTGAGGTGTACAACTCATCAGAATTCAACACGTCATAGAAGCGGATGTTTAATACGTAACTCGGACAACTGTTGTTGTGTTTATCGACACCGCGATTACGCGTAATATAACGAATATTTCTCTCGTGAAGTGGAATGAACATTCCAGTTTAACCGGCTTGAATACTAACGACGCGTTCACCTCGGATGTGATGGAGCACGTACATGGCAGCATAAACCTTATGCCATTAGTAGGGGAGGTGATTTACGCTCCGCTGTGTATGGTGAACTTGCGCCTGTCCAGTCGTTCTGCATGACATGGGCGCTTTGTTTTTTTATGTCTTCATGTCGGCGCGCTCTTACGACTACTGATGTTTCTTGCACCGGCAAGGTCGCTCCTGAAATGTTGTCGCGCGATACAGTGGAGCGTCGTTTGTACTGCAGGCATACCACGTGGCTGGCGAAATTGGGTCGACTGAAAAGGGTTCGAAGTGGTGTGCGGCGTATGCTGCGTGAAACTAGTACACTCTAGTGAAACTTAAAGTCAATTTGAATTGCGGCGGGTGAGCCAATTTTGCTACTGGGAAGCGCCGTGTTGTTTACAGAATATATCCCATGTTGCGTTCACTCACCCTGATCTTGAATCACCATCTGGCCTACACCAAGATAGTTTCAGATTATCTGCGCTTCAGTGGTTGTGGTTGTACAAGTATTAACGTTGTGTTCTTTTTATTGCGTAGCTCGAAGCCCGATATAAACCACATAAGATTTTTCATACTCCCCTTACGGAATGCTCTCTGTACGCATGTATTAAGGATACCTTGAGTAAGTGAATAAATATAAAATGCTGGCGGCTGTCAAGCTCCAACGCGTAGTCGAGGCACGATATTACTACACACGACATGATGTAACCTTATCTGTAGCGTTTATTTAAAGGAACACTTAAATGAAACATCAGATCAATTTCGACAAATAAGTTATTCTTAAGAACTTTGTAGCCAAGAATTTCTCCATGATAAATTAATTATTTAGAAGACAGGAAATAAAGGTCAATGTTTCTTCTTTGAATTTCGCGCCAAAACTACAGCGTAAACTTTATTGTCTCGAATGTCGGGAATTTCAGTGCTTTAGTGCATTTTGCCTGACTGGTTCGTAAATTGTCTTTAATTTGCTATGTTAAGACGTGTACCCCGAATATACGACGAAAATTTCTGGCGACAAATGATTACATAGGCCTTGGCAGATGCCCTCCAGATATATGACGTGAGGATTAGCTGGCGCGGGAAAATCAATGTGGTGTGGTCACCTATATCTTCTTGCGAAGTTTCTGCATTTCGGCCTGCTGATATGAGAGAAATCGCTGTTCTATTTAGTGTTCCTTTAAGGCGACCTAAAACTCGTTACCTTAATTTCGCTGTTTCACTAATGCCAGAGGAAATTTAAAGACTGTTGAAGGCCACTTCTTCAAACTGACATGAGAGCTCCATTGGCCAAAAATGCAGATTTCAGATATATTCCTTGTAGGCATTGCTGTTACTTACAACAGTGGTTGTGTTAGTTAATGTCAACAAGAAAACAGCTATTGAAGACGTACTCTTATAACCAATATCCACCTACAATGTTAACACAACCACCAGCGTTAAAGGCATGCTGCCGTACATCTTTAAACGACACATCTAGGAAGACTATTGCGCAGCCCAAAGAAGCCACGAACTCTCTTTAGCTGCCAATTATTTTCTGGTTAGCTTCCGCATTATGTGCTGCAGCATAGCGCAGCATGTAAAGTTTGGTTGCTTTTACAACGTTCTCCTTGTTATGCTCGAGAGCTGTCACTTCTCGTTATTATGATGGTCGCCGTACGTGTTGGAACTTACGACGAATGAGTCAAATCGCAAATTGCTATCAGTCAATGATTCTGAGCTCACGCAAACACTTGTTGTAAGTTGTAATTTTTATCACACCCCTTACACAAAGTTGAAGGCTGCCGCTAAGTTTCAATGAGTTTTGCTTGTGTAGTTCAGCGTTAAAAATCGAAATGAGGGACGACTGTATTTTAACTGTGATCTCGTGATCCATTTTTATTTATGACATCGATTATGCGAAATGTGTCAACGCCATTTTGCGATAGAACTTTTCTTTGTGTCCTTGCTTCCTTGTAGTGAGCTGCGATAGGTGACTTCTGCATTGTTTTATTACAGGCGTCCAGCTATGGCGAAACACAAAAGGCAGACATCTCAAGAAGCATCCAGCTCTGACCAAGGCTCTGCGGGAACAAGCGGCGTGAAGAAGAGGAAAGCTTCTGCCGCTTCAACGGAACACAAGTTAGTCATCTGTTTGCATCACACGTCACTTAAAGGGACCGACAACTGATTTTTCTCGACCCACTTTTTTTTGCGGCACGACATAAAGCTCACCCTCCGTAGTGTTTGTAGCTGCAGTAGTTAATACCAAAATCAGGTAGTTATTTACAAGCAGTATTTTTCAATCTGAAAGGCATTAAACACAGATGTACCTTTCCTCCAGCAACGCCGAGAATTTATAGCGATGCCGACAGCCCTACCCGCGATTTGTGAAGGCTGTCGTCGTTTTTCTTTCGCAGAAGTTCCTGTAACCATGCTTAACCACTTTCATTCTGAGATTTATAGCGATGCCGCCAACCCTACTCGCGATTTGTGAAGGCTGTCGTCGTTTTTCTTTCGCAGAAGTTCCTGTAACTATGCTTAACCACTTTCATTCTGAGATTTATAGCGATGCCGCCAACCCTACTCGCGATTTGTGAAGGCTGTCGTCGTTTTTCTTTCGCAGAAGTTCCTGTAACTATGCTTAACCACTTTCATTATGAGATTTATAGCGATGCCGCCAACCCTACTCGCGATTTGTGAAGGCTGTCGTCGTTTTTCTTTCGCAGAAGTTCCTGTAACTATGCTTAACCACTTTCATTCTGAGATTTATAGCGATGCCGCCAACCCTACTCGCGATTTGTGAAGGCTGTCGTTTTTCTTTCGCAGAAGTTCCTGTAACTATGCTTAACCACTTTCATTCTGAGATTTATAGCGATGCCGCCAACCCTACTCGCGATTTGTGAAGGCTGTCGTCGTTTTTCTTTCGCAGAAGTTCCTGTAACTATGCTTAACCACTTTCATTCTGAGATTTATAGCGATGCCGCCAACCCTACTCGCGATTTGTGAAGGCTGTCGTCGTTTTTCTTTCGCAGAAGTTCCTGTAACCATGCTTAACCACTTTCATTCTGAGATTTATAGCGATGCCGCCAACCCTACTCGCGATTTGTGAAGGCTGTCGTCGTTTTTCTTTCGCAGAAGTTCCTGTAACTATGCTTAACCACTTTCATTCTGAGATTTATAGCGATGCCGCCAACCCTACTCGCGATTTGTGAAGGCTGTCGTCGTTTTTCTTTCGCAGAAGTTCCTGTAACTATGCTTAACCACTTTCATTCTGAGATTTATAGCGATGCCGCCAACCCTACTCGCGATTTGTGAAGGCTGTCGTTTTTCTTTCGCAGAAGTTCCTGTAACTATGCTTAACCACTTTCATTCTGAGATTTATAGCGATGCCGCCAACCCTACTCGCGATTTGTGAAGGCTGCCGTCGTTTTTCTTTCGCAGAAGTTCCTGTAACTATGCTTAACCACTTTCATTCTGAGATTTATAGCGATGCCGCCAACCCTACTCGCGATTTGTGAAGGCTGCCGTCGTTTTTCTTTCGCAGAAGTTCCTGTAACTATGCTTAACCACTTTCATTCTGAGATTTATAGCGATGCCGCCAACCCTACTCGCGATTTGTGAAGGCTGTCCTTTTTCTTTCGCAGAAGTTCCTGTAACTATGCTTAACCACTTTCATTCTGAGATTTATAGCGATGCCGCCAACCCTACTCGCGATTTGTGAAGGCTGTCGTTTTTCTTTCGCAGAAGTTCCTGTAACTATGCTTAACCACTTTCATTCTGAGATTTATAGCGATGCCGCCAACCCTACTCGCGATTTGTGAAGGCTGTCGTCGTTTTTCTTTCGCAGAAGTTCCTGTAACTATGCTTAACCACTTTCATTCTGAGATTTATAGCGATGCCGCCAACCCTACTCGCGATTTGTGAAGGCTGTCGTTTTTCTTTCGCAGAAGTTCCTGTAACTATGCTTAACCACTTTCATTCTGAGATTTATAGCGATGCCGCCAACCCTACTCGCGATTTGTGAAGGCTGTCGTTTTTCTTTCGCAGAAGTTCCTGTAACTATGCTTAACCACTTTCATTCTGAGATTTATAGCGACGCCGCTAACCCTACTCGCGATTTGTGAAGGCTGTCGTCGTTTTTCTTTCGCAGAACTTCCTGTAACTATGCTTAACCACTTTCATTCTAAGATTTATAGCGATGCCGCCAACCCTACTCGCGATTTGTGAAGGCTGTCGTCGTTTTTCTTTCGCAGAAGTTCCTGTAACTATGCTTAACCACTTTCATTCTGAGATTTATAGCGATGCCGCCAACCCTACTCGCGATTTGTGAAGGCTGTCGTTTTTCTTTCGCAGAAGTTCCTGTAACTATGCTTAACCACTTTCATTCTGAGAATTATAGCGATGCCGCCAACCCTACTCGCGATTTGTGAAGGCTGTCGTTTTTCTTTCGCAGAAGTTCCTGTAACTATGCTTAACCACTTTCATTATGAGATTTATAGCGATGCCGCCAACCCTACTCGCGATTTGTGAAGGCTGTCGTCGTTTTTCTTTCGCAGAAGTTCCTGTAACTATGCTTAACCACTTTCATTCTGAGATTTATAGCGATGCCGCCAACCCTACTCGCGATTTGTGAAGGCTGTCGTTTTTCTTTCGCAGAAGTTCCTGTAACTATGCTTAACCACTTTCATTCTGAGATTTATAGCGATGCCGCCAACCCTACTCGCGATTTGTGAAGGCTGTCGTTTTTCTTTCGCAGAAGTTCCTGTAACTATGCTTAACCACTTTCATTCTGAGATTTATAGCGATGCCGCCAACCCTACTCGCGATTTGTGAAGGCTGTCGTCGTTTTTCTTTCGCAGAAGTTCCTGTAACCATGCTTAACCACTTTCATTCTGAGATTTATAGCGATGCCGCCAACCCTACTCGCGATTTGTTTCGATCCCTTGCGTACTTGCTCTGGCTGTCGTCGTTTTTCTTTCGCAGAAGTTCCTGTAACTATGCTTAACCACTTTCATTCTGAGATTTATAGCGATGCCGCCAACCCTACTCGCGATTTGTGAAGGCTGTCGTCGTTTTTCTTTCGCAGAAGTTCCTGTAACTATGCTTAACCACTTTCATTCTGAGATTTATAGCGATGCCGCCAACCCTACTCGCGATTTGTGAAGGCTGTCGTTTTTCTTTCGCAGAAGTTCCTGTAACTATGCTTAACCACTTTCATTCTGAGAATTATAGCGATGCCGCCAACCCTACTCGCGATTTGTGAAGGCTGTCGTTTTTCTTTCGCAGAAGTTCCTGTAACTATGCTTAACCACTTTCATTCTGAGATTTATAGCGATGCCGCCAACCCTACTCGCGATTTGTGAAGGCTGTCGTCGTTTTTCTTTCGCAGAAGTTCCTGTAACTATGCTTAACCACTTTCATTCTGAGATTTATAGCGATGCCGCCAACCCTACTCGCGATTTGTGAAGGCTGTCGTTTTTCTTTCGCAGAAGTTCCTGTAACTATGCTTAACCACTTTCATTATGAGATTTATAGCGATGCCGCCAACCCTACTCGCGATTTGTGAAGGCTGTCGTCGTTTTTCTTTCGCAGAAGTTCCTGTAACTATGCTTAACCCCTTTCATTCTGAGATTTATAGCGATGCCGCCAACCCTACTCGCGATTTGTGAAGGCTGTCGTCGTTTTTCTTTCGCAGAAGTTCCTGTAACTATGCTTAACCACCTTTATTTTGAGCTGTTCAGTTATTTTTGAAAATAACAAGCTGTTGCAATGATATGATGTGGCTTTATGGGAAACCTGCAGCACCTACAGATGGCGCAACAGTCCACTGCACCAATGGGCCGCCAGCGCCACGTGTAGCGAGTTGCGGCAAATTCAGTTTCAACTGGCGTGCTACGAATCACCGTCTCTCCATCAACCACGCCCGCGTTGTATACAAGCTAGCGAGCTACAGTGCGCACGACGGCCACTTGATAGATATGAGGTGGATAGCAACCACTTTCGGCGGAGCAACCATGTTTTCCGGGCGCGCGCATGCGCAGTTCACAGTCAGTATTCCGATACGAGGAAAGCGTTTTGCGAGTAGCGGTGTGGCCGACAGACTAAAAACTTTTGTTGCCTCCTTCGTAGGGCGTACTACTGCGAGTGAAAGCGTGTGAAGGCTGGCGGCCATTGCGGCTCAGGCGGAGATGAAACGCACCGAGCCTGTATCATCGCGTAAAAGGCCTCCAGTACAGCGATTGGTTGAAGGAGAGGCTGCATGGTTCCGGTAGAAAACTCAGCAGTTTGCTCGGCCGATCGTCATCGGGCGCTCTCCTCCACTGCTCTTTTGTTTCGATCCCTTGCGTACTTGCTCTCTGTCGTCCAAAATGTAGCGTGAGCTAGACTAACCCGATCACGCATAAATACACTGCTAAGCTATTGGCTTTGCTCTCCTGAAGATGACGATTCGCCTAGTGGAAACGTTGGCTACAGCAACATTGCCGATTAAAAGGTTTTACAGCAACACAGTGGACAATGCAGTCTTCGGCGAACTTTACAGTAATTTATTGCGTGTGTCTCTCACTTCGGCTTGCTGTGTCTTGCAAGGAGACTGGTGCCCAATCGCATAACTTAATGTATTACCCAACCTCCTGCTCGTTTTCGCCTTGATGTGCAATATTCTGCCGCACGTTTTTTTAGCTTACCTCAACAAAAACGTGAACGTTCCGATCACATGCGTGGACAGTTTCATCTTGCTTCCCGGGATGGCCGTAGTGGACCACGCCGGAGTGCTGCAGTTGCTGTGGTAACACCACCATAGTTAGGATAGAGTCGCTTTCGAGAGGGTTTACCTGGTCGAGACCGAGGGGGTCTCCCATCTAGCTTCTCTCCTCGTTCGTGAATGATTGTAGCCGTTCGTATTCTAGGCGGATGGTGCGGTCGGTACTGACCAGTGTTTGTCTTCAACTGGTTGTAGGAACATTCGTACTGATTGCGCTCTGTGGCAACAATAGGGGGCACGGCAAAACACAATGCACCTGCGAGTCGGCTGTCATAATTGCTGGTGCGGTGCTGTGTGGGGCCTTCGTTGCCTGCTCGAAGGAGTTCGCAGATGTGCAAACGTCCTCTGCGCAAGATGGTACAAACATCCTCTCTCACCACTCACCACTGGCGATGCATAAATTGTTTACTCTGGCAAAGAACGTGCCCAAGGTCTGGGGGAGCTGACCTTGTTGTACAATAGCGAGGCCTTCGTTACAACCATCATGACCAAGAAATTATGGGCCGCTGATGAAGACAATAAACGCACGGGTGTACGCTAACCACGCATGAATGCAATATTTGAGTTCGTACCTTAGTTAAAAATTCTGTGTCAACTATGTGTCCTTTGTTGTACAGCTTCGCTGGTCATTCACGTTCACAGATTGCAATGGTTCGCAATTTTTCAACGCAAAAGGCCTTCACCTTGTACCGCGCTTCTCTCTTATTCAGCTGTCACTCCTGGAAATATTTAGAATGACCCTCGTCAACCGCGCCCCCCCAGCAGATCCTAGAAGTCATCACTTCTACTAATGTAATAGTTACACTGGGAACCCTCTGGGAAGTAGCCTTATCAGAATGCCCAGAAAAATTACGTATGAACGAGACTTGTCATTGTCATGGTGGTCAATGTACAGCGTAAATGCCCATCAGTCGAGTGCTTTTGTGGCTGCCTAAACAATTGTTGTCGCATCTAGTAGTCATCTCTTTTGTATTATTCCCACTGCGAGGTATAGGCTGAAACGCCAGGTCTGATGCGAAATTTATGCTGCACCTCCACGTGTTTTGTTTCTATGGCGAATTGTTCAGCAGAAAAATTACACCATCTCCCGCTAAAGGGAACCATGTGTAGATGCGAAGCAGCGGGCGCTAACGCTTACACTGGTGGCGGCGTTGACGCTGGCCGCTCATCGCGGCGTTGCGCAGGAGAGAAACCTGGGGAGGCGCAATAACGCAGTGATAGAACCGGTGTTTCCTGCTGGAACATGTCAATCGCTGCTAATGGGCAATGAGAGACAGAAGACTCCGACTATATACAGAGACCCACAGTCCGCTTTTAGTTAACGCGCACGTTGCGAATTTTATTGTTCAACAACGCACAGGAGAAATCTCCCACCGGCGCTACCTTGCAGGTCAAGATCCAGTGCCATATATACGGGGTGGCCAGTGAACGGTTGTGCAGCGCGAGCCGTCGGTCTTTTCAACCAAGGAACTCGCTAGCAGACGCTGCCTGCTTCGGCGTCGCGAGGCGAGAGAGGGGGGGGGAGCGTAGGGAAGGAGAGAGAGGGGGGACGCGCAGGGGCAGTGGGGGTGTGGATGCCGCAGGGAGGGATGCCTAGAGGAGAGAGGGGGGAGCATAGGAGGGGAGAGAGGGAGGGGACGCGCATGCGCAGTGAGTGTGGTCGCCGCAGGGAGGGATGCCTAGAGGAGAGAGGGGGGAGCATAGGAGGGGAGAGAGGGAGGGGACGCGCATGCGCAGTGAGAGTGTGGGCGCCGCGGGGAGGGATGTCTAAAGGAGAGAGAGGGGGGAGAGGAGGTTTCTTATCTTTATTTTTTTAAAGGGTTTGTGCATGCGCAGTAAGGGTGGTCGGCCACACGCCACCACCACCACCACCGGATTGAACTTCGCCATAAGACGCTTCGCATCTAACAGTTCGGCACATTCCACGTGCCATCGGAATCCATGTTATGCGAAGCATGTGGAAGGAAGGTGGCTGTGTTGTAGTGTTTTATTGAGCGAAACGTTGCAAAATGACGCTAAAGATATGTACAAATGTTCTACGCACAAACATATCTTGAACAGTGGCATATCTTTCATATAACTAGTTGTTTGCACTTGCGTAACGACGTCAAGACCCAAGGGTAGTATTACCACCTCCAGAAACGGTAAGCTGAAATATAGCGCTTGTGCTTGCGAGGATGGTAGCGTTAGATAGTGCTACGTAGCGCAACTTCAGTGGTTGGCGTTTATCTAAAATTCACGTGAACCCGACTTGACGCCTGTATCATAGGAGTACGTGTGCAATGTTTATAAAATTAGATAGCAGCACTGCAACCGCGATTGACGTGTCACCAGCATTACGCTTACTTAGGGTCTTTTTGCAAAACAGGGTCTTTTTGCAAACATTACGCCTGCATAGGGTCCTTTTCCAAAGTAGTTCCGAGATCTGGCGTGACTCTGTGGTAGAAGACGTGATTACCACGCTTATTGCTTGGGTTCGATTCCCGTTGGGACCCTGACATTTATTTTTGGCATTTGCATTCGTCGGGTCAAAGCAGCCAATGTCAATTTTTCTTAAAGCTGTCACACTTAAATTACCAATGTGTGTTGTCGCCTCGGTCTACCCCAAGTTAAGGAGGCGATAACAAGAGCACCCAGACGTAGGCGGATAGATAGATAGATAAATAGATAGATAGATAGATAGATAGATAGAGACAGACAGACAGATAGATAGATAGATAGATAGATAGATAGAGAGACAGACAGACAGACAGATAGATAGATAGACAGATAGATAGATAGATAGACAGACACAGACAGATAGATAGACAGATAGATAGATAGATAGACAGACAGACAGACAGACAGACAGACAGACAGACAGACAGATAGATAGATAGATAGACAGATAGATAGATAGAGAGACAGACAGACAGACAGACAGACAGACAGATAGATAGACAGACAGATAGATAGATAGATAGACAGATAGATAGATAGATAGATAGAAACGCTCAAAGTGCCTGAAGTTCGCTAAGAAATGCGTCGCATTGAATACGGGACGATTGTTTTCTATTTGTTTTAACGCGGCTAATACTTATTTATCGAAGAAACTATGAGAACGTGTCGCGGCTAAATTTTGCTCTAGTCGCCTTTTTTATTTACGTCCTGTGCTATTCTCATGTATGGCGGACAATGATAGAATATCTCTTCATTATTTTTTCACAGGTGTCCCGCTATCTGTGTGCGTGTATATACGTGCGTGCGTGTGTGTGCTTTTCTGTCCGCGTTCAGACGCGCAGTTCAAGCTCGTTACGTTTTTAGACGTGTAACTAAAAGAGAACGACAGTGGGACTGTAAAGCTGTTGCAAGTATAGACACTAGAAGTGGCATGCAGTGCTGTTCGTAAACTGGTATGCAACCATTGTGGCACAGGACAGGGTGTGCATTACTTATTGTACTTACCAATTTAAAGCGCGTTATAAATACTGTGACGTGAAATGCAATAGTATTTATGTGTGCTTTAAGCCTGGCACACAAGTGTTTTTTGTGTAGTAAGAGACTGAAGTGTTCAATTATCTTTCTGGCAGAGGTAATGTCAGGTTCATCCTTTTGATTGATGAAGTATGCTATCAAATAGCAAAATAAATTCTCTGCCACTTCTGGATTGAATTTTGGCAGCTCCCGGCCTGCTCCAAAACCACATGTTACCTGCTCCCAGGCACGCTTTTCCCAGTTTTATTCGAGAAAGGCTCTCATATGAGCGCACTTAATTACGATCAGCCAAATCTTCAGTAGACCCTCGTTCTGCATTGGCAAGTGGGGCTGAAATAACACGCCCTTGAGCATACGCGATTTCGCTGGGTCTGTATTCACTTGATGGCAGTCAGACAACTGCGTCCGAGCGGCTGAATCCGCTATCATGGGCGTCACCGGACTCGTCAGGCTCTGTTGTATTTAGCATAGGCATGCGCAGGGTTCTCCTTCAGGGGGGGGGGGGGGGCCAAGGATCGTCACAGCGCCCCCCCCTGTTATGTCAATGTATGGGGCTGTATTTGCGCCCCTCCTACCGAGCCGCAGCGCTCCCCCCCCCCCGCCAATTATGTCAATGTATTGGGCTGACTTTTGCGTTCCCCCCTCATGGGTGACTAGAGGGGGGCGGCCGCCCCCCCCCTGCCCCCCCCTCGTGCGCACGCCTATGGTGTTTAGCATTCTCACAACTTGGAACACAATGGTGAAGAACGAAAATTACACGCGTCAAAAGCTGAGACACCAAAGTGAGCAAGCGCAACGATGATATATTTCATTTTGCAGCAAATAAGATTCATTTTCGCGGCTAAAAAAAGCGCTGATTGGAGGAAAAGGAGAAGGAATAAAAACGCACCACAGTTTAAGCCGTATAAACCGTCGCAGCGTGAACAACAGAACAACCGTGTGTATAAAGCCCTGCACCAACTATCAGCATTCGCTAGGCACTTCGCCTTTTAAAAACGACCATGCAAGACTTCACCTAAAACCCAAAGGGCAGCCGAAATCTGAACACAGCCAGCGCTTTTCGAGGCGTACATCCGTACGTTAAATGACGCATCTAGGAACTTATAATGACATGCAGCTTCAGAAAGTTGCGAGCTTTCTGAAGCTGGGCATTATTTGCTCGTTCAGAATGCGCATCATCTGGTGCAGCATAGCGCGGCACGTAAAATTTCAATGCTTCTTCATGCTTCTCCTTATAATGCCTAGAAGGTATCGCTTCTCAGTAATCTTGTCACCGGATCTATGTGGCGGAACATCCGTTGCATGAGAAAAATCGTAAATCGCTATGCGTGCAGTTATTTCGTGCCTGCACAAACAATTGTCGTCGTTTGTCCAGGTAATCATTTTAGTATTCATAATATGATGTTCAAGGCTGCCGCTGTAGATGTCAGGTGAAGTGCGTGCCGCAACGCAATGAATTTTGGTTCTTCGGCGAATTGTATCGAATCTCCTTGTGCCCGCGTGGTCCATTTTAGATGCGAAGCATCTTATGCTCGGGGTTATGTCCGTCCCTCCGGCGTACCGCGTCCCTCCCGCGTCCGTCCCGCCTCCGGCCACTTTCATGAAGTAGGGAAGCACCCATTATGCGAACCAGAACACTGTAGTAATATGAAAGCCGTCAACCACTACCACAGTCATCAGAGTCATGGCCGAGAGCACAGAGAGGCTGCTTAGCAATGGCTAGGCAGGTGGTGTCTGTCGCCCAGGTTGACCCCATTCCTTGATCTTGCTTGCATGTCTTTGGAGGGGGGCTTAGTCCGTCCCTCCTTGCCGCGTCCCACACCACCGCAGCGCATGCGCGTCCCCTCCCTTTCTCTCTCTCCTCTCCTACGCTCACCCCTTTTCTCTCCTCTAGGAATCCTCTACTCTACGGAGTGGCCCCCGCGTCCCACACCCCCCCACAGCGCATGCGCGTCCCCTCCCCCCTATCCTCTCCTACGCTCACCCCCTTTCTCTACTCTAGGAATCATCTACTCTACGGAGCGGCGCCCGCGTCCCACATCCCCACAGCGCATGCGCGTCCTCCTCTCCCCCCTCTCTCCTCTAGGAATCCTCAACTCTACGGAGCGGCTCCGGCGTCCCACATCCCCACAGCGCATGCGCGTCCTCTCCCCCCTCTCTCCTCTAGGAATCCTCTACTCTACGGAAGCGGCTCCCGCGTTACCACAACCCCACAGCGCATGCACGTCCCCTCCCCCCTCTCTCTCCTCTCCTACGGTCCCCCCGTCCTGTCCTCTAGGAATCCTCTACGGAGCGGCGTGCACGACAGGTGGTGTGGCAGCTGCATACTCCGCTGGGGGGCGCCACGGTAGTTCCGCGGTATGAAAATAAAGGAGCGCGCGCGCCCCTCATTCTCTCTCCTGTGCAGCGCCGCGATAAGCGACCGGACCGCTGCCGTGAAACGAGAGCGGCGACGTTCCTCCCGCTCAAGCTAATTATCTCCCCGCTGCTTCGCATCCACACATGGTTCCCTTTAGCGGGAGATGGGAAATTTTTATTTATCACAGGGATGGTTTAAGTCATGTCAACGCATTTTCGCAAATTATCCTTTCTTTACCTTAAGGTCTTTCTTTTTTGTACGTTGAGCTACAATAGGTGACGCCTGCATTATTTTATTACAGGCTTCCGGCTATGGCAAAACACACAAAGAAGGCATCCAAAGAAGCATCAAACTCTGTCCAGTGCTCTACAGCAATAAGCGGAGTCAAGGAGACGCAAGCTTCTGCCGCATCCACTGAAGACGACAAGTTAGTAATCTGTTTGCATCACACATCTCTGAAATGCAACCAGAGATTTAGGGAAGTTCGTCACCCATCCTAGAATAGGGATCTTACAGCGATAGCAATTGCACGGGTACTTCCTGCGCGTTTTTGCCGTCAACGTCGATGCCGCCTTCGGGTTCCATGGAAAATGCAAATCGATAAGAGTACCTCGCGCGTCGCATGTTGTATGTCTGCGTGAAAGCTTGCGAGTTCAGCCAACGAATATATCTCAATCGTGCGGGAAGCGTGCCGGTCGTCGCAGACGACACGCGCCGTAGCAGCAACACGGGAGGGGGGCGGGGCGCTATGTGCTTTCGTCATAACTCCTTACTAATTAGTTCATGACGGAGAGCACACGGAGAGCACACGGGATACAGCGCTGTCTATCAACGGGTGTTTCTATTGGGAAGGCGTATAACATATACGCCCATATATTCTCTGCTTTTTCCAGCAATGAAACCAGTTAGCGCTTTGTACTGTGCGCGTTTCGTCCTCCGTTTTCTGCGCTGTTCTGGCACAATCCCCACTGAACTCCGTCGTGAGTGGTTTCGCGCTGTTTAACTACATGTATACACCGGGATAACAAGATCGCTGATACATTTGCATGTGTACGGTGTTTTCACCCTGATGGAGTTTGATTTCCCGGCCTTTCTCTCTTATTATTATCTGTCGCTCTTACGATGATGTGACAGACGACACAACAAACGCTCGCTGGAACGGCCGGGTTCACATAACCCCTTGTTTTATTAAATTACGCCCGGTTGGATGATAAAGGAGTTAGATGCTAGCCTATTTGTATCAGGTTCACTCGCGCATTCAATATTCGTTGATATTCTTTCGTTTTATTATTATTAAATGCGAAGCATTTCTTTGCGTAATGTAAGCACTTTTGCGTTTCTATCTACGTAGAGAGAGAGAGAGAGAATAAAAAGAGAGAAAGGCAGGGAGGTTAACCAGAAGTGTAGCATCCGGTTTGCTACCCTGCACTAAGGGGAGGGGGGAAAGGGAAAAGAAAGATGGAAAAGGAAAGTGAAGAGGAGAGTAGACGCGCGAATAAAAAAGAAAAAAGAGGGCAGGGCGCTATAGCCTATTCAATAGGCCACTGCCATGCAAAAAAGTTCAGTAAGGCCTTGACTGACTTTCTCTGTGAAGACAGTTCCCGTCGGCATTCGAGCACTGACTGTTCTGACAAGGGTCTGTCGTCAAGGCGGGCCAACACAGCAGCTAGCGGCCGTCTATGCGCGCTGTAGCGAGGACAGTGACAAAGCACGTGGTCAATAGTTTCATCGCTGCCGCAATGGTCGCAAGCAGCACTGTCTTCCATGCCGATTCGGAATGCTAAAGATTTGGTAAAAGAGACACCAAGCCACAGTCGGCAAAGCACCGTTGTCTCGAGTCGAGAGAGTCCGGACGGAGGCCGAAGTCGACGAGACGGGTCCAGCCTATGTAGACGCGTGTGCCGTAAACTTGCTGCGTTCCACAGGGATTTAACATCTTCATTTGCAATCGCTCGTATTTTCATGGCAGCATCAGTCCTTGAGAAAGGGATGTCTTCTTGTATACCGTCTTCGTGCGCAGATCTAGCAGCTGCGTCGGCATGCTCGTTGCCCAATATGCCGCAGTGACTTGGAAGCATCCAAGGACATGACATCACGTTTCTATCTACGTATCTATCTATCTATCTAACCGCCTACGTCTGGGTGCTCTCGTGATCACCTCCTTAACTTGGGGTATACCAAAATTTGTATGAGAGGGTAAGATGTATTGAAGAATATGTCTGGCTGGTCATGACATAAAAATTGGGGGGACCCTTAAGCTTCGCCTTTAAGAGTTGAACGCGATAGCGATATCATGTCCCGAGTGCCTACTTCAACCACTTAGTGCATACTTGCTATGCACCCACTACGTGGTGTTAAGGGAATACGCGCAGTAAGGTGTGTGCCGTTTGTAATGGGTAGGTGGCTTTAAACTATGAAATCCTCATGATAGTCATATATTCTGACGCCCGACGGCAATGTACGCTTGTTCCACGCAATATTCCTGGGATATTGCTTGTTATATTGCGACGCCTATAAAAGGACGCTTGCGTTTGCGAAGCATGGAAGTTATTTTCACTGCATTTCCAAGCAGAGGAAGTTATTTTCACAGTATTTCCAAGCAGAGGCATGACTGTGTGGTAGAACACCTGCTTGCCACGCAGACGCGAAAATTTTTATAATTTATTTTATTTGCATCTTTCTCGATTTTTCGGTCACGGACAAGATGATGATCTTTCGCTCACAACCAACGACGCCGACACCGACGCCGACGCCGGAATTTCTGCGAAACAAGCTATTTAACGCTATCGCGTTAATAACATCAAAAATCCTGTCGCGTACGTCGTCAAACCCTTTCCAGCAGCGTAGCTCGGCACACTCACTCATGAGTGCACTCAACTCACACTCACTCACACTCATTTGAACGTGGTGAGTTGAGTATGAGTGAGTACGCATGAGTGTGAGTGGACATGAGTGTGAACGTGAGTGAGTACTTATGAGCGTGAGTGGAGGTGAGTGTGAACGTGAGTGAGTGCGAAGGCTGAAAAAATTGTGATGAGTGAGTTTGAGTGAGTACTCCCTTAAAGTGCCGACCTATGGAGCTCGGCACACTCACTCATGAGTGCACTCAACTCATACTCACTCACACTCATTTGAACGTGGTGAGTTGAGTATGAGTGAGTACTCATGAGTGTGAGTGGAGGTGAGTGTGAACGTGAGTGCGAAGGCTGAAAAAATTGTGGTGAGTGAGTTTGAGTGAGTACTCCCTTAAAGTGCCGACCTATGTCCAGCAGACACGTGTGGCACATGCCCGTATACCACGGGCCACGGTAAGCGGGTATGCGCCACAAGTGTTCCATAATTTATATCTACCCAGGAACGGCCAGGACAGACATTAGTCATTTAAATGCGAGAGCGTTAAGAAAAAAAACCGCCAGGCCTGCGCGGAACGCGCAGCACAGTCACAGCGAAAGCTGGAAGGGCGGCCTTTCTAGAGCCTTTTTTAAACACTCTTAGGGCGACTCCTACAAGCGCACTTCCATGGTACCCACTACGCCATAAATCATCATAATTTTTTGTAGTGGGGAAGCGTCTACTATACCAATATTCTTCATTCTTCGGAAAAGCGCGGTACCCGCTACACAATTGTAACGCATTATGTGCACTTTGTTGCTTCTGTGGCTGACGACGATGAAGAATTATGCCATTTTGTAATGGGTTGGAGCATTGAACGACCCACTCGTTACGCAATTCGAATTGTGTGACGCCTGGTTGTTACTTTACTGTTCTAAAACGCTTTACAACACACGTTAACGCGATTTCTTACACGACATGAAGCCTGCATAGGATCAGTTTGCGCCGCAGTTTCAAGCAGTGGCGTAGCTCAGTGGTAGAGTGCTGGGCTGCCACGCAGAGGACCCGGGTTCGATTCCCATTCTGTCATAGGTGATTTTTTATTTAGTTAGTTTTTTTTCTTATTTCGTGCGATATTGGTTACGGACACCGGCGGCGGCGGCGGACAACTACGGCGCAAAAACGACCCTTGTTGTGATCTCGTAACAGCTTTCGCTGTAAAACTGACGTCGGCAGCGTTGACCCTACGAATGCAAATAATAAATATCATGGTCCCAGCAGGAATCGAACCCAAGCAATCTGCGTGGCAATCAAGTATTCTACCACAGAGCCACGCCAGGCCTCGGAACTACTTTGGAAAAGGACCCCATGCAGGCGTAATGTTGGTGAAACATCAACTGTGGTTGCAGTGCTGGCTATCTAATTTTACAAACGTTGCATATCTACTCCTATGAGGCAGGCGTCATGTTGGGTTAACATCAATTGTATACTTAAGCGCCATCAACAGTAGTTGGTCCACGAAGGACAATCCAGGGCTACCATCCTCGCAAGCACAAGTGCTATATATCAGCTTACCGCTCCTGGTTTTGGTAATACCCATGTTTCTGTTGGCGTCGTTACACAGCTGTAAACAACGGGGTATATCAAACATATGTGACTGTTCAACATATGTATTGAAGCAGACTGAAAAGGAACACCGAAAAAGAAGAGAAATAGAAGTAAAGGGAAGACGAAGCAGTTTGAAAGAGTAATAAATGGCGGACGACACCTGTCTCGCCTAAGTTAAGCGATGGTGCTATTTATTTAACCTAGGACCACTACACAATTTTGGCGCAGCCGAAGGCGAACATGTGGATCAAGTTCTTCGTTGATCAGACCTCATCGCAGCAGGTCGTCTTCGCGGGCTTTCAGTTCAAGGCGAGCCAAGAACGGACCTTCCTCGTCATATGAGTTCAGCAGCCTTGACTGATGAAGTGATGAAGAAAGCTGCCGTGGGCCACGAGGATCTTCATCAGATGGAATCCGTGAAGGTGGATCTGAGTCTGCAGGCACTCGATGAACTTCTACTTCAACCTATGCGATGTCCACAACTCTCGCAAGAGTCTACTACAGAGAAGGTGAGCCTGTTCATAAAAATTATCGAAGAGCAGCAACGACAGATGATACAGCATATCATCTAATGAAAATGCTCGTTGATGGAGCGAACAGAGCTCCAATAATGCAAAAACTGGTGGAGCCGAATATTTTTGAAGAAAGTGCCCAAAGCCCTCAACAATGGATGTCTTTTTATGAATATGCAGCGCAAAAGAATAAGTGGCTATCAGATGATGATAAGATTCAAAACTTGCGTCGTCATCTTGATGGCACCGCGAAAAAAGTGGTATGACTTGCAGCTTCTTGACAAGACACCATTGTGTTGGGAGCAATGGAAAGCGAGTTTTTTCACTGCATTTGAAGTCAGTGCTACGCAAAGATGGGATGACGCCCTAACTTATCAATACAAATCTGGATCTCCCCTACAATATTACCTCGAGAAACGTCGTCTGCTACACGCAGCGGAGCCTAACCTCTCCTCGCAGACAGTCCTAGACCTCGTAATGCAAGGGTTATCTAAAGAGATTCGAAGAGAAATCGCGTCGACAGCTCCCAGGACCCTAGAAGAGCTTCTGCAGTGCCTGAAGAATTTGTTACCGATGGTAGAAAAGGAACAAGAAGGGCCGCCATGGGAAAGAAAACCTCTCTCTAATAGACATGACGTGTGTAAGATTAACGCGTACTTACCTACAAGTCAGCATGCACGTAGCTGTATGGACATTCCATGCCAATGTGTGGGTCCCGACGAGGACAGCGTTGAAAGCCCCTACAGCACTGCCTATGACCCAGCTCTCCACCATTTGCTGCCCGAACTTAGCAAAAGCGATCAAAATCACATCAATAGCGGTCGTGAGATGGTGTATTTGATATCGTCAAGCCTGCCCTATATACCAGTGAATATTGATGGTGTCGAAATGAACGCACTGGTGGATAGTGGAGCTTCGGTGTCCATCCTTAATAAGGAGCGACTCGACATCAGTCGTTTGCATGCTGGTAGAGCCATCCGAGTACAAGGATATGATGGCTCGGTGAGCTCACATAACGAGTGGGCGTCCGTAGTCATTGAATTCCAAGGACATTCTGTCACCAGCACTGTGTTGGCAATGCCGAATGTGACGTACGACTTTCTGCTATCACGCCCTGACATGAAGAAGCTCAAGATTAACCTTTACTGGAATGACAAAGTGCTCGTTGAAGATGAGTCACGAAGGGAGACTAAGGATCCAACACCTCGCCCATTACGAGTCGTTCATTGCGAAGAAGACATCAAAACCATGTACCCTGAGCTCGTCTGCGTTGGGAGCTACCCTCCAGAAATGAAGTCTCATCAAGTGCCCTTTGAAATCGCTGATAAAACCGTGGTACGAAGAGCACCATATAATATGTCAAGAGAAAAGAAGACATGGCTGAAGAAAGAGTTGCAGGCAATGTTGGACGCAAATATAATTCGACCCTCTGTCTCACCCTTTGCTTCGCCTATCACTATCGCTCCGAAGGAAGATGGAACATTCCGTCTTTGTACAGATTATAGGGCACTCAACCAACAAACGGAGCTTATACCATTTCCCATGCCCATGATAGATACGATTATTGACGAAACTGGTGGATGTCGCTGGTTTTCTCGCATTGACTTATGCAAGGGTTTCTGGCAAATTCCTTTGACCGAGGATACCAAGAAGTACACCGCCTTTGTCCCACCATTTGACTTGTTTGAATACAACCACCTGCCATTTGGATGGAAGAACTCTTCGGCCTGGTTCCAAAAGATAATGAATGATATACTGAAGCCCTACCTCGGAATCTTTTGTAATGTCTACATAGATGATATACTCATTTTTTCAAAGACCGAAAAAGAGCATCAAAGTCACCTTTCTCAGGTCCTGAGTGCTCTCAGCCTAGCTCAGCTGAAAGTGAACTTCAAGAAGAGTGCATTTTTTCAAGACAAAGTTGTTTTCCTCGGCAGAGACTTTGACGGGACAACAAAAAGCACGAAGCAGGACTCAGTTGAAAGGATTTCCAAGTTGGTGAAGCCATACGATGTCCACTCTCTGCGAGTATTTCTTGGCCTAGCTGGTCATTTCAGGGCTTTCATCAAGGACTATGCAGTAAAGACCAGGTGTCTCACACGTTTAATGCAAAAAGACGTCCCTTTCCTATGGAGTGTGGAGTGTGAAAAAGCTTACAACGAACTAGTGCAACTGATATCATCTGATTCGATTCTTCGTATACCGGACTTCTCCATGCCTTTTGTGCTTAATACCGACGCGTCGCATTACGCAACGGGTGCAGTTCTTTATCACAACTACCTGATCATCAGAAGCACCACGCAGTCGGGTTCTACAGCTATACTTTAAAGCCTGCAGAAGTTAATTATACCGCCACTGAAAAAGAAGCACTGGCTGTTCTAAAAGCTGTACAGTATTTTCGTACTTATCTGGAAGGTGCGAAATTCACCCTATTTACCGATCAAGAAGCTTTGACTCATCTCCTAAACATGGCACAACCAAAGGGACGAATCGCTATATGGGTGAACTATCTACAACAATTTGACTTTGACATATCACATCGCCCTGGTCCGCTGCTAACAGATGCAGATGCATTATCCAGATTACTGGTTCAAAAGACAAGCGAACAACCTGAAGGAATAAATTGCATCAAGTTATGGGAAGGAACCGAGGAAATGAATTTTGTTGACGGGAAATGATCAGGTAACATCGACAATCGTTCCCAAGATACTTCGTCTATATCACGATATCCCAGAGTCTGGGGGGGGCATGACGGCTTCGGGCGCACCTACAACAAGCTCCTGAAAAGATTTACTTGGCCAAGTATGACTGAGGACGTGAGAGACTATATTCGCACGTGCCATCCATGCCAAGTGCACAAAGTGAAGTTTAAACAGGCAACAGATGTGATGATAACGCCGAAATACTCCAACGTCCCCTTTGAAGTGGTTCACTTAGATTTTGCTGAAGTGAAAAAGAAGGGCGAAGGTACCAAGAAAACACAGGCATTCCTGCTCGGTATAGACGAATGCACTCGAATGGTAATGACCAAGGCAGGAAGAGAAGACGCCAACAGCGTTATTGCTTTCCTTCGAGCAGAATGTTTCAGGTGCACCAAGACCATAGTGTGCGACAATGGCCCTGCCTTTCGAAGTGCGAAGCTGGCTAAGTGGGCACAAGACCGTGGCATGACTATAAAATTTTGCTCGCCATACCACCCTGCAGCAAATGGCCTCGCTGAACGTGCTATTCGGGATATTAAGCAATACTTAAAAATGTACCCCAGGTTTCTAGGTGGCTGGAAATGCTGCCTAGAGGCTGCTACCAGACATCACAACCGCTCGTACACCAGCAGCTTAGGATGTAGTCCTCTGTTTGCTGCCTCTGGAGTGGTCCCTACCTTCCCCGCTGACCGCGAGCTTGGCCTACTTGAAAAGCTCGTTCTCAAAGAAGCCAAGAAAAGCGAGAGCCAAGGAGACTCCTATAGACCGCGCATGAAGAGGAACTTTGACAAGAGACGCAACAGTGACATTCCAGATACACAAGTTGAAGACTTGCTTCTAATCCGGAAAGGAATTCGTACTGCCAATGATCAGTTTTATGGACCGTTTCCGGTAGCTAAAACAGCATCTCAGAACGGCGTCCTCAAGACAGTTTGGTACCTAGGATCATCGGGTCAAACTGAATGCGCTTCCATTGGTAATGTGTTTAAATACTACACCAGGAGGTGTAAGCAAAAGAAGCCGGGGAGGGTGAAGCAGACTGAAAAGGAACACTGAAGAAGAAGAGAAATAGAAGTAAAGGGAAGACGAAGAAGTTTGAAAGAGTAATAAATGGCGGACGACACCTGTCTCGCCTAAGTTAAGCGATGGTGCTATTTATTTAACCTAGGACCGCTACATGTATGTGCGTACAACATTTGTACATATCATTAGTGCCATTTCATAACGTTTCGCTCAGTAAAAATATTACAGCCCAGTCACGTTGCCTCCGCATGCTTCGCATAACATCGATTCCCATGGCACTTGGGATCTGCCAGTTCTTTTGCTTCCCTCTCTTCTGGACTCTTTTAATCCCATTACCCTTCCCTATAGAGAGTAGCCTGCCAGTGTTATATAGGTGCAGGCAAAAATCCCTGTTTTTCCAATAAAGAGTTTCTCTCTCTCTTCTTGCTCTGTATAACATTTCGAATTCATTGCTGCGCCGTGGTGACTTGTACAGACAGCCACGCATGTGTAGTAGCATTGGGCACATGGTATCAGATTGTGCACGAACAGACAGCAGTGCGTGAACCGGTATATATAGCTCACAGTGACCACCAGCCAATGTATTAGAAAGGTGCCTGAAACTGAAGAGGAATTTAAAAAAATTAACACGTCTACGCAGCACAGTCGCGGCGCGGCGTAAGCTCGAGAAGTTGCCTTCTAAGAGCCTGTTAAGCTATCTTAGGGAGCCTGCTGTAAGCACAGAGCATAAAGGTTGTGTTTTACTGAGAACACTTTGATAGGAATACTGTAAGGCGTGGAATGTGATACCCAAAATGCTTTGGGTAATGCTCACCACAATTCTGTAAGCTAATGCGCATATGCGTAGCTGCGCGCTTTTCAGAGTGTGTACCGTCCGGGAAAACCGGGATGCTCAGAGATTTGTGACAGTCTTTTAAAGCTCAGGCAAAACTCAGGGAAATTGTGCTCCATTCAGGGAAATTGGCTGTAGCTTTATTTAAAGGGGTCATGAAGCACCCCTCGAGCTTGTTGAAAAAACACATCCTGCCGAAAGCTGACCCGGCTATGAACTGCTCAGCCAAATATTACAGCCGTGCGCGTCGCGTAAAGGCTACAACCGGAGCGCGAAGTTGCTGTTTTCTCAAGCACCCCCTTTTCAAACAGAGGCCGGTTCTCACACTGGTCGGTGGGCGGGCGTCTGTCATCGGACGTCCGGTTTCTGACATCGGACGTCGCAAAAGATCGTTGGTCAATAGCCGACATAAATAGAGAGCGCTGTTTGGACGAGACGCGCTTATTCCCGTTGACACTGTGCATAACAGTTGTTGTAGGTAAATAAACAGGCTGAAATATGTAAGCACTTCCTTGCCAGTTTTAAAAAAGACGACTCACTTCCGGTAGAGGCCAACTGTCGTCTGCTGAACTCAGCGCACCCGCGTATACGTTCGTGCGAGCGCGCATGGAAGTTTGCTTGGACGTTGAATGCAGCTCACATCTGCGGATACGCTAACATGTTTTTCGGCAAAACGTGCCAGATGGACGTTCTTATCCTGGGCAGCACATAGGAAACGAGTTATCTATTTTCTGTTAGGTTGGCG
Organism: Rhipicephalus appendiculatus; assembly: GCA_030522465.1. Taxonomy (NCBI): domain Eukaryota; kingdom Metazoa; phylum Arthropoda; class Arachnida; order Ixodida; family Ixodidae; genus Rhipicephalus; species Rhipicephalus appendiculatus. The sequence goes on from JALIZH010001273.1 coordinate 274,757, forward strand.
CTAGCACTGAGAGAAGGAAATCTGCATTTCTAAACAAGGTGATGAAAAAACAGGACAGCGGAATCAAGAATAAATTCGAAACGCAATTCTCCATCTTTGACGTGTAGTGTAGCTGGTAGCGTCTCGGCTTCACATTGCAGTACCCGTCGACGGTCTTGGTTAGAGCCTTGGTTACTCGCCATTTTTTTTTTAAATGCGAAGCATTTCTTAGCGAACTTCGGCGACTTTGAGCGTATCTATCTATCTATCTATCTATCTATCTAGCCGCCTACGACTTTGTGCTCTCCTGGCCGTATCGTTAATGGGATTTTTACCAAATTTGGTATGGCATAACATGACTGTATGACGAATATAAATGGCTGGTCATATCATGAAAATCATGACTAACTTGTCATGAAAAGTATGATTTACATGCCATGCTCATGGCGCGCTCGCGGCCGTTTCGTTAGCTTGATATACATCAAATTTGCGATTGAGTGACGTGACTGTATGACGAACATAAATGACACGTGGTAACATGCAAATAATGACGTGCATGTCATGAACAACATGATTTACATGCCACGCTCATGGCGCGCTCACGGCCGTTTCGTTAGCTTGATATACACCATACTTGGCATTGAGTGACGTGACTGTATGACGAACATAAATGACAAGTGGTAATATGGAAATCATGACATGTCATGTGCAACATGACTTGCATGCCATGCTCATGACACTCTCGTGGCCGTTTCGCTAGCTTGATATACACCAAGTTTGGTATTGAGGGACGTGACTGTATGACGAGCATAAATGACAGGTGGTAATATGGAAATCATGACCTGCATGTCATATACAACATGATTTACATGCCACGCTCATGGCGCGCTGACGGCCGTTTCGCTAGCTTGATATAGACCAAATTTGATATTGCGTGACGTGACGGTATGACGAACATAAATGCCAACTAGTAATATGAAAATGATGACATGTCATGTGCAACATGACTTGCATGCCAAACTCATGGTAATCCCGTGGCCGTTTCGCTAGCTTGATATACACCAAATTTGGTATTCAGCGACGTGATTGTATGACGAGGATAAATGACAAGTCGTAATATGCAAATCATGACATGTCGTGTGCAACATGACTTGCATGCCACGCTCATGACACTCTTGTGGCCGTTTCGCCAGCTTGATATACACCAAAGTTTAAGGTGAAAGCCTTTAATGCCTCCTGCTCACGTCCACCCGTCCGTCCGGTCGTCCTTCCGGTCGTCCTTCCGTCCGTCCGTCCGTCCGTCCCTCCAACCGTGCCCTGGCACAGTGCCAGGTGGGCGCCGGGGCGCGCAAACGGACGCGGGTTGCGTTGGACTCCACAGCGCTCGCGCTTTGCTTGCGTAGTGTCGCTGTGCCCAGCGTCTCTAATCATGCAAGGAGGGAGACGCGCGCATCGTGTTCCATTCTCACCGACCCCGTTTCAGTGGCCACAGGCGTTCGAGGAACACACTTTGGAATTGACAAAGTGTTTGTCAATTTATACGCTGGAACGCGGACGTCGTCTGCACGATGTGCAGAGCGCGAGAATACGAACGCATGCGAAACGGAGGAAGATTGGTCGCGCGTCTCACTGCGATTCGAGGTAAAAAATTAAGCGAACCTAAGGGCCAGGTGGTAACATGAAAATCTTGGCATGCATGTCATCTACAACGCCATTTACATGCCACGCTCATGGTGCGCTTGCGTCCAGTTCGCTAGCTTTATATACACCAAAATTTGTATTGCGTGACGTGAATTTGTGACGAACACAAATGACAGGTCCTACCATGTAAATAATGACATGCATATTATGTACAGCATGATTTGCCCCTTGCTGGCTGCTTCGCATCACATCGATTCCCACAGTGCGTGGGATCTGCCGGTTTTTTTTTAAATGCGAAGCATTTCTTAGCGAACTTCGGCGACTTTGAGCGTATCTATCTATCTATCTATCTATCTAGCCGCCTACGACTTTGTGCTCTCCTGGCCGTATCGTTAATGGGATTTTTACCAAATTTGGTATGGCATAACATGACTGTATGACGAATATAAATGGCTGGTCATATCATGAAAATCATGACTAACTTGTCATGAAAAGTATGATTTACATGCCATGCTCATGGCGCGCTCGCGGCCGTTTCGTTAGCTTGATATACATCAAATTTGCGATTGAGTGACGTGACTGTATGACGAACATAAATGACACGTGGTAACATGCAAATAATGACGTGCATGTCATGAACAACATGATTTACATGCCACGCTCATGGCGCGCTCACGGCCGTTTCGTTAGCTTGATATACACCATACTTGGCATTGAGTGACGTGACTGTATGACGAACATAAATGACAAGTGGTAATATGGAAATCATGACATGTCATGTGCAACATGACTTGCATGCCATGCTCATGACACTCTCGTGGCCGTTTCGCTAGCTTGATATACACCAAGTTTGGTATTGAGGGACGTGACTGTATGACGAGCATAAATGACAGGTGGTAATATGGAAATCATGACCTGCATGTCATATACAACATGATTTACATGCCACGCTCATGGCGCGCTGACGGCCGTTTCGCTAGCTTGATATAGACCAAATTTGATATTGCGTGACGTGACGGTATGACGAACATAAATGCCAACTAGTAATATGAAAATGATGACATGTCATGTGCAACATGACTTGCATGCCAAACTCATGGTAATCCCGTGGCCGTTTCGCTAGCTTGATATACACCAAATTTGGTATTCAGCGACGTGATTGTATGACGAGGATAAATGACAAGTCGTAATATGCAAATCATGACATGTCGTGTGCAACATGACTTGCATGCCACGCTCATGACACTCTTGTGGCCGTTTCGCCAGCTTGATATACACCAAAGTTTAAGGTGAAAGCCTTTAATGCCTCCTGCTCACGTCCACCCGTCCGTCCGGTCGTCCTTCCGGTCGTCCTTCCGTCCGTCCGTCCGTCCGTCCCTCCAACCGTGCCCTGGCACAGTGCCAGGTGGGCGCCGGGGCGCGCAAACGGACGCGGGTTGCGTTGGACTCCACAGCGCTCGCGCTTTGCTTGCGTAGTGTCGCTGTGCCCAGCGTCTCTAATCATGCAAGGAGGGAGACGCGCGCATCGTGTTCCATTCTCACCGACCCCGTTTCAGTGGCCACAGGCGTTCGAGGAACACACTTTGGAATTGACAAAGTGTTTGTCAATTTATACGCTGGAACGCGGACGTCGTCTGCACGATGTGCAGAGCGCGAGAATACGAACGCATGCGAAACGGAGGAAGATTGGTCGCGCGTCTCACTGCGATTCGAGGTAAAAAATTAAGCGAACCTAAGGGCCAGGTGGTAACATGAAAATCTTGGCATGCATGTCATCTACAACGCCATTTACATGCCACGCTCATGGTGCGCTTGCGTCCAGTTCGCTAGCTTTATATACACCAAAATTTGTATTGCGTGACGTGAATTTGTGACGAACACAAATGACAGGTCCTACCATGTAAATAATGACATGCATATTATGTACAGCATGATTTGCCCCTTGCTGGCTGCTTCGCATCACATCGATTCCCACAGTGCGTGGGATCTGCCGGTTTTTTTACTCCGTTTCTTTTTTTTTTTTTTTTTGTCGTGGTGCTTGTGTTTTTATCAGAATTACGTCTGGCCCTGGTCAGAATTTTCAAAAGCAATTTAAAAGCCCGATTTCGGCCCAAAACGGGTGTGCCGCGCGCCGGCGTCAAGCGTGCGTCGTGCACTGTGCCAGCCTCCCAGTACTCTGCGCTACACTGTTCAAATGATTCTGTATGGCAGTGGGACAGCACCACTGGGTTTTCCAATAGGGTAGCGTGTAATGAGCGCATGCATCGTGGATACTTGCGCCCGTGTGGAGGCGTGAGCGCATCTGCCGATTTATGCGACGCCGATGCTGTTGATGCTACACCAGTGGCACCTTGCATAGAGGATCCGCCGCCGCGGAATGAGACACGGAAAGCCTGCAATGTAGCCACCTATAGGGCCAACGCATGGTGACAGCGAAGGATCACGCGCAGCCTGCCTTTCGACTTCATTTTGTAGGGGAGCTAACAAAAATCGTCGAATCATACCTCACAGTATATTTCCTAGTCTTGGCTGTAGCTTTTGCGTAAATAGCACCGGAACAGCAGTAACCGAAGGTCCCAACACTGCAACCAACCAATCGGTAGCGCAGTGCGGCACTCTGCTGCGCACATACCCACGCCGCTGTGTAAAAGGAACTCTTCATACCCGGATAGTCCACAGTGGGTTAGCCTGGACGTGACATTCAACAGCCACGTTGTTGTAAAACGCCTTACCGGTTATATCAGCGCAATTACGACCAACTAACCGTCAGATCGAGAGAGCACTGCGCTGCACGATTGCAAGCGAAGAGGGGCTGGGCCCGCATCCACTCTTTGCATATGAGCGTGAGATAGCTATTAGCGCAGCCGCTCTGCCAAACATTTTTACTAATACGGCTTGGGCCGCTGCATCAAGGGAAAAGGCGCAGGAAATGTCTTCGCGAGAAGTTCGTTTGCAAAGGCTGCTACGTGACGCAATGCATGAGCAGTATGCGGGAAAATGGGATATTAGCGGTTGACTCTGACGACCGTGGCATGATCTGAGACTCGAGATAATAGTCGAGCTCAAGTTCAAGTTCAAGTTTATTCAACATCAACGATATTAGTTTACAGAAAAGCGCATACAAAACTGGTAATACACAAGGAGCCCCAAAGTTAAAAACTGTCGGGGGGGGCTCCCACACATGATGTGAACGGGAAAGAAGATGTACATCAATCAGTGGTTACATTATCTTCGGTAGAAAGAAAAATGAACAGCGCGAAAAAAAAAATCCGAAAGCAAAAATGCGTATATGTGTAACAGACAAAAAGAAAAAGGTAACATTGAAAAAGAATCGCAAATTACAATACAAAACAAAACAGCAATATAACATGTACCAAACAAAAATCAGTTTGCTAGGATGAGAACAGTTGTTGCAAAAAGTATTCATTTACTTGGTTTTTCAATGCATGTACCGTGGTTGATGATTTAATGATGTAAGGAAGGGAATTCCACAGCTTGAGTCTCGTAAACGTGGTGGTGAACCTACCGTAGTTCGTGCGAACCTTAGGCAGAAGACGATTATCAAGCTGAGAAAACGTAGTAACGTTGTTATTTACAAAGTTTTCCACGACAATGCCATCAATATGTACAATATCACGAAAAAGCATATACATCACAATTGATAACTTCAGCTGAAAGAGGCGATGAAGAGGATGGATATTTAAATTGTGATAAAGTGTAGTTGCATTGGTTAAGAAATGGCTGAATGTCATGAGACGAAGTGCTTGATTTTGCATGCGTTGAAGTTGGCAGAGGTGGGTGAAACATGTGTTGCCCCAAGCTGATATGCAATAAGATAGATGGCTATGAATATGCGCGTGATAAAGGGAATGGATAATGTGTGGCTGAAAATATGAACGAGTTTTGATTATGGCGCGTATTCCAAAGGTTATCTTGCGAATGAGTGATTAAGCATGAAGATTGAACTTCATATGCCTGTCGAGAACTACACCAAGAAACTTTGTGCTATCAGACATTGGTATTAAGTTATCGTCCAGACGTACAGATATAGATTTTGAAAGTACTGTCGGTTGGGAATGAAAGACCATGAAAACGGATTTTCGATGGATTAATTCTTAACATGTTCTTTCGACACCATGAACTTATGTTATGTAGATCAACGTTAATTTTTTGTTGTCGGTCATCGATATCTTTAGCGCAAGTAAAAATGGTCGTGTCATCTGCATATAAGATACAGTCCGCAGCAGTCAAAATATTAGGTAGATCATTAATAAATAGCAAAAAGAGCAGCGGGCCAAGGATCGAGCCCTGAGGAACACCTTGATTTACTTTCTTAGCAGCTGAAACTTTACCGTCAATCTGAACAACTTGAGTACGATTAGATAAATAGCTTGAAATAAATTGAAGTGGTGGCCTGTTATGCCATACGATTCAAGTTTATATATAAGAATGTTGTGATTAATCGTATCAAACGCTTTTGTTAAATCTATAAATACGCCACCAACCAAAAAGCCTTGGTCGATTGCCTTTTTTATTTCATCGGTGAGGGTTAGGAGCGCAAGCTCAGTGGAATAGCCAGGCCGAAAGCCATATTGTTTAGATGATAATAGACTGAACTTCGTAAGATAGGACACTAATCGTGTATGCATAAGACGCTCAATTATCTTGCTAAAAAATGGCAGAATACAAATGGGCCTGTAGTTACTGAGGAGTTCACGATCACCTTTTTTGTGAACAGGTGTTATTCTACCAACTTTTAGGGAATCGGGAAACACGCCTTCTTTAAACATCTTGTTAACAATATCTGCAATGATAGAAGATAGCTCACTAGAAACTAACTTGATGTGAGATGGGTGAACAGAGTCAAGACCAGGTGCCGTAGACCTGAGCGATGATATAACATGAAGAACTTCATCTGCACTCGTAGGCCGCAAGTAGAAAGAATGAGGCTGACGGGGCAAGGTTGGTAATGGGGGGTAATAGATACAAAGGTTGGTAATGGATACAAAACAACCGCTGCAACTCGCCTGCCGTGCACTTGCCGTGGCATCACGGTCATTTCAGTACAAACTCTTAATTTTCGCGGCACCCTTGTCAATGTCTGTAAATCGATTGACTAAAAGTATTACTCGATGAAATCGATTAAATTAAATTTGAACAGCCATGACAATCAACCGCTTTACGGGACACTTTATCGATTAATCGATTAATAATTTATCGATTTTACCACCACTGCGCGCACGTGTGACTCGTGGCGTCACGCCATGGGGTCCACTACGGTGTCAGGCGAAGGTTTAACGGCTGCTTCCCGGCGCTTGGTGGTTCAGCCTCGCCATGGCTAGCGCGCCGGCTGGGCCGTCTGTGCGTGTGCTTCAGCGCAAGCGACAAGCTGAATCCTATCTTGTTGTAGCTATAGCTGGACGGCAGGCTGCGAAATCTGCAGAAGACTTTTCTGCTGGAACACCGGAGCAAAGGGAGATCACATTCGCGCGTTAGAGAAAAGCTTACCAAGCGCGGATGCGCGCCAAGATCGAAAATACAGCAGCTGCCGCCATCGTTCAGCAGCACGAACAACCAGCAGGAGGAGAAGCGTAGCATTAAGTAAACACTGCGTGCATAGTCTTTGCTTAGCGAAGTCAGACATACCTTTAGCTGTGATAACTAGATTTACAAGACTTAAATCTAAGCCACTTCTTGCTTTCAGCGCTCTTCTAGTTCCGTTCATAAACAATCGAAAATGCTGCACTTCTTTATGAGATATCTGTTGTACACTCTTGTATATTTTCTTCGTTTGCAGAGCCCCTGCCAAGGTCGGTGTATCCCGCACAGAAACAGGCCGCAAGCATAGGGACGTGACATCTTCGCAGTGTGGCGTGTGCGAAAAAGTCTTCAACTGCAGATGGCGACTTCGAGCGCACTTGTCGATTCACGCTGGTGAAAAGCGGTACGCTTGTAATCAGTGTGACAGGAAGTACGCCCGGAAAGACGCCCTCGTCATCCACAATCGCACGCACACAGGCGAAAGGCCCTACGAATGTCAGTCGTGCCCCGCCTCATTCACGAGCAGTACGACTCTAAAAAGGCATATGATGACCCACACTGGCGAACGACCGCATCAGTGTGATGCTTGTGGAAAGAAATTCGCCTCGAAGTCGAAGCTTCTGTGCCACACGCTGACGCATTCCGGGGAAGAAGAGGTTTGGCTGCGATGTGTGCGGTCGAAAATTCTCCACGAGGTATACCCTCAAGTGCCATACCCGTATACACACTGGTGAGAAGCCGTACGTGTGCCGCATATGCCATGCTACATTCACACGCTTGAACGCCCTGAAATCCCACTCCCTTACCCACGCTGGTCAGCCACCCCACTGGTGCAACATATGCGGGAAGGGTTTGACTGCAGATGAGGTCCTTTCGCATCACAAGCTTATTCACTCGGCGATCGAAAAGTTCAGTTGCCAGTTCTGTAGTCGCACATTTAGTTTTAAACTAGCACTAACGCAGCACACGCGCACGCACACAGGCGAGAAGCCGTATATCTGCCACCTGTGTCCTGCAGCATTTGCGCGGAAGAACGCACTAAAACAGCACGTGTTTACACACACTGGTGAGCGACCACATAGGTGCGGCACATGCGGCAAGAGATTCACTAACCACTCGAACCTCTGGCGTCATAAGCTTCTTCACTCTGGGATGAAGAAGTTTGCTTGTCAGTTCTGCAGTCGCCACTTTCATTATAAACAGTCGCTAACAAGTCACATCCGCACGCACACAGGCGAGAAGCCGTATCTCTGCCATCTATGCCCTGCCGCGTTTGCGCACAAGAATTCACTTAAAGGGCATGTTTTAACACACACAGGTGAACGACCACACAGTTGCGGCGTATGCGGGAAGACTTTCGCTGCAAAACAGAGCCTTTTGCAGCACAAACTTATTCACACAGGTGAACGACCTCACAGTTGCAGCGTATGCCGGGAAGACTTTCGCTGCAAAACAGGGCCTTTCGCAGCACAAGCTTATTCACACGGAGGTGAAAAAGTTTAGTTGTCAGTACTGCAGCCGAAAATTTAATTTTAAACTGGCACTAACTCAGCACACTCGCACCCATACAGGCGAGAAGCCACATGTCTGCCACCTGTGTCCTGCAGCATTCACGGTCAAGAGTTCGTTAAAGGCGCATATTTTAAACCACACGGGTGAACGGCCTCACAGCTGCAACATATGCGGGAAGAGCTTCACTACAACCTCGGGCCTTTCTCAACACAAGGTTACTCATTCAGCCGTGAAAAGGTTTAGTTGTCAATTCTGCAACCGCAAGTGCACAACTAAACAAGGAATAACAACGCACACCCGCACGCATACTGGTGAGAAGCCATATGTTTGCCACTTGTGTCCGGCGGCGTTTGCGTACAGGTATTCACTGAAAGGGCATGTCTTAACCCACACGGGTGAGCGGCCACACAAGTGCAACATATGCGCAAAGACTTTCACTAAAATCTCGAACCTTTCGGCTCATAAGCTCGTTCACTCTGAGATAAAAAAGTTCGGTTGCCAGTTCTGTAGTCGCACGTTTAGGTATAAAAATACATTAATGACGCACACCCGCACGCACACAGGTGAGAAGCCGTATCTTTGCCACTTGTGCCCTGCTGCATTTGCACGCACTAATGTGCTAAAAGCGCATATTTTAACCCACACTGGGGAGCGACCTTACAAGTGCAATGTATGTGGCAAGAGCTTCATCAGTACAGGCAACCTGTGGGGCCACAAGCGCATTCATTCTACCAATAAATAAACTAGACTGTCGCTTATGCACAGCTTCCCTTAGAAATAACTCAAAGCTCACGCCTACATGCACTCTTCTTAAACCATACTTGAGTCTTTCGTACTCAACTGTATTCGTATCCAAGTTATTGGTGTAAAAAACGACATAGTAATCCACAGCGGTGTGCAAGAACATGGCTACCGTTTGTAGCCATTGAACCTGCTTTCAGTGGCAAAGAAGTCGCTGTGACATCCCACCACGTTTGTAGAATTCTAACTCCGTTTTAGGCCCCAAACGTGCGCTAGAAAATTTGCTAGTAGCATTAACTCTCGTGTACTCATCTTGACAGCTGCAAAACCAACTTTATGCCCAAATTTATTTTTACCGAATCTACCATTTCAACGAGACAGGCTAAAAACCGCCTGGGTGCACTGTATGCGGATGAGGATTTGTAACCAGATCTACAAGTTGTTCATAGCAGTTGTTCAAGGTCAACATGTCCGGGGTGAAGCGCTTTTGTGTCCCGTATGTGGTCGAAAAACTTAGTCGCAAACCATTCTAGGCATATATTTTTAATACCACCGGTTAGACTCACTTGAGTATTACTTTCTTGCAACAGTCAGACTCAATGATACACACGAAAGCAGATGTCGCTACTTGCTTTCTCGTGCGCGTGGATGTATTATCGGTGTGCAAATAATTCTCGTTGAAAAGTATACCTGATACTATTCGCGTTAAAATAGAGAAAAACTACTTCTTCATCCAATGATGCCAAGCCATTTACTCATGCATAACCATTTTCAAAATTACATCCGCGAACATGCTCATAACACCACAACTTGTGCTGTTAGAACCGCAGGGCAGTTTTGCAGCGTTGCATTTTTAGCAACGAATCGCTAATAGTTTTCGCCTTGAAAGGTTCACAGAGTGCGTCGGTACCGAATTATATTCTCTAGAGCCGGCCCATATAGCCTCCAGAGATGCAGCAGAAAACGCCGCGCATGTGTGAACTCGATTGAGGAGTGTCGGCCACTATCTCACATTTCGCATAACATTTCGCACGTGGTCAGTGCGATGTTGGCAAGTCTTTTGGCAAGTCAAGCTTTTTACCTCAACGTGTGTGCGCAATCTTTTTTTTTTTTGTAGATACGTTCCTGGGTTTGTTATATAAAATCTCAAGGTGCACCATAAAGGTCTCCGCTGATCACAACACCCCATGTGCCTGCTCTCGACTGTTTTTATACGTGACCTGTAATCTGAGAGAATAAAGCATTCCGTCTGTTTGCCCAAATTCCTCCAGAATTCTGTTTCGTGGGCGAGTTGTAAATGTATTTTTTTAAAAGGTAGCGCTTGTGAACACTAATTACAGAAAGGCACACGGGCAAGCGCTTCCGTCTGTGTGTCCGTGCGCCTTCTTGTAGTCCCTGTTCACACGCACTACCTTTTTCAAACTGAATTTCTGTGTTTGGGCTGCCCATATCTGTCGACTTGTTGACCCAGGTGAAAAGAACAGTTTGAAATGAGCCGGAAAATAGGTTACTTATTAGCCCTGTGCAATGTCGAGATCGTATGCCCTGCGAAACGATCCACATTCATGCGATTCAAATTCACTAAATGGGTACAACAGTGACACAACTTATCGATGTATGCTGTTAAATGATCATTTCTCAGCTTCAATGGTTTACAAAAAAAAAATCAATCTCAAAGGGTCCGCTTTGAATTTCGCGCCAACGTCTGCGCACATGAGGATCAGTGTGGCATCCCTGGTTTCAGTTTTTTTTTTTAATGCGAAGCATTTCTTAGCGAACTTCGGCGACTTTTGAGCGTATCTATCTATCTATCTATCTATCTATCTATCTATCTATCTATCTATCTATCTATCTATCTATCTATCTATCTATCTATCTATCTATCTATCTATCTATCTAGCCTCCTACGACTTTGTGCTCTCCTGCCTGTATCGTTAATGGCATTTACACCAAAATTGGTGGGGCATAACATGACTGTATGACAAACATGAATCACTGATCACATCGTGAAAATCATGAATAACTTGTCATGAAAAGTATCATTTACACGCCATCGCCATAGGTGCTCCTGAGGCAGTTTTTTCTTAACTTGATATATCCAAAAATTGGTACGATGACACATTTCTGCATGACCAACATAAATGACAGGTGGTAATATGAAAATCATGACCTGCATGCCATGTACAACATGATTTACATGCCACGCTCATGGCGCGCTGATGGCCGTTTCGCTAGCTTAATATACACCAAATTTGGTGTTGAGTGACGTGACGGATGACGAGCATAAATGACAAGTGGTAATATCGAAATCATGACATGTGATGTGCAACATGACTTGCATGCTACGCTCATGGTACTCCCGTGGCCGCTTCGCTAGCTTGATATACACCTAATTTGGTATTGAGTAACGTGATTGTATGACGAGCATTATTGACAAGTGGTAATACGGAAATCATGACATGTCATGTGTAACATGACTTGCATGCCACGCTCATGACACTCTCGTGGCCGTTTCGCTAGTTTGATATACACCAAATTTCGGATTGAGTGATGTGACTGTATGACAATCATAAATGACAAGTGGTAATATAAAAATCATGACATGTCAAGTGCAACATGACTTGCATGCCACGCTCATGCCACTCTCGTGGCCGTTTCGCTAGCTTGATGTACACCAAATTTTTAAGGCGGAAGCCTTTAATGTCTCATGCTCACGTCCGATCGTCCCGTCGTCCGTCCGTCCGTCCCTCCAGCCATGCCTTGGCACGGTGCCAGGTGGGCGCTGGGGCGCGCAAACGGACGCTGGCCGTGTTGGACTCTACAGCGCTCGCGTTTTGTTTGCGTAGCGTCGCTGAGTCCGGTGTCTCTAATCATGCAAGGAGGGAGACGCGCGCATCACGTTCCATTGTGACCGACCCCGTCTCAGTGGGCACAATGCGTTCGAGGAACACACTTTGGAATTGACAAAATGTCCGTCAATTTAAACGCTGGAACGCGGATGGCGTCTGCACGATGCGCAAGGTGCGAGAATACGAACGCAAGCGAAACGGAGGCAGATTGGTCTCGCGTCTCGCTGCGATTCGAAGGAAAAAATTAGGCGAACATAAGTGGCAGGTGGTAACATGAAAATCTTGGCATCCATGTCATCTAGAATGCCATTTATATGCCACGCTCATGGTGCGCTTGCGTCCAGTTCGCTAGCTTGATATGCACCAAAATTTGTATTGCGTGACGTGACTGTATGATGAACACAAATGACAGGTCCTAACATGTAAATAATGACATGCATATATGTACAGCATGATTTGCTTCTTGCTGGCTGCTTCGCATTACATCGAATTCCCACAGTGCGTGGGATCTGCCGTCTTTTTTTTTTTTTTTTTTGTTCTTTTGGCCAGATTGCTGCGACAGAATTTCCTGAGGAATCGGACATAAAATCTCCGGAATCGGGAAGTTCAATGTACTTTTTCTTTTTCAAACCGTGAACTACGTAGCTGAGTTTGAGACTGAAAGGGGTCACGAAGCACCCCTCGGGCTTGTTGAAAAAACATCCTGCGGCTGAGCAGGATGTTTTTTGGCTGCGCAGTTCACAGACAAGCTGTGATCTGCTCAGCCAAATATTGCAGCCGTGCGCGCCGCGTAAAGGCTACAAGCGGAGCAGAAGTTTCTGTTTTCTCAAGTGCCCACTTTCAAACGGAGGCCGCTTCTCACTCTCGTCGGTGGGCGGGCGTGTGTCACCGGATGTCATGTTTCTGTCATAGAACGTCGCAAAAGGTTATTGGCCAATAGCCGACATGTATCAAGAGCGCTATTTGGTTCAGATGCTCTTGTTCCCGTTGACACTGTGTATAATAGTTGTTGTTGTTAAATAAACAGACTGAAACATGGAAAAGCTTCGTTACGTGTTTTCAAAAAAGATGACCCACTTCCGGTAGATACCAACTGTCGTTTGCTGAACTCGGCGCACCAGCGTACGTTCGAGCGTGTGCGCATAGAAGTTTCCTTTTAAGGAATGCATCTCACATCTGCGGTTACGCTAGCATATTTTTCGGCAAAACGTGCCCGATTGATGGCTTGATCCTGGGCAACACATAAGAAACGAATTAATTATCCTCTGTTAGGTTGTCGCGAGCACTGAGAGACAGAAATCTGCATTTCTAAACAAAGTGATGAAAGGACAGGCCACCGGAATCAGGTACAATGTAAGAACAACATGCTGCGTCTTAGAAGTGTAGTGTAGCGGTAGCGTGTAAACTTCACATTGCAGTATGAGTCGACGCGGTGGATTCGTGGCTCGCTCCCTCATGGTTTCTTTTTTGCGTTTTTTTTCCCACAGTGCTTGTATTTTAGTAAGAATTACGATCTGGCCCTAATCAGAACTTTCAAGAGCATTCTAAAAGCCCGATTTCGGCCCAATACGGGCGTGCCGCGCGCCAGCGTCGAGCGTGCGTCGTGCAGTGTGCCAGCCTCTCAGTATCCTGCGCCACACTGGCTCAATAAATATGTATGGAACTGGAACAGCGCCACTGGGTTTTCCAATAGGGTAGCCCGTAATGAGCGCATACATCGTGACATCTGCGCTGGTGAGGGAACGTGAACGTATCAGCCGATTTATGCGACGCCGATGCTGTTGATGCTACACCAGTGGCACCTTGCACAGGGGATCCGCCACCGCAGAATGAGACACAGAAAGCTTACAATGTAGCCAGCTATATTGCCAACATATGGTGACAGCGAAGAATTAGTCTTAACCTGCCCTTCGATTTCCTTCTGTAGAGGAGGTCACAAAAATGCAGGCCATTACCAATCACACCTCACTGCTTATTTCCTAGTAAAATGAGCAATACTTGATATGATTTCGGGGTACCCTCTCGCAAAACGTCTTCCTTGAAGACCTTCCTAGTCAGCTTGAGCAGTTTACAGCGCTTCAAGAAGGCATTATTTCAAACTAAACAAGCGAAACGCTTGCCCGCCAACAGCAAACGAGTGGTCGCGCGCTCGCTTCCGGGCAAAACGGCGGCTTTCGGTGGCTTCACCCGAGCGCTCGGAGTGGAGACCGCACAGCTACAGCAGCTAGAGCGCAGCGAGGAGCAGCCGACCGGAGCTATGAGTTGCCAACAGCAGCCGTCAGCACCGCCATGTTACGCGAAAATTATTATTATTGATTTGGACACAGAAAACACGAAGACACAGAGGAATTAGGGAGGGAAGCAGGCTGACATCTGCCACCTAGAGGGGCACAACGCCTGCCTGCTTCTTTGGGAAGGGAATAAGCAGAGGAATAGAAGGTAGGAAGAAAGAAACAGGAAAGAAAACAAAAAACATGGTTGATCCCTCCGTCATAGGAATCGGTATAACACGAAAGTGAAACGTATCCTTACAGAAGTAGTTGATTGTTTACTGTGCATTGACATAAGAGAGCTTGCACAATGTATATTGGTGTTCGGCAGTTATAGCACCGTTTAACGTGAATGCATCTACGTTGACGCTTGGTGGTACATCGGTATCCCGACGACTAACGTCCATGATCAATGATTAAACAAACCCTTGTGGTCATAGATGCTTGCGGTAGCTGTACGGTGAGAGCGGAATCAGTGAAAGCGGTGTGACAGCCGGAAGAGTGTCACTGATTGGACGCCGAATTTGGGCTGAGGTCGCCTACTCGCGGCGTGATAGAGTTTTAAGGCGAAAGCCTTTAATAGGGAGTTTTCGAATCGCGTACGCAAAGCTTTTGCGGTCTTTGCGGTCGCCCGCTATTTCCGTCACTAACCGGGGGGCCCGCATGCGGTTAAGCGTATGACGCATGCGCAGTTGCGGCAAGCGCAAACGCAAAGCTTTGCGTACGCTATTCGAAAACTCCCTAATGTCTCATGCTCACGTCCGTCCGTGTCCGTCCGTCCGTCCGAGCCCTGGCACGGTGCCAGGTGGCCGCCGGGGCGCGCAAACGGACGCCGGTCGCGTTGGACTCTACAGCGCTCGCGCTTTGCTTGCGTAACGTCACAGTGCCAAGCGTTTCCAGTCATGCAAGGAGGGAGACGCGCGCATCGCATTCTATTCTGACCGACCCCGTCTCAATGAACACAGGCGTTCGCGGAACACACTTCGGAATTTACAAAGTGTCCGTCAATTTAAGCGCTGGAACGCGGATGGCGTCTGCACGATGCGCAAAGCGCGACAAAATACGAACGCATGCGAACGGAGGAGATTAGTCTCGCGTCTCGCTGCAATTGGCGCTAAAAAAATTAAAAAAATAAAACACGCACGCATTCAGTTTGTGTGCCATACCACTGAGAGTGTAAAAGAAAAAAAAACGTGGCATAGTCCGTCGAATGGCCACAAGTTTTCGCCGAACATACTTTGGAATGTACAAAGTGTCCAATTTTTGAACACCACTGCCCGACCAGAGGGAAACGCAACGTCCGTTTTGTCTTGCCCATTGGCCGGCTGCCATTTTTCGCGGGGTGAGCGCAAGTTGGGAACGCGTAGTTACGGCCACGCTAGCCACGCGATGCAGTCGAGCGTCGCAGAGCTATTTTTTGTATGGATGCATGCTATCAGCGAGGCCGACGCTGGGGGGTAAGGTCGCCACCTGGCAGTGTGTTGATGAGTCGACGAAATTGCACCTTTCCTATTCGAGACGCGCCGAATGGGGCGGACGCGTAGAAACGATGCTTTTAAGGTACTAACTGTAATAAATAATAATAAATATATCTGCGGTTTAGCGTCCCAAATCCACGATAACCACGCCCCAAAAGCAAGGTACTAATTGTGGATTTCACGGTCACTATCCATTACATCACTTTAGCAGGAGCACTGTGAGAGGAGAGTGGTAGATATAAAATGCGTGTATGTAAAGCCTACATAGTGTGGAACCGTGCCGCCGTGGATAGCGTTCCCGGGCATCTTTTGTGGCGGACAAAGAGGTGGTAAGTTTGACGGAACTTTTTTTTGTTTGTCTTCTGATGTGTATTTTTTCGACGTCATTTCCGTGACGGAAATACGTCACTGGAGTATTGGTGGGCCCCGGCATAAACACTTTCGTGTTAAAAACAACGAACACATATGTAAACACAAATAAGTAGTCGCAGAAAAATGTCTATAAACGTGGGGCCAATGCGGTTTCGTTTAAGAACTTTAATAGGGCTCTGTGGGCCTGGTCACGCCGAGCAGCCCATCCTCCGAGAAACAGGCGATCATCCAGGGTCGTGCACTTAAGTCCCATCAGTCCATATTCCTTGACGATCAGTGTTAGCTGCAGAGTGAATGCGGGACACGCTAAAATTAGGTGTTTTAAGTGTCTCACACGAGCCACACGACGTAGATGAGGGACTGTCCACACGTTATTGACGATGTAATCGTTCGCACACCAACACACAACCAACTCTTAGCTTGTATAAGAGGGCTCTGTCCCGATGAGGTAGTCCACGACGCCGAATGCGGGGAGGCAACAATCCGCTTGCGACACGCTGGTCAGCGAAACCATACAACATTGAAGCGAGGTGGCGTAATGTACTGGGCGGGGCGCCGTGAACGGCGCGAACGCCGCGAATGAAGTAAGTTTACGGGGAATGCGTCAGGCAACTATAGCGATGTCTATATCTGCAGTCCTACTTTAGCTTTTCGAAAAATTTTTAGGCTATGTATTCCTGGGGGGGCGTCCGACTCATTCCAAGGTGTTTTTCACGCCAGGCCGCAAAGGGTGGTTCATGACCCATTTAAAGCAATATGCGTCGCAGCCGCGACGTGGTCCCTTGATTTCTAATTAATTGTGCATACCATCGGAAATGTCCTAGTCGAAGTAGAAGTGCACACAGCCGTGTACTCAGTCAAACGCTGGTAAGTTGCCCTTTGCCATTCATATCACTCAACGTTTAGGCCTTCTTTAAAGTGCGTAGCACGTAGGAACCCGCCTTGACGTCAATCCATAGATCTCATGTGGCGTGATCACGCTGAAAATCAAGTGGTCAATAGAAGCCTAACCAAGGCTAATAATGCTGAGTCCTGGCTTAAAGTAAACAAACGAAGCCCCAAATATTATAATTAACAGAAATAACGAAGAATTGCAATAATTAACCTAAATTGCTAAAAACGCTTCAAAAACATGCGGCTGACTCTCGCGCTGCGCGAGAAGGCGCCACCACCCGGCCTAGCGCACGATTGCTCCTCCCACCGGCGCATCTCTGGCGCTACATCTGAATGGGAAAAGAACCTGCCGGAACTCGCTGCAGACGACACGTATCTCAACTGCCGTAACAAGTAGGAAGCCTGTAATGTGGAGCAAAATGTAACGCGCATGTCGCACACCGAGCTTGCGAATCTCCATAACATTCTACTCGTCCCGGGGAAACTGTATAGCTTACCTCGAACATTGACGTCTTTGCCGCGTTGGTAAGCGGAGTAGTGGGAACTCCACGAACGGGACTAGCCAGGAACGGGATTAGCCACGAACGGGATTAGCTATGCAAGTTCTCATGTTTCACAGTAACGGAGCTGCATTTAGCGCAGGATCTGGAACCACACGAATCACTACAAAGTTTCGAGAACACCTAAATTTGCATAGTGGGATATGTTAGAAAAGAGAGAAAGAAAATGGGAGATATATTGTTGCTTATTTTTTTTCTTTCTCGTTAAGGCGCCACCGTGGATTTGTCAACACTGCTTGCACCGGAAAAAGTATGGGTGTTCACACGCTATCTCGCGATCCATGAGAGTGCCGCTTGTAGTTTGCGCATAGGATGCGGTTGGTACATTTGCACTGCAGTAATGTAGGTCGAAGCGAGCTGTGATGCATAATCCATGCTAGAGAAGCCAATGCCAAATGCCTTCTGTTAACCATTTTGCACATGAGAAATTGCTTGTTTCAAACAGGAGCAATCATGGCGGGTATCGGTCTCACACGCGTATTCAAGGCACAGTGTTACAGGGCATGGATGAACACAGAATCTTCTTCGAGGTACATGAACACAAACTCTTACCGGCTGATTGTATTTAACCGTGCCTGTTGCCAACCACGACTATTAACTCCAAATGCTTCGCTACCTTTCAAATGTTTAGGCCCCACTAGAAACAAGCTCCCGGTGCACGGTTTGTAATGCAGAACATGCGAAGAAGAGTCTGGTGCTAGGCCTGTTGGTACATTCGACGAACCTACCCTTGAAGGACGCGTACACAAGACGACAAAATTTGAGGAAACACATGCGCTGGGACTAGCAACAGATGGACTTTTGCTGGTCACCTCGTGTGCATTCGCGCTAGAGAGCTCCAACAGCACCCTCAGCTGTGATAGCGTGTCGCGAACTCTTCCGTGCCGTAGTTTGCTGTGAAAAAGAAAGAAAGAAAAAGAAAGCAGGTCCGACACTTTGTGGGAATCGGTTTCACTCGAAGCAGTCGGCACTAATTGTTCATACTGCAGTTTTTCGCTTTGAGCCCAAGCGTTCCGAGGTGGATCGGTGTGTTTTTGTAAGTGTAATAGTTGTGTGCACATCGTGGGCTTACCAGGAACGTCGACTACACTGGCGTTTAAAGGATAGCTTAGGTCGTACGTCGCAAGAGCTAGGCAAAAAGTTTTGTAGGCGTGAGCTACACTGGCCGAGGTTGAGCCACGGCTAGGTCAGCTAGTATACCCCCCCAGGTATTCGATAATTGCGCCACTAGCGCCAATTTGTCCCCTGGTGTTTGGTAGGCCAAACTGTGAAACTAAAAAACAATAAAAAAATGGCTGATGTTGCTATGGCAACGCTTTTGTTGATGAGCGAGGAGGAAACGCCGAGCTGCTTGTCGTCTGCTATGCGCTCGACGAGCGCGCGACTGCTTGTGAGCCGCAAACAGAAAACGACACGGCTTGCATTTTTTTTTTCAGATTTTGTTGCTGCTGCATATATTGTTTTCGGCAGCTTTCGGTTGTTAATTTTCTCGGACTCTCAGGACGTCCACAAAACACTTGTTTGGAAATATTTCTCAGTTGAATGCGCGCGAGCCAGCAAGCCTTGAAGTGTGACAATTTTGTTTGAGCAAGAAAAAGGAGTAGTCGGAAAATGTGGCTTATTCACTGTTTTTATTAGCAACGTATTGCAAACAATAAAACTCAATACATGCCCCAATAGCACAGAGCTGTGCATCTCGTACAGTAAATACAAATGATGGAATTCTGCATCGGTTACACAAACATAAGAGAATTCTTGGCACATTCATCGTATACAAAATATAGCTGCTGGAGTCACAACGTTCATTGGCTGTACACAATACAATTCTCCAGAAACGACGGCTCATAGTAAGACGTTCGTGAATAATGAACTGATTATGCAGTGCAGATGACCCAGCACTACCAGCTCCTTTTTTCTTTTTCTATGAAAGTTGCTAGTCGAAACAACCTTCTATAGTAAGCGAATTTCCTACATAACTCAGCTTGTGCTTATGCACCGTTACATATTGAGCAAATTCTATTTACATTTTAACACTTGACTTTATTTCTCGATACAACGCGTAAAACCTTGTTCAAAGCTGTAGCACTGCTAACAGGGTGCCGGCAATATTACAGAATTCTACACCAGTATATTGCACTTATTCCTCGCAATTTGTAATGCACATATTTTCTATCACAGTTTAGGCATGAGTATCACAATCCTACAACATCAAACAACAAATGCCACCCTGCAGACAGAGCTTTCCATCGAGAAGAAGTAAATGCAGTATAGGCAAGTGTCGATGGTTAATCATCATTGGAAATTGGGCTAGGACAGAGTGATGCACAAATGTATTACGGAACGCGCACCTTCGGGACATGGAGAAGTGTTCACAAAAGTAATTGAGATCGACTGCATTTAATGAATCAGCCTGG
This sequence comes from Rhipicephalus appendiculatus, assembly GCA_030522465.1. Classification (NCBI taxonomy): domain Eukaryota; kingdom Metazoa; phylum Arthropoda; class Arachnida; order Ixodida; family Ixodidae; genus Rhipicephalus; species Rhipicephalus appendiculatus. The sequence continues at coordinate 295,008 of JALIZH010001273.1, forward strand.
GCACATAGCTCAGAACGGGTCTATTCTGACCGGTTTTCAAGACATTCGTCTAATATGCCTGAATCATATAAAGTATACTCTCTTTTATAGAGCTCCTAAGCCCAGCTTTGTGGGTCATGTTGGAAGCATAGGACAAATCTGAGCTGTAGTATTAGTTTAGTAATTAACTGAAGGTAATTTGTCATTTGACTTTCGAAGACGCCTTAACAAACCGGTGAAAGTTCTTCAACTTCGCTGGTACACTTGCTTGTGGCACAGCGAGCTGAGATGACCGAGATGAGACGGTGATTCAGGGGAGACTGAGCTGGCTCTTGTGGGGCCGCCTTCTGGAAACAAGGGAAAAATGAGTGACATTTAAGTTGCCATGTTTTAAATAGCCTCCGCACGTTTTCCGTAAAATGGCGCTTTCTAACTCAAGCGGGTCAGCTGCGATTGTATATCTTTGCATGACTTCTACTAAAAATATTCCTCTAAGAGACATTAAGCATTGCTCCGAGTTGTATTGCTGTTGTACATTCACGTAACATGTTCAGCATTGCTGTTGTCTCACTAGCTGGCTGAGAATATTGCAGTATTGCAGCGGTTTTTTTTTCTATTTACTTTCGCTTTACCATTTTGTACACTGCCCACGAGAGGTTATTAGGTCCAAACAATTTAAAAGCTGCTGTTTACCGGCACGCGCACACGTGCTCCTGTAAAATTTCTACTATGCAGCGCCAATCAAACCTATGGAGATCATCGCAGCGCGTACGCAAGACTTGGCTTTGTCGTATTGAATTGTGCGGTTTTACGGACCACGATATGTGCGTGACACATGCCGTAATGAGCGACTGCGAACTATTTCGACCACCGGAGGTGTGCGCAAACTTCGCCCTTATCGAAACGCGATTTAATCCCGCGACCTCATGTTTCCAAGTGCAACTTCATGTCCGATACGCGACAACAGCGGGTGATCGATGTATCGTTTACAGCAAGGCCAGTAGCGCTGCGTCTTCTTACGAGCGTGAATTCTGTCGTTGTGAAAAGAAAATATTCTCATCTTTCGCTGCGCCAGGAAGCTGGAAAATACTCGTATCGTTAGCTACACGAGCAGTTTAGAACACCCTTCACCACGCATGATATTCCAATAGGAAAAAAACTAAACGAAAAGAATGCAATTCCCTGGCGCACGCGGAACAAATTTCGCGGCGAAACGTCACGCGAAACCGTAGCAGATGACATGAAAAAAAGCGCTTTGTGCAGTTCACTTTTGCGCCGTACCCTGTATACTTGTTCTGCACAAAGCAAGAATACGCACCCCTTCCTTAATGCCCAAAATCAACGAGCCGGCCTGTGCATACCTGCAATCTGGGCGCTGCTCTTTTGGCCAGGCTGGTCTTGAGCCGCAGCAGCCGTGTCTTCTCCCAGGGAGGTTCCTTGAAGATAGGGTAGATATCAGTCTCGTTTAAGTAGGTAGCGAAGGAAGGCAATTGTACATTAAGGTGGTAGCATGAAATACAATGTAGAGGACACACCTTGAACTCATGCGTAAATATGGAACGTCAATTATGCATCAGGCGATAAGGTGCGCGAAAACGAACTACAAAAGCGCACATATTCGCAACCGCTAATAAATTGTTTTTATTACCTTCGTCGATCGGGGATTTCACTTCCACTGCAACAGTGGGAACAGCCGTCCACAAGAGCCGTCTTTTGGCAGGGTTTGCGAAGGCACTTTCGGCGAAGTGGTCCGAGCAGAGGCGGCAGCCGTTGTACACTGTCAATTTTTATGAACGGGAACACGCGAACGCGTGGCCCGCGCGCTCCGGCGGCTGCTTTCAGCGCCTTCATGCGTGAGCGGGAGCAACCACAGCCTCTTTTCGCGTCATCTAGTGCCGAGAAAAACAACCAACCGTGGGTGATCATGGCCTCCGAGATTAGCCGGGGAGGTGATATGCAGCCGGCTGCAAGATTGCAACCCCCTCCCCCTTGAAGGCGATTACGCAACAGGCCGAGCCCGCGGCGTATCGTCTGCTGCTTGTAAACTATGCTTGGCTCGCGAGCGCACTCGAAACAGGGAAGCTCTGCCGTTTGGATTTCGCGCGTTACACTTCGGCTGATTTAGTGATTTAGGCGACAGCGGTGCAGCCAGATGAACTTTTCGTGGTGGTTTGCCGTTTTGAAATCCCTCATCGAACAGAAAAAAGTAGCACATTGCGGCACTTGTCAATGCTTAGGGTCGTGTCAGATCTGAGCATAGTATAAAACGTTTGGGCACTTTCGAAAAGCGCGCTGGCAGACCGGTCCTTACAGGGACTCTCGGCCGTCGGCCTTTGGGTTTTCATCAAGGAGGAGTGGGAGATGCTGAGAAGTGACCCGCCCCTAACAACCGCTCTGAGTGAATTCCTACTAACTGGTATGGCAGCTGTCATGTCCACAAATGGTTACGACACTAAGTATTGACAAGTATTGCAATGTGGTACTTTTTTTTTGTCAGTTGATGTCGAAAGTAAAACGACAATTGACGTATTTTTTTTCAGTTTCGATGAAGTAATTGAAAATATTTCTTTTCACGTTTCATGCTCACGTCTTTTACGTTACTTATAACTATCGATGAAAATCGCCCGAACTACCACGAGACCTTTTCTCCTGTTTGCTACACAGCACCACCTCGCGCTCTCATCAAGACCCCAGCGGAACTGTGCATGACCTTAAAGCATAAAGCGCTGAATACTAGTGCTTTCTTTATTGGCAGGCGACAGGTTCTCGGCAAAGTGGGATTCTGTCTAAAAGGTTCTCCACTGCATTCGGTGAGGGATTTCAAGACGGCAAACCACCAAGAAAAGCTCACCTGACTGCACCGCTGCCGCTTAAACCGCTGTAAATCAGCCGAAGCGCGACGCGTGAAAGCCAAGCGGCAAACCGTTTCGAGTGCGCTCGCGTGCCAAGCATACTTTACCAGCAGCAGACGACACGCCGCTGGCCCAGCCTCTTGCGTAATCGCTTTGAAGGGGGAGGGGGTTGCAATCTTGCAGCCGGCTGCGTCGACTCTGTGGGCTGCATATCACCTGACTGGTTGTTTTGCTCGCCACTAGATGACACGAAAATAGTCTGTGGTTGCTATCACTCACGCTTGAAGGCGCTGCAAGCAGCCGCCGGAGCGCGCGGGCCACGCGCTCGCGTGTTCCCTTTCATAAAAATTGACAGTGTACATTTGCTCCCCCCGTGAGTACCTCGAGGTCTGCCCTTTTGGTGTGATTCCGCCATACGTCACACCTAGAAAATGAAACAAATAACAGCATGGATATCAATAAACAACATGTAAAAGCGACACAAATATAGAGAGTGCGAAAAAGGGCGACAATAATGTTTCACAGGTTCAAAAGCGAAGCGCAGCTCGGCCTTAGCGCAGATAACACGAACTTCTCGTAACACGGAATGCAAGCAGTCACTGCTGCGTAAATAAATTTGGGGGGTTCTTTCTTAAACATTGAAATGTGGTACTGTCACAACAAGCAGCTGGTTGTCGGAATGCTCTAAAGCCGAACCAGTTCGTCGAAGAAGCACATTCGGCAAACATACCTTGCAAGATTTCTTCCCGAAGAAAAAAAGTATTACGAGATACCGCTAACAAAACCGATACTGAAGCGAAATTTCCGTCTGCGCGTCAGCTGGCATCAATCGGCTCACGAGAAACTGCCCACAAGTAACTCTACATGCTTACAACATTACTTTCAAATACGCAGTGCCAAGAAAAAAAATGGAGGTTCACTGTAAAGCAGCAACACACATTTTTCGGTTCACCCTGTAGCTGTTTTGATAAGGATAGCGCTTGCTTCTTCGTGCCGAGCAAAAAGTGCATGTGCTTACCTGTCGTCCGCTGGGAAGCGGAAAAATTTCGCTGCGCTGTTTCTTCCCGAGTTGTTGCACCACAAAGCAGCGCAGCACGCCTTGTGTCCTTTTCCTGCTTTCATCGACATTTTCAGCGCGTTCGCACTCACAGACACCGAAAATTTTACCTTCAAGCCATTCTCAAAAATTTCACACGTGCACAGGGAAAACGGCAGGAGCAGACGAGCGGAATGGCAGCAGAAGAGATAAGAGCGAAAGCGCCGCCTGTCGGCGCAATGAATGCAGCGTCTGGATAAATATATAGGGTATTAAAAAAAGAAAATAGCCAAGAACACATTTTATTTCTACACATAATTGCTTAACTTTACTTTATTGATGCGTAGGTTGGAAAGAAAAGGCCACACATGCAAAAGTTGCTGAATTTTTTGCTTCCTACCAAAACAATGGCGGACGCCTTATTTCGAATACCGAAACTAGTCGAAGTGTCCGGCCCCTGGTTGAGCAGTGTCGTGTGGCTCCTGGAGGGCCGGGCTGCGCATGCGCAAGGAGCAGTGTCGTCAAACGGCGCACTGCTGGCGCCGGCTCCGGAGCCGCCGCCGCGCGTGCCTCACCATTCTGCGCATTCCAGAGGAGTGACGTCACAGCCGCGGCACACGCATTCTGATCGTACCCCGTGGCTCGTGCACCTCGAGCCACGCTGCTTTCTTCTTTGGTCGCCACTGCCGCGGCGCTACATACTTATGGCGGTGCGTTTGCCACTGTGGTATAGCCATGGAGAAGGAGTGCGATATTGCTACTCAGGGGCGCCGAAGAGCGGAGAAGCTTAACTGATCGGATCCCGAAGTAGTTTCCTGGCAAATAGCGGTTGAGCGTTGGAAGAACGAAGGAGGCTAAACGTGCTGTGGAGACTCCGGAGCAAAGGGAGGAACGTCTTGCAAAGCGGTGTCACCAGGAGGCTGAGCGACGTGCCCGACCATCTCTGCAGCAGCAACAACAAGACGCCGTCGATGACGTCAAGGCTCGCTGATTGACTGACTATACGGTGAAACTTCGCCAAAGCGCCAGTGCGACTCGGACCTTCGAGACGGACTTCGTAAGCATTCCGTTTGGATATGTGTGCGACGTGCGTGATAGATTGTGGCAAATGAAATTCTTGACGCCGGTAAGTCGTGCCATGCGTGAAACGTTGAGTTTAGCGGCGCCGCCTGAGTGAGCGGTGCCGCCTAGCTCACGCTACGTAGATCCTGGCATAGCCGAGCCAAGCCACTGCTAAATTTTTTTTCGGGGGAGTAGGGGTGGGGGTGGGGGGGCACCACCTTAATCTGAACTTGGGGCCTGGCAGACAAATGTGGTAGAGTGTCATTACGGGCGCTGTATGCCAAGGCAAAAAAAATATATATATATATACGGGGGGGGAGCGGGAGGGGAGCAAGGGCCCGGTGTGCCACTCCCTGGCTACGCCACTGCTCATATAACGCCTGCACTTCTGTTAGAGCACAGACGTCAGTATTATCAAAATGAAATGCACTTCGCGGTGCGATGATGTGAATATCATACGCAACTTTCGTTAGCGTACTCCTGCGGAGTCGAGCGACGCTTGGATATAGCTTGCTCAATGATACGAATTCAAATGTAATTAATATTCATTACGCTGCTATAAAAGTCGAGTTAACGCTGGAACCGCAATGGTCGTTAACCCGATATGACGCCTGTTTAACAGGAGTACATATGTAATGTTGATAAAATTAGATAGCCTGCAATGCAACCACAACTGACGTTGCACCGACATTACACCTTGCACAGGGTCTTTTACCAAAGCAGTAACAAGACCTGGAGTGGCTCTGGGTAGAATACGTCACTTTTACGCAGAATACTTGGGTTTGATTCCTGCTGGGATGCTGATTTTTATTCATTGCATTCGTCGGGTCAACGATGCCGAGGTTGAGTTTTTCTTAACGCTGTCAAATTTAATTACCAATGTCTGTTCACGCCGTTCCAGAGTAGATATAAATTGTCAATCACCTCTGACGCATACCCGTGGACCGTGGTATACGGGTACGTTCCACACGTGTATGTAGGGAAGGGTTTGAGGACGTAGGCGATAGGATTTTCCTGTTACGCATGTGATGACGAGACAGACATATTAGTCAAACCCTCTTACTCTCCCGTACCAATTTTTGCCTACACCAAGTTAAGGAGGCGATCACAAGAGTACCCAGACGTATGTGTATAGATATATATATATATATATATATATATATATATATATATATATATATATATATATATATAGTACTTCGAAGTAGAGGACGTGCAAAACGAAAACTTCGTTTATTTTTTCCAACGTTTCAGCCGGGGCCCGGCCTTCATCAGGGAAAACAGCATACAGCAATGCGTTCTTCTTAAGTAGACAGGGGATATCAGGATGCCAAACACGTGGGTATTATCACTATCACACACACTATTCACTGCAGTATCGCTACTAATGCACGGTGACAAGAGCATGCCACTGCAAAGTCATGTAAACATATCAATGGAGCTTCCATAAAGCAAATCGCGCGAAAAAAAAAAAAAAAAAAAAAAATTCAAAGAAATAAAAATAAAAATATAGCTAATCACAAAAACGACAAAAGTGATGTGAATTTACAAAATCTAGGCAAGCTCACGTTTCTTTCGGCGCAGAACTGAGTTCTAGCATTATGACAGCCTAATCATAATCACTGTATGCGCAGATGCTCGCTACATGCTCTCGCTGGATCGCTTTTCTTTAATCTGTGCTGTCGAACTTCGTAACCCTTGAAATTGTCGGTAACGCATCTTGTCACGTTGAAGTGCTTTTTGCTTTTGTCGTTTTTGTGATTAGCTATATTTTTATTTTTATTTCTTTGAATTTTTCGTGATTTGCTCTATGCGTTTCTTGGTCTTTCGATCTTGTCGCTTTTTTTTTTTTTTTTTTTTTTTTTCGCGCGATTTGCTTTATGGAAGCTCCATTGATATGTTCACATGACTTTGCAGTGGCATGCTCTTGTCACCGTGCATTAGTAGCGATACTGCAGTGAATAGTGTGTGTGATAGTGATAATACCCACGTGTTTGGCATCCTGATATCCCCTGTCTACTTAAGAAGAACGCATTGCTGTATGCTGTTTTCCCTGATGAAGGCCGGGCCCCGGCTGAAACGTTGGAAAAATAAACGAAGTTTTCGTTTTGCACGTCCTCTACTTCGAAGTACTGCATTTGCTGGATCCAAGGACACCTTCTTCTTCATATATATATATATATATATATATATATATATATATATATATATATATATAGATAGATAGATAGATAGATAGATAGATAGATAGATAGATAGATAGATAGATAGATAGATAGATAGATAGATAGATAGAAAGAAACGCTCTAAGTGCCTTTGGTTAGCGAAGAAATGCTTCGCATTAAAAAAAAAAGCAGAAAGGTGGTTGTCGTGAGGTAGGATAAACTGGTGCTTTACATCATCATACGCGCCGAGGTATAACAGATGCCTGCGGAGCTAAACGATTCTGTCGGCGACTAAGCAGAGATTAAGACCTTGATGTGGGATGTAGCCTCAGTCGGTAGACAACTCGAAAAAAAAAAGCTATTATTTTCGATGAAGGCTCTCTGCTGTACATGTCGCAGCCTAGTTGTTCTCGGCTTCAGCGGTTTCTTCGTCTATTTGATGGCCTGGTTGAGCTGTATTTTCTACAGTGTGACAGAGTTGCCAGTTCCGCTTATAATAAGCGGATTTCGGCTTCTTTTTTCGCCGAGTCGCTTGTAGAATTTTCCCAGTCGATTGCCGCGATTTTTCGGCTTATGACATTTTTCCAGCAAATGTAGGTATTTTAATGATCATCACCTTCACCAATGCGGGTTTGTCGTTCACTAATAGAGTGTTTTGTCGATGACGTTGAGTAGTTGAGCGAATCGGCGTGCTCAGGGTTCCCGATCAAGAAGGTCGAAGGTTCATCGCAGCCACCCCCGCCCACCCCAGGTCCTACTATGTCAATGTATGGGGCAGATTTAGCGCCCCCCTTCCTTTTAGGTGACTAAGGGAGGGGGGCCGCCCCCCTGACCACCTCTCCCCGTGCGCACGCCTATGGTTGACTGTTGAAGTCAAACATACGTTGTGGGAATCAAGAAGTAACGTTAATCATGCCCTGGCAAACGTGCCTTCAACTAAAAGGAGACTACCCTGGAGACAAAGTTAGAAAGTAGCTATGTTCCTTCGTTCATAGTTGCGCATATTTTCACTGCACAAAACAATTAGGTGATTGTTTAAACTCCCTTTCGTATCTGAGTGACATTTTTTATCATAATAAAAAATATTTTCAAGAATGGGAAAAATCATTATGTTTTTCGCTTCTTTTTGGACTCTTTTGTGATGAGTATTCGCTTCTTTGCTCGGTAGCATCTGGCAACACTGAATTGTCTAACTAAAATATTCGTGTCGTGACCCTGGACAGCATCTTCATATAGAACGCGGAGGAAGGGAAAAAAAATCACAGCATATCCACGAAGTGAATGATGGTGAGTGGGTGAAGCTCGGAGGGATCATTCGGGTAACCGTGAATCCCCCCGTACATTGCCCACTCGATCATGCAAAGACGTGACAACACGTGTCACGTCTTTGCATGATCCTGGGTGTTCGATCGTGAGCTGGGCACGAGCGTCGCCGACTTGTGTTCCGGGCGCTCCCAGCCTCAGCGACAACGCCAGTTCGCGTTCCACGACAGAGGAAGACGATGCCACCTACTCAGACGCCGAAGTTCCACACCAGCGCTCGACGCAACGCCTCGCCTCCGCATGCATCGCCACAGAACGCTGCTGTGAGTTGTGAAAGCCACGCGTCCTTGGCTATGGGTTGTGCCGCCGTGAGTACCGGAGACGCCGCATGCTCCGCGACGCGGTGCTCGACTCCGAGTACCGCATCGGCCCGACGATCCCAATTATAACAGCGCCATCTATCCTCTTTAATCGTCAACTATACGAAAACCACTAACGCCATCTAGTGATATTATTTCCAAGGAGATATACACAAAACGCCATCTAGTGAGCAATTCTTAAAACTAGAGCTGGCTACATACATACTACTATTACTACTACAGAGGAAGGAACGACCCACACCCTAAGGAGCTTCGCCCCTAAAACTCAGGAGAGGCCCTGACGTCACTCAGTGTGAAGGCCGTGGTGAAGCCGGAAGTCGGCCATATTGACTGGGCAGATTCTCCTCTCTTGTTTACATGTGATTACAAGTAGAAGCCACGTCTCCCTCTCCGGTTCGAAAACCACCGTGGGCTCCGCAACACTCGTGTCGTGGCTATCCGAAACGAACGAAACAGGACTCAACACGCTGGGCCAGCGCAATACCGTTGGCGAAATCATGCAGTCCGAGTATTCTGGTCTTGCCTTGAAAGAAGTTTATATGAACGTTGTAAATTACGCAGGAAAATCTTGCTGCCTTATTAGCTGCTGTAAAAATGTTTAATCGCACCAGCCAAATTACTGTTATTACGACGAAACGCCTGAACATTGTGTAGCATTTTAAGCGCTGTTTTAAGCTGCTACATTGCTTTGGCCTCTTTGACATTTCAGCCAGACTTCGAGCTAGACGCAGAGGTGTGAAAAAATGCCCCCACCTCCCCGAAGGGAATCGTGAGGAAATGCGAATGCATTTCGCGCGCGCTTCACTCCATTTATATATGGTGGTTGAGGTTCGAAGAAGGAAAAGGCGCCTAATTTCTGCAGCCCGGTCGAGAGCACGGCGCAGCGCCTGTTTCTTTTTTTTTTGCTTTTGTTCTGTTTTTTCTTCTTTTTTTTTATTTATTGTTTTATTCTTTTCGTTCTTTTTTCCTTTTTTTCTTTTTTTTAATTTAAAAATTTTTTTTCATATATAGCTCCGCCGAGCTCCCGCGATGCGAGCGCCCGCACACTTGAAATGCATTCGCATTTAAAACTGGAGATGCGTAAAGCACGCAGCGATGGAGCGGTGTTTCCTACTGGAACATTGCAATCGCTGCTAATGGGCAATGAGAGACAGAAGACTCCGACTGGACACAGAGACCCGCAGTCGACTTTTAGTTAACGCGCACGCTGCGAATTTTTATTGTTCAACAACGCACAGGAGAAATCTCCCACCGGCACCACCTTGGAGGTCAAGATCCATTGCCATATATACGGGATGGACAGTGAACGGTTGTGCAGCGCGAGCAGTCGGTTTTTTCAACCAAGAAACTCGCTAGCAGACGCTGCCTGCGTCGGCGTCGCGAGGCGAGAGAGGGGGATAGCGTAGGAGGGGAGAGAGGGGAGGGGAGGCGATGCGCAGTGAGGGTGTGGTTGCCGCGGGGAGGGATGCCTAGAGGAGAGGGAGAGAGGAGGTTTTTTTATTTATATTTTTTAAAGGGCTTGCGCATGCGCAGTATGGGTGGTCACGCCGCCCACCACCACCACTGGATTAAGCTTCGCCATAAGATGCTTCACATCTAACACCTGCCGGCGCTTACCTCCTCAACCTATCCTCCTCCTCCTCCTGCGCGGACAACGCTGGACAACGCCGGACAACGCCGGACAACGCCGGATGCCTGACATAGCCCGACTATGAAATGCATTCGCATTTAAAAGTTGGCGCAGTCTGACGGCACTAGACATCGCTCGTCAATGGCCCGCAGGGCTCGTACTTCACGCGTGCGTATGTACATTCCGGTGTATAGACCCATGGCTATAGTGGCTAGACGTAAGCGATCAGTAGTTTACGAGCAGCAACACGTATTTTCTTTTTTTTTTTCATGACATGAGGAATCGCTTTAACTTACTCAACAAGGCGGCCACGCACTGGGGAAATGTGGCGAGCAACAGCTCGCCAACAAGGAAGCGTGCACAAGAAAACGCCGTGCTATATGCACTGACTACGGCGGGTGAGGTGTCAATGTTTTCACGACCTTTATTCACGCACTGTACAGACAACACGATCGGCCGTGCGCCGCCTTCTATGGTTGCACTTTGTCTCTCATGCTGTGCCCGGTCACCGTGCCCGTGTTCCACGTAAAAGCTCACCGGCGTCAGCATTGTGCGACAGCGATGACCCTGTGAACGGTGCATTGTGCGAGTGACACTTCAACGCAGTTGCTCTAACGCTGAGAGTACACTGCTAGGGGCGAGCCTCGCATGCAAAACAGAAAAGTTGTTTTAATACGCATAGGCGTGCGCAGGGTTAACCTTCAGGTATAGTGTACTTGAATATGAGGTAGTGTGTTCAGGCGCCCCTTCTCGCCATGCATCGCGTGAAGCGGCGCGCGTGGACGAAAAACCCGATCCGTGAGGGGGCGCTGCTACAGCATGGGCAGTAAATGGGCAGGCGGCGCTGGCGGGATATTCAGTGTAGCTCTGCCGCTCTGCCTACTCGGCTGCTGTGAAGTGACTGTTGTGTGTGTTCGCTCCCGCTTAACGGACGTTCTTCTTGCGATTTCTTTGCTGTCCACGCAACAGTGAAGCAATGCCGAGTCGTCGGCGGCAAGCACGCTGCTTTGCACCAGGGTGGAAGACTCAGCCAGGATCCGCTAAAACTTCTTCGGGATAGTGAGGCAATCATGCGGATCGAACGATCATCGCACACCAACGCAATTTCTGATCGTTGTAAACTACTTGTCCGTTTACAACCTCGCAAAAGCAATAAGTTCAGGCAATGCAGAGCTTGGTGAAGAAATGAGCTCTCTGCTTGAACCTTGTGATGGCTCCACCCGAGAAGCCAGAGTTAACGATTTGGACAATGCGTTTGAAGCAGGGAACCTGGACTTGGCGGACCGCATACTCCAGAAGATTCCATCCGATCACGCCGAATACGTGGAGCAGAAAATTGATGATCGGCTCATATATTATATGGCCGGTTATGTGGCACGAAAGTTCCTCAAACCAAATTATTGCACACAGTGTAGGAACCTTCTTTTGCTTACCACAATTGAACCTGAGTTCTCAGAGCTTTGTGGAGAGGAATGGGCTTCTCTATACCCTGCTGCGCCTTGTTTCATGCAGTGAAGAAATTAGAAGGCATCTTTACTAGATTTTTTAGCAAGCAAGAACTGTGCAGCAGCTTGGCGTTGTTGATGTCATGCTGCTCGCAAAAAAACACTTTCACTGTACAGTGGGCTGCAGCCAGCACGCAGACTTACTGACGGCAGCAGTAGTGAAGAGAGTTTTATGTGCGGACAAGACTCCATTTTTTCGTCAAGGGTGTCAACCAGTCTCGAGAGGCAAACCGAAAAAAAAGCTCCCCGCGAAAATCAGTCAGGTGTTCATGAAGGTGCCACTGTGACCATGCAACTGATCATGAACTGACAAGTCTTCGGAATGGCGATGAATTTGATCAGTGTTTCTGTTCACTGTAGTATGCACACATTTGTAAATAAAGCAGTTTGTTCCTACAGTTAGGCAGTGGTGCCCAGTGATGTTTCCTTTGACTACATGTACAATACAAAATCTCAGCCACTGCGACCGTATTTCGGCGGGCGCAGAATGCATCACCCATGTTACTTGATTTGGGTGCTCGTTAAAGGACACCTAAGTGGTTAAAATTATTCCCGAGTCTCCCACTGATGCGTGCCTCACAGTCAAATGGTAGTTCTAGCACCTAAGCCACGTAATTACTATTGTATAAGGCAGCTATCGACAAGAACGATGCCGCGCGCGCGTAACGAGGAAAGTCGAATCTGTCGCAGGGTGCAGGCTACGACTAATTATAGTTCTATATTAACAAGAGCCTTAGGGCTTAATAAATTCGACCGAGGTGTAAAGAAACTCGACCGAGTTGTAAAGAAACTGCATGGAGTTTTGTTTCCCAAGCTTTGACTGCTTCGGGGTCATATGCTAGTCCCTGCGTTTTCATTCGAACCGGGCGTAGCAGCTTTATTGCATTTCGTTTTGTTTCGCATGCATGTACGACCCCACCCATTCAGAATACAGTTGTCGCTCACGAGTAAGGAATTCAACGCATAAGATTTTAAGCGCGACGTATCAAAGCACTGAGGCGCATCGGGAGCGATGCGTGGTGTGGCAGCCCATGCTGTGGTGGCGCCATCTCGTGGCTTTCGATATCAACTGCGGCAGCCTTGGCCTCCTCCCTGAACACACTACCCTATATTCTAGTACACTATACTCCAGGGGTGGGGGAGGGGGGGTGCGAAGGGTCGTCGCCGCGCCTCGCCCTCCCTATTATGTCAATGTATGGAGCTGGCTTTGCGCCCCCCCCCCCCCCTGGCGCACGCCTATGTTAATTCGCACAAGCATGGTCTTCATATGCAGCTTTCAGGGACAGTGGATGATCAGCGCTGCTAGCGACCACTGCTCGAATCTCTTACGTTTTCAACATGGCCTGCGAGATGGCGGGCGCGCGACGCCGCGCTAGTACACTGTAGCCGCGCGCCCGCCATCTCGGAGGCCATGGTTTTCAATGGGACAGGGTCATTTTTCGGCGATAAAAAATCGTAGAGGCGCAACTGCGAAAACTTCTTAAAGGGGCGCGTTCTACTAGCTGTACCGCACTTAACAAATGCAGCACCGTTAACATCAGGGCTTCATATGCTGTTACCACGACAACTAAAGTTTAAACAATGGGATCCCGTGGAAGCGGCCGAAATCACGACTTGTTTTTCGGGACAAAAACGGGCCGTCTGAAAAAACTAGACGGAAACCGGCAAATTTCTCAGAGATCTAAGTAGTACGAAGACGAAGCTTTCATTTGAGCCCGCAATCATGTTTCTGTGGCTCACGGGGTGCGCCGTGCTGCAGAATCACGTTGTGTGAAAGGAGAGGGAACATTGCTAGCCGATGCAGATGGCAATGGTGAAGTCTCTGCTTAGCGTGTGACCGATGGCAACAATTATCTATCAGTTGGTTGCAAGAGCGATGGAAAGAAGTCCATACAAATCAACGCCGGCGTTTTAATCTTCAATTTTTCTCTTTCTCTTTTTCTTTCTTCGCTTTACCGCACGTGTAGGGTAGCCAACCGAGCCGAACATTGGTTAACCTCCCTGCCTTTCCTCTTCGTTTCTCTCTCTCTCTCGTATAAGGACTATCACTTTTTGAAAGATGCCTCGCGGGCAGTGTTGCGGAATGGGCGCCTCCATTCCATTCAAATTCCATTCCGGAGAATTAGAACTTGCTGCAATTCCATTCCTTTCAATTCCTCGGAATGAAAAAACTTAGCCTATTCCCACTCCGGGAATGGCCGGGCAGTTCAATTCTATTCCTGTAATTCCTCCACGTAGGAAAGGCATCTTGATCGTTTTATCGAGCTAAGAATGAACGCCCCATAAAGCTGATGTCATCAGATGCATTGAAGGGACTGTCTACCGTCCTTCATCCCTTTTCTATTTAGTATCGCAAAAAAAGCGTACGGTCTGAAGAGTCTAACCTCGCAGCGGTTTTTCTGGAAAGTGAATAGAAAGTTTTAAAACAGAATTTTGTGATCTGCGTTCAGGTCCTCTTCTATTGGTGTGATGAATGCCCACAACACTGGTTGGTGGAGGTGATGACGACTGTAGTGCCGGTGAAAGCCGAAAACTGAAACCACCTGCACTTCTTGCAGACTTCATCATTTTTTGTTTAATAATAAAACAAATACTGCAGTGGTCGTTTAAAGCACGCAAATTGTCTAATGAGTATTATTTCCACGGTTTCTCCAGCTTTGTTTAGTCAGCCTGAAGAACCACCGGAGTCGAGCGGAAAAGATGGTTTGTTCCAGCAACACTGGTACGTCGGCGTTGCGAAACTAACTGTAGTGGTTCCACTCATGCCAACCGTGCAACTAAAATGAACATAAGACGTGCTTCCACAAAACAACAGAAGGTCCCTGCTGTCTTTCAGTTATGTTTAGGTGTTCTGTGTTGCATGTACGTTATGAGAGCCAGCACGGACTCCTTGGTGAAGCGGAACGTGATGTTACTAGATTACGTTGGATTCACGGGCATGGTTCTAAAATTCCCTGAAGTCAGTCGCGCTGCTACACTTTAGCGCTGCTATTTGCCGAAGACATTCTTTTTTGTTCTAATGAGCGGCGCCGGACGCAATGCTCGCGTTTCTCCGCCGTAGAACGCACCGCCGGCAGCGCCACCGAGCGCCTCTCTGATCGCGTGAGGAAAAAAAACGATAATTACTCTCTGGTGCAACCTAAAGCTGCCTCAAGTGCGTAAAATACAATTTAAAGTTATGCATGTTTGTTTTTAAGCAAAATGAGTCTACTTGCGAGGATTTCTTGTCCTGCCAGTAGATTGAACCACTTCGCTGTTTGGTCATTCTTTGTCGACTTTCAACGTCAAATTTAAATTATAATTCCTTTTCTATGGAACAAAAGCATGCTCATTGCCGCCGATGTGATGAACGATCTCCTCATTTTCGCCACAATCAGAAAAAATTTTTCCGAACGGTAGACAGTCCCTTTAAGAACTGCAAAAGTACGCAAAACACGATACCAAGGTCGAAGGATAGTAGCTTGGCGACATATCTCGTGCAGTACAACCAGGGCTGGGCAGTATCGAAGATACATGTATCTGAGACACTATCTTCGATATTCTTTGGGTATCTTGTATCTGTATCGCGATACGTCTCGCAAAACAAGTATCTGTATCTGTATTTCCGATACATTCAATAATGTATCGTGTATATTAAGATACAAGATACTGCTATTGCTACAATGCCGTACGAAACATTAATCGCTGACTGAACTCAGCTTCTGAAGCTAGTACGGGTGCATCTAAGCCACCTGAATAAAACTAAGGGCATTGACATAATTTTATCTTTTCGCCAAAGTCCACCAGTGAGGGCAGGCGATGAGGTGTGCGCATCCTATTTGGTGAGGCGGAGCAACATGACAGCGCTCGTGAAGTCTCGACAAAAACAAGCGCCTGAACGTCTACGTTTGCGCGCTTGCCCGAGGGCCTTTTGTTTTCTCGATTTTTTTTTCGCTTTAGTTGCGGCAGTGCCACGACACTCACCCTTAGCCACTTAACAGCGCCGCGTTCCACAATGCGTGCGGCGTACCACAATTCCACTCTCTTGCGTGGTACTTCGTTACGCAATCTGATGTACGGCGTTGCTCTGCAGCATCTCATGACTTTCACACATCAGCGATTTGAAGGATCTGGTGGATGTAAGTTTGAATTACATGCGATTGACTTATGCGCTATTAAGAGTCTAACCATAGCACCGCCGGTACTGATACTATATCTAATAGAACAAGCGTTTACCCATCACACCCAGAGACCAAGTAGGCACGCTGACCACACCTTCAAAACTCTTCGCACTATGGTTAAACAAATCGCGCGCATGGTACACAAAGTGACGCATCATCGCAAAGGCTTTGGAGAGGTGGACACGCTTCGCATATTCTATGCCTTTGTAATCAACAGATTAATCGTATGGTCTCCCTTACGAAGAACTCAGTAAGAGTGAGATTGAACAAGCGGATACCCTCATTCGTACTGCCTACAAGGCTGCCCTCGGCCTTACAACCGGAACATCCACACAGTGGCCTTCTTGCCTTGGGGATTTACAACACCTTCGAGGAGCAAGGGCCGCGGTCCTCGTCTCGCAGCGAGAAAGACTTACCCTCACACGCATGGGTAGGGAAACCTTACGTGGCTTAGGATATCCTGTTAGGCCCCAATACAGTGATGAGGACCTAGTGCCCCTTTCCGCTCGTATCCGTGCACAAAAATGCATACCGCCCCCATACCGAAAAACATGAATCCCTTGTACCACCGCGCACGTCGCGACGCCAGAGCCAGGCAACTCACCAAACAGTTCGGAACGAACCCAGACACGCTTAATACGGACGCAGCCCGCTGCGGCATGCATGGCTTTTCGCTGGCCGCTGTTAGCTCGGTACACAGCCCGGCCTTTATTCACCTGCGCTTCAGCCAGGACGAGTTCTGCAAACACGGCGGAAGCCCTTGTGGTAGCACCCGCCAGCAAAACCAAAGAAGTTATGAGGCAGCGTTCTTATATCTTCACGGACTCTCAAATAGAATGTCGTTATTTCGTTAACGGCCGGGTACCTGCGTGTGTCGCCCGCTTCTTAGGTGCAACACTCGAGCAGGAACATTGCATCATATGGTGGCCCGGACATATAGCAGAAACGGGTAATGACAGAGCGGACAGTGCAGCTCGAGCTATTACTCACCGAACGACTGTCCTTCGTCCAGATACCCGTCTGCTCCCCCCAGGCTCCCCGCACTCCTCGGGATATCTTGGAACACCAGCGTCGAGAACGACGACGATACTCCTCGCCCCACTCAAGGCTAGGTATAAAAGAAGCGCATGAGTGGCGCCGCCTGCAGACAAATACATATCCGCACCTGCGTTTAAATCATGCCATCCACCAAACCGCATAGGCCGGTTCTTGCCCGTGATGTGGAGGACAGCCAACTCTTGCTCACATTACGTGGGAATGTAAAATACGGCCACCGAAAATTAACACGCCTCTGATTCCGTCGCAAAATGGAGCAGTGGGAGACCTTGCTCGCCAGCGAGGAACAGCAGGCCTAAGTGGCGCTTCTGGACCAGGCTGGGCGGGCTTCTGAGGCCAGTGGAGCCCTGGACAAGGGGCCCCACCCACCTCTTTCTCAAACACTTTTTTTCCCTTTAATAAACGTTTTTCTATGTATCTACCCATCGAACGATATCTTGGCGTACCATATCCCTTTTTTCCTGCTATTTCTATTCAAATAGCTTTTGAAATCATACTATGATTGTTCACACAAGTGCTTCCTCAGTTGTCCTGTTCCATTCCATACATTACCTATGACACTGAACTGTTCTTTTTTTCGGTCTGGTGACATCATTATGTCTTTTTTAAAGAGCAGCCAAAATAAGCTCTCTGTTTTATACTTCGTTTTCACCGTCTGTTTATCTCTACTACTGTTCATTTGAGTTTACTCTTCTGCCAAGGCGATTTGGGGAACAAATATGCCATTATGTGGGCGTGCATTGAGTATAGAGCCCCAAACATTCTGCTTATTGCTCGGTAAAATGGTGAAAGAGAGTGCGTATTATAATAATGGAAATAATTTGGAGCCATCTTAAAGATCTTAGGAAGGGGATTCGAGAAAGATTGTTATTATACCAAAAGGTCCGTTTTTCTTATGCGCGTCCCAACGAGCCATTTCAGATAATTTTCCGTACACACTGACTTTTTATTGTGTAAATTAACAGGTAAGTTGACGACACTTCACGCTTAATGGCCATGGCTATTAGCAGTGCCGCCTGTATCGTGTGTCGATACTTATTCATTTACGTAGCGGCTATTCTATTTTAGTTATAATTGTTTCCCTTTTATCGTCATCATCACTCTTTTCTTCCCTTTCCCTTTTCCCCTGTGCTGAGTAGCAGGCCAGAGCGCACAAGCTCAGGCCGACCTGTCGGCCTTCTAATAAATTTCGCTCTCTCTCTCCTTCTTAGGCCTCCGTATTATTTTTTTTACGATTAAACTGCGAGGTAATCGGAGCTCATGATCAGATTACCGAAGGACGACGACCTTTGTTGACGCTATCAGAGTACAGCGCGCTTTGCTTTTACTTCGAGTTACTTAGTTTTCTGGGCGCAAGTTAGCCCAATAGAGAGCTTCTCTACCAGAGTGACTGCCGCTTTCTTCATACTCACCAACACGCGACGGTACATTAGTCTGAGGCGTTTCTGGGGTGCACATGTTCTCTCATTGAAGAAAAATTGATTGCGCGTTAGTGACTATACAGATAACGAACACTTTACGCTGGCAGATAAGAGGATTATTAAAAGTCATTGCAGTTTTATGTGCTCCAACGTAGGCCTATACACAATGTGCCACAAAAAAATGTCGCGACCAGGGTTGTTGCTGCTGCACACCGGTGATTCGGTATTGCAAAAGGGTCTTTTACGGTTGAGTGAAACTTGTAGCTGGGCGAGTTGGTTTATACTTGAAGGTAAAGGCTGGTTCGCGCAAATAAACAAGACAGGGGCGCAGAAAGAATGAACGTGGACAGGTGCCTGTCCATGTTCATTCTTTCCGTGCCCCTGTCGTGTTTATTTGCGCACACTAGTTTTACCTTCAAGGTCTTTTATGAACAAGAAAAAACTGCACTCCGGTATTTGCGCCATAGTGCGAAGTCTTCTTGATAACGATCGTGTGGTTAGATGGCGACCCGCTAGCTGGTCGGCAAGCTCAGCAGCGGCTCCCATCGATTACAGAAACGACAAGCAAGAACCGCTGTCAGCGAAGTGTCTAGGAGAGCTGTGCTGTAAGCAGCTAAAACAAACCCTTGTAGGTTCTTCGGAAGTAAACTCATTTACTTTGACCAAGAAGGACAAATATTTTAGGATACGAACAGGACATTTCATTAAAATGAAATTGGCCACATTTAAGAAATCTTCAAGCAGACCTTTTAGCGCATTGGCGTTCGCTACTACATTAAGGTGGTCTATAACAACAAATTTGCGAATGTATCGAAGTATCTTAAGGTACAATTGGCAAGTATCGTATCGAATACAATTTTCGCGGTAGTATCTTGTAGCTGTATCTCCAATACTTCTTGCCTCATTATCTTGTATCGTATGGCGATAAAATTTCAAAGTATCTTTGCCCAGCCCTGAGTACAACCACCCTACAAATTCCCACAGGGGCAGTTCTCCCGCGACCTATAGTATATGCATGGTTACCATGTTTGAATGAATGGTGATGTTTTAATATTGTTTAAGCTTAAATATGTTAATGCTTAAATGACGACAGCGTATTTTTAGGCTGACAAAAGTAGTGTTCAAGAAGACTAAGCAGTTACGCCACGCGTCTGGAGCGGTCGTGAATATGGAGAAAACCAAGATTTCAAATACGGAACGCTGAGCCGCACTGCTCGTCAGTACTCACGCTTGTGAAGCGCGCCTCGCAAGCATGGATGGGGTGAGGAGAACTTTCTGTGTTCGCCTGTGCGCAGGTATGCAATGTCTTCCTTGTCGCAAAGGTTATTTACGTGTGCCGGGTACTAAACTGCTCGTGAGATAAAGATCAAGCTGTGCATGTATTCGCCACTTTCGTGTGGGGTATCACTGGGAACCAACGCGCAGGAATAATTTGTTTCTCCCTTCAGTATCTGCTGGGATAATGCATTTGTTTGTACGCTAACTTATGCCTCGGTTTCTTCTTTTACACATTGGCAGATAGTTCCCACTTTTACACGACGCCTACCCTTGGTTCTGGCTAACTAAAGGTGGACCTGGCTAGCTTCCCGAACCAATGCTTTCAAAAGTTTATGCTCTCTCTCTCTGAACGGAGGGGGAGGGTACACTGTTCATCGTGTACGACTGTGCGCTGCACTGACCTACACACCTTCGCCGATAGCGTTTCCGGCAAAGGAGCCCATGTGTCTAGACAGGGGGGACGGGGGGGCAGTATTGCAAAAGGAGGGGGGGGGGGTATGTTCATAAAGTTATGGGGCGAGACGGCGCGCAAGCTGGTATACGAAAGCTTGCAGTGAATGCAAGCATCGCGCCAGCGTCAATACGCATCACAACTTAGCGAAGCGCTTTTTCGAATATGCGTCCGAGTCGCCGACGGCAACAGAAGCAAAAGCAAAGGAGTGAAGGGTGGGGGAGATAGCAGGCGGCTGGGGCGCCGCCGAGGAAAAA
Organism: Rhipicephalus appendiculatus; assembly: GCA_030522465.1. Taxonomy (NCBI): domain Eukaryota; kingdom Metazoa; phylum Arthropoda; class Arachnida; order Ixodida; family Ixodidae; genus Rhipicephalus; species Rhipicephalus appendiculatus. The sequence goes on from JALIZH010001273.1 coordinate 315,503, forward strand.
AAATCACAATGCGTAAGGGGGGGGGGGGGGGGGGAAGGGTATGCCGCCGCCGTAGTTCCGCACGACGGATACCAACGGCATAGACCCAGGGGTTACGCGAAGAATAGAGACAAATGTCGGAGCAACACAGCCTATATACGGACAGAATTGTCGCGTTGCTTACAAATCTACTGTGCTTGTAATGAGCCAAGCCATTTTAAAAATACTGATTTATTGTTAAATTCGAGGCTCTGACTTACTAATGTTTGAAGTTTGAAAAACAGCGCGTGGACGAAAACTTGCTTTATTTTCGGAAAAAGACGTAATACCATTCCCATTCCATTCATCCAAGCGTTGTCCCCATTCAATTCCCATTCCATTCCCGGGTCGCGAAAATGTGGAATGATTCCGGAGTCATTCCAATTCCGGAGTGGCAACTCCGCAACCCTGTTCGCTACATTTGGGCTACAGTTTATCTGGTTTTTGGCTACGCCGCCTTGTCCGACCTAGGCAACACTGGCACTACGCGCGCATCGGGCATCGAAGTTAACGGCTGCTCTGGAGAGCGCGTCTCGCCGAAGGAGCCGCGTCTGGGCACGGCCGCTAGATACAAAAGAAGTTGCGGCCTGTTGCGTGCCGCCGAAGGCGGTGTCTCAAGCCAAGTTCACCTCGCGCCCGCTCTGGCGCCACTGCTCGTCCACGGAGAAGCGCTTCCACACGCATTCGTACGCGCGACAGTCACTCTAATCAGTCCGTAAATAACGCGTTTTGTAGTTTCACATCGCAGGTTCGATAGTGAAGTCGTTATTAAAAGTGCCTATTACCCCACATATGTGAACACTTTGATCTAGGAGTGGAAATGATTCGTAGAGTGGGCCTCAATACTCTCCGTAAATGCTGCCCGTTTGACTCACCTGAAATGAAATGTATCACTGTTCCCGTTAATAGAGATGCGATCGCCGGGCAGATTTCAAGGGCTGACAGAGGCCCACCAAAACGCACCACGAAATCACGCATAATTTAAATGTAGGTCCTCTTAGCGCGCCAACGAACGCCGATTGTGGTCCAAAGGCCGAGTTAGAGCGAAGAGTTGACAACACAAACAAAATGTTTTCTCAATGATGGCATTGCAAGCGTCACACAAACTTGCACCCTCGGCAGGTATCAATTACAACTCAACATCGTATAGATGGTGTTTAAAACAACAGGAACAAACTTACCGCGCTACAAATGCAATATCATCCATTAGAAACTATCCATGAACGCAATTAAAAGCCTTGACTATTCACCAAACGTGTGCAGCCCACAATTCTTCGAACATTTCTCGAATATTTCTTTTTCCAAAAAAACACTCAAACGAACTCCAGCTCTGATCACCGTCGTTCGGCGACACTCTTCAAAACAGTGCTCCCACGGCGTCATCACTCGATTCTTCAAGATAGACTGACCGCACTACACAACTCACGCGAGCAACATAACTTCTTCGCCGAATTCACCATCCTGTCCTACCCTCAATGGTCTCTGGCTTGGATCCTTCCTAGTTTCGCGAACATTGCAAGTGATTGTTCGGCGCGTAGCACAGCACCACAGCGACAGCTAGGGGAAAGGGATTCGTCTCGCCGGTTCGTCTGCGGAAACGGTCGGCCCCTACAAAGGCCTCACTATGATGTCTCAAATTCTCCCGACCTGCGCGGGCGTTACGCTGTCGAGACGGCGACTTCGGTGTAGAGGGTAAGGGCACGCCCTCGGCGCCTTTTGATACTTGTTTTCTTTTTTCGCTGCGCGCGACCGTTTGACTTTTGACTTTATTGATGTAGTTTTTTTATACAATTCATGAAAATTATCAACACTGATTAGACCCATAGCCATAGGCTAGTAAGGGGTCTAACGGAAGAAAACATGTAAGCACAATAACAATTTGTTCAAGAAATCACATCAAATATCATATAAGTGTCATATCATCATCATAAAATATCGTCATATACATAAATAGCACATACAGAAATGTAATTATTAGAACAATGTTTTCACTATGTACATCATTATATAATTAATACAAGTTCAGGCGACACATCAAACTGTACGTAAGGTTTTGTGCACGGTTATTTATTATTGTTCTACATGGAGCAAATATTTTTTAAGCGCGTTTGAGAAAGCCTTTGCATCTTTTATTTGAAGTGGTATCTTATTCCACACTTTAACTCCTACGAACTGCAGTAAGCGTTCACCATAGACGTTGTTGGTAGGTGGAAGATTAAAATTTCGCAATGTCATGCATCTAGTGACGCGGGAGGATGAATAAAAAATAGATACATCGAAAGGTAGACCGTATGCAAGGACATTACTGACGGTGACTGCCGTTTTATGTTGCCGTATATAATCAAAAGGTAGAATTTCCAACTTGTGAAACAAAGGAGCGCTGTGTTGATTATATGCCGCATTATCTATTATTATTCTAAGTGCACGCTTTTGTAATATGCGGATAGGTTCAAGGTAAGTTTTAAAGATCCATCCCCATGAGTCCATGCAGTATGATAGGTGACAATGAACAAATGAGAAATAAAGCATTCTGACAATACTACTATTAAAATAATTTCTAGCAGCGAGTAGCATGCTACAACCAGAGGCTAGCTTAGTACATACAGCATTTATTTGTTTTTTCCAGTGTAACTGGCTGTCGAATAGAACACACAGATATTTAAATACTCTTACCTGCTCAAGTTGGCAGTTGTTCATTATAAGCCGAAATGACTCATCGTTTACATGCCGGTAACGGGAGTGAAAAATAGTGTATTTGGTTTTCTGTGCATTAAGTGTTAATTTATTCACCGTAAACCACATACAAATATTTTTTAGTTCTTCATTAGCTTTATATTCTAGGTCGGCTATGTTGTCGGCAGTAATGATCAAAGCTGTATTGTCGGCATACATTAGCATCTCAGCCGATCTGAGTATGCATGGCAAGTCGTTCACATATATTGAGAATAACAGCGGCCCGAGGACCGACCCCTGTGGTACACTCACCTTTATGTTTAAAAATGAAGACGCGAGATTTTGCATGTTGACCATTTGATGACGTCCATCAATGTAGCTTGATAGTAAATTGAAAACTTTGCCGCGGAATCCGTAGTGTCCTAATTTCATCAGCAGAATATCGTGGTCAACAGTATCGAACGCTTTTTTTAAGTCAATGAAAACAACTGCTACAAAAAGGTTGTTGTGTAATGCCGTGTTAATCTTCTCTGATAACGATAAAACCGCAGTTGATATAGAATGATACGATCTAAATCCATGCTGCTCCGGGCAAAAACCACGATACTTTTCAAGAAATAGACGCATTCGTTTTCCAAGAATCTTCTCGAATATGGTATTTATAACACTTAACACTGATATAGGCCGATAGCTCGACGGATCAGAGCGATCGCCCTCTTTATATATCGGCACAACTATAGCGTTTTTTAAACAGGATGGGTACGTTGATGTACGCAAGCAATGGTTAAAGACGTGACACAAGACGGAACCCAATATATCAATATTATCTTTTACTAAGCGAGCTGTAATGCCATCTAGACCACTCGCTTTATTGGTGCTTATATTGGCGACAGTGTCATGAATTTCGTCCAAGCTAATGTTGTAAAGAGCAAACGTATTTGATAAGGAGGGTGAAAAACATTTCATATCGCTATGAGGGAACTTCGGTGCTAAAGTTGAACCAATTTCAGTAAAGAATAAATTAAATTTATCAAGTATATGTGCATCAACGACATCAGGTAATACACGCTGTGATGGTTCATTACCGACAACTTCTTTTACAATTTGCCATGTTTTCTTAGAATCGCCTTGCGCTTGGAAAATAAGACGAGAATAGTAAGCCTTCTTTCGTTGCCTCATGAGAAACACGGTCTTGTTTCTTAACAATTTAAATTGGCCTAAATAATATTTATTTTCTTTGTGCTGTCTCCACTTGTGGTACCAGAAGTCTTTCTTCTTCAGCAATGCAAGGATCTCTGTTGTCATCCAAGGAGTTAGCGGCGTGTTATATGAGCGTGCAGACACTTTTGAACGACTATTTTCAATGGCAAGGCGAAGGACTTTTGTTATGTTTTCAAGTTCAATATTGACGTCTTCGTCATACAACGTTTCAAATTCAATGGAGAGAATGTTTTCTCGTACTAAGTTGTAGTCTATTTTGCTGGTATTGGGGGGAGAATTGTGCTTTCTGGTTTGTGGTTTTCCTTATAGAAACAAAGGTAGAAAGATGATCTGTTATTGGTTCATCATAAACACCAGCGTTCACTTTCGAGGATACGTTAGTTAAAATGTGATCAATCATTGTTGCTGACGTACTGGTTACTCTCGTAGGGGTGTCTATGAGATTACGAAAACTGAATGAATCAACCAGTTGTGTGTAGTGAGTGTAGCTAGAGTTGTTGGTGTCGATATTCATATCCCCAACGATGACGGCTTGGTTCTGGTACTTAGTTGAAAGATGGAAGAGAATTTCTTCCATCCTACCGTTGATGGAACGGTCGGCGCGGCGGTGAATCGATGCTGTCGTCAGGAAGCGGCGGCACACGTCTGATTTGATAAAAAAAATGCCCCCCACCTCCCCGAAGAGAATCGTGAGGAAATGCGAATGCATTTCGCGCGCGCTTAACTCCATTTATATATGGTGGTTGTGGTTCGAAGAAGGAAAAGATGCCTAATTTCTGCAGCCCGGTCGGGAGCACGGCGCAGCGCCTGCTTTAGATGTGAAGCATCTTATGGCGAAGCTTAATCCGGCGGTGGTGGTGGTGGTGGTGGTGTGCCGCGTGGCCTCCCTTACTGCGCATGCGCAAACCCTTCCAAAAAAAAATAAAAATAAAAAAAATGCCCCCCACCTCCCCGAAGGGAATCGTGAGGAAATGCGAATGCATTTCGCGCGCGCTTCACTCCATTTATATATACGTGCGAGCGAGCGGACGGGAGTGTGGGGCGCAGGGAGGAGAGAGAGCGAACGGGGAGAGAAGGAGCGGCGAAGCACTGCACCTACCCTCTCTCCACACACGCGGGAGCTCCGCCGAGCTTCCGCGATGCGAGCGCCCTCACACACCAGAGCGCGCTCCTCCTCTCCACTCACTCTCTGCTACTCCGCCCGCACCAGCTGCTCCGGTTGCTAGGGGCGAGGATAAGCGCGCGCACCCGCAGCTGTTGCTATGGGAGAGGGAGTGAGAGCGGAGAGATAAAAAGTTACACCATCTTCCGCTAAAGGGAACCATGTACAGATGTGAAGCAGCGGGCGCTAACGCTTACACTGGCGGCGGCGTTGACGCTGGCGCTATCGCAGCGTTGCGCAGGAGAGAAAACTGGGGATGCGTAAAGCACGCAGCGATGGAGCGGTGTTTCCTACTGGAACATGCCAATCGCTGCTAATGTGCAATGAGAGACAGAAGACGCACACCACCACCACCGGATTAAGCTTCGCCATAAGATGCTTCACATCTAACACCTGCCGGTGCGCACACCTCCTCAACCTATCCTCCTCCTCCTCCTCCTCCTCCGCGGACAACGCCGGACAACGCCGGATGCCTGAGAGAGAGAGAGTGGTTGGGGAAAAGAATAAGATATAAAAGGGCGCTATTTTCTGCCTCCCGACGTGGGGGGCACGGCTCAGCGCCCTTAGGGAAGGGGAAGGGGAAGTAAAGAGGATAGGAAGAAGAGAAGATAGAAAGGAGGAGAGAGTAGCATGGCAAGAGGGTATCTTGTCAGCGCAGGCAGGAGCACGAATGCAAGCGTTCGGCTATAGGGCGGCGAGGTCTGCAGGAACGGCAAACTCGAGGAACGCACGCAGGGCCGGTATCTTAGACCGCGCGGGAAAAAGGAAGTCCTCTGCAGTTGTCGCAGGGAGACCCAGCAGGCGATAGCGGCTCGCCATCACACGTCGTTCAGCGGCCAAAGCAGGGCAGGAGCATATGATATGCTCCAGTGTTTCGTCGTCGCCGCATCTGCGGCACGCAGGCGATTGGCAGCGACCCTTGGAGTACATGCGTGCCGCAGGCCAGACGCTGCCGGTCCGCAGCGCAGCAGCAGCCACCGCTCTCGCCTCTCCAGGCCGGTCTTCCGGAAGGGGCGGTGGCGGTTTGCCGCTTGCCACTCGCACGTCAGCGTGGGCCGTTGGTAGCAGCTGCGGCAGTCGCTGCCGAGAGTAGTCTGTCTGACAGGGCTACCGCCTTGGTGACTGGAGTGTCGCTGTGGTGTGCTGCCTTAGCGGCGGCGTCGGCCTCCTCGTTCCCAGCTATACCAACATGCGAGGGAAGCCAGTGGAGGGACAGACGCACACCGCTATCTCTGATGGCTGTGAGCTTGGCATGCAGTAACGCCACGGTGATCCCGGCTTGGGCTGGCTGCAGCAGCGTTTGTAGGGCTGGCCGGGAGTCACAGAGAATCGCCACAGGGCAGCTGGGGTGTTGTAGCAGCGAGGTAGTCGGCTGCCAGTTGAAGACCAGCCAATTCGGCTGCAGTGGAGCTGGCGTGAAAGGGAAGGCGGCACCGGATGGTAGTTCCAGTCGTTGGTATGACACAAGCAGCCGCGGCAGAGCGGGGGCTGTCCCGGAAAGACCCTTCCGTGAACAGCAGAAGATGCCCCCCGTAGCCTGTCATGGAGTTTCGCCACGGCTGACTGGTGGAGCTCACACGCCGGTGTCCGCCTTTTGCTGAAGTTGTCCAGCTCCAATTGCACGTCCAGGGGCTGCTGGTGCGGTGGAGGTGGCTGGAAGGGACAGGGGGCAGCCCGACTAAGGAATTCATTCGCATTTAAAAACCTCCTCTCCCCATCTCTCCTCTAGGAATCCCTCCTCGCGGCAACCACACCCTCACTGCACATGCGCCTCCCCTCCTCTCTACCCTCCTACGCTCCCACCTCTCTCCTCTAGGCATCCCTGCCCGCGGCGTCCACACTCCCACTGCGCATGCGCGTCGCCCCTCTCTCTCCTTTCCTACGCTCCCACCCTTTCTCGCCTCGCGACGCGGACGCAGGCAGCGTCTGTTAGCGAGTTTATTGGTTGAAAAAACCGACTGCTCGCGCTGCACAACCGTTCACTGGCCACCCCGATTATATGGCAATGGATCTTGACCTGCAAGGTGGTGCCGGTGGGAGATTTCTCCTGTGCGTTGTTGAACAATAAAAATTCGCAGCGTGCGCGTTAACTAAAAGCGGAGTGCGGGTCTCTGTGTCCAGTCGGAGTTTTCTGTCTCTCATTGCCCATTAGCAGCGATTGGCATGTTCCAGTAGGAAACCGCTCCATCACTGCGTGCTTTGCGCCTCCCCAGTTTTCTCTCCTGCGCAACGCTGCGATGAGCGCGAGCGTCAACGCCGCCGCCAGTGTAAGCGTTAGCGCCCGCTGCTTCACTTCTACACATGTTTCCCTTTAGTGGGAGATGGTGTAATTTTTTTTCTTTTCTTTTTTTATTTTTTTTATTTTTCTTTATATATATATATATATATATATATATATATATACATATATATATACGTGCGAGCGAGCGGACGGGAGAGTGGGGCGCAGGGAGGAGAGAGAGCGAACGGCGAGAGAAGGAGCGGCCAAGCACTGCACCTACCCTCTCCTACACTCGCTCCACACACGCGGGAGCTCCGCCGAGCTCCCGCGATGCGAACGCGCTCCTCCTCTCCACTCACTCTCCGCTACTCCGCCCGCACCACCTGCTCCGGTTGCTAGGGGCGAGGATAAGCGCGCGCGCCCGCAGCTGTTCATAAGGGATAGGGAGTGAGAGCGGAGAGATGCGGACACCGACGCCTGACATAGCCCGACTAAGAAATGCATTTGCATTTAAAAGAAGTGCTCCATTACGAAAAATTCGGCAGATTCCACGTACCTTGGGAATCGATGTTATGCGAAGCATGCGGAGAGAAGGTGACTGTGTTGTAATGTTTTATTGAGGGAAACGTTACGAAATTACGTTAAAGATATGTACAAATGTTGTACGCACAGACATATGTTCCACAGTCGCATATGTTTTGAATAACAAGTTGTTTACAGTTGCGTAACGATGCAAACAGCAACATGGGCAGTAGCAACACCAGAAGCGGTACACTGATATGTAGCGCTTGTGCTCGCCAGGATGGTAGCCCTGGACACTGCAACATATATCAACTTCAGTGGATGGCGCTTTACTATAGTTTATGTTAACCCGGCGTGACGGCTGTATCATCGGAGTACATATGTAATGTTTATAAAATTGGATAACCAGCACTGCAACGACAATTGACGTTTCGCGAACATTAGGGTCTATTCGAAAAGCAGTTCCGAGACCTGGCGTGGCTCTGTGGTAGAATGCTTGATTGCCACGCAGAATGCTTGGGTTCGATTCCTGTTGGGACCCCGACATTTATTATTTGCATTCGTCCGGTCAACGCTGCTGATGACGTCAGCTTTTTAACGCTCTGGCGTTAAAAGTAGCAATGTTTGTCTTGCCGTTCCTGGGTAGCATAAACTGTCAATAACCTGTGGCACATACCCGCATACCTGTGGCACATACCCGCCCCGTGGTATGTGCCACAGGGTTTGCCCGAAAGAGTTTGACGACGTACGCGACGGGATTGTCATTATTCATGTCACGACCAGCGAGTCATATTCGTCAAACCATCTTATTCTCACATACTAATTTTGGTCTACCCCAAGTTAAAGGGGTAATCATGAGATCACCCAGACGTAGGCGGATAGATAGATAGATAGATAGATACGCAGATAGAAACGCTAAAAGTGCCTGCAGTACGCAAAGAAATGCTTCGCATTTAATAATACGCTTCCCGAAAATATAGATCACAGGGGAATACGTGGTACTACAAAGTAGCGCCTCTTCTTGCGTGGGAGCTGCTTAGCGGCACACAACAGTTTCGCGGCATCACACCACTGGAAAAAACCGTCTGCCACACATGCGCGCACAAAGAACCGTACTCCAGCACAGGAAACATGAGGCAAGCTGCCCCCACACACGATCACACACAAAAAAGCACGAAAAAGCACACGAAAAAGCACACGGACACGCGTAAATATTGAGGCGACCACACTGTAACACGAAGTGTCGTCTGCCTTGAACACTGGAGTAGTGGCGCCCTCACCAAAACAGTGGCCGAAACTATCAACTCAGTCGAGACGTGCTCGCCCATTGACGGCGACGGGACGCAACAGGCCGCATCTACTTTTTTATGTAGCGGCCGTGGCCTGGGCATCGCTGAGGCACTTTCCCGCGCGTCGCATTCTCCTGTCGCGGCAAATGCGGTAGGAATCAGCCAGTTCAGCAGCTTAACTAAGCTCAACTGTGCACTCGTGGAAACTTGTTTGACCAAGCCGGTATGACATCCACAATTTCGTTCGTAAGCTGCACGGTCAAGGTTACTAGATTACCTCTTAGGTGATCTAGTAACGTTGGTTGCGGGAGCCCAGTTATGTATTTAAAGGGACACTAAAGGTGAAAAACTATTTACGTCAGAGTTAAAGATCAATGTCGGAGAACTTCTAAAACGTCAATATTATCAACAACAGTGCTCTATTACTCGAGATATAAAGGTAAATATATGACACCATATGTGCCACGAGTGGGACATTTTGAAATGATCCCAATGACGTGCAAAGGTCCGAGTACAATTAATCGCTAGTAATCAAACCAGTTGCAATAAAAAAAAGAACCTTCCGTGCATTAGGACACGTAATACAATGCTGCTTGTCCGTTTCTGTTTGATACCTGGAAAAAAGAACTGCTTGGCATTACCACGGAGGAGGGCGCGAGCGATTCAAAAGTCCGTTTTCACATGGTTAGGCTGGATAGGTGGTGCCATCAAGCGGGGCCCAGTTGAACCCGGCCAACACAAACATCAATTGCGGCACGCTTCAATGGCCGTTGTTGCTGCTTTGGCTCCCGCTACTTTCGCTGTGCTGCTACTATAGTGTCGGTGGCCGCGCAGTAAAGGCGGGCAACGTTGGGCATGGCAACTGTGACGCCTAAAGGTCCGCTTTCAGACGGGTGATTTGAAGTGCGCTAACGCGGTGCAGACCACTAAAACGTGATTTTATTTGAAAATGAGCACTTCCTTCGCACAAACGTAGCACTACGAGGTTACTGGATCGCTATCTCAACAATCAACGTCGACTTAATATTTGCCTGTAGTGTCCCTTTAAGAGGCCATTGAAGGCGAAGTGTGCTGCGATTTTCTTTGCCGTGAAGCTCGTCACTTCGTTAACGCAGCTGGTTCACTCATTGTCATTGCTCTCGATGTACTTCAAGTGCATTGTCTTCTGAAAACAGCTCTTTTCTTCAATGAAAGATTGGGATTTTGTTGTTCAGAGACTGGTGAGGATATGGAAAGTGAAAAATTTCCCTAGACGGCGTACATCGGATAAGGACACGGGAATGAACCTTTCTCGGACGCAGAGTACTTTGATTGTTACTTGGTTTGTTATTTTGTGCGTTTCAACATTACGAAGAGACTTGGGCTATTAGTGAGGATGTATTGGAGGGCTCCTGAAAATCTCCACAACCTCGGGTTCTTGACCGTGTACGGATATGACGCAGTACACACACCGCCAGCTTTTCGATTCCATCGAAATGCAACCGCAGCGGCGACGATCGAATCTTCGTTTTTTGGGTCAGAGGTTCAACGCCGTAATCACTGAGCCGACGGATAGCCTGAGAAAATTTTGAATACTACAGTCAATCTGCAGAATATATATTTGAACCTATAGTATCTTATCAAACAATGCAATTACACCACATTATATTTTGTAGGTTACACCTGCCCGCTGTAATACTCGCTTTAATGCCTTCTGACGGTGTGAGATTGTACTGTTCTTCTTTGCATGTTCATTTAAAATGCTACTCCATGCTCCTGAAAGAGATACATTCTTTCTTGTAGTTATGTGATTCACACAAAACGGTCATAAACAAAATGACTGAAGGACCAACCGCACGGACTTTCAGTTGATTCCGCAGCGGAAACTTATTGTTGCGCGTACCTGCAAGGACAACGAAGACGAGTGAACGTGCTGGCCGCCCCGAGCTGCAGTTAGAGGAAAGACGACGACGCTGAGGTAGACAACCTGTTGGCCGCTCCTGCATTCACCTTCGCGACCTAATAATAAACGGCCCCTTCAGCCGTAACGTCTCAGTCTTCTTCGCGCGTAACAGACTGGTGGAGGTGCTGGGTACGCGCTTGCAACGACGGAACCACCACTGCTACACCTTCGTCGAAGCCGTCGAATTGCCGGCCTCCCGCCATCTGCCACGACCGTGTCCGACATGCCCGAAGAAGGAGACGCCCCCCAGGGCTGCGCCTTGCGGTCCACTCCAGTACAATCGACTTCCACCGCCCTTCGTAGGAAAATCGGGAGAAGATGTTGGACGCGTGGCTTGTCCAGTATAAGCCAGTGAGCAAGTGCAACGGCTGGGATGCCGCCGCTCAGCTCACCAATTTGGTCTTCTGCCTTACCGATACTGCCTTCATGTGGTACGAAAACCTCGAGGACACGCTGACGAAGTGGGACCGTTTTGTTCAAGAACTAAAGGCATGTTTCGGCGACTCAGGCGTCAAAGGGAAGCGTGCGGAGCAGACACTGTCGCAACGCGCGCAGCTACCAGGTGAGACAATCACCACGTACATTGAAGATGTGCTGAAGCTGTGCAAGGTGGTCAATGCTCAAATGTCAGAGGAAGACAAAGATGTACATTTGCTGAAAAGGCATTGCCGAGGATGTCTATAATTTCCTCATCGGAAAAGAAAACCTGAGCTGTGTGACCGACGTCATTCGGCATTGACGAACTTTTGAACAGTTCAATATGCGCAGGATTGCTCCAAAGTTTGGCCGGCTGAGAAACGTTACGACGGTTGCAAGCGTCGACACGAGCTCCTGCCAGGACCTGTCTTCGACGATGGCCGGCTGAGAAACGTTACGACAGTTGCAAGCGTCGACACGAGCTCCTGCCAGGACCTGTCTTCGACGATCCGACAGATTGTCCGCGAAGAACGTTCTCGCTATGAAGAGCTGTCACATTCAACAGTCAACCACCATTCTATGTGCCACGGGAGGCTGTGACTGCGCCGACCCTTCCGGCCCCTTGGCAACCGATGTTTAGCGCAGCGGCTGTAGAGTACGACGCAGCTCCACAGTCAAGGAGGCCCTCACGCTTTCCAGCTCCCAGCTATGACCGGCGCGCTGAGCGTCCGCCTTGCTCGCGACGCGACATCTATCGCTATGATGTACGAGACGAACCGACCCACTACACCAGAGGGAAGATGATGCTCGGTTCATCGAAGAACAATCCAAGGTTTCGACCTCTCCCTGTCTGCTACTCCTGCGGTGTCCCAGGACACATCTCGCGGTTTTGCAACCGTCGCGTAGCCCCACGGTATGGCCAACCACCGCAATTTACACGACCTTCCGAACTAGCTCACGACGTCCCTGCGAGCAACACACCATCCGCCTGGCGACGATTATTGGACACGCAGCTTCCGGAATCGCTCCCCGACATCTGATAGGAGTTTGACGCCACCACCACGTCCTCGTGCTCCCGGTTCACCCTCACCGCTGCGTCGCCCCACGTCTCCATTTGCCATGGGAAAACTAGCAAGCGCGGCCGATGGAGGTGAGGTCACCGGAGATGTGCTAATGCGAGAAATACCTCCCGTGTTAATGCTCAAAAACAAAGTGCGTGTTTTTGTTGACGATGTGCCTGTGGTGGCTTTGGTGGACATGGGGCAACAATTTTGGTCATGAAAGCTTGTTTTAAAAATACGCTTGGGACGAAAGGTCGTGTTTAAGTGGTCTGAAGCTTCGAAGTTTTGTGGAGTGAGTGGTGAGCCGTTGCATCCTGTTGGTGTGTTAGTGCTGACGTGTTTCTGGGAGGCCACGTTATTACGACGGAGTTCGTGATTATTCCCCGGGGGACACATGATGTTATTTTGGGCATGGACTTTTTGCGGGAGTGTTGTCAGGGACGATATTCTAAAGTGGACACGTACCGTCAGCACTCCTGGAAAAACCTGCGGATGGCGAGACGGCATTGTGCGTCTGTGGCGACACTACCGTATCTCCATCATCAACCGTTCGTGTTCCTGTTCTTTGCTGCGGCAGTCATTCCACCAACTTCGATGCCAACGTTGAACCAATGCACATGAACTGTATGTAGAAGAATGTGCTGGTTCCACATTGTGTGGTGTCGATCAAGGGCGGACGCGCTGGCTTATGAACTGTGAATTGTTCCACGGAGCCGGTGATGCTACCAGATGGTCTGAAGTCAGCCGTCGTTAGCGGAAAACACGCGGCCTTATCGGTGACGGAGCTTACAGATGTGCCGGGAAGAGCATCGTAGTCACAGTTCGGAAACGGCTCTTCTCTCAATGGTGAATAAGTCGCTGAGTACGAGTGAACGCCGAAAGTTGGTGGATGCGCTTTCGAAGCACGTCTCTGTATTCGACTTTGCGCAGAAGGACAAAGTACCATGAATCCCTGCTTCTCGGACACGTCATACCATCAACACGGGTTCGGCAAATCCGATTAGACAAAAGCCATACCGCGTTTCACCAACAGAGCGTCAGATTATAAACGAGCAGGTGCAAGAAATGATGAAAAAAGGAATCATACAAGAGTCGGCGAGTCCATGGGCAGCTCCAGTGATTCTTGTTAAAAAGAAAGATGGATCTTGGAAATTTTGTGCCGGCTATCGCCGATTGAATGCTGTAACGGAAAAGGACGTGTACCCACTTCCACGTATTGATGATGCCATCGACTGCCTTCATTCAGCCTCTTAACTTTTCCTCCGTAGACTTAAGATCTGGCTACTGACAAATTCCGATGTATCCTGAGTATAAGGAAAAGACTGCCTTTGTCACCCCTGACGGCCTTTTTGAATTCAACGTGATGCCATTTGGGCTGTGCAATGCTCCGGCGACTTTCGAGAGATTTATCGACACTATTCTTCGCGGCTTGAAGTGGAACATCTGCATGTGCTATCTCGACGACGTCGTCATCTTTGGCCGCACCTTCAGCGAACACAATTCGCGTCTGGATATTGTACTAAACTGTATCAGAAACGCTGGCCTTGTCCTAAACTCAAAGAAGTGCCACTTGGGAGATCGCCAAATCCTTGTGCTCGGACACCTCATCGATCAGGATGGCATCCGCCCAGATCCCCAGAAGACAGCAGCCGTTGAAGCGTTCAGTGCCCCGCGCTCTGTTAAGGAGCTCCGTAGTTTTCTGGGGCTTTGCTCCTATTTCCGTCGCTTTATACCTAAGTTTGCCGACGTCGCCTATCCGCTGACATGTCTGCTACGAAAGGACATTCCCTTTGAGTGGACTCCGGAATGCGACTCCTCTTTTCGTCAAATGAAGTTCCTCCTGACGTCACCGCCTGTTCTTCAACACTTCAACCCTTCAGCTCCGACAGACCTTCACACAGATGCCAGCGGCGTAGGAATTGGCGCCGTCCTAGTACAACGCTACGGTACCTCCGAACACGTGATCGCATGCGCAAGTCGCTCCCTGAGTAGGCCAGAGCAGAATAACACTGTTACAGAACAAGAATGCCTCGCGGTAGTATTTGCGATTCAGCGGTTTCGGTCTTACCTGTATGGGCGCCCATTCACAGTCGTCACCGACCACCACTCAATGTGTTGGCTTGTAAACCTTCGTGACCCTTGTGGCCGTCTAGCACGCTGGGCACTTCGGCTCTAAGAATATAGCTTCACCGTCTCGTATAAGAGTGGTCGACGACACGCCGATGCGGACTGCCTTTCACGTATGCCACTCAGTATACAGAGTGTTACGCCGATGACTTCGACCACCTTGTGGCTTCCGTGTCGCCGAAATTTCCAGACCTCAGCACTTTCAAAGACGAATAGCGAAAGGACACTAAACTAGCATCGCTCTTCACAGCTCCTACAGCACGCAGTCTTTGTGTACGCGATGGACTTTTTTATAAGAAGAACTTTTCCAGCAACGGCGCACGTTTCCTCCTGGTGGTGCCGGAGAGCCTTTGGTCAGCGATTGTAAGTGCTATGCACGACGATCCTACGTCCGGACATCTAGCTTCTGCGCGGACGCTCTACCGCACTAAGGAACGATTTTATTGGCCTGGAATGCGACAGTCTATCGAGGTGTATGTGGCCAGTTACACGCAGTGTCAGCGCCACAAACGCCCATCTGCTGCTCCAGCTGGTCTCCTACAGCCGGTGCCACCTCCAAGCACACCTTTCCAACAAGTGGGCATTGACCTCGTGGGCCCTTTTCCAAATTCAGGGCAAAGGCAATCGCTGGGTAATTGTATGTGTCGATTACCTCACACGCTACTGCGAGACGGCAGCCGTGCCCTCCGCAACTGCCATCTCGGTGTTCCTGTTGCAATGTCTCGGTGTTCCTGTTGCAACACGTTATCCTCCGACATGGCCCACCGCAGGTGATCATCAGTGATCGTAGACGACAATTTACGGCGGATATCGTAGAGGAGCTGCTTCGACTGTGTGAGTCCCACCTGCGTCACTCGTCGCCATACCATCCGCAAAGGAATGGGCTCACGGAGCGCACCAGTCGAACAGTTGTAAACAGGCTCTCTATGTATTCTCATCCGACCACAAGAACTGGGATGACGTGCTACCATTCATAACGTACGCGTTTAACACCGCTAAGCACGAGACAACCTGGTTATAGTCATTTCTTCTTGATGTATGCACGCCCGCCACGGCACACACTCGACAAAGTTTTGCCTTTCTCTACGCACCAAAACATCTCTGTCGCCGAAACCCTCTGCCTTACGGAACAGGCCCGTCGTATTGCTCGTTTAGGCACTTTGGCATCGCAAGACAAATCCAAAGCACGCTACGACATCCGCCACCGTCCTGCAACTTATCGTCCCGGCGATTTAGTGTGGCTATGGACTCCGGTACGGAGACGTGGGTTATGCCAAAAGTTCTTGGACCACATATGACGGACCATTTGTTGTCATCAACAAACTCACGGAGGCCACCTACACAGTAGCTCGCCTCACGAAAAGTGGTAGAAGAACTGCTAAAACCCAAGCCGTCCATGTCGCTCGCTTGAAGTTGTGCGCACCAAGATGAATCAATGAACTCGCCCGGCGGGCTTCGTCTGCGTGGAGAGGAATGTTGCGCGTACCTGCGAGGACAACGAAGACGAGTGAACGTGGTGGCCGCCCCGAGCTGCAGCTAGAGGAAAGACGACGACGCTGAGGTAGACAACCTGTTGGCCGCTCGTGCGTTCAACTTCGCGACCTAATAAACGGCCCCTTCAGCCGTAACGTCTCAGTCATATAGCTTGTAAACAATGAGGCCATGACACCTCGCACTGCACAGCACGAGGGCACGGGTTCGATCCCGAACCACGACCATACCCAGCATTTCGGGACATCGCTTTTAGTCACGGTGTAAGATATAAAGACTTTAGGTGGGGACACTTCTCGGCTTTCATGCAAGACGCGATCGACCAGATAAAGTAACAACGGCACGCGTCTGTTGGTCCGCTGACGGCAGCGGATATCTATCGGCGGGAAGACGCAACTCAAAGGGAGAAAATGCTTTCTGCACCGTTGCTATAGTAACCGACGTGTTCGGCGGCAACGCCGGCGCCCACAGCATGTCGCGCTTTCCGCGCGCGCAAGACGCGGTATGCGTTTCCAACTGAAGTTGCTGGCGTGTCATTGCCGCGTTCGCTGTCTAGGCAATTCAGATTTCCCGCGAAGCGCCAGTTGCTACGGGAACGCGTTTTTGTCTTGAAGTTGCGTCATTCCGCCGATAGGTATCCGCTGCCGTCAGTGGTCCAACGGACGCTCGGCGTTGTTACTTTATCTGGTCGATCGCGCCTCGCGAGTGTCCTCACCTAAATAGTATATATCTTACACCATGCTTTTAGTTCACCGTTTTTCACACCACGTGGCGTACAGACCTTCAACTTTCAAAACTGGCGCGATAACGCATGGCGCGCGGCAGACAAAGTGGCCATACATAAAAAAAAAAAACAACAACAACGAAGCAGCTCGATGTCGACTATCGCCACCGAGAGCGAACCGTGATCGCTGACTGATAAGCGCAAGTCGTGTACGACGAGCGGTCGGTTGGTTGCTCGATCGTGAATCAAGTATTTTTTTTTTTTTAGTGAATCCGCGCGCACAAGTCACTTGGCTGCGCTTGACAAACTCGTATTTCGAAAGGGCGTGCTGCCCTTCCTCTCGTCCTTTTCAATATATTTCGTGCGGTTGTATAGTTGTCGGCCCCACTGGTTTCTTGAAGAAAGTTAGGACGTCCTTTTGTCGCGGCCGTTTTTGTAATCTGTGAAAGCTAATTTCGAGAAAATAATATCAGCCTATCAGATGGCGATGACGCTTTGAGAATGTGTAAAGACAGGCTTCACGTAGCTAATATTTGTTGGCGTCACTTAACAAGTGAATTTTTTCGCGCTATAGAGTGAAGGCAACGTGCCGTGCCGTATTCGCTGCCAGTGATAATCTTTTTTAAGAGCTCAAAACGTAGCAGAAATAAAGGCCTAAATTCATTGCAGGGACGAAATTGCTGAATTATTTTCCAAATTTAAGCATTTTAAGAAAGACGCCTTAATTTAAACAACGCTCTTAACGTTTCTAGAGCACATAATAAAAGACGTCCGAAATGTATTTCATTGTACATGACATGCTATCCGCCTCGTGCGCTGCTGCTTTGAGCTGTACACGTGGCGCCACCAACGGCGAACGGTGGCGAAACTCGGCCGACGCGGCAACGCGCGGCTCATAGGCGCCTTGCGCAAAGCGCCCGCTACTAACCGTTTCTTCTTTTTATTCAATTTACATTCTGGTTTGATATTTGCACTGCCGACGCTGCTCCACTAGACAGCCGTGACGTTTGTTACGTCGATTGTTCTAGTTATTTGTTTGAAAATGACAGGCCCGTTTATTATTACTGTGCACGTGCGTGATGCACTACATGCGTTTCTAACGTGCATGCGTTGAAGTTGTTCGCGTGATCTGCTAACACAGACGAAATAAAAAACTGTTGCAACATAAAACAGACTTTTTGTTTTATTGAACACTCTAACCAGCACAACAATAATGTAGGCTACATCGCGGTTGTATGCTTGCTTAGGAAACGCATAAAAAGACACACGTTTTCATCTTTGTACAAAGAAAAAAAAACGGTTAGCTAACTTGACGTTGTAACAGGCGCCACACAGCTGCATAATAATGTGTGAAAGTACTATAGTAAATGACCCACAATCATTCGCACTGTTTTTTTGTATTATTATTTCACAGACCGTACAAAAATTGAGGATCTTCGAACTGCATTACAACCACACATTTCTGAAAATCTAATCACTTTCACCGTCGAAGCCACGATCCTCTATCACATGTGCTTTAAATTACGCAGAAGATTACTCAGGTTTATATAGGAAATGCGCACGCGCGGCATTACTCAGATTTATATAGGAAATGTGTACGCGTGTAGCTAGATTCTCGTATGCTAGATTCTCTTTTGGTACGTGAAACTCCACATAAAATGCAATTCGAGAAGTAGCGAGCATAAAGAAGGACGACTACTTACAGCCTCACTTACCTTTGTAAAAACTGTATTCCAACTGCAATTCAATATTAACCGACGCAACAGAACAACCCACTTGCTACCACACAGTGCTATGAAGCAGACGCGCCAAGCCAGGCGTGGTGTTTCAACCATGGTGGTGGTTTCAACTGTAGCACAATCGTGCGCGTACAGTAACGTCGTAAAGGTTGCCGTCATATCAGCGGTTCCCACGATGTAGCACCTGTTCCCCTTCTCGGGTAATCAAACCGCTGCTACGCCGAAAACTACACTCCTAATTGACTGTCAAAGAAAAACGCCGTCTTGTAGGAGGCCATCTTGTACAGCCAACGAACAAAAGTGCACGACTGAAGGATCTGAAGCATTCCCGTTGATGCGATGGCAGCTGAGAGAAGTCAGGGCTGACCGTCCGACGTGTGGCCACCATCATTACACAATTTTAACTTCGCAACATCCAAGAAAGACACGACGGAAGCGACGAGCCGACGAGCCCACCCGGTCATGTTCGGTGCGCTGGTGACCGCACAGCGCGCGCTCCCACGGCAACGGGAAGAAATAAAAAAAAGGGGGGAGAGAGGAGTTGACTTGAAGGAAACGAAGGCGGTGGAAGCGAGGAGGTGTCTAGTCGTCGGTGTGAAATATTTTCGAGAGATGGCGCTCGTTTATTTTTGCACAACGGATGCGCAAACTTCATTCAAAATGCATGGGATCCTATGGCGGTTTGCATGGGGGTGCGACCGAGTTTGCCAAGCGGTGGCGCCACCATACCGGTGCACGAGGCGGATACAGCTCGTCTTCCCCTCTTTGCTGACTGTTCGTGAAAGCGTAATGAAACCAATTATATTCACATATGCGACCGTCCGCTGTGGTGATGTAGTGGTTACAGTGCTCGGGTTCTGACCCGAAAGCCGCGTGTTCGACCCCGTCCGCAGAGGTCACATTTCGATGGAGGCGAAATGGAGGAAGCGCGTATACTGTGCGATGTCACAGCACGTTAAAGAACACCACATGTTCGAAATTTCTGGAGCCCTCCACGATGGCGTCCTTCATAATCATATCGTGGTTTTGTGACGTAAAACCCCCGTTGATATTTGTATGTACGTACATAACCACAAAGCACACCTCTTTGTTTCACTGGCTATGCGGTCTGCACAACGGCATCAGGTCTTGGTTAGAGACCAGATTATTTTGGCCAGTTTTATTTAGAACGAAGAACGCGTACAAGCGAGTTTGAAGATAGCTCTCGTCTGGTTTCCTTGCTGCTACTATAGTGTAATTGTTTCTTTGCACGTATTGCTCAAGAACAGCGTGGTAATATTTTTACATGGTGATGTTTCTTAAAAGGTCCCTCGGTAGGACCTATTTATTACTTGCTTGACGCGCTTATTGGCGAGTTTTGAAATCAACCACTCATTGGTGCAATTAAATGTTTGACGCTAGTGCCATTCTACGCTTCTGGGACGCAACACAACACACGTTAAGGGGCCTTCTCACACTACATGACATTATCATAGTTTCTTTTTTTTTTTCGAACAGTTTCAAGCACCGGCGTGGCTGTGTTGTAGAACACCTGTTTTCCGTGCAGAAGTACTGGGTTCAATTTACGCGCGAGCTATTTTATATTGTTCATTTATTTGCAGCTACCTCGACCTTTCGCCCACGGGCAATGCTTTTTTTCACTCACAACGAAGACGCCGACACCAGCGTCGGCACCGGATTTTTCGCTACAGATAACTTTTTTGTGGAATACTTAGCCACCAATTAAATCACGCGCTGCTCCAAAAACGCGGGGTTGGTGTAATATCAGCATACTATAGCATGCCTCGTTCACATTAGGGACGCCTCTGATAAGACAACTACTCAATTTTTTCAAAGAAAATTTGTGCCTCACATAATAATAATAATAATAATAATAATAATAATAATAATAATAATAATAATAATAATAATAATAATAACATTAATAATAATGATAATAATAATAATAACAAATATATTATTCTCATATGAGTATTGTGTTACTGTTGCTGTTGTTGAAGAGTTTATTGTTTCACATTTGTTTTCACGGATGGATCTACAATGGATGAAAGCTCGTCTGCGGCTTTTCATATACCCGTATATAAAATAGAAAGAGATTTCCGACTTTCTCGAAAGACATCGTCTACAGCAGCGGAGCTTGTTGCAATATTACAAGCTTCAAAATTCATTGTTGAAAGCCAGCAAAGGCAAAACTGGGTAATATATTCTGACTCCAAAGGAGCGCTACAAATGATTAAGGATTTTTATTTTCATACAGATGATAGCATAATATATGAAATCTTAAAAACAATTACCATCGGTTATCTGGACGGCCATGAGATATGTTTTCAGTGGCTTCCAAGTCACGTAGGAGTGATGGGAAACGAAAATGCTGACAAATTAGCCACTGCAGCACACAAAAAAGTTCACTTGACACCAGTGCCCGTTTATTTCTCAGAAAGCAAGAAGGTTCTTTCCGAACTGCGCCACAAATTGTGCAAAAACGCTTGATTTGACGAAAATACAAAGTCTTCACTCTTATATCAAATAGATCCGTCTCTCCGATTTACACCTAATCAAAAGATTGATAGACCATTTGACACACTACTGCACCGTCTACGATTAGGTGTTGCATACACACCTCACTTCTTATGCCGCATAAAAACAAGAACGTCCCCGCACTGCGACCACTGTGATCATGTCGATGCGTCACAGGAGCATATCATTATTGAATGTCCGCGAATTGACGAACAATGCGCTCAACTGAGTGATCGATTGAACCGCCTCGACAGACGACCATTTACGATTGGAAAAGTACTTGGACCATGGCCACATCCCGATAATCAAAGGCGCGCAGTGAGCGCCCTCCGTGATTTTTTAATGGACACAAATTTAATTAACTGTCTTTAGTTCTTTTATACCTTGCCACTATTTGTTCGGACTCTATCCGCGATGTGATCACGATATATGAACTGGACTACGCCCATATATACTGTGCTCATTCATTCGTTATAAGCCCTATAGTGTAAATATGTACCAAGTGACTCTGATTATTTTTTTTCTTCTTTTATTCTTAATTTTTCGTATTTTTATGTTTATCTTGTACACTACTGTCATGATGTTGGGATAGCCTGCTCCAACGTAGCCTACATTCCCATATTTTGTCAGATATATATAAAAAAAATTACGCCATCTCCCGCTAAAGGGAACCATGTGTAGATGTGAAGCAGCGGGCGCTAACGCTTACACTGGCGGCGGCGTTGACGCTGGCGCTCATCGCAGCGTTGCGCAGGAGAGAAAACTGGGGAGGCGCAAAGCAGGCAGTGATGGAGCAATGTTTCCTACTGGAACATGCCAACCGCTGCTAATGGGCAATGAGAGACAGAAGACTCCGACTGGACACATAGACCCACACTACGCTTTTAGTTAACGCGCACGCTGCGAATTTTTATTGTTCAACAACGCACAGGAGAAATCTTCCACCGGCACCACCTTGGAGGTCAAGATCCATTGCCATATATACGGGATGGCCAGGGAACGGTTGTGCAGCGCGAGCAGTCGGTTTTTTCAACCAAGAAACTCGCTAGCAGACGCTGCCTGCGTCGGCGTCGCGAGGCGAGAGAGGGGGGAAGCGGAGGAGAGGAGAGAGAGGGGGTGACACGCATGCACAGTGGGAGTGTGAACGCCGTGGGCAGGGATGCGTAGAGGAGAGAGGGGGGGAGCGTAGGAGAGGAGAGAGAGGGGAGACGCGCATGCGCAGGGGGAGTTAGACGCCGCGGGCAGGGATGGAGAGAGGGGGGAGTGTAAGAGGGGAGAGAGGAAGGGAGGCGCATGCGCAGTGAGGGTGTGGTTGCCGTGGGGAGGGATGCCTAGAGGAGAGAGAGGGGAGAGGAGGTTTTTTATTTTTATTTTTTTCTTTAACTTTTTGCGCATGCGCAGTAAGGGTGGGCACGCGGCACACCACCACCACCACCACCACCACCGGATTAAGCTTCGCCATAAGATGCTTCACATCTAAAAAAAAAGTTTATTGAACTCTGCCGTAGGGATCGGCCGGTAGCTTGACCAACGACTCAAATCAACGGATCTTGCGGGCGAACGAGAAGCGCCATCGAGCAATGCGCGGTATACTGACAGACCTGCGATGTCGGAGGAGATGATGACCCACTATAACGTTCGTTGTTCTTCACTCTATTATTATTATTATTATTATTATTATTATTATTATTATTATTATTATTATTATTATTATTATTATTATTATTATATAAACGACAAACAGTGAGTAGTTGTCTTATAAAGGACGTCACTAACGTAAACGAGACATGTTACTATTGATATTACACCAAGCGCACGTTTTCGAACAGCGCGTGATTTCATTGTTGGCTAAGTATTGTTATCGAAAATAAACGTCTTCCGGGGGCCAGAATTTGAGATAGATGCAAATAAATAGACAATATGAATATTCGGCTCGAGAGGAAATCTAATCCAAGACTTCGCACGGAAAACAGGTGTTCTACACTGTTTCGATAAAAAAGCACTATAATAATGTCTTGTAGTTCGAGGATCCCCTCTTCACACATGTAATATTGCGTGGCAGAAGTGTAGAATCGCACCAGCGTCGTACATTTGAATTCCAAAGTGAGTGGCTGCTGTGACAACCGACCGATTCCCAAGTGCACAGGAATAAGTAATCAAACCGGCAGACGGCTGGAGGCGACGGGCCATGCAAGACGTTACTGACTGACTTTTTAAATAAAGTTTTCTCTCTCTCTCTCTTTCTTATTATCAGCAACACCATCAACAAAGAGTGCAGCTACGCATTTGCGCTTGTAGCCTTCCGGATCGAAGAAAAAAGAATTATGTCCTAGCGAGCATTTTGCATGCTGTACTTACAAAAGGCACTGTAGGACAGTTTGAAACAATATATATGTTACGAGCACAGACGTACCTTTCCTTGCGGCAGGGTGGATGTGTCCGCCGAGAAATTAAGCGAGGCTAGCGACTGTGAAGGTGAAGTGAACGAAGCTCGATTGCGCTAACGCGTTCTCCTCTTAAATTCTTTAATTGGTTTATGCGCGCTTCGAAAATTTCCTTGCAGGTTATACGCGGAGGATAAAATGTTCTGTCAGTGCACGGATATATGAATGTTGCTCAATGTCTTGAATAATAAATGGCGCAGAAACTAACGAATTATGTTGAGCGATAACGGTGGTTTAGCGAAATTAGGTTCAGTAGCCTTCTAAAGGGAATCGAGTGCCCGAGCCTCCGTGTCCCGAGCTTATCAGGGGACGCCCTTGTACTCTAGAAAAGAATAACTCTTGTGTGTATATAATGTACATAGTCTCTGTGAGCGTCTTATGCTGTGAGCTCACGCGCTAGCTGGGTAAGGGGCTGCGTAAGGCGGTGTGGCCTCTCCCCCTTACACTCTCTCAGCAATCATGTGATGACGTCGGGGAACGAGATTCTGCAGACGCATCCTGAACCAACGCGTTGTATCCTAGTCAGAACGCGCTGGCACGCGCTACCACGTTCGGGTCTGCGTTCGGGTCTACGTTAACAACAACATAAGAGCATAAACACAACACAAACTACAACACTCAATACGCACCATTAACGGAAACAGCTAGTCGAACCGATGCAAACGCGGTGTGCTTCGCATCGCCTCATGCTCCCCTTTGGCGGGAGATGGTGTCATTTTTTTTTCGCGTACTTTTCGAATAATTACCGCCAAAGGCAAAACGTTGCAGTACCAACACGTGTAAAAAGCGTAGTGTTTTTTTTTAGGGGCGAAGCTCCTAAAGCCGCGGGTCTGTACATCCCTGTCTCTTGGTGCGTGACCGCCTAGTTCTATGGCAGACAGACAGACAGACAGACAGACAGACAGACAGACAGACAGACAGACAGACAGACAGACAGACAGACAGACAAAGAACTTTATTGATGTCCTGAGGGACTAGCCGGGAAGGACCCGCTGGGGCCCTCGGCTCGCCGCTGGCTGCTCCCATGTCGGAATCGGGAGGCCATGCCTCTCCGCTCTTTCACGGGCCCTCTGGACGGCCGTTGACGGCGTACATGTCACGATTTTTACGGTAATAGTGGTCGTTTATCGTTGTGACACAGTAACATTGCGTAATACCAATCTTAATATAGAACTAGTGCATGAAACGGCCGCAAACGCACCATGAGCGGGCATGTAAGCCATGCCGTACATGACATGCGTTCCATAATTTGCATGTAAGGACCTGCTTTTAGGAGCTAGGCTCCTTAGGGTGTGGGTCGTTCCCTCCTCCTCCACCGTAGTAGTATGTATGTAGCCAGCCACCTCTAGTTCATGAATTGCTCAACAGATGGCGTTGTGTGTATATGTCCGTTCAGACAATGTAGCTGGTCTACGACGAGACATTGTACGGCTGTCGCGAACAGGTTAATTCACCTCAGCGTGTGTGTGTATATCTACCTAGGCTGTGGGACAAAGGTTTTTTATTTTTTATTAATTTTTTTTCCTTCTCTAAGGCACCTGAGAGTTGCCCACCCGCTACAAAGGGCATAGCCACAATTCATCATCATCATCATCTTGGAAATAATATCACTAGATGGCGTTAGTGGTTTTAGTGGGATGGTGCTAGTTTTAGGGACAGACAGACAGACAGACAGACAGACAGACGGACGGACGGACGGACGGACGGACGGACGGACGGACGCACGCTTCGCCCCACTCATCATCATTCACTCCGTTGATATGCTG
This sequence comes from Rhipicephalus appendiculatus, assembly GCA_030522465.1. Taxonomy (NCBI): domain Eukaryota; kingdom Metazoa; phylum Arthropoda; class Arachnida; order Ixodida; family Ixodidae; genus Rhipicephalus; species Rhipicephalus appendiculatus. The sequence continues at coordinate 340,837 of JALIZH010001273.1, forward strand.
TAATTTTTTTATGTTCGTCATACAGTCATGTCACGTCATATCACATTTGGTATATAGCCAGGAAACGAAACGGCTGCGAGCACGCCATGAGCGTGGCATGTAAGTCATGCCGCACATGACATCCGTGCCATAATTTGCATGTAAGGATCTGTCATTTGTGTTCGTCATACAGTCATGTCACGTCATATCAAATTTGGTATATATCCAGGAAACGAAACGGCTGCGAGCACGCCATGAGCGTGGCGTGTAAGTCATGGCGTACATGACATCCGTGCCATAATTTGCATGTAAGGATCTGTCATTTGTGTTCGTCATACAGTCATGTCACGCCATATCAAATTTGGTGTATATCCAGGAAACGAAACGGCTGCGAGCACGCCATGAGCGTGGCATGTAAGTCATGCCGCACATGACATCCGTGCCATAATTTGCATGTAAGGATCTGTCATTTGTGTTCGTCATACAGTCATGTCACGTCATATCAAATTTGGTATATATCCAGGAAACGAAACGGCTGCGAGCACGCCATGAGCGTGGCGTGTAAGTCATGGCGTACATGACATCCGTGCCATAATTTGCATGTAAGGATCTGTCATTTGTGTTCGTCATACAGTCATGTCACGCCATATCAAATTTGGTGTATATCCAGGAAACGAAACGGCTGCGAGCACGCCATGAGCGTGGCGTGTAAGTCATGGCGTACATGACATCCGTGCCATAATTTGCATGTAAGGATCTGTCATTTGTGTTCGTCATACAGTCATGTCACGCCATATCAAATTTGGTGTATATCCAGGAAACGAAACGGCTGCGAGCACGCCATGAGCGTGGCGTGTAAGTCATGGCGTACATGACATCCGTGCCATAATTTGCATGTAAGGATCTGTCATTTGTGTTCGTCATACAGTCATGTCACGTCATATCAAATTTGGTATATATCCAGGAAACGAAACGGCTGCGAGCACGCCATGAGCGTGGCGTGTAAGTCATGGCGTACATGACATCCGTGCCATAATTTGCATGTAAGGATCTGTCATTTGTGTTCGTCATACAGTCATGTCACGCCATATCAAATTTGGTGTATATCCAGGAAACGAAACGGCTGCGAGCACGCCATGAGCGTGGCGTGTAAGTCATGCCGCACATGACATCCGTGCCATAATTTGCATGTAAGGATCTGTCATTTGTGTTCGTCATACAGTCATGTCACGTCATATCAAATTTGGTATATATCCAGGAAACGAAACGGCTGCGAGCACGCCATGAGCGTGGCGTGTAAGTCATGGCGTACATGACATCCGTGCCATAATTTGCATGTAAGGATCTGTCATTTGTGTTCGTCATACAGTCATGTCACGCCATATCAAATTTGGTGTATATCCAGGAAACGAAACGGCTGCGAGCACGCCATGAGCGTGGCGTGTAAGTCATGGCGTACATGACATCCGTGCCATAATTTGCATGTAAGGATCTGTCATTTGTGTTCGTCATACAGTCATGTCACGCCATATCAAATTTGGTGTATATCCAGGAAACGAAACGGCTGCGAGCACGCCATGAGCGTGGCGTGTAAGTCATGGCGTACATGACATCCGTGCCATAATTTGCATGTAAGGATCTGTCATTTGTGTTCGTCATACAGTCATGTCACGTCATATCAAATTTGGTATATATCCAGGAAACGAAACGGCTGCGAGCACGCCATGAGCGTGGCGTGTAAGTCATGCCGCACATGACATCCGTGCCATAATTTGCATGTAAGGATCTGTCATTTGTGTTCGTCATACAGTCATGTCACGTCATATCAAATTTGGTATATATCCAGGAAACGAAACGGCTGCGAGCACGCCATGAGCGTGGCGTGTAAGTCATGGCGTACATGACATCCGTGCCATAATTTGCATGTAAGGATCTGTCATTTGTGTTCGTCATACAGTCATGTCACGCCATATCAAATTTGGTGTATATCCAGGAAACGAAACGGCTGCGAGCACGCCATGAGCGTGGCGTGTAAGTCATGGCGTACATGACATCCGTGCCATAATTTGCATGTAAGGATCTGTCATTTGTGTTCGTCATACAGTCATGTCACGCCATATCAAATTTGGTGTATATCCAGGAAACGAAACGGCTGCGAGCACGCCATGAGCGTGGCGTGTAAGTCATGGCGTACATGACATCCGTGCCATAATTTGCATGTAAGGATCTGTCATTTGTGTTCGTCATACAGTCATGTCACGTCATATCAAATTTGGTATATATCCAGGAAACGAAACGGCTGCGAGCACGCCATGAGCGTGGCGTGTAAGTCATGGCGTACATGACATCCGTGCCATAATTTGCATGTAAGGATCTGTCATTTGTGTTCGTCATACAGTCATGTCACGTCATATCAAATTTGGTATATATCCAGGAAACGAAACGGCTGCGAGCACGCCATGAGCGTGGCGTGTAAGTCATGGCGTACATGACATCCGTGCCATAATTTGCATGTAAGGATCTGTTATTTGTGTTCGTCATACAGTCATGTCACGCCATATCAAATTTGGTGTATATCCAGGAAACGAAACGGCTGCGAGCGTGCCATGAGCGTGGAACGTAAGTCATGTCATACATGACATACATGTTATGATTTTTATGTTAATACTTGTCATCTATATTTGTCACGCAGTAACATTGCATAATACCAATTTCAGTATATATCCAGTGAATGAAACGGCCGCACGCGCACCATGAATGTGGCATGTAAATCATGTCATAAATGGCATACATGTCATAATTGTTAATACCTGCTTTTTATGTTCGTCAAACACTCTTGACAAGCCTCAATATTTTTGGTATACCTTAAACTAAGAAACGGCCGCGAGAGCGCTAATAATGTGGCATGTAGATCATACCGTTCATGACATAAGTGTCATGAGTTGCATGTTATGACCTGTCATTTATATTCTTCATGCAGTCATGTCATGCCACAGCAACTTCGGAATTTCTTACCTTCAAATCTGTATGCCATCTCGCACACTTTTCGTATGACATCACTCAACACATAGTAGACCTGTGCGCCGGGCCTCAAATCGCCGGCGGCGTCGCGCCGGTGTTTCCACCTCCGGCGGCGGCGCGTCAACGGCGCGGGGTTCATCGGATCGGCGGCGGCGCGGCGCGGGAGGGGGGGGGGGTTCAAGAGATGGTAGGGCGAGAAATTTGACCCTTGAATTTTGAAAAAAAAAAGTTTCCCCGAAAGGGCGAAGCAGTGAATGAGATAGCAACATAGTCGTAATGTTATACCAAACTAAGGCTAGTATATAGCTAACTCTTTTTCATCCGATCTCACGAAACTGCAAAATGCTGGTGTTAGGGAATGCGACCGGTTCCCGTGAGAGTAGTGGTTTTCGTGCAGTTTGTCGTATAGGTGCTCGCAGCACGAAGCGGTAAGATCACAGCGCGTAGAATACTATACGAGCCGTCTACTGATCCCTGCCGAGTTAGCGCGCCCGCCAGCGCTCATGACCGCGCCCTAATAGTCAAAGTTCAGAGTTGCGGCTCGAGCCACGCTGCCCCTTTACCACGGCGTCCCTTCATACTACTTAGTCCAGCGAAAGACGCACAAGGCACTTGCTTTCTGCTTGAGGAGCAATAGACGGCAGGCCTCGTACGCGGAGTGATGTTATCGCACGCGCCCTCCGTGCGACGGAGATAGGCAGCTTCTTTAATTTATGCTTCAGCCGTGTTCCTCGCTAGCGCTCACGAGCTTTTACTAGCGGGTACAGCATACGATGTGTGTACAAAAGATAATGACTTGGACTTAATACGAAACATGACGGCGACAATGAAAACCTGTACAGAGTGTCCATATAATTGCTATCGCAATAAAAAAAATATACGAAAACCATGGAAGCAGACTGGCCTTTTTCTTTTTTTTTTTTTTTTTTTTTTTGAGAGCTGCATCGTCTTCGCTGTAAAGAGTTCGTCTGTTGGAAGAATCAAATAATCCGGCACCTCTTCCATTGGTTGCGTTCTAGCTTTCACCACAATTCTTGGAGGCGATATCTCCTCGCAATGGCGTAGCCAGGGGTGGCACACCGGGCACGTGCCCCTCCCCCCCCCACGAAATTTTTTTTCGCCATGGCATGCAGAGCGAAAAATGACCATTTCAGGGCGGTGCACCCCCCGAAATCAAGGAGCCCCTCCCCGAAAAAAAACTTCTGGCTGCGCCCCTGTCTCCTTGACGCTTATTTCTTCATAAATCACGTGTACAATGTTAGTGCTGAGCTTTGAGCCTATCAGGATTTCAAGCTTGTCGGCTACACGCTGTTATTTGCACTTGCGCAATCGGAAACTCACAAGATGGAGCGAAATCATTTCATCGCGCACGATAATCTTGCGAGGGGAGGAAGAACAGGTGGGCGATTGCATGGCAAACCAGGATAGGAGACAATCTACAGCTGACATTTCTCTATAGACCAGTCGAGAGTATGTGCCCTAATTCTGTCATGTGGATCACCATTCTGGCGTCACGAAAAGCGCCAAAAAAAAAAAAAGTCCCAGTTTCGCCGTAAGGGCGAAGCAATGAATGCGATAGCAAGAAATTGGCATGTCTCACGTAGAATGACAAGCAGCTCGATACTTGCAGCTTCCCGTTGAAGCACGAAGGACGCTCGAAAAGGAAGCGCAGGTATACACAGGACAAGCGTGAACTAACAACTGTCACAGTAGTTAGGCCTTTGTGTTTGAGCAACACGCTGAAAGTGCCGACAACGCAGAAGCCGACGCTCTTAGATATTTCTTGTTTTAAAGTGCGGCGCGCGGAATGACCCTTCTGCGTGTTCTGCCACGCGGTGGCGTCTGACTGAAGGTGTTCGCGGTGTTCTTTTTTTTCTTGGTTCCACATCACGAGTACAGAAAGGTGTGCGCGTTACAAGGGCAGCTTTCAAATTGAAAGGAAATACAGGAGCGTTGCGTGATAGAAAACACGCTCAAGCTCCTCCGAGACCTGGATACCGCCAGCGGTAAATGGCGTCTATAAATAGCTTGCCATTAGATTGCCGGCGCATGCACGATGCGTGGCTGAGGGGTCCAACGCAACGCGCTGCGGAGCGAGGGGTCGCTGGTTCGAATCCCCAGTCGGGTTCAGTGGTCTTCTGATTTATTTTTCTTTTTGCCTTATATATATATATATATATATATATATATATATATATATATATATATATATATATATATATATATATATCCCAGGCGTGATGGCGACGGCAAAAATCAGCCGAGAGTGTCCATAAAAAAATAAGGAACGCCCCGAGAGAATAACGAGCTCGATGTTGTATTCTCAGATGCTGTTGGCCTTAAAAAGACCGGGTGTGCAAACACGGCCACAAGAGAGTAGTCAAGACACCGAAAATGCCGCTAACTGAAAAATCGTACAGCGGCGCAAATGAAGACAGACAAAAAAAATTAAGGCAGCTTCGCACTAGTGGTGCCAAACCTGAAGGAAGTGCGGAGCTGGGCAGCCCTCTTTGTCTCTCTCTTCGGTTTTCTCTTTCTTTCCTCCCACTTCTGTTTCCGTTTTTTCTGTGTTTTGTTCTCTGTATGTCTTTTGTTCCCCTCTCTTTATCTATTTTTTTTGTTTTTCTTGCTCTTTTTATTTCTCGTCCTATTTTTTTCTTTCTTTGTCTCCGTTTCTATCTTTTGCTTGCTTCCTCTTCTTTCCTATCTTTATACGTGGTTTTGCCTGTGTTACGCCAAGCGATGACAACATATTGCCACGCGCGTTTCTTGTATCAGTTATACTGCATTCGGTTTGCACCCACGAAAGACTGCCAGCAATGCTCGGCGCAGACCACGCCTCAGTGTTCAAGAAGCTTCGCGATTATTGTAGATCGTTTTGTTAAGATTGCACGGAGGACGCGAACCTTCCAGCTTATTCTAGAGCTTGCACGACCACCAGTGATAAGGCTGGAAAGTTCGACGCGTGCTGTATAAAAGACGGTGCGTCCCAACGATGATCAGTTTTTCGACGGCCGACGCTCTGTTCGCCGCTATCATTGTACAGCGTGCCTTGCTTGCTGTAATCTGACTTTCCGTTTGCCGGCCACAAGTTCGGCCAAATAAAGAGTTTCATCTTGGACACGTCGCCTGCTGCCTTCGTCGACGTCACAACCACGTGACAATATGACAACATACGACAGCCCGGGCCCCTAACGATCTCCGCACTTAATATTATCAAGGCGCTCGAAGACCAAGAGGAAGAAGGCTATAGGCGCGACCGCGCTCTCAATATCCTACAGATAGCTATGCAATAAGTAGTTTTGCCCGCCTTTCGCCAAGCTACGACAGCATATTATGAGAGCATACGATGTCAGCATACAACTGTCCGGGCCCCTAAAGTGCTCCGCGCTTAAAATACTTATTGGCGCATTCCCAGGCAAGAGGCGATACCTATCAGTCAGTTGCGCGTGATGGTCTACGTGAGAGATAACTGGTTGCTCTCTTGACTTCACTCTTGTGTCTAGGTTTTCACGTCGTGTCGTTTTAACATGAATACCTACCAAAAAGCTCAGCGATCAATTATCCTAATTTTTTTCTTTGCCCTAATTTCTCTATTTATTTATCCATTTACTCGAGTAAAAAAAAAAAGAAGGAAAAACGTCCGTTAACCCATCGATATACATTACTTATCTATTTCGTTTATATATCTATGCAAAATGTAGTAAGTCCAAAATTGCACGAATATGCTATCTAGCTAGTTGGATCGACGCCGCAGCGTTGAGGTCAGGCAACACTCTTGAGACTTCTGGAGGAGAGAAAGAGACAACTTCCGGGGAGCGATTCTCGATGTGTCCATCTAAAGATGTCCACAGTCTATTTCGGCACAGCCCATTCACTTACTCGAAAAAGCGGTGAGCCTTGCATGCATCGAACCCGCCAGCACATTCCCAGTGTAAGAAGAAAGTGGTCGAAATGTACAGAAAGAGGAACTTTTCCAGTCTTAACTTCCATGAATGTGTCACAGATGTTTGAGAACGATGCAGAGAATGCGTACCGATCTTAACAGGTGCGTTAGAAGGGCAGCCACATTAAACCTAATTCGATGGCTTACGCGGTCAGAAATTACGCACGGCCTCCGCGATGTGCGCCCAAAAGCGGGTGTCTGGGCGCTGCGTTCGTTGCGTTGAAGCACATTCCGTCCCTCTCATTATTGTCGAGAGTTGTGAAAGCTTCATGATATCAAAATCAGATTGCGGAAGAAGAACCGGAAACAAAGGGCACGCTGGTTGCTGAACTGCTGCCAGTCAGCTGCGGCCAAAATGCAGTCCACTAAGGGGACACATCGAGAATAACCCCGCAACCATAAAAAAATGAAACAGCAGCATGCTGGGAAGTGCGACGAGAGCATGGAGCACGAGGGGGGAGCGGCGTCGGGGGAGGTTGGTTTGTGGACGCTTGGCGCGCGCGCTCGTGAATAATTTTTTTCTTCCCATGAGCTCACCAAGAAAAAGGAAACGAAACAAGTGCGTGGCGGGAATTGTGACACGAGCCCGAAGAGGTAGCGTCTTCAGAGGAGGTTGGCTTATAGATGCTAGGCGCACTCTCTTCCCTCTAATGGTTCAGAACAGCTCGAGTTCGGTGATCCTCTCGTCACCTTCCACGAGATTACCTCGCACCAGTGCTGGGCAGTACTGAAGATACATGTATCTTAGATACTATCTTAGATACTCTTTGGGTATCTTGTATCTGTATCGCGATACGTCTCGCAAGACGAGTATCTGTATCTGTATTTCCGATACTTTCAATAATGTATCGTGTATCTTAAGATACAAGATACTGCTGTGGAAATACCACCGAGTAAAAGAATAAACATCAACCTGAATTCTGGTTCTGAAGCTGATATTGCCGCCACTAAGCCACCTGAATAAAACTAACGACAGTGACATTCTTGTATCCTTCCACCAGAGTGCTCCAGCGAAGATAGGCGATGAGGCCGGTGCATCTCTACTGGTGAAGCAGAGTCACGGGATGGCGCTCGAGCCATCTCGACAAAAATAAGCGCGCGAACGTCTACGCGGAGCCTACCTTCTGTTTTATCGCCGTTTTCTTTCTTTCTATATGTTTCGGTACCATGACACTTGTTCGTATCCACTGTACTGTGCTGCGTACTCTAATGCGTGCGGCGTCTTTCAGTCGAATTCTGGTGCCTTTGTCTTACATGGTGCTTCGTTGCGAAGTCTGAAGAATGCAATAACGGGGCTGCTTTGCGTCTCGCGGCTTTCATTCATCAGTGATTTGAAAGATATTGGGATGTAAGCGTGACTTGCATACAAAGATATAGACTTACACGCGAATGAGATTTTAACAACCATTTCACTATTGGTGCTGATGTTAGATGAAATACAACAAGCATTTACGTAACAGAAATATTTTGACGTACTGTGTCTTTGTTCTTCCTGCTTAGTTATTCGAGAAGTTCTCTTCATGATAATTTCAGTGTGCGCTCAAGTGCTCTCTTTGTCGTCCTCTGTTCGCATCCCCTACATTACCTGGGCCTCTGTATAGTTTTCGCCCGTCTGTTTATTTTAATATGTCTTTCGCAACCTGCTGCTTGAATACATTCTCTGCTTTATTTTTATTTTTTAACTGCCTGCGAACGTGGTTTTATTGCATAGTTTGCGGCCTTTCTTTAAAAGCCCGAAAATATTCACCGCGCAGCATGTGCGCTGCCAAAAAATCGCATCGGTCGTTTTTAAATGCGCTCTACGATTTGTCGAAGCGCAGTTCGCCCTAAAATGAAAATTAAAGATCTCGCATAATTGACCCTATTTAATTAACCAATTGAGCTCAGTATAAAAATACTATAACGAGCTCAATATGACAGTACACCATAAATATTTGATTCCATTCAGTGGTCGCTAACCGGTTGTCTTTTTTTTTAATTTGTTTATACTTACTTGAAACACCCTGCATACTTATTCACTTTGGATGTTTAACACGGAACCGCCTAGCTATTTTACTTAGATATATTCGTTTTCGTTCGCTTTAGGTCAACGTAAAGTATTCTTATTGTTACAAACCTGTCCGTAAATAGAGCTAGAAGTGGCAATAGTGAATAGCAGTGATATCCTGCCGGCGCTTTGTGCCACAGCAATTCGTCTGAGACGTTTCTGGGAGGCTCAAGTTCTCTGGGAAATAAATGGTAAAAGATTGCACGTTAGTGAATATGTTGCTAACGAACGCTTTACGCCAGCAGATAAGTACAATATGAAAAATCATTGCAGTTTTACGTCCGGAATGAATTACGAGCGCTGGATATGTAGTTCATCGTCTTCACATGATGCGTCCCAAACAATGTCGCTACCAACGTTATTGCTGCTCTGCATATGTTGTTTGACATATGGTATTACGAAAACGACAATATGCTTGCGGACAAGGCAAGGCTGCACAGCTGTATTTGCATCATCGTGCGGAGGCATCTTAATAACGTTCTTGCAAGTATAATGGCCACCCGCTATTTGGTGGTCATGTAGAGCCGTGACATCCATCAATTACAAAAGTGTGAAGCAAAAAACACTAACAGCGGAGCGGTTAATGAGCTGTCGTGTTAAGCAGGCACACAGATCCCAGCAAGTTGTTTCGGAATAAAACTGACATACCTTGAGCAACAAAGACAGAAATTTTGTGATACAAACAGGTATTTCGTTAAAAATAAATAAAGTATAGATTCGTACATAGGCCTTTGCTTCATTATATAGATCTATTATAGGTAATTTCCGGATGTATCGAAGTATCTGAAGATACAATTCGGAAGTATCGTATCGGATACAATTATTTCGGAAGTATCTTGTATCTGTATCTCAAATACTTCTTGCCCGAGTATCTTGTATCGTATCGCGATACAATTTCAAAGTATCTTTGCCCAGCCCTGCCTCGCACTACAGGGGGAATTAGACGGATGTTCCCATCCCCCCACCACAAACTTAATAGAGCACAATCTGTCACGCTGAGAATGCTCCAAACGAATTCTTACCCATCAAAGAGCTTCCTGAGTATGATACGTGCGGAGATGGACCCCACATGCCCAGACTGCGGAGAAATCAGCTCATTGCAACACATGCTCTGGCGATGCCCTGCGTTGCAGGACTGCTGTCAAGAAGACTGGTGGACCGCTGCTGTTAACGCGGCGCGGCGGCGCACAGCTCTAACACATAGATAGCATATAAGTCATTGATTGTAATTAACCCGAACTCCTAATTAATGAGAACAATAAACAGTGCAAACCAATGATATGAAATTGTTATCTACCACCTTATCGTAACTGTTCACATTGAAACACTATATGTACTGTACTACATATGTGCTTCTACACTGAGAGCTTCCCCCATAAGTTTAAATTAAATGGTTAGATTAGTGATAAATATTTATTACGGTTATGAAATTCCTGATGCTTCATCCACATAATGTACTTCACATCTGCAGACTTTTGCTGAGTTTTTACCGTGATCAACGTCCACTTTCTCATCGATTCACCGACAGGTGATTCTTTTACCCCTGTAATGCTGCTTTCCTGCACTATCGATTTGGAAAAGCTTTTCAGGAAAAAAATCCACCCAGCGTAATCCCACGAAATTGCAATCACAAAGACAGGTTGTCCTACCGTACATGCCACTAGAGTGCAATTAGCGAATACGTTATCGTTGCGCTACAATTAGCTTTTCAAAAATCACCCCATACATTTTCAATGGATGCACAGAAGTGTCTCGGGAAAAAATTCCAGCCGGCCGATTAAAACTAATCGCGTTGTACCACATAAGGAGGTTGTCAGCATTAAGTGCCTGAAGTGCAATTAGCGAAAAATCGGGCATTGCTCAGTAATCATTTTTTGAAGAACGCTCCCCATAGAGTTACGCCCAGCGCTTCCCCTTGGGGTCGGCTTTGCCGCACTAGTCGATGTCCCAGATTGCTGGACAGGGGCTTGATCCATGGCTTTTCGTGGTCGTCCGGATCAAGAACGAAGCAGCACCTCTACCAGATGTCACGTGGTGTGAACGCGCAGAAAGCAAAGCGCAGCCAATAAAATTCAAACCCTTTATTGGGCAAACATGGGCACAGTAAACGAAGCAACATTCAAAGTGCAGCGATAGCGGCAAGCACAGAAATCGGTCGTCGGTAATCTCGTCATCAGTAAAGCGCGTGGGCGTTTATACTTGTAGAATAGAATAATGCAGTGTAATCGTTGGTGAAGAAACAAATCACAGCCAGTAAAGATGAGAGCACTTTTTATTGAAAACTTGTTCGAGAAAAAGTATGAAACAAGTCCATCGATATCGGCGCAGACAGTCATCGGTCATGGAATAATCTATCTGTCTGTGAAATGCGCCGGCTTTTGTACATCCCTTAGCGAACCTTTTACTATTATCGCTTGTAATCGCCTTAGCTCTAGAATTAACTCCATAGTTAGCCTTGTGCTCGAAATCCTCTTGCAAGATTCTAAAATAATCGGGAATGTTCAGAGACCTTCCGGCGCAGGGCAGTGGTTACACGTGTAACGGTCTGGTTGCCTAAAAGGAAGCCTACATAAAAAAACAAAAAGAGACGCCTGGTGCACTATGTCATTATTTGGTGTGGATCGCTTCCACATCCTTTTTCATGTGGGTTGAATTTTATCGTTTTTATATTGCTGTACAACCACTTGAGGGCGCGTCTCCGATGCGAATTGACCAATTAATCGAGAGCTTGATCAATCTAGCAGCAGAACATATTTCGTATAACACCTCACTTTTTCCAATTATGAAATAATATGGCAACATTTTTTTTTCATTTGCTGAGCGTGTTGAAATAACTGTGTTTTCCCAGTGATTTTATAGGTACTGTTTTAAAAAAGGAGGAAGAATGCTGTAGTCATTTAAAATATGCCTGCAATGCTCATTGTATATTTCTTTCATTTGCAGGTACCCCGAGAAGATCAATGTCTCCCATGCAGACACCGGCGACAAGCAATCGACCTCTAAGAGACCCCCCGCAGTGTGGCTTGTGCGAAAAAGTATTCAACGGCGTCTCCGCGCTGAGAGCACACTTGTTAGTTCACGCAGGTTTAAGAGGACACGCTTGTCATGTGTGTGGCAAGAAATTCGCCCAGAAATGCCACCTCGTCGAGCACAATCGCATCCACACAGGCGAAAGGCCTTACCAATGCTCATCGTGTCCCGCCACGTTCACGAGAAGTGCAACTCTACAGATGCATATCCTGACGCACACTGGCAAACGCCCACATCAATGCAATGCGTGCGGACAGAGCTTCACCACAAAACCAACACTCACACGCCACATGTTGACTCATTCCGGGAAGAAAAGCCTTCGCTGCGATGTGTGTGGCGCAACATTTTCCCGCAGAGATAATCTCCGGTGCCATACCAGAACGCACACCGGTGAGAAGCCCTACGGGTGCCACCTATGTTCTGCTACCTTTGCACGCATCAGGCAGTTAAAGGTTCACTGTCTGAGCCACATTCGCGAGCGACCACACAGGGGCAGCATAGATGAGGAGAGTGTCACCTCAATATGCAACCTTTCCAAAAATAAGCTGATTGTCACAAGTCTACAGGAGTTCGAATGCGAGCTCTGTAGCCGGAAATTTAACTATAAACATGCACTCACAGGGCACATGCGCACGCATACAGGCGAGAAGCCGTATGTCTGCGACCTATGTCCTGCAGCATTCATGCAGAGGGCCACGCTCAAGAGGCACGTTTTAGCCCACACTGGTGAGCGACCTCATAGGTGTGATGTGTGCGGCAAGAGCTTCACCGCAAGATGGACCCTTTGGAACCATAAGCGTATTCACTCGGGGGGTAAAGAATTTCGGTTGTCAATTCTGTGGCAGCAAATTTTATGACAAACAAGTATTACAAAGGCACATGCGCACCCACACAGGCGAAAGGCCTTATGCCTGTCACCTATGTCCTGCAGCGTTCGCGCGGATGAGCACGCTGAAAAGTCATGTTTCAACCCACACTGGTGAGCGGCCACACAAGTGTAACATGTGCGACAAGAGATTCACTTCGAAAACGACCCTTTCGCAGCATCAGCTGATTCACTCGAGGATAAAGAATTTTTGTTGTCAGTTCTGTGGCCGCAAATTTAATCATAAGTCACTACTAACCAGCCACATGCGCACGCATACAGGCGAGAAACCGTATCACTGCCAGCTGTGTCCTGCTGCGTTCGCGCACAAGGCTACGCTCGAAGGACACGCGTCAATGCACACTGGCGAGCGACCTCACAGGTGCAAGGTATGCGGGAAATCTTTCGCGGCAAGGTCGAGCCTTTCGCATCATAAGCATATTCACTCAAAAAGTAGCTAAGGTTGACGCTCATTTCTGTGTTCGAAAGGTTTATAGGGAAAGACTCAAACCCCAGACCGTTTGAGAAGCTGTACTGCACACTGCTGAGGAGCTGTACGATGGGCGCTGATGTCTGGCTGCACTCGCATATAAAAAGTTCTTAGAAAAGCAAACGATCACCCACAATGGTGCGCGATCGTATACGGGGGTAGTCTACCGTATCGCATCGGGGCCACAAGTGATGTTGAAAAATTCTAGTAATGGTAGTCGCAATTTGCACAGCTGTGACGGTGTAGTGTAACACCGCTGCATTTTCTACTCGGCTACATTACATGAAAACAATGGTTCGAAATCGACAATACTATTAAGACGCTGCGTGGTGTCGGTGAATTTCGAAGAATGGCCTCCATGTCTGGGTTGCTTGGTTACACGGTAACTCACACAGGGGTGAGGCGGTCCGGCTACCCCGTGTGTGGCCAGAAGTTTTGCCACTCGTAAATGCACCAATAACACACTTAGCAACCGTTCATCACGATGGAAACGTAACGACCGCATATGTTGACATCGATGAACTTGTGACCGTAGGCATGTGATTGTCGTACAGAAAATCAAAGGACTCGGTGGGGCGAACAGCGTCAGCAGAGTGTAGTAACGCGTTTCTTCTACCAAATTTGTTCTGCATACCTCGCAGGCAAAACCATCTGGGCATTTACAACTGTGTGAATACGGCCAAAAACTATTTTACCACATCCTGGCACTGTTTAAATCTTAGGAATAGCAGGTGGAAGTCGTAATCTTTAAGGGACCGCACGCAGTGAAAGGTGGCAGCAGCTTTTTTTGGCAGCTCTGAACGCACATTGCCTGCAGAAGGCCGAAGCAATGAATTCTTTATCTCATTTCACTTGGGGCCATGGTATGACATGCTGCAGTGCGTACGCAGTCAGTGCGAAATAGGCAAGTTCTTTGTCATGGTGCGGATGCACTTGAGCTTCTGTGCACTTTGTTTTGTTCTGTTTTTTGATGGCAAAGTACCAATCTAGTTTACAGTTATTGTCATAATAGTTACTGTTGGTTATCTCTTGAGTGTTTGATATGTGGACTCTTGTTTGTGGTATATTATAAAGTCGGAACTTTCATTTCGGTCGCATTTATTAATATGCGATGCCACGTTAAGTAAATGCAGATTTGAAGTAAATTGCATGAGGAGATAAAAAAAATTTGCTGGAGTTAATTTCAATCAGATTTTTCAGGAGAGTTCGTTTTCTTGCACAGGACATAAAACCTGAGTCGTGTTGACAATGAACTGGAAATGCGATGTAGGTGGGCCGACATATGTGAGCAGCCTTCCTAGTTTTCATACTCAGATGTTTCCACGAGAAAATCCCAGCAGAAAGGGCAGACATGCCGGGTCGGTAATTGCGGCAATCGTTAATGCAAATATTCAGCCTGCCTGTGTTGCCGCAGCACGCTACCGGGATGTCTGTGTACGCTTAGTCAAGTTAGCATTCATCCGCTTTTATGTACCCTTCTCTTACTCTACCCCACCGTCATGTGGAAATAAAAAGAGAACAACCTTATGTGAAAATAATGATAATCGAAGTCTCAGTGCATCAAGAATATATATGAGAAAGAAATGGAGAAGGTCGCAAGAGGAAACGGCAAGGAGCTAGACAAGGGCAAAAGGATGTTTGGGCTAGAGTGCTTATTTGGGCCGGTTGGTACATGTTCACGAAAACGAGAAACAGCGCGAACCACAGGACAAAGGAAAGAGACGGACCAAGCGGTGACTTTCAACCAAAACTTTATTCCGTGCAAGGCAACATATGTATCTCCGCATGGGTCATGAAATGATGTGGGGGAGAGCACAGACGTGACAAGATATCTGTAAAAATTCTGAAAAAGAAAGAAAACGCCATCATCGGACTCGGGCGGGTAAACTTCAACGAGTACCGGGATCAGGCCGGGCCCGGGCCGAGAATCACGGCTCGTGCAGTGCTCTAGTCTCGCTCCACCAAGGTACTACATTCACCCGTCGACATCGTAGCCGTCGGCGAAACAACGTTGGTGCACGTGGAAGATGCACTACTCCGACAAAGAGCCGTCACACGCTAACACGAAGCTAAAGGCAAACAGCATAACCAGCATAACTACATCGGCGACTCTCCGATGCTAGCGCGACCACTGTTTTTCACTGCTATCGAGACGCAGTTAAAGCATGGCCTCCGAGATTGTGCGCCGCGCTATCGCATTACTTCTCTTCCCCGCTCACAGCGGGCGCCACTGACCCTCCACGCCAACAGAGAGCACCGTGCGAGAGAGAATGTGTGAGAGATATAAGGCGCGTTGGCAGGTTAGGCGCTGCGCCGTGCTCCCGACCGGGCTGCAGAAATTAGGCGCCTTTTTCTTCTTTGAACCAAAACCACCACCCACTGTCCAGCTGCGTTGGTGGCTTAGTCGGTAAGAAACCAGGCGCTTTTTGTCGCGGGCCAAGAGTCAGAGGTTCGATTCCCGGCGGGGGGAACATTTTCATTTATAATTTTTCTTTCTAATATGGTAACGTCAATTATATCGACGTCATATCCGTAACAGATATACTTGGTGTACATCGACATAAAACACTTACTTTCGTGTTAAAAAATGCGCAGCGCCGTCTCTCAGTGGAGGTCACCTAACAGCGCTACACAGATATGGGGAGTGGGAGAGAAAAGTTCGTAGGAGATAGGAGAAAGAGTGATGGGAAAGAGCAATTGCCCTGTCCGCGCGAAAGCGTCGCCTCTCACTCAAGGAAAGCCGTCAAGCAGGTCGACAGGCAAAGGAGGGATGTAAACAAACATCACGTGACGGGCTCACGGGTGCGCGAAGAGTTCGGCGTCGCAGGCAGGTTCAACATACAACTTCCACATAGGGAGGGCACGGATCGTACGAACGCCCGAACACCAGACAACTTTCCAAGAACAGCGCCGACAGTAGATCCGTGAAAGAAGTCGTGTTCGCCGTGCCGATGCTGCAGTCCGGGCTCGAGTGCAGGCCCGGGTGGCCAAGCGCAAGCAGCAACTGTGTGCCGAGGATACGGCAGCCTTCCAAGCCGCGCTAAATCGCGAAGCGGTACGCAAGCGCCAATGGCGAGCGGGTGTTGCTAATCACGACGCCGAGCTATTCGCCTCGACATCTTTGAGTGGCGCCCTCTCGCGTGTGACGTCAGGGAGAGGACTCGGATGCAGCTATTCGCGCGCACGCTCGCTACGTGAAGGCTGCTCGACGCTGCCGGCCTGTCTATCGAGCTCGAGTTATTGAAACGTTGGTGGGCAAGTTCATAAAGCAATTTGTACTGAATGTTCAAGCAAAATGCCCAGCGAAATCGAGCGGAGTTGCCTGTCAGGAGCACGTTCTGTGTCGATTGCTCCTGGTGTCGTCTGCTAGCCATCCATGCGTACGTCTGCTTCTATGGTGAATTTTTCCTTTCGCGACTGTTCTATAGCCGTGGCTCACTCAGAATGACTTTGCTGCCCGTTGTCGATCACTGACTTCAGCGTTCGGGCTTCAGCTTCCATGTCTGCGTTAAAGCGCAATAAATGTATTCCGCGTGCTGCGCGTGTTCGGTTGCCAAGCCTGCCTCTTCGGTTCAATTCCTATGTTGGGAGCATGACAAACGACGTGTGCGGTCATTCAAATAAATTAAATGGCGTTACCGGCAACGACGTTTCATTAAGTTCACATTTTTAGCAGCTGCTGTGTAAGCGCGTCGAAAGTACTTTACATTGAAACACGAAATAAACAGGGTGAGTCTAAAGGGGATGCACGACGGGGATATGAAATATCGGTAGGTTGTCCGGAGTGAATTTATTTTGTTTTTGTTCTTTTTTTGCAACATATTTTAATCCTTACGTTAATAAATTGACGTTTGTTCACTCGTTCACGGTGGTCTGAAAATATGCTCAACAGAATTAGTGTAATCATACTAACGTTGATAAATACAAAGCTTTCGCATCGAAAGAAGATGTATTTGCAATAAAATACTGTAAATCAGTCTCAACGGTCGACTCCTGATGTGGCTTGGTGCGATCACTGTACTAAAGAGACTCGGGCTCCTTATGCATTTGCCTAAGTTGACTCGAAGGCGAAAGCCATCTTTTTCTTGAGTCGATGTATTGTTCCTTCGCCGCCCCCCCCTCCGAATGCTTTCTGGACGTAACGTGGTTTTTCACCGAAGCTTTCTACACATCACCTGGTTTTGCATCGCCTCCGAGATCGGCCCACCAATCACGGAGGCAATACAAAGCGACGATGTCATGTGATGACGTAATCATGTGACATGACGTTATGACGTCACAAACTGTCGGTCTGGGATGTCACGATGACGTGATCATGTGATGAATTTTCGCATCACTCGTGTTGACGCTGGCGACGGGGGACGCCGACGGTCAATTTTCGCAATTTATGTGGAATCTAAGGCTCGCACCTTAAAATATTCAATCTTGTTACAGCACGGTAAAGAATCACAATAATCAGCCACAGGGGCCAAAAGAATGGTGGGAAAGAGCTCTCTTTCTCCTCTTCCTGGACACATTCCCCGATTTTTCCTAATGTTTACGAAGCTGTACTATCGGTGTGAAATGAAACGCGAACACTGCAGCGGATCGCGTTGCCCAAGCATTAGAAATACAGTCCACCTCGGTGGATCAGTGGCTAGGGTGCTCGGCTGCTGACCCGAAGGTCGCGGGTTCGATCCCTGCCGCGGCGGTCGCATTTCGATGGAGGCGAAATGGTAGAGGCCCGTGTACTGTGCGATGTCAGTGCACGTTAAAGAACACCAGGTGGTCAAAATTTCCGGAGCCCTCCACTGCGGCGTCTCTCATAATCATATCGTGGTTTTGGGACGTAAAACACCACATATTTTTAAGCATTAGAAATATAGTGCGCGCCATCCTGTCATTACCATTGGCAGGCTTGCACAGTCGAGTAGGCAGCACTGCGCGATCGAAAACATGAATGCGGCTCATGAGCGTATCTATCTCTAATCATAAGAGTCGAACTGTACCACGCGCACCACTGCTGGCGCTTCATTCCGAGCGATCTTATTTGCACCCAGCTCGCCCAATCTATGCTCGTGGTCCGCAATAACCAGCTGGTCGATGAACTTATCGATTTCATTTTGTCGGCTGTCGTGTCTGCACAAGTCCACATGACTACAATTGGGAGTGGAGCGTGAATTTTCGTTCATCTCAAGTCTGTTTACACAACGCTGATTTTTTTCGAATAAGCCGCAAAATTGATGGCGCTGCGATTTAAAAGCAGCGGAGACTCTCTTTAACTCACTTGGCGTGGGCGTTCGCGCTTTCACGTAAGCTATTTCAACGCCATACAGCCCAGTGAGCGACGCTACGAACTCGGGGGCATGAACCTGACCGCGATGGCTGTCTGTATACAGAAGATATGTTAAATGTTAACGTTTCTTAAACTCATGTAATGCTACCAGTCATCTCAAGAAATATTATTAGAAGAAAGTGCAGCTAGTAGTCGAGGAACGCCGTGCGACGCGAGGCGAACTACATAATGAAAATGCTACTGTTTGAGCAGACGAAAAAAGCCGAATCCCCGCCCTTGCGTCACCGGAGCGCCGTTCGCAGCGCCGCCATCGGTCGCACACGAGGCGAATATCATGATATTGAATGCATGTGACAACGGCGAGCCGAGGAGACAGCGTTGCTAGCAGAGCAGCGTCAACGACCACACGACCGCTTTTAAATGCGAAGCATTTCTTAGCGATCTTCAGCGAGTTTGAGCGTATCTATCTATCTATCTATCTATCTATCTATCTATCTATCTATCTATCTATCTATCTATCTATCTATCTATCTATCTATCTATCTATCTATCTATCTATCTATCTATCTATCTATCTATCTATCTAGCCGCCTACGACTTTGGTATAAATCCCATCAACGATACGGCCAGGAGAGCACAAAGTCGTAGGCGGCTAGATATGGCATAACATGACCGTATGACGAACATAAATGGCTGGTCATATCATGAAAACCATGACTAACTTGTCCTGAAAAGTATGATTTACATGCCACGCTCATGGCGTGGTCGCAGCCGTTTCGTTAGCTTGATACACCAAATTTGGTATTGAGTGACATGACTGTATGACGAACATAAATGACAAGTGGTAATATGGAAATCATGACATGTCATGAGCGACATGACTTGCATTCCACGCTCATGGCGCGCTCGCGGCCGTTTGTTAGCTTGATATACACCAAACTTGGTATTGAGTGACGTGACTGTATGACGAACATAAATGACTAATGATAATACGATAATCATGACTTGTCTTGTGCGACATGACTTGCATGCCACGCTCATGGCGTGCTCGCGGCTGTTTCGTTAGCTTGAGGTACACCAAATTTGATATTGAGTGACATGACTGTATGACGAACATACATGACAAGTGGTAATATGGAAATCATGACATGTCATGAGCGACATGACTTGCATTCTACGCTCATGGCGCGCTCGCAGCCGTTTCGTTAGCTTGATATACACCATATTTGGTATTGAGTGGCATGACTGTATAATGAACATAAGTGGCAGGGTAACATGAAAATCTTGGCATGCATGTCATCTACAACGCCATTTACATGCCACGCTCATGGTGCGCTTTCGTCCAGTTCGCTAGCTTGATATACACCAAAATTGGTATTGCGCGACGTTACTGTATGACGAACATATATGATAGGTCCTAACATGTAAAACATGACATGCAAATTATGTAAAGCATGATCTGCTCCTTCCTGGCTGCTTCGCATTACATCGATTCCCACGGTGCGTGGGATCTGCCGGCTTTTAGATGCGAAGCATCTTATGCTCGGGGCTCTGTCCCTCCCGCGTCCCCCGTCCGCCGTCCCCCGTCCCCCGTCCCGCGTCCGGCCACTTTCATGAAGTAGGGAAGCGCCCATTATGCGAACCAGAACACTGTAGTAATATGAAGGCCGTCAACCCTAACACAGTCATCAGAGTCATGGCCAAGAACACAGAGAGGCTGCTTAGCAATGGCTAGGCAGGTGGTGTCTGTCGCCCAGGTTGACCCCATTCCTTGAGTCATGGCCGAGAGCACAGAGAGGCTGCTTAGCAGTGGCTAGGCAGGTGGTGTCTGTCGCCCAGGTTGACCCCATTCCTTAATCTTGCTTGCATGTGTTTGGAGGGGGGCTTAGTCCGTCCCGCGTCCCACACCACCACAGCGCATGCGCGTGCCGTCCCCCCCTCTCTCTCCTACGCTCACCCCCTTTCTCTCCTCTAGGAATCGTCTACTCTCGGAGCGGCCCCCCGCGTCCTCTCCCCCTCTCTCCTCTAGGAATACTCTACTCTACGGAGCGGCTCCGGCGTCCCACATCCCCAGAGCGCATGCGTCTCCTCTCCCCCCTCTCTCCTCTTGGAATCCTCTACTCTACGGAGCGGCTCCCGCGTCCCACACCCCCACAGCGCATGCACGTCCCCTCTCTCTCCTCTCCTACGGTCGCCCCCCGTCCTTTCCTCTAGGAATCCTCTACGGAACGACAGGTGGTGTGACAGCTGCATACTCCGCTGGGGGCGCCACGGTAGTTCCGCGGTATGAAAATGACGGAGCGCGCGCACCTCGTTCTCTCTCCTGCGCAGCGCCGCGATGAGCGCCCGGACCACTGCCGTGAAATGAGAGCGGCGACTTTCCTCCCGCTCAAGCTAATTATCTCCCCGCTGCTTCGCATCCACACATGGTTCCCTTTAGCGGGAGATGGGGGATTTTTTTTTATCCAGCGGCCGTGCAACGAGGCAATGACGGAAACACGTTCAGAGGGGCCGATGCCCGCTATCCATAGAGTAATATAAAAAGTTAAGAGAGGACACTCCCATAGACCTCTGCGGCTGATTTGGGTTCGCAGCGCTCCAAACGGGCCGGGGGGAACCTTTGCATCCTCGGAGATGATGGGGACCGCAGAAATGGTGGTCTCGAAGGCCATGTTCTAGAGAGTAGAAAAATTACACGGCCTCCGAGACCACTTCTGTGTATGTGCTCGTCTCCGAGGCCATGCTTTAATTGCGTTTTTTTTTTCACGCGTCGTTTGCATGCATTGATTAGCTTTGTGTAAGCTGCACCGCCAGAGCGGCAAGCACACGATGCCACTGTGTGTTTATGCAGACATTTTAAATAACACGTAAGCACTCATGGAAGAGACGACAACTTTTATTTTCAAGCCATTCTTGGTAAGCACATGCACACTTACATGCGCGCACGAAGAGGTGAGTTCATTGCACTGCAAGACAAGGCAATACAGCTACCATATCTTGAGTTTAAATTTTACAGAAGCAATAAACAAGTAGGCGACATTATGAAAGGCCCCACAGAACAGTAAAACTGCAGTACACGCGCAGGTACGCATACAGTTAACGACGCAGCACGACAGTAGTTGCCTAGTATTTGACTCCGGACGGCATGACCTGAAAAAAATAAAAAAAAGAACGAAACAAAAAAAGGATGTTGGCTATGTCTTCTCTCCCGCCTTAGCCCAAATTTTCTCCGACGCACTTCACGTCACCTTTTCGCGAAAAACAGTCACGAGTAGATTCCGCAGCTAAAATAAAGCAATATTTGGCGCCATGC
Organism: Rhipicephalus appendiculatus; assembly: GCA_030522465.1. Taxonomy (NCBI): domain Eukaryota; kingdom Metazoa; phylum Arthropoda; class Arachnida; order Ixodida; family Ixodidae; genus Rhipicephalus; species Rhipicephalus appendiculatus. Next base: position 362,803 of record JALIZH010001273.1, read on the forward strand.
ATGCGTTACCGAGGCAGTCGTGCTTATTCAGAGGATTAAGTCGAAGCCTCAGTGCCTCAGCTAACAAACATTTTTCTCGATTCACAAATTCTCTCTAATTGCGCTCGTAACAAGAGCTTCAAGAAAAATGCGAACGCCACAATTGAATAACGATGTTAAGCCTAACTGCACTCTTCACACAATTTCACGCATTGAATTCGAACCACGTGTACCGGCACACACAAAAAAAAAAAAAAAACCTAACGACGCGAGCGGCGACTCAGTTACTCGCGCCAAGAAACGATTTTCTCGCAAACATGCGCGAAGTGAGCAGCACAAGAAAGCTCTCTGCGCCGAACAGCACAAGCGACAAATGTTAGCTTAACCATGGCCTCCGAGATTAGCCGGCGGCGATCTCGGAGGCCACGGCTTAACATGATGAATACAATACGCAATTTCCAAATTAATGACGGCGTTTTTACCAATAGCAGCCGCCAAGCAGAGAGGCACACGAAACAAGTCAAGACCACGAAGCACGTCGAACACGTTATGGCACATCTTTTATCGCGTCACCCTGCAGCTGTCCGTACTTCATTGCATTGAGTGAGTGAGAAAGACTTTATTTGGTGATCCGGCGGACGACAATCCTAGCGCCGCGAGGGGAGGGTCATCGTGATGCGGCCACACATCTCCTTCATTGCATTAAACGCTCATGAACACGGAGCGTGATAACGTTGCCGTCGCGTCGACGCCATTCTGCACTACTCTCCCACCCGATACCCGATTCATGTCCGATCCTGCCCGACGATATCGAACCGTCCAATCGCAGGCGATAAAGATAAATTCAGAGCCGCATCGCGACAAGTAGACGCATATTGCAACTAGAAAAGGTACTAAAGTAGATAACAAGTACGCGCGTTCCCTTGAAGATAGAGAGTGATGTGTCGCCCTCTCACGGCCGACATGAAGCTGCGTAGCACCGCCGCTTTTGGCCCGAGTGACCACTCTTGTAATTTGTATGTTACTCTATGCGCTTTCGGCGGGAGTTTCGCGAGCGGCTTCGGCGTCGCAAACCGCCTGTGGCCGCTAGTTTCAGCTTCGCTGGTTAACCATCTGTACGGAGTGCTTGGACGGGGATTTTTTTTCCAGAGTAGTTTCAACAATTATCTTTTGCATCTGCCCTACACTCTTAACTTTGTAACTCTTACTATCCGTGCACAAAATGATGTTTATCCTTTACTTTGTAACGGATAACTTAGAAGGATATTGTAACTGATACATATATAAGGTACATTGTAACGGATACAAATATCAGTTACATTGTAACCCTTATAATTGTTGATATTGTTACGGGGAATATTTATTTAGATGTCGTCAATCAGTGACTGATCGAGATGACACTGCACAGAGCGCACAGAATCACGAATCAACAATGCAGCTCAGACTCAGCCCCACAACACGAACGTTGTCGTCTTCGTCCATTCGGTGCCATTTCAGCGGCTGTGCCGGAGTAGCATTTCCATACCCGTTACGCTGTTGCCTTGTATTTTTTAAAATCGAATGTAACTTATAAAAAGGTGTTTTTAGGGGTTCCGTCAGCTACTGATATCTTTTAGTTTTGATTGCACTCTATTTACGCCGGGTGTTTCAAGAAATCTGCCGAAAATTCTCAAAAATCGCGAAAATTCGATATTTGCTGGCTGCCTTGAGAATTGCTTGGACTGTAGCGGCAGGCATCTTAAGATTGTTAAAGACCCCATTTAGGAGTGTAATTAAAAATTAAACTAATTAACTCTTTAACTGGTGAAATTAGGTGGTTGTATCAAAGAGGTGAAATGAGGTTTTACATGCGAAGAACCCATGCCAGCTTTGAGATGTAGAAAAAGCAGCCTGTAGTAATTATTTTGTCGTAGTGAAATTCAACCAAATTCAGTGGATGCCACCTTTGAAAGCCGTGGAACTTGGTTGAATGTCACTACGACAAAAAATTGCTAGAGGCAGATTTTTCTACACTTCAAAGCTGGGATGGGTTCTTAGCATAAAGAACTTCAATTCACCCCTTTGACAGAACCACCTAACTTCACTAATTAAAAAGGTAATTAATTTAACTTCTTAATTACAGTCCCAAATGGTCTTTAACAATCTTAGGACGCCTGCCGCTACAGCGCAAGCAATTCTGAAGGCAGCGAGCAAACACTGCATTTTCCTAACTTTTGAGAATTTTCGGCACATTTCTTGAAACACCCGGTATAGCCAACCTTAGGTTCGCTGTAATGAGGTTTGTAATGGTACTGTCACGTCTGCCAATTGTTCTCACAGAAGACTGTGATGCCAAAATTGGGAGTCTGATAAAATGACTTCGCCTATATTTCGATGCATTTGAATAAGTCATTGAAGAGTGGATGACGTTTTCTCGCACTGCTGCTTTACCCGTATATGGTTTCTCTTTCAGTCCCATTACTCAATCTTCTACACAGATTCTCTCATGAGAACCGACAAATCAAGAAGGAGGGATCACACTACTGACCGAATTTGTGGGCAAGATTTCTTGACGTGAGACATCGTCTAAATGTTGAAAACTGGTTGTAAAACAAAGTGCAATCAAAACAAAAGAAATGTCCATATAAGTAGCTAAAGTATCCTGGAAAATCAACGCACTCTTTTGAATACTGTCGGGGCTTCACCACGCACATAAACCAGCTGCAGTTTTTTCACACATATATGCTGCCGCTCACTCGGGTATTCCTTCGACATTGGCGTAACTGGTAGAGGGAGGAGGGTTGGTGGTTCTAACCCTCAAAATGTTTCAATTTTGCATGTACGCATACATTCACAAACATGCACGACTATACATAACGGCTGACTGAACCCCCCAATGCCCCTCAAAAAGTAAAATTGCAGCCTACGCACCTGTCCTTGAAGGTGTGTAGGACGCGGGAAGGAGAGATGAACTAAGCCCCCCGCAAGCACATGCAAGCAAGATCAAGGAATGGAGTCAACCTGGGCGACAGACACCACCTGCCTAGGCATTGCTAAGCAGCCCCTCTATGCTCTCGGCCATGACTCTGGTGACTGTAGTAGTGGTTGACGGCCTTATTGTACTACAGTGTTCTGGTTCGCATAGTGGCTGCTTCCCTACTTCATGAAAGTGGCCGGACGCGGGACGCGGGACGGACAAAGCTTCGAGCATAAGATGCTTCGCATCCAATAACTTGGAATGTTCGAGAAGCCGGGAAGGATCCAAACGAGAGGTGACGGAGGGTAGTACTGGGTTATCGAAGAAGTTATGTTGTTCGGGTGAGTCATGTAGTGCGGTCAGTCGATGTTGAAGAATCCAATGATGACGCCGTGGGAGCTCTGTTTTGAAGAGTGTTTCCGAGACGACCATCAGCACTGGAGTTCGTTTGAGTGTTTCCTAGAAGAGGAATATTCGAGAAACGTTCGAAGAATTGCGGGCTGCACACGTTTGGTGAATATTCAAGGCCTTTAAGTGTTGTTGGATAGTTTCTAATGGATGAGATAGCACTTGTAGCGCGGTAAGTTCGTTCCCGTTGTTTTAAACACCATCTAAGTGATGTTGTGAGTTGTAATTAATACCAGCCGAGTGTGCAAGTTTGTGTGACGCTTGTACTGCCTTACCTGAGAAAACATTTTGTTTGTGTTGTCAACTCTGGGCTCTAACTTGGTATCTGGACCGCAGCCGGCCTTCGCTGGTGCACTAAGTGGACCTACATTTAAATTGTCTGTGATGTCGTGATGCGCTTCGGTGGGCCGATACGTCAGCCCTTCGAATATGCCCGGCGATTGCCTCCCCATTAACGCGATCAGTGATACTTTTCATTTCAGGTGAGTCAAACGGGCAGCATTCACGGAGAGTATTCAGGCCCACTTTACGAAAGATTGGCACTCCTAGGGCAAACTTTTAACATTTGTGGTGTAATAGACCCCTCTAATAACGACTTTAATATTCAAGCTGTGATGTGCAGCTACAAAACGCGTTATTTACTGCCTGATTAGAGTCACTGTCACGCGTACCAATGCATGTGGAAACGCTTCTCCGTGCTACAAGTAATGGCGCCAAAGCGGGCGTGAGGTTAACTAGGCCCGAGACGCCGCTTCGGCGGCACACAACAGGCCGCACCTTCTTTTTTATCCAGCGGCCGTGGCAGTATAGTACAGCAAGCGGTGGGAAGGGAAGTGAGGGTGGTGAGACGGAGTGATGTGAGGGGGAGAATGCGGGAAAGGGGAGAGTAGAACATAGCATAGCCGTGTATAGCGCATCAAGTGGCTAGAAAGGGAAGGGTGAGAAGGGGAGGATGAGGACGGAAAGGAGGTGTGGGGGGACGCGAAGCATATTATTGTCGTGTAAAGTACATTATAGCAAGGAGGCCGAAAAGGGCACTGAGGGTGTGGAGGGAAAGGAGGACGGGAAAGGACACCACTACATCACATCTAAAGGTTTCAATTTATCGCCATGGACACCGCGGAAGCTGCACGTTTGGAACGGCTGCGCGCGCTTGGCCGTAAACGCCAGCGTCGCTGAAGGACGGTGGAGCTATTCTCGCGGTGTCCACTTAGTGGACATGTCCACTTCAGCCTCCACTGATTGGCTAAGCTCGGCGAGAGGCGCGCCGCATGTTTCCGGTCTTTCTTCCGCAACGTCATTTTGACGCCACGCAGCTTTCACAACTCTCGACACAAATGAGTATGATGGAATGCGTTTCGCCGCAATGAATGCTGCCCCCAGAGATCCGCCTTTGGACGCACATCTCGGAGGCCGTGCATGAACTCTAATCACGTTAGCCCTTGAATTAGGTTTAACGCGGCCGCCCGCCTGACGCACCTGGAAGGTCGGTACGCATTCCCTACATCGTTCAAACATCTCAACACGTTCATACGCAAGTTCAGACTTGTCAAGTTTGTTTAAGAGTCCTGTTACTCTACATTTCGTCCACTTTCTTTCTCTTTATGCTGGGAATGTGCTGGCGGGTTCGGTGCGTCGACGTGGTCAAGAGCGCCATGACGTCACTGCTCGCCGCTTTTTCGAGTAACTGAATGCACTCCGCCGAAGTGGACATGTCCACTAAGTGGACACCGCGAGAATCGCGCCCCTGGTCAATCACTGCTCCGCCCTTCCTTGAGCTTTCACGTTGAGTGCAACTTCATATTATTTTCCTTAAATTACCAGAAGTCACATTTACGCACGTGTTCCCAAGTGGCGATTTTAGCCGATTTTATCATTCCTATTTTCATTTGTTTGGCGCTCCTTGCTACCACTTAGCATTGCCAAAGGTGGGCCTTCCAAATGCAGTTTCTGCAGTGGAGGCTATGATGGCCGGCATCGCCGTTTATGTGCAAAAAAATGTGTACCAATCAACGCTCCATGCTATATATAGTTTAAGTATAAATAAAAGTCGGTGGCGGATCAGTGAAAGTGAGTAGCGATTCTCCTAGAGAGCAGAGCTGAACAACTGAACTCTACCTCACTACCTCTATCGAATGACAACGAGCTGCTCACGAGCAAGCCGGATCTTTCGAGCCGTCAGGCACGAAAGACGGGACGAAAGACACAGTACGACAGGACCAGTGCGACAGGACCTGGTTGTGGGTGTGACGTCTTCATGGTGGTGACATGTGACACTATAAAAAGGCTGGTTCTTCAAATAAATCTCAGTTGGTAGTTCAGCACTGGTCCTGTCGTACTGTGTCTTTCGTCCCGTCTTTCGTGCTGTTTTATTTTTCGCAAATGTCACAAGGCTATTCTGTCTGAAGGCGCGGGCAGCTAGCAATGGGTCCGCGGGCCGCGTGTTTTGTACCGGCAGTGCACTAAATTCTTAGAACAAAAGGCATCTACTAATTCGGGCTGCTAGGTGCATCCATCCAGTGAAAAAGTAAGGGCGGGGGGAGAGCACCCTTGATTCACTCTTTAACTGACCACTCTGACCTCAAAGTTGCTCTAATGTATTCAGTGTTGCCAGTGAGCTGACATTTTTGAGGTCAATCTTTGGAACACATCCAAATTTTTTTTCCTGTCCGAGAAGCGAATCCACATCGACGACGCTGAGACTATAATATACTAGCAATCCTGCTTTGCCAAAATTACTTCCTTCAAACGATGATAGTGCTTCGAACAGCCCTTTTTCGGCCAAAGCATGATGACTGCCTTGTGCTATATATGTGGCGTCTTTTTTTTGTTTTTTTTTTAAAGAACCAGATCACAAAAGGGCTAAATTTCACGGGAACGTAAAACGTGTCAAAGTATATTTCTCTTTTAAACAAATTGTAATCAAAATGGGACAACTCCTCATCCTAACGTGAACTCAAGAAGCCAGTTTTGAATTTTAAAAAAAAATCTGCGAAATCTTTTATCTGCTTGGATCAAACTGAGTCAGATCCATTAAATCTGCTGCTTCAACAAACACGACCAAAACAACCAACGCGACCGGGTCCAATCTGTTTTATTTGGGTCCTAGTAGCTTTCCTATATTGCTTTCATTCGACAACCTTTGCACTGCATGTCATGGCTTTCTTTAACTCTCTGACAGTATATTTGAAATAGAAGACAACTGAAATGAAGATATTGGGCACCGCTTTATTCATTGAAGAAGAAGCGATCCGAAATGGCGTGAAATCAAATGAGCTAAAAAAGAAGATGAAGAGCTGAAACAGTTTTCAGGCTGCAAACAAACAAATAAATAAACTAACAAACAAACGACCAAGCATTTTTCTGAAGGCCCTCAAGATGCCAAAACCGACAAAACGCTGCCGGCAGTCCAGAATGGTGCGCATCTTTTTTGGTAGGACCACTCGCTCTACAAGTCTAGTTATCGTCGTTACTCCAATGCAACAAAAGGCGGCACCGACGGAAGCACAAGCATGGTGTTAATGTTGTCTCAAAATATTGCTGTAGCATTCATTTGCTGCGATGTAGACTTCTTTTACGAGCTAAGTCAAGCCCAAGTGAAATGTTACAATCTCTAAAAGCCAAATACAAATTTTACTCTGGAATACTGACGATAGTAGGCTACATAGATTTTAGCCGCAATATAGATTTGAGGTATTTTGGTGACATGAGCGCCCTGGCGAAAAAAAAATGTTGGAGCTGGCCCGACCGTATTGTCCTTAGCAAAAAACTGCGTTTTTTTTTTTTTTTTTGTCAGTTTCAGTAAAAGCGGACTTGGATTTTTTTAGAAGAAAAGCGCCCCATATGTATGATCTGGCTAGAATAGTTCCATTTCTACCGCGCTGTTATTTCGAACACAGTTAGCCCGGTGTTTTGCAATACTACTACTAATAATAATTTGTGGAGTTTGACGCGCCCAGATCCACGGTATGGTTATCAGGCACTTCGTAGTGGAGGACTACGAAAAGTTCTAGCGCTTGTGTTCCTTAACAAGCACCTAAATCAAGGAGGCTCGCGCACTTATAGTGGCCTCGAGCATTTCGTCTCCATAAAAATGCCACCGCCGCGGCCTGTATGGAACCCTCATCATTCGCATCAACAGTCGAGCACCGTAACTACTGTACCACCGCGGTGGCCTGCCTAACTCATACCTTAATTATGTCGTTAATTATTATTAAGACCATGCGCATTAATTATCAGAAGCCAAACACAACGCCCTAATACTGCCTTGCAGGCCATCGACTACATTTTAATTCTGCCCCTTGGGACTATGAAGCGGTTGTATAGAACTTGCCCTTTGATGGTCCAAGGGGGGAAGATACCGTTTCATAATTTTATCACTATAGCCATTTTTGACGTTGTATACAGCAGCATTACTAAAACAAGTGACAAGCAGTCGTATGAGTTGCATTATTCGCTGTCGAAAAGCCGCCGCTGGAATCTTGCGCTGACGTGCTATGCAGTGAAGGCGAGGCAAAGGCAAACTTCCCACTACCCTGTGTTTGTTCAGTTGGAAAATTTTTTTTGTCTCTTAAAACAAAAACTACTCTTTTGAAACTTTCTGTATAGCTTATCAACAAAGCATACTATGCAACAATATATAACCCATATTTTTACTCGGACCGCTAAATTGTGAAAGGGAAGTCGCAATATGAGTCAAAATGCTATTTTCCCCAACTTTGTCACAATATTCTGGCAATGTTTCTTCTTCATTCGCTCCTGAAGTATTTTCATCATTTAATATAGGAACCAGTAAAACACATAATGTCAATATATTCATCGCGAAAAAAATGTGTGCTTTTTATAAAAAACGCTAAATATGCAGCATATTGCAATTTTTCGCCAAGGCCTAAAATAAAGAAAGTTAGGACGAAAATCAATAAACTATCATAGTTATGAAAGACTAACGCCTTGAGAGTAAGGAAAAAGTTGTTTCGTATTAATTGGTCAAACCAATAATATTTTAGAAATTATTTAGCGCGACACAGTTTCACTTGGGTGCCCAAAATTTGAAGCGCCCCCTAGGAAACACATTTTTTTTTTGCGAGATATAAGGCCTCAATTACTAATTCTCCCATTCACATATACCTGCATGATTTTTTCCAGCGTGATCGGAGATGGTCGAAAATTAACCTGGTACACGTGATATGGAATGACCCATATATATATATATATATATATATATGTATATATATATATATATATATATATATATATATATATATATATATATATATAGGGTTGACATGCGAGCCCCCCCCCCGAACAAAATTCCTGGCTACGCCACTGATGGCATCATAATGACGACACTGTGACGTCACATGACATAACGTCATCAGATCTGGTCCTTGGTCAAAGGTGAGCCGATCCTGGAGGTAGTGCGAAACCACGTTACTTGCATAAAGCTTTCGGAGGGGCGGCACGGGAGGTTTATTACATCCACCTATAAGAAAATAAAAGAAGAAGAAGTAGGCTTTCGTGAGTGAGTTCGTTGAGGCGGAGGCATAAGGGACCCTGGGAATTTTTTCAACCTCTTCAATGAGCACCGAGCCATAGAGGCTAAACACCGCATCTGGTGGCGGTAAGTCACTCTGGAGCGACTTGTCTGTGCGACTTGTCTTGAGGCTTGTTGGGACTAGCGTCAATGACGAGGCAGCGGGGAGGACATGAAAGTCACGGCTTCACGGCAAGGGCGAAACAAGGAATCCGATAGCAACAATTTGGGATGCTGTACGAACTATGGCTAGGAGAAAACTTATTTACGAAACTACGTGAGACAATGTGTATGTTTTAAAACAGCTCACGCTCTTGAATAACCTCGGAGAAGGCTTTGGGTTACCCTTGTTGAACTTGGAGCATACGCGCGCGATGCAAGGGCTCTCCCGCGAGTCATAGAAACAGCGGCTGGCCACACCTACGTGTAGAGGCAGCGGCCGTAATCACGCGCTTAACACGAGATAAAGCTGAGAAATACGATAAGGTAAAGTCAAAGTCAACTTCGCGGAGATAGTACGGGCTGTCAGCGTTAACGTTCCGAAGGCGGTTTCGTGAAATCGGCAATGCTAGAAATCAGTCCTATACTTTGTGTGTATATGCGCTTAGGTCAAACGCGCAGGAATGGCTCAAGGAAGGAAAGGCGTATGGCAACCACGCCGTGGTTGTTCAGTCCTTTGAGGTTACAGAATTTCGCAACCGGTTACAACTAAAGGTGACGACATTTCTTAGCCACTTAGCGCGAAACAAACAAGGGCGAAAAAAAGAGCACACACGGACAACCGCAATCCTAGGGTTCTACTGAGGTTCTCCTGGGGTTCAAAGCCTACTGCGGTTCAAATTGCGGGCCCATGGTGAGAACCAACGCCAAGCGCCGAAGGAAGCCAGCACGCCGAGCCATCACTTATACCGTGTCAGTCGCACGGGTCGTTCGGGGCCGTGTGAGCAGCGCTCATATAATATGTGGAGCCTACTAATCCTTTCTGACCACTCATGCCGTCGTTTCAGCGCCAGCGCATACAGCAGCGTTTGGACATGTCGGAACGAGCGCAGTTGTCCGTGAGAGGGAGAACAAAAAGGTCCTCAGTGTCAGAATATAAAAGAAGGCGAGCAAATCGTCCAAGGCACTCCCGTCTCCCTCTGCTCGAAAGGGAGAGCCGGCAGTAGTGCTCCTTCGAACGCACCGCTCAGTCCAAGCCATTTATTCAACCTTTGTTTATTTTAAAGACGATAGTCTTTCTTGGGATACTTAAACGCAAAAATTTTGGTCTGCATGTCTGTCCTGTCTGTTTGTCTGTCGGTAACCCGATTCAGCTTCTCGGCCAAAGTCTAACTTCTTTCTGAACGCCCAGCCATCTTGAACTGGTGTTCGCGTTCATATTTGTGAACATATTCGATCAAAAAGCAAATACTACGCATTCCTGAGGCACAACATTAATATGTAAGTGTCAGGACGTGTGTTCTTAAATAGATAGGTACGCAATTCTAAAGACCCTAGTGTTTTTTAGGCCGTCTCAGGCAAGACAAAACATAGTAGTACGACCGGCACAAGACTATCGTCTTTCGACGACATTTGCAGCGAAGCACGCAGATACGCGGCCAATTTTTTTACCTCGCCTCGGCTTCCCTGCCCTACGCTGCGATAATCAGTGTTTCAAGCTCAGAAGACGCTGCCAAAGTTCATCATGGAACCTCGGCTTAGCGCTATGACTTGTGTGTTCTTCCTTCTCCTCCGTCTATGTGCGCTGTAACCTTTCATGACTTGATTAGCGGGGTGCTCTAATAGATGAGCTGCGGTAGTAGAAACGAATTTAAAGGGGTCGTGCAACACATTTATAAGTACTGCAATGAACAGAGACGGAGACAGCACCCGTTACTGGGCCAGCTGTTCTATTCTGGTCCTCGTTTTCCTTCTTGTCTGCTTCGCTCTCCCTGCCCGCGCGCCCAACCCCCGGTGTCGTTCTTCTTCGTCACACTCGGCCAGGACTGCGAGCGCGCGGGCTGCCGACAACGTCTCCGGGGGGCGGCACTGGTTGTTTCGGAATGGTCGGACACGGCCACGCTGTGATTTGGTCTGGAAATGTCACCGTGGTCGGTCGCAATGTCGCTGTAGACGCTGGGCATTGGCATTGGTTGGTACCTTCGTCGATGACGACTCTGGCGGACGACATTGACTGTGCCGTGGTGGTATATGATTTCGGCTGCTCTAAGACGTTGCAGGGAAAGCAGTTTCGTTTTCCTGTGGTGGACGGAGTAGGTAGTCTCGCGGTACACTCTTAGTCGCGGCACGCTCGGCCAATGGCTGCCGCGAGGTCGGCAGATGTGGTGCCGACTAGTCCGAGAGGGTCTCCCTGCTATCCGTGGGCCGGTCTGGTATTATTGGTTGAAGGTCTATCCGGTTCCTTCTCTGGAATGGTACTTGTGTTGGGAGTAGGAGCTCCATGTCTCTAAGCGAAGATAAGCTTTGGGCCCGCGACTTCGACAGCTCCGACTGGGAGGTGGTATTGGTCGCTGACAAGGAAGTGCGTTAGACGGGTTCCAACGCGGAATCTGAGATCGGAACCACGAAGCGTACCTTGCAGCCTGTGTCCCCTGCGAAGCGTTCTGCCAAGCGGTCTTCAGAAGTATTGGAAGGCACAGCTGCACAGTCGGGATGATTCCGTGCTTGTACGTCGTTTGAGCGACGCCCTTCACAAGGTCCGTTTTGGATAGCGGTCTTTAGCTGTGATAAACTTGAGCCGCACACCGGCGCAATGTCACAGCATTGCCCAAGTCCAGTGTTTTGATGAAACCGGGGTGGGAAGCTTGCTCTCGATAAGCTGCACTGCGCAGTAGCAGCCTCGAGGTGGCGCGCCTCCAGAGCTCCGTCCTCGGTAGAGGTCGGATTGGACTCACTGGAGGCACAGATACTCCGGTCGAAAGCGGCAATCAGGGCTGCACTCCATTCTGCCCAGGAACGCTGCCTCGCGCTTTCATACCGGTTGGCTGTCTTGCCCCCCCCCCTCCCCCCATTCGACCAACCTGCTCTAAAATCTGCAAGAAGTCCCGAATGTTCGGGCCCACAGCGTCTCCCGTGAACGAAGAAACCATGCTGCCTAACATTAACGCGCTTGTCCCTAGCGCCCCTCCGTGATTCACCTGCGTAGCCTGCCCGTTCATCTTGGCGCCTCTCCTTCCCTAGTGCGAGGGTGAAAGCTCGCACCGTTGCCCCAGCAGAAATCCCACCGCTGCCACCACTTGAGATGTCCCCTTTACTCGCCCTCCCGCCTTATTCACCACGTTATTCCACAATTACAATCGCTCACCCCTCTTGGCTGCGCATCTCAACAGTTTTCCAGTCAAAAAGGGCTCATGCTGGGGCCGGGAAGGAAGAGAGGCAAAGAGCTTTCATGTTCTACTAAACCGTATTATTTAATGTGGCATACAAATAAGTGCCGCACACAACACATACTAAACAAAATTGTAACAAAGGAATATCACACTCGCGACGCGCAATACAGAACACATAAGCAAAACGTTTACAACAATAAGCGACACGATAAGAAAAGAAGAAAAAATGTTACATAGTTAAACTGCGCAATGTCCCAGTCTCTCTGCCTGCCCTTTCGCAAAGTTCGTCAGGATAGAAAGGAGGTAGCTTCTCTCACGAGTCAGTCCGTCATGTCGTTAGCCTACGGGCCGGTTGTTCGAGTCGGGGCTCGCAGGTCGTGTCCGTGGTCGCTGCCCAACTCGTCCGGGGCTCTCCTAGGTCGCGGCGGTGGACTTCTTCGTATCACCTCCTCCTAGGCATCTCGCTTTCTCAATTCCTCTCCGATCGTGGTCCCGTGGTCCCTTTTCGTAGGACCCGACTCCGCCTCTCCGTGGCACCTCCGTGGCACTCCAGGGCACCTAACCAATCGTCGCAATTGTCATGACGTTTTCCATTGTCGGTCGGCGTGTGTCAGCCGGACGACCGCCCTCGTAGCCCACCGCCACGTAAAACTCTCTCTTGCAGCAAAGTGTACAAACAAAAATGCACAAGCTCGAAAATTAGAGAGGGCAACGGGCCGGCCGCCCGGAGACGTGTGGGTGGCCAGGAGACAAAGCACGCCGTTCCTAATGGCGAACGCGCAGTGTCTTGAGTGTTGTGTAGATCTTCTCGCCTTCCCCATCGCCCCAGTATCCCCCGGCGCCCGAAAACCAGATGTCAAGGTCGGGCTTCAGCGCGTGTCCCGGCGTCTTCCGTACGATATCCCGTTGCCGCCGCTTCCTTTTCTTTGAGTGCCGCCGACGGCCGTTCACGGGGGACGCGGTAATGATCGCCGCGAGCTGCAGAGGCAGCGGCGTCGCAGGAAGGGTATCAACTAAAGGCGCCCAGCTGCACCTATGCCGTGAAACTGAAGAGTGCGCAAGGCTCCCCGCGGTGGCTGTCAAAAAAAAAAAAAGCTTCAAAGAACGCCGCTTCGAAATGCGTTTTTGTCGCCTCGGGTTCTTCCTTTTGTCGAGGAGCGGGTTAAGGAAACGGCTGTAAACACTGCACGACGCCCGTGGTCCGGTCAGCATCCGTTGGGACGGCACAGGAACTCTGGCGCTGCGATCGTTCAACCACCATGGGAATGATGGGTAGTACACGCATTTGCCTAATCTTCGTGCTTGCGGCTTCGTACGCACTTGTGATTTCGTTTATTGTTGTCTTTTGCCGTTAGTTTCGGATAAAAAAAATGGATCATTGAGAACTTCGTGACCTGATTTGAATTGGTGAGCCTATAGAGGTTAAGGGGGGTGAAGTGAAACTGCTAAAAATTTGCCCACTCCGTCTTTCGACAAAGTGATTCGAGGCCACACGGAGCCAAACGGAGTCGAAAGAACGAAGTTTTGACAAATCCGTGCACTACCCATTATTCCCACGTTGGCTGAGGCGTCATGCATTGCAGCCCCCATAGACACTAGCGCGATAGTTCCCTTTAGTGTATATGTAGGAAACTCTATGGTCGATGCTACTTCTGTTGGAACAATGCTCCGTAAAATCGAAGCTGGAAAGGGAGAACTCGTTCGGCTGAGCCGCTGCAAATCTGTAACATTTCGCTAGCTTAAAGTCTTGTAAGAAATTGCACAGTGGACGCAGAGAGCTTAAATCGGCCTGCAAATGATCCTGGAGACTTACTTTACGGGTTTAATGCGTTTGCACAATATTACCAAAACCGTTTCAGGGTCCTTTAAGAGGGAATTGTGCTCAGTCTCCTTTGTACCCGCGTCTCCCACACACATAAGATCTCAGTTTCGTGCTCAAGTCAACTCAGACTCGGGCACCATCACTCCATGCTTCGTCCCTCCACTCACAGCTATTCACTGCCCTTTATGCTAACGTCTACTGAAATCATTTGCCACAACCAAGCTTTCAAAATCAGCATCTGTGTGTAACAAACGTCTGGAAATCTCATGCGCGCGCCAATTCGTGGAAAAGCGCTTTGGTGTCGGGAGAGAAACTTCCCACGGTTGCCTTTGGGAGAACGCCGCCTCCGGTGTTTTCCCACAACTGCAGCGCAGGCGCTTAAGCCGCGAAAGAATTTCGCTGCCTATGGCGCCGACGTTGGACCAGCGAAGAGCGCGTTCAGCTCTGTGGCGAGTCTCGCGTCGGCTGCGAAAGCTGTGTGCCTCGCGCAACGAATCCAGACGGTTGCGATAGCGGGCACTCTCATCGTCTATCGAAGACGGCGAGACCATCAGCGCCACGACGTCGACTCCCCTACGAGTACCACGAGCTGGCATTGTCCGTATGGAACTTGTTATTGTGTTTTTTTTTTACTGTTTTTTATTATAAGCCAGCTATACATATCACTGTCACAGTGTGCGCTGCGCCGAATCGGGCTCCCACTGTGAAGCGGAAGCACGATATTTACCTAATATTTTTACCACGACAATGTTTTGTCGCGAGGGCCACCAAGACTTTGCTGACGTATTTCCTTCACGGATATGTCTTTGTAAAAGTATACTAACAGATGACAAAGAAAAAAAAGTCACAGTTTCACCGCAAGGGTGAAGCAATGAATGCGATAGCAACAAATTGTAATGTTATACGAAGTGAGGCTGGCAGCTAAGTCTTTTGGATCGATCTCACGCAACTCTAGAAAACGCTTGTTTAAGAGAATTCTCTTCGCGTTGAGAGTGCAGCACGTAGAAGGGTACACGGGCCGCCCGCTGTCGGCTGCCGAGATGGGGAGAGAACGCGCGCGCCCGCGACGACGGCGGTCGTAAAATCGAAGGTCGCTCGAGGGACCCCCCCACCCCCCCTCGCGTGTTTTCACGCTCGCGAACGACGAGCGGGGCCGGTTGAACACTTGGGGGGGGATCTTATCGCATGCGCCTCGGAGCGACGGAGATGCCGGCTTGTTTGATCGCCGCTTCAGCCGCTTTCACCGCTCCCGCTCGCCCGCCATTACCCGCTGGTAGAACGTACGATGCGCAGGGGGGTTCTTATCAATTTGGACTTCATACGCGACATGACGGCGACGGCAACGGCGACGGCGACGGCAAAAACCCGTCGAGACTGTCCATATAATTGCTATCGCAATAAAACCGGCAGATCACACGCATTGAGGGAAACGATGTATTTCGAAGCAGCCAGCAATGATGAAATTAGGCTGTACATAACGTGCGTATCATGATTTATATGTTAGGACTTGTCATTCATGTTCGTCGTATAGTCACGTCACGCAATATTCATTTTGTGTATATCAAGCTAGCGAACTAGACGCAAGTGCGCCATGAGCGTGGCATGCAAATCACGTTGCACATGACTGCATGTCGGGATTTTCATGTTACCACCTGTCATTTATGTTCGTCATACAGTCACGTCACGCAATACCACTTTTGGTGTTGTGAAGCCTGCGAAACGGCCGTGATCGCGCCATGAGCGTGGCATGCAAGTCATGTTGCTCATGACATATCATGATGTCCATATTACCACTTGTCATTTATGTTCGTCATACAGTCACGTGATGCTATACCAAATTTGGTGTATATCAGGCTAGCGAAACGGCCGTGAGCTTGCCATGAGCGTGGCATATAAATCATGTTGTTCATGACATGCACGTCATGATTTTCATATTACCACCTGTCATTTATGTTGTTCATGCAGGAGCAATTTTTGGATATATCAAGCAAAGAAACGGCCGCAGGAGCACCACTGCCATGGCGTGTAAATCATACCGTTTGACAAGTTAGTCATTATCTTCATGATATGACCAGTCATCCGTGTTCGTCATACAGTCATGTTATGCCATACCAGTCTTGGTATAAATCGCATTTACGATATGGTCTCGAGAGCACAAAGTCGTTGGCGGCTAGATAGATAGATACTCTCAAAGTCGGGGAAGTTCGCTAAGAAATGCTTCGCATTTAAAAACTGCAAGAGAAAGTTGGAATCGTACCAACCTCAGCCCACTAACGGCAAGCTGTTTATGTACACCATTTACTGCTGGCAGCACGCAGATCTCTAAAGCACTTGTTTTCGTTATCCCCAGCGAGATGGCGCGAAGAGCGCGATGGCGCGCTTTAAAGGTCGTCGCCCAGCTCGTTGCGATGCACGCGTGCCCTCTCCTACATTTTGCTCTACATACGTTGTCGCCCGTACGCGCGCGTTTATCTCGTGTTGGGATCGGTTTGTACGTCTTTTGCCTTCACTGCAAGTTAACGATGAAGTTACAGAGTGCACGAAGGTCACTTAGCTCACTGCAGCGGTCGTGTTTGCTAAAGGAGAGCACTGTTGAAGCACAAAAAAGTAACAACTGCGACAGTTAGGTCGCGTTCGTCCTGTGTGTGTTCTTTTCATGCAGGCTTGGTGCTTGAGCAGCACGCTGCACATTTCGAGCTGCTTGCCGTGCTCCGCGTGACATCCCAATTGATTGCTATCGCATTCATTCCTTCGCCCTTGCGACGAAACAATGCACGATAAACTCTTACCTAGCTCTGTGAAGACACGTTTCACTTTCTTGTTATACCGATTCCTATGATGGAGGGTTCACCCATGTTTGTTTGTTTTTACATGTGAAGCATTTATGGCGAAGCTTAATCCGGTGGTGGTGGTGGTGGTGTGCGGCGTGACCACCCTTAATGCGCATGCGCAAACTCTTTCAAAAAAATAAAAGTGAAAAACCTCCTCTCCCCCTCTCTTTCCTCTAGGCATCCCTCCCCACGGCAACCACACCCTCACTGCGCATGCGCCTCCCCTCCTCTCTCCCCTCCTACACTCCCCCCTCTCTCCTCTCCTACGCTCCCCCCTCTCTCTAGGCATCCCTGCCCACGGCGTCCACACTCCCACTGCGCATGCGCGTCCCCCCCCTCTCTCTCCTCTTCTACGCTCCCCCCTCTCTCGCCTCGCGACGCCGACGCAGGCAGCGTCTGCTAGCGAGTTTCTTCGTTGAAAAAACCGACTGCTCGCGCTGCACAACCGTTCACTGGCTACCCCGTATATATCCCTATCGAAAAAAACAGCGTTTCCAGTGTCTCCCAGTGCGTTTCAGCGCACTGGGTGACACTGGAAACGCTGTACAGTGTGTCCCAGTGTACTACAGCGCGCTGGGAGACACTGGGGCACACTGTACAGCGTGGCCCAGTGTCTTACAGCGCGCTGGGAGGCACTGGGACACACTGTGCAGCGTCGCCCAGTGTCTTACAGCGCGCTGGGAGGCACTGGTCACGCTGTACAGTGTCTGCCCGCACACTGGGAACACCGGCGGCACATTGGAAGAAACTGGCCGCGCTTGATGGACTTTCTATAAGACTTTATATTTGATCGCGAGATGTCGAGCGTAAAATTTACCGAATATTTTCAAATTGTTCTGTCCTGTGTGCTACACATAGTTTCAGTTAGGCGACGGATGTCCGTGTCGGCTAAAGCAATCATCTGTCGAGCGCGCTAGCGCGCGTGCGCTTCCTTGAAGTGTGCTTGAGTGTCGTCAATGTAGTTTATAAACCGCATCGAAAGATCTCATCATTCGCAACACAATATGGGAGTAGTATTAGTCTGATAATCAAGATCAACCTACTCTAGCTGTCAGTCGTTCCCGCACGTATACCGCAGAAAGCCGCATGCACGTCACCGCGGCAGCAGTTAGCCGCTGCAACACCCAATCCCGCGGCGTTTTTAGCTTCTGATTTGTGTAATCGAAGGTGCAAATATGACCTCGCTAGGGTCAGTTATGATCGAAACTACATTTTAGCAGTTATTACACTCTTTGTAATGGAATATATATCCACGATCTTCACAGTGACCGTGGCTCCCGAAGTGCGGCCCTAAGCCTAATGCTCGTTTCGGCTAGAGTGAACTACTGCAGATCTAGTACGCGGAACGTAAACAAGGGGACAGAAAATATGTTCAAACGGGTGACGAAAAGTACAGTGTTCAGTGAGCAGTTCAGATGCACGATGTTTTCTACATAGGTATGACAAACCGCTTAGCGAGACAGTGCGATTGCCGCAACACATCTGCGATTACGCTCATAAGTTTTGCTGCAAAACGTGCCAGGTAGACGTTCTGATGCAAGGGAGCCCATAACAAACAAACAAGTTTGTTATAGGCTCCCTTAACAAAGTTTAATTCGCTTAGAAACAAAAGTTTCTAAGCGAATTAAACTATTGGATACCGGAATCAGCTAAAATATGAATAAAAAATCGCTTGAAGCGTGTCGTTCGAGTGTGGTGTAGTGGGTAGCGTGTCGGGCTCACAGTAAGTAGTTCGTCTAGGTAGGAGGTTCGAATCCACGAGCTCGTTTATTTTTTTTATCTTTTTTTTATTTTTTTTTTGTTCCAGTGCTCGTGTTTCAACCTTAATTACGGTGTGGGCATAACCAAAAATTTTAAAAACCATTTAAAAGCCCGATTTTGGCCCATAACGCGTGTCCCAGTGTGCAGCGCGCCAGCGTCCAGTGTGCCCCGTGCAGCGTGCCAGTGTCCCAGTATCCAGTGCCACACTGGTCCACTAATCAGGTATGGCGCTGGGACAGTGCCACTGGGTTTTCCGATAGGGATGGCACTGGATCTCGACCTGCAAGGTGGTGCCGGTGGGAAATTTCTCCTGTGCGTTGTTGAACAATAAAAATTCGCAGCGTGCACGTCATCACTTGGTTCCCCGCCCACATGGGGCCTCGGGTCTCCCCCGTCATTCCCAACGCCAACGAGCTGGCCCATGCCCGTGCGCGCGAACTTACCCACCGCGCCGGGGAAACGGTGCTCGCGGGTGCGGAAGCGGGGCTCCACAAGGACTCCCTCCACACATTTAACGAGATCACGAAGCACTATAAGCTCAGCAGGAGGGTCTATCCCCCCGCCTCACCCCAAGCTCTCCAAGCCTCAGTCTTCCACCCTTCGCATGTTGCAAACTGGGTCCTATCCCAGCCTAGCCAAGGTCAGCAGGTACGCGGACTCCTACGAGCCCGATTGTCCGGATTGCGGAGACCCCTTCTGCACTTTAGAGCACATGCTCTGGCGGTGTCCCTCGTTACGGGACAACGATCGTCTCACCACGGAAGCAGAGTGGGAGGAGGCGCTCAAGAGCTCCGACCTCGCCGCTCAGCTACGGGCCGTCCAGAGGGCTCGCGACGCGGCGGTCAGGCACGGCCTGCCCGTCCCGACGTGGGAGCTGCCCGCGGCGGCTCCTGCCCCTTAAGGGGGCTTCCGAGTCGCCCCTCAGGACCACAATAAAGTTCATTGTCTGTCTGTCTGTGCGCGTTAACTAAAAGCGGACTACGGTGTCCAGTCGGAGTGTTCTGTCTCTCATTGCCCATTAGCAGCGATTGGCATGTTCCAGTAGGAAACACCGCTCCATCACTGCGTGCTTTGCGCCTCCCCAGTTTCCTCTCCTGCGCAACGCTGCGATGAGCGCCAGCGTCAACTCCGCCGCCAGTGTAAGCGTTAGCGCCCGCTGCTTCGCATCTACACATGGTTCCCTTTAGCGGGAGATGGTGTAATTTTTTATCCCTTGTTGAGTCATTTTATTAACAGCCCGCGTTGTCTATATTTGTAGTTTATTCATTTAGTGCGTAACTTGTTTTCTTCGTTTTTATCGGGCATATGTTTGTTTCCTCTTAGTTTATCCTGTAGCTGTTGCCATTGCTCTTCTTCTAATAGAACGCTTGTTTGTTTCTTACATTAAATGTCCGTGTCTGTGGATGAAGTCCTTCGGTAATCCGCAGCATCACTACACGTGCATGCTCGCACGGGCCGATCGGCCAGCAAAAATAGAAACGTGCCACCTCGAGGCTATTCGGGCGTCGCAGGCCAAAGCGTGAAGTGGCAGCTGGCGAGTTCGCCTAGACGCCATCGATACAGCGGCGGGGCCTCAGCGAAGTGCGTGACACAGTGATTTTATACAAAAGTTATTATGCCTACCTATGCTTTAAGTGTTTTCGTTTTATTCTTCTAACGGAACATTAATGTAATACCATACTGCTTCATGTGATGTTCTCGTAATATTGCAAAGACCAAATTCTACGTGCAGGTATAAACTGTAAATTCGGAAAGTCCGCCATAAGCCCGAAATGGTGTAATTCTGCTAAAGATTAGTTACCTTCGATAACCATTATCACATTACCTACCTAACGTATCAAGCAACACGGCGGTTGAAACATTTTAGATCTTTGCAGTGCGACATCGAAATACCCAAGCTTAAACCGTTGGTAATAAGAGTAGTGCCATAGCGCTCTCACGTCCCTTTTAATATCAGCGGTGCTTAGACTGGATTTCGAGGCTTGGCGCAAAGAACAACGTTAAACCATCTAAAGAATGATTATGTCTCTCCAGTAAATAATAACCCTAGCATAACAGTGTAGAGGGGACGGGTGAATAAAGTACGCCGCTCAGCTCACTCCTTGCACCACATATTTTAAAGTAAAACATCCCGGCTGCGTGAAGCCTCACAATACCAGCGCACGAGCGCGGCACCATCCCTGACACCCCCCCCACCCCCTCTCTCCATCACACAATGGTATCGCCCGAGCAGCAAGGGGCATAGGGCCCCCAGCTCCTGGCTGCTCCAGCCTCTAGGTACGACGCGGGGCGCGTCGGGTATCGAAGTTAACGGCCAGTCTGGAGAGTGCGTCTCGCCGTCGGAGTTTCGTCTGTGCTTCGCTGAAGAACTTTCCCGCGCGTTGCATTCTCCGCTCGTGGCAAGTGCGGCACGATTCAGCCAGCTCAGCTACAGTCAACTGGGCACTCGTGGAAGCCTCTGTCGCAGGCAGGTATGCTGCGGACATTTTAATCTCGCAAGCTGTCGCGGTAGCCAAGTCGAGTAATTAACGCTGAAGGCGAAGAGCGCCGCGACACGTTCCTTGCCATTAAGTTCTCGTATATTTTTGACTGCTTCTCACTGGCCTCTATACAACTCAATTACATAGTATTCTTCAAACAGTGGACTTTTTTTTTTTTGAGGGGGGGGGGGGGGGCTTAAGGTGCTTTTCTTCAAATTCGGGTATGCATATTCGTCAGCACGCTGCAAGAGAACACTCTCGTTAGGCTACATCAATGGAATTAGAACACCAAAATCAACCTTCGTAGAGGTAACCGTCGCTCCGCACCTTTTTGAAAAGGGGCGACCGTTATGCAGTAGGTGAAACATGAGCTCTCGGAAGTTTTGCCTTTGCTGCAATATGCTTGTGAAAGTTCACTATGCGACTTGCTGCAATGCCGGCTTTCGTAACCCGGTTTGAAAGTTTCTTCATAGCATGTGTGTAGCAATATGAATCACAACGAGGAAGCGGTAGCATTCATTATTTAAATGTACAGGGTCGTCCACACCTGAGGTGAACACCGCATCAGAATTCAGCACGTCACAGAAGCGGATGTTTAATGCCTAACTCGGAAAACTGTTACTCTGTTTATCAACACCGCGATTACACGTAATGTAAGGAATATTTCTCTCGTGAAACAGAATGAACATTCCAGTTTTACCGGCTTGAATACTAATGACGTGTTCAGCTCGGATGTGATGGACAATGTACAAGCCAGCATAAATCTTATTCGATTATTAGGGCCGTGAAATGCGTAACGCTGTGTATGCTGAACTTGCGCTTCTCCACTCGTTTCGCATGGTATGGGTGCTTTGTTCTTTTATGTTTTCATGTCGGCGTGCTCTTAAGACTACTGATGTTTCTTGCACCGGCAAAATCGTTCCTGAAATGTTTTCGCGCGATACAGTGGAGCGTCGTTTGTACTTCTGGCACACTGCGTGGCTGGGGAAATTGGGTCGAGTTAAAAGGGTTCGAAGTGGAATGCGGTGTATGCTGCGTGTAATTAAAGTCTGTTTGAATCGCGGTGTGTGAGCCATATATGAGTGGGAAGCGTCGTGTTGTCCACACGATATATACCATGTTGCGTTAACTCTTCCTGATCAGGAATCGCCATCTCATCTACACCCAGATATTTTGAAGTTCTCTTCACTGAAGTCTTGTTCGTTGTATAAGAATTAACGAGATTTCCTTATTATTGTATAACTCTAAGCCCCATATAAGCCACATCAAAAATTTTATACTCACCTTACGGAATGCTGTTTGTACGTATGTAAGGTTCCTTGAGTAAATGAGTAAGTATAGAACGCTGGCAGATGTGAAGCTCTGACGCGTATTCGAGGCGCAATATTACTATACGCGGCATGACCGCACCAGATTTGTAGCGTTTATTTAAAGGAACACTTAAGTGAAAGATCAAATCGATTTCGACAGATCAATTATACTTTAAGAACTTTATAGCCAATAATTTCTCCACCATAATAGTTAAAAGAGAGGAAACGAAACTTGTATCGCGATCATGTAGCTATGATCGCACCCCGCCGTCCAACCGAGGCTCACACATCGCGTTCGACGGCAGCCCTCGAACAAACGACCACATCAGTCCGACGCCGATTATTCTTCATCTTTCGATTACACAATGTTGTTGGCCGAATGGCCTGTTTAGAGTAAGTTATCGGACGTTCGGTGGATTGCCACCAGATGACCCCACATGACATCATCACAAAAGTGAATGTTCCTTCTTTTGTGAATTTCGCACCCAAATTTCAGCATGTGAACATTAGTGCCTCCAATGTTTGGAATTCCAGTGCTTTAGCGCATTTTGGCGTGATTGGTTCGTGAAGTTTTCGGAAACTTGCTGTGTTAAGATTTTGTGCCCCGAGAACATAATGTAAATCATTTCTTGCGACAAATGATTCCGTAGACTTTAGCAGATGCCGTCAAAATATATGAAGTGGAGGCTAGCTGGCGCGGGAAGCTGAAGGTGGTGTCGACACCTATATTTTCCTTTTGCGCGTTTTCTACTTTGTTAAAATTCGAAGCATTTCTTTGCGTACTGTAAGCACTTTTGCGTTTCTACCTACCTACCTACCTACCTACCTACCTACCTACCTACCTACCTACCTACCTACCTACCTACCTACCTACCTACCTACCTACCTACCTGCCTGCCTGCCTACCTACCTACCTACCTGCCTACGTACGTACCTACCTACCTACCTACCTACCTACCTACCTACCTACCTACCTACCTACCTACCTACGTACCTACGTACCTACATACCTACCTACCTACCTACCTACCTACCTACCTACCTACCTACCTACCTACCTACCTACCTACCTACCTACCTAGCCGCCTAAGTGTGGGTGCTCTCGTGATCATCTCCTTATCTTAGGGCATACCAAAATTTGTATGGGAGGGTAAGAGGTATTGACGAATGTCTGGCTGGTCATGACATGAATAACGTGAGAATCCTGTCGTATACGTCGTCAAACCCTTTCCTGCAGACAAGTGTGGCACATACCCGTATACCGCGGGCCGCTGTATGCGTGTATGCGCCACAGGTGATTGACATTTTATGTCTACCCAGGAACGGCGAGGACAGACATTAATAATTTAAAAGCGAGAGCCCTAGAAAAACTTACGTTGGCAACGCTGACCCGACGAATGCAAATAATAAATATCAGGCTCCCAGCAGGAATCTAACCCAAACAATCTGCGTGGCAATCAAGTATTCTACCACAGAGCCATGCCAGTTCTCGGAACTGCTTTTGAAAATGACCCTACGCAGGCGTAATGTTGGTGAAACGTCATATGTGGTTCCAGTTCTGGCTCTCTAGTTATATAAACATTACAGATGTACTGCCATGAGGCAGGAGTCATGTCGCGTTAACATAAATTGTATACTTAAGCGCCATCCACTGTAGTTGGTCCACGAAGCACTATCCAGGGCTACGCTCCTCGCAAGCACAAGTGCTACATATCAGATAACCGCTTCTGGTGTAATACCCATGTTTCTGTTGGCATCGTTACGCAACTGTAAACAACTCGTTATATGAAACATATGTGACTGTTCAACATATATCTGTGCGTACAACGTTTGTACATATCTTTAACGTCATGTCGTAACGTTTCACTCAGTACGAAATTACAACCCAGTCATCTTGCGTCCGCATGCTTCGCATAACATTGATTCTTATGGTACTTGGGATCTGCCATTTTTTTTTCTTCTAATGTGAGAGATATCGCTTTTCTCTTTAGTGTTCCTTAAAAGCAACCTAAAACTTGTTAATTAAAATTCGCCGTAACTGCTTTACTACTGAGAGTGGAATTTCGAAGAATGTTGAAGGTCACTTCTTAAAACTGACACGACTGCTCCATTGGAAAGCCATGGAGATTTCGGGCCTCCTGCTTGCAGCCATGGGTGTCAGATAAAGTCAACAAAATCCGGCATAGAAGACGTACTTTAAAAACCAATGTCCACCTACAATGTTAACACAAGCACCAGCTTTACAGGCACGCTCACGTGCATCTTTAAACGATACCTCTAGGAAGAGTAATGCGCCGGTCAAGAAAGCTTTCTCGACCTGCGAATTATTTTTTCGTTAGCTTGCGGCCATCGGCCATACCATGCTGAATGCGCCGGTTCTCGTCCGTACGCTAGCTTGCGCATTATGTGGTGCAGCACAGGGCAGCATATGAAAAGTCGTTGCTTGCTCATTGCTCACCTTATTATGCTTAAGAGCTATCACTTCTCGGTATTAATATGGTCACTCTACGTAGCGCAACTTGCAACGAATCAGTAAAATCGTAAATTTCTATCCGCCAAATGATTCCAAGCCCACGCCAACATTTGTTGTTACTTGTAATTTTTATAACATTCCTCATACGAAATTCAAGGCTACCCCTGCATACATCAAGCGAATTGCGTGCTCAGTTTCAGTGAGTTTGGCTCGTGCAGTTAACTGTTAGAAAGCCAAATGAAGGGCGAATGTATTTTAACTGTTCTCACGCGGTCCATATTTGTTTATAACATCGATGATGCGAAACGTGTCACCGACATGTTGCGGTAGTACTTTTCTTTCTGTTCTTGTTTCCTTGTGGTGACTTCCTATACGCGATTTCTGCATTATTTTATGACAGGCATCCAGCTATGGCCAAACACAAAAGGCGGACATCTGAAGAAGCATCCAGGCCTGACCAAGGCTCTGCAGAAACAAGCGGATTGAAGAAGAGGAAAGATTCTGTCCCTTCAACAGTACACAAGTAAGTTATATGTTTGCATCAGACGTGACTAAATTGTTACGAGAAATTGTTTATGTTCGTCATTCATCCCAAAGTAGGACTTCCATTGCCATACAAATTACATTTACATTACCGGCGGATTTGTGCCTCCGACATCGCTGCCGCTGGGATGTTCCGTGTAAAGTCGAAATCGATAAGATTCGCGCGTCGTACGTTCTAGTGCGAGTGAAAGCGTGTGAACGCGGACGGCGATCGCGGCACAACGGGAGTCGAAACGCGCCGAGCCCCTTCCGTCGCGTCAAAGGCCGCATGGCTGCGGCATAAACTCTGCAGCTTTCTCTTCCGAGTTCGATCGGGCGCGGGTTGTGTTGACAGGGTTCAGCAGGCGGCTCATATATTTGTACGAGGTCTTTTCACCTCGTGCAATGTCAAAAAGAAAAAAGAAAAACCGCCAGGCATGCGCGGAAAGCTCAGCACAGTCACAGCGAACGCTGGAAGTGAAGTATTTATAGAACCAGTTGTAAGCTCTCTTGGGGCTACTAATACAAGTACGCTTGCAAGGTACCAACTGTGCCATAAATCATATTTGTCAAGTTCGGATGCACCCACTTGGCCATTATTCGTCATTGTGCGGACAAGCCAGGTATCCGCTACACTGTAAAAAAAGATCGAGTAAAAAGGGTGCTTTTTGTCACACAATAATCGTCATCTGGCTTGCCTGCGCTTCCTTTCTAGAAAACTCGGCGCTGGCCACTTTCATATCAAGAATGCTATGTGACGCTGATAACGCGCATGTTGTTCGTGGCCTGAAAGCGCCGGGCGCGCGGCGATAATGCAAGGAAAGGAACACAAGATAGACTACGATTATTGTGTGACAAAAAGCACCCTTTTTACTCGATCTTTTTTTACAGTGTACGCATTAACAAGGCACTTTGTGCCTTATCTTACTTATTCGATCCATGATACGGGATTTCTGTACTACTTTACTGCAGGAATCCAGCTACGACCAAGGCAAAAATAGGGACCTATCAAAAAGAATCGAGCCCTGACCACGGCTCTCCAAGAATAAGTGGCGTGAAAAGGAAGCAACGTTCTACCGCCCTGACTGCAGATAAAAGGTAAGTTATCCCCTAGCAACTGCATTGCAAGGGGTCTTCGACATTACTCGTAACAGGTGTACCCAGATAGGGCTTCAAAGCTCTCAAGAAAAAAACAGTGTTTATGTCGGTTGCGAACAAGTACTATGGGCGTCGTCTAGTGGGATTCCGGCCTCTGCAGTTAATTTTGGATCAGGAGCCGCTACATGAGGCTTCAAATCTCCGCGTGCTTGGCATGAAAATTGCTGCGTCCGGATATGCAGGACCTTGGGTCAACAGTGCAAAACAACGGGCTTCTGAATCAAATACATTTGATACGCCGGATTGCGAACAAATCTGGTGGCGCTCACACCAACATGATTTGCCTCCTTGTCCGTTCCATTTTGCAACCAAGGCTCGTCTACCGCGCCCAGTTTCATCATCTCACGGTGGCCGAATGGGCTCGCCTGGAGCCGATTAACCACGAAGTCATACGGATCATAACTGTACTGCCACGTATCACTCCATTGACAACACTTTAACAGGAGTCTCAACTCAACACTGTGGACGAATTAGTACATCAGCGTCACTGCGCGGTACATTGGTAAAGAAATTCAAAATCCAGCTTCAGAGACAACCACTATCGCACCGTGGAAAAGAATGCAACTCATTGAAAACAAACCTCTTGGTCGCCTTTAGAGCCCGGTTCCACGCCAGGCGAACGCCCAAGTTTCGCACCTTTATCGTGCCGATGACCTAGATGATGCCACTGCACTATCGTATACTGATGACACTGTTAGTGGTACCGCCACTCATGCCGCTCTTGTGTGCCCATTAATAGCAGTCGATGAGGGTGGCAATTTGGGCTTGTTGGTATGGTTGCATGATAATTGATGGTAGCGCAAGCTAAAGACGAGGACAAAAGAAGGTGTCTCGAATGTGCCTTCTTTTGTCCTCGTCTTTAGCTTGCGCTATCCTTGTATTTATGTAGAGGTATCCTTGTATTTTATGTGTAACCGCAACAACGAGTGCAGTCGGTATGCCGATACGGCAATTTTGCGTTTACCATCGAGCTTGTAACAAGCACTGCGGCGTTAAAGGCGGTCGGCAGCGGGCAATAGATCTATAGCCTTTCCTCAGAAATTCCGGAATATCGTCGCGCATCTCTGGTTTATACTTCAAGCTGCTTCATTTGACCTTGAAAATTGGAAGTTTGGAGGTTGACTTACAATGTGATGGTCACTCCACGTGGCTGAACTTGCGACGTGTTAGTAATATTGTGAATGGCTACGCGTTAAGTTCTTCTGTGCTCGCGTAAACAGTTGTCGCCGCCTGTCGTAGCATTTCTTATAGTGCGCTTATTTGTCATACGAAGTGCAAGGCTGGTCCGGCACTCATCAGAATTGCGTGCGTAAATTCAATATTCCTGGCTCCTGTTGAGAATTGTTAAAGAGCTCAATAAGAGAAGACTGTAATTGTCCTGTCGTGGTTCATATCTTTATAAAAGCGATGCTGCAAAACGAGTCAACGCCACTTTGGTAAAATACTTTTCTCTGTATTTTCGCTTCCTTGTGGCTACCTGGGATATGCGACCTCTGCATTATTTCATTACAGGCATCCAGCTATGGCGAGACACAAAAGGGGGGACATGTCAAGAAGCATCGAGCTCTGACCAAGGCTCTGCAGGAACAAGCGGACTGAAGAGGAGGCAAGGTTCTGCCGCTTTGAAGGAACACGACAAGTTAGTAATCTGTTTGCATCCGACGTCAATTAACTGTTATCAGAAATTGTTCATGTTCGTCATTCATCCCCGATTTGGGCTTTCATTTCGATTACATTTGCAAGGGCAATACCGGCGGATTTTTTGTCGTCGACGTCGCTGCCTCTGTGAGATTTCGTGTACAGACGAAATCGATAACATTGCCCCGCGCGTCGTGCGTGCTAGTGCGAGTGAAAACATGTGAAAGCAGGCGGCGATTGGGGCTCAATCGTAAAGGAAACGCGCGGAGCCTCTCTCGTCGCTTAAAAGTGGAGCAATGGGGTGAAGCAGAGTATGCATGGTTCGGGCAGAAACTCCGTAGCTTGCTCGGCCGATCGCGATCGGGCGCTCCCTCCCTCTGCTTTCTTTTCTTTCGATCCCTTGCGCTCTTGCTTTCTGTCCTCAATATTATAGAACGGTGCAGAGTGAACATATCACGCATAAATGCACTGCCAAGCAATCGTCTTTCCTCTCCTGAGGTTGACAAGCCCCTAGTGCGAACGTTGGCTCCAGCGACATTGCCTGTTCAATGCTCTAACGGCAATGCCAATCGACAATGCAATCGTCAGCGAACTTCAAGGCAATTTACTGCGTGTCTCTCGCACTTCGGCTTGCTGTGTCTTGCATGAAAACTGGCCCTCGATTGTATAGCAATGTATTACCGAACCAGCTGCAGGTTGTTGCCTTAATGTGTGGCACGAAGCTTAATATTTTCCGAACGTTTTTTCAGCATACGTCAGTAAAAACGTCGAAGTTTTGATGATATGCGTGGCAAGTTTCCTCCTGCTTCCTGGGATGGCGGGAGTTGATCGCGCCGGAGCGCTACAGTTGCTATAGTAACGCCACCATAATTACGGGAGAGTCGCCTTCGAGAGAATATATGTTGTGGCGACGGAGGCGGGTTTCCCACCTCCCCCTCTCTCCTAGTTCGTGAAGGATTGTGGTCTAACAGACCTTAGGGGGATGGTCTAGCCGTTACTGAGCTGTGTTTGTTGAATTGGTTCTGTAAACATTGGTCGTTATCGTACGGTGGCGACGCGAATGGTCTACGGATAATGCAATGAACTTGCGAATAGGCCCTCATAGATGACTGAGTTGCAGTGGCAGGCGTTCATTGCTTGGTCGATGGGGTTGGCAGATGTACGGACGTCCACTGTACAAGCTCATACGAACATCCTATATCTTCTCTCTCACCACTCACCACCGGTCGTGCACACATTCTTGACTCTGGGTGAGAACGTGTTCAGTATTTTAGCCGAGCCTATCAGGCTGTACCATAGTGACCACAAGGCCTTCTTCGTCACTACCGTCATGATAAAAAAATTATGTCCCACAGATCAAGATAACAAATGCGGCTTTGTACTACATTTTCGTTGTGGTAACGCCGGATGAATGCAATAACTGAGTCCGTACCTTTGTTAAAAATTCTGTGTTACCTTTATGCCGTGTGCCACACAGCTTCGCTGACATTCCCCTTGCCAGCGCTGAATGGCTCGCAATTTTTCATCCCATAAGGCCTTCGCCTTGAACCGGGCTTGTGTCTTATTCAGCTGTATCGCGGTTACTGCCTCAAACATTCAGAATACACTTCTTCAACCTAGCCCTACAGCTCTTCCTAGAAGCCATCACTTCTCACTTATGGAGTAGTCACACCTGGAACCCTCTCGGAAGTAGCCATATAGAAATGCCCTGAAAGAGTACGCAAGAACGAGCACTTGTCATTGTCATGGTGGTCGATGTACAGCCTAAATACCCGTCAGTCGAGTGCTTCTGGGGCTACCTAAGTACTGTTGTCGCATGTGGTGGTCATCTTTTGAAGTATTCCAACTTTGAATAATAGCCTGCAAATACTTCATCTTTTGAAGTATTCCAACTTTGAATTATAGCCTGGAAATACTTCATCTTTTGAAGTATTCCAACTTTGAATTACAGCCTGGAGAGCATATTTGAGGCGAAATTCGTGCTGCTGTTGCATGAGTTTTGTTCCTACGGCGAAATGTTAGGCAGAGTAATAAGATACGACTTTTTCTGTATGTGTTAACGCGGCTCATAGTTATTTATCGAAGAAACTGTGCAGAATGTCGCATCTAAATTTTGCGTTAGTCGCCTTTTTTTACGTTATGTGCTAGCCTAATGTATGCCAGACTGTAATACGGAATCTATTCATTATTTTATGACAGGTGTCCCACTATGTGTGTGTGTATGTGCGTGCGCTGTGTGTGTGCGCGTGTGCGTGCGTGCGTGTTTATGTGTATGAGTGGGTGCGTGGGTGTGTTTGTTCTGCTCTGTCCGCGTTGAGTCGCCCGATTCAAACTCGTTACGTTTTTAGACGTGTAACTAGAAGAGATTGACACAGTGACTGTCAAGCTGTTGTAGGCATAATAACATTCACACGTTCGGCGAGGCGGTGGCGCCCTCTCGTGCGCGGCTCCGGAGTCAGCCGCAGGTTTCCGAAACGTTTTTAGCAATTTTTAGTTAATTATTACGATTGCTAATAATTTCTGTTTATTATGATATCTTAGGCGTTGTTCGTTCGGTTTAACCCGGTTTTGAGCATTGCGACCCTTTTTATGCACCTGTATTTAGCGCTTTACTGTCAGCGTGATCACTCCACATGAGATGCATGGATAGATTAGAAGCCGGGCCGCGAAAGCGCTCCACACTTAAAATATAGAAAGACAAAAAGCAACGGAGAGAGAAAGATATAGAATGAAACACACAAAAAAGGGATAGGAAATAACAGAGAGCAAGACAGGAACAGAAAGAAAGAGAGAATGAGAGAGAAGCAAAGAAAGAGCGAGAATGAGAAATAAATAAATATGGAGAGCCACACCGAAATAGAAATAAACAGAGATAAAAGTAAGATGGATAAAGCAGGGAGAAAGAGAAAAAGGAAGAGAAACGAGGCAGGCCGCCCAGCTCTGCACTTCCTTCAGGCTTGGCACCGCTGGTGCGAAGCTTCCTTATTTTTTCACTAACGCGTCACTATGTGCTTGATCGTCCTGCTTTATCGTCATGAGTACCCCTGGCCCCAGTAGTCCTACGGCACTGTTTCACAGTAACGGTCAAGAGGGCGGTTATTGTGCAATGTCAAAAAGAAAAAAGAAAAACCGCCAGGCATGCGCGGAAAGCTCAGCACAGTCACAGCGAACGCTGGAAGTGAAGTATTTATAGAACCAGTTGTAAGCTCTCTTGGGGCTACTAATACAAGTACGCTTGCAAGGTACCAACTGTGCCATAAATCATATTTGTCAAGTTCGGATGCACCCACTTGGCCATTATTCGTCATTGTGCGGACAAGCCAGGTATCCGCTACACTGTAAAAAAAGATCGAGTAAAAAGGGTGCTTTTTGTCACACAATAATCGTCATCTGGCTTGCCTGCGCTTCCTTTCTAGAAAACTCGGCGCTGGCCACTTTCATATCAAGAATGCTATGTGACGCTGATAACGCGCATGTTGTTCGTGGCCTGAAAGCGCCGGGCGCGCGGCGATAATGCAAGGAAAGGAACACAAGATAGACTACGATTATTGTGTGACAAAAAGCACCCTTTTTACTCGATCTTTTTTTACAGTGTACGCATTAACAAGGCACTTTGTGCCTTATCTTACTTATTCGATCCATGATACGGGATTTCTGTACTACTTTACTGCAGGAATCCAGCTACGACCAAGGCAAAAATAGGGACCTATCAAAAAGAATCGAGCCCTGACCACGGCTCTCCAAGAATAAGTGGCGTGAAAAGGAAGCAACGTTCTACCGCCCTGACTGCAGATAAAAGGTAAGTTATCCCCTAGCAACTGCATTGCAAGGGGTCTTCGACATTACTCGTAACAGGTGTACCCAGATAGGGCTTCAAAGCTCTCAAGAAAAAACAGTGTTTATGTCGGTTGCGAACAAGTACTATGGGCGTCGTCTAGTGGGATTCCGGCCTCTGCAGTTAATTTTGGATCAGGAGCCGCTACATGAGGCTTCAAATCTCCGCGTGCTTGGCATGAAAATTGCTGCGTCCGGATATGCAGGACCTTGGGTCAACAGTGCAAAACAACGGGCTTCTGAATCAAATACATTTGATACGCCGGATTGCGAACAAATCTGGTGGCGCTCACACCAACATGATTTGCCTCCTTGTCCGTTCCATTTTGCAACCAAGGCTCGTCTACCGCGCCCAGTTTCATCATCTCACGGTGGCCGAATGGGCTCGCCTGGAGCCGATTAACCACGAAGTCATACGGATCATAACTGTACTGCCACGTATCACTCCATTGACAACACTTTAACAGGAGTCTCAACTCAACACTGTGGACGAATTAGTACATCAGCGTCACTGCGCGGTACATTGGTAAAGAAATTCAAAATCCAGCTTCAGAGACAACCACTATCGCACCGTGGAAAAGAATGCAACTCATTGAAAACAAACCTCTTGGTCGCCTTTAGAGCCCGGTTCCACGCCAGGCGAACGCCCAAGTTTCGCACCTTTATCGTGCCGATGACCTAGATGATGCCACTGCACTATCGTATACTGATGACACTGTTAGTGGTACCGCCACTCATGCCGCTCTTGTGTGCCCATTAATAGCAGTCGATGAGGGTGGCAATTTGGGCTTGTTGGTATGGTTGCATGATAATTGATGGTAGCGCAAGCTAAAGACGAGGACAAAAGAAGGTGTCTCGAATGTGCCTTCTTTTGTCCTCGTCTTTAGCTTGCGCTACCATCAATTATCATGCATCCATTAATAGCAGAGGCTGGCCAGACAATCTCGTATTTTGTGGATCCCGCACCACCGGCACACCTTGCTGAGCTTGCTGCCATACGTGACGAATTGGCAGCGCTGATTCCTTGTCTTCAACCTGATAGTTGTTCTCAGCTGAACATTCCTACGGACTCGACGCAAGTCATCCACGTTATACGTGTAGTGTATCGGTCAACAACGCTCTAGTGGAGCATTCACCGTATTTCTGCCTCCGCAATTGTGTGGATACGTGTTTAGTGGGTGCCTCGGGCCGCTTTGCCGGACCCTGTCAAAGCTGATTTGGCAACCCGCCGACAAGTTACAACGCACCCAAAACCTTAATTAAAGCGCAAACACACGACACACACACACACACAC
Source organism: Rhipicephalus appendiculatus (assembly GCA_030522465.1). NCBI lineage: Eukaryota > Metazoa > Arthropoda > Arachnida > Ixodida > Ixodidae > Rhipicephalus > Rhipicephalus appendiculatus. The sequence continues at coordinate 396,132 of JALIZH010001273.1, forward strand.
ACACACACACACACACACACGCACACGCACACACGCACGCACGCACGCACGCACGCGCGCGCACACACACACACACACGCGCGCACGCACACACACACACACGCACGGGTGTGTGGGTGTGTGAATGTGTCGTGTGTTTGTGTTCTAATTAAGTTTTTGGAAATGATCTACCAACTAGCCCAACCACAAGTTCTTTTACAGTACAACGCACCCCTTCTTGCATTTTCCTGAAGACGCTCACGGACAGATGCTCCAGGAAAAAGAAAGCCTCTGATCTACCACACGAGCTCTTACACCTCCACGTGGGTCAGACCTCCCTGGCGGTTTAACCCGCCCAGAGGAGGTTAGGTTGCGGAGGCTTCGTGTCGGGATTGCGCTTACCACATCTGTGACCACACTTTGGGTGCAACATTACCGCGGCTCATATGGTACATCGTGCCCTTTGGTGAGGCCCTAATCCGCCATGTAACTACCACGCACTTGTGGTGCACTTGCACAGGTCTACTACTCAGCCGTCTTTCTTAGCCACCTCTGCGCAACAGGCCTCAGGCCCGGGCGACCACCTCACCTCGACCGCTCGATCCGTGCACTTTACCGCCGTTTATTATACATTATACACGAAGCAAGCTTACATGTGTATTTCTGACACCACCAATTTTTATGCCTAAGGGCAGGCTATCGAAATGATAAAAAAACATGACTGATCCCTCTATCATAGGAATCGGTATAACAAGGAAGTGAAATCTGTCTTTACAGAAGTAGTGCTTATTGTGTAGTGATTATGAAAGTGAGTACAACGTCTTTTGGTTTTTGGCAGCTATATCATTGTTTGCAGTTGATGCAACCACGTTGACGCCTATAGGGGCACATCTACATCGCGATGACTAACACCCATGATCATGATTTAACCGTTGTTGTCGCTGAAGTTGTCAAGCTATACCTGGACACAGCATATCGTGAATTCACGCAAAGATTGCATCAACAAGCACATAATAAACACCAGTACTTGATATGCACTTTTTCAAAGCGTCATCGGTTAAGGAGAGAAACGGCATGATGTGCGCTTCCGAGTGATAGGGTAACCTGTACCTGTGGTCATGCATACACTACCACACTGCGCTTCAGCAAGAAGGGAAGCAGAGATTCGTAGCTTGAGCCGCGAACGTTCTCGGGCGTTCCACGTCCTGCTAGCCTCTGTGTAGCTCCTCCAAGGCACGACATTCGCCCGTCTACATCGTTGCCTTTCTGCAGCGCTTACTACGGCAGTCCTACTATCGGCGGTGAAGCGCTGATCGTGCATATGGAAGCTGCACTACTACGACAACGAGCCGTCACACGCTAACACGAAGCGAGAGGCGAAGAACCTAACTGCCTCTAGGGCGACTCCCCGATCCTAGCCCTGCTATCGAGGCGCATTAACCATGGTCTGCGAGATTGCGAGCGCGCGTGCAATCTCGGAAGGGATGATTGAACTGCGTCGTCGACGAGTCGTTCTCCATCGGCGCTAGTAAGTGTCGTGCCGCATTACTTCTCGTCACTGCTCACAGACGGCGGCACCGCCCCGATCGCCAACAGAGAGCACTGTGCGAGAGAGAATGTGTGAGTGATGAGGCGCGTTTCTACATAGCCTTGCATCTGCCTCGATTACTCAGTCGGTACAACATCGGGCGCGTATCGTCGCGGGCCAAGGAGTCGGACGTTCGTTTTCCCGCGGCGGAAGTTTTAAATGCGAATGCATTTCTTAGTCGGGATATGTCAGGCATCCGGCGTTGTGCGGCGTTGGCGTTGTCCGCGGCAGGTGTTATCTCTCCGCTCTCACTCCCTCTCCCATGGCAACAGCTGCGGGAGCGCGCGCTTATCTCCCCTAGCAACCGGAGCAGGTGGTGCGGGCGGAGTAGCGGAGAGTGAGTGGAGAGGAGGAGCGCGCTCTGGTTTGTGAGGGCGCTCGCATCGTGGGAGCTCGGCGGAGCTTCCGCGTGTGTGGAGAGAGTGTAGGAGAAGGTAGGTGCAGTGCTTCGCCGCTCCTTCTCTCGCCGTTCGCTCTATCTCCTCCCTGCGTCCCACTCTCCCGTCCGCTCGCTCGCACGTATATATATGAAAAAAAAAGAAAAAATTTAAAAAAATAAAAAAAAAAGAAAAAGAAGAAAAAAAAATTTAAAAAAAGCAAAAAAAAGAAAGGCACTGCGCCGTGCTCCCGACCGGGCTGCAGAAATTAGGCGCCTTTTCCTTCTTCGAACCACAACCACCATATATAAATGGAGTGAAGCGCGCGCGAAATGCATTCGCATTTCCTCGCGATTCCCTTCGGGGAGGTGGCGCCATTTTTTTTCTTCACAGTTTCTTCCTTTCTTATTTGGCGGCTTCCACTTTATCAGCGTCATGTCCGTGACAGAAATGCGTCACTAAAGTCTTGGTGGACTCCGGCATAAAACATTTTCGTAAAAAAAAAAAAACGGGCGTTTCCGAAGGTTTTGAAGAAATTTTTACCCGTGGCGGTCGTTCAACCCATGTTCGATTTCTTTCAGAGATTGATGTGTTCTTTTTGGTATATATTCCCAATTTTGTAAGTTATTGCATCGGGATCTGCTATGAGCTAAAGCCTGCGCGACTGAAACTCGATGTTTTACTGCGCTGTGTGTCTCACAATGTCGTGCTCGTCCCTACCGCTGTCATTATCCTGCTTGAACTAGCCCAACTCGGAGATTTAGTGAGCCATTGAAACGCTTTATCTACTGCACCATGGAGCCGATCCTTTACTTCCGTGCAGTGTGCCACTTGCTCATACCGTCGCTGCCGGAGTTCTCCCGATACCGTGTGCGCTTGCTTTCCGTTGGAACGTGATCTGTGGCAGCTCCGTGCGCATTGCATAGGTCGGCGAACTCACTCATGAGTCGACTCACTCGGACTCACTCAGACTCAGATCAAGCCGTGAGTCTGAGTCTGAGTGAGTCCGGGTGAGTAATCTTGTGGTGAGTTTGAGTCCGAGTGAGTCCGGTTGAAGAAAATTGTCGTGAGTGTGAGTCCGAGTGAGTTCGTGTGAGGAAAATTTTGGTGAGTCTGAGTCCGAGTGAGTCTAAAGAGCAAGATATATTTTTTGAGTGAGTCTGAGTGAGTTCCACTTTTTTTGCCGACCTACGGGGCAATCTACTCATATTCAGCCTTACTGTCAGCCTTATCTGGATTCACGTTTATACTAATGTCTACTGTCAACGTGTTCCAAAGCAGTGTCGTTCATACAGCACTTCAATATTTATTGTTCAGAGGCACGAATTACGTAAGGGGTGCCTTGACCTCCCCCCCCCGCCAACTCTTTCAAGGAAGATATTGATAAATATATTTTATGTAGTCACGCCTGTGAAGAAAACTGACCTTACTGGTTTGCGAGCAGCCATAACTCGTATTCGAAGGTACTCTATCAAAAGGCGCCAAGAATATAACCAATTACATGAGATATTGGTGTTAAAGTGCGTTGACACCATGGTTCAAGAAGCTAATTCTAGGCTAACGGACTCATGAGTCGACTCACTCGGACTCACTCAGACTCAGATCGAGCCGTGAGTCTGAATCTGAGTGAGTCCGGGTGAGTAATGTTTTGGTGAGTTTGAGTTCGAGTGAGTTCGGTTGAAGAGAATTTGCGTGAGTGTGAGTCCGGCTAAGGAAATTTTTGGTGAGTCTGAGTCCGAGTGAACCCTAAGCACAAACTATATTTCATGAGTGAGTCTGAGTGAGCTCCACAAGTTTTGCCGACCTATGGCTGCAAGTACACAGTAAAAAATTTTACACCCTTAAGGGTGTCTTTATTTTGTCCCATGGGCAACACCCTTTCAGGGTGTTTAGAAACACCCTAAATGTAGGGTGTTTAGAAACCCCTTAAAAAGGTTGGGTGTAAGGAAAGATTACACCCTACTTTAATAGGTGTTTGTGAACACCCCTTAACTATGGGTGTTACAATAAGCTACACCCGTTCGAGTGGGGTGTAATAGACAAAAACACCATTGAAAGGGTGACAGTAAAAGGGGAAGCACATATGATACTTCTTCCCAGTCAGCCCCCCTTGGAGCACTCCAGACATCAGCGTGTATCCAATCCTTTCAGGTGCACCCTAGAAAGAATTCTCCTGTTAAGGAGATGATTCAGAAATGTGCAATCCCTTGACAAAAAATGGATTGATCAAAAGTTTCAAAAACTACAGCAGTGCCCACATCAGTGTGGCTGTCGTCGACTGTCTTGGCGCTGCCACCAAACAGTTGTAGCTGATACACAAGCAGCGATTATCCGTAACAACTCATGCAACATTATAAGGACTCAGAATGTCGTTTCGCTCAGCAGGCCTCCATATTATGTCTTTTTTCGGAAAGTACATGAGCGTAGTAGAAGACTGTGCACACTGCTGAAATGAAACTTGTCCCACCTACTCAGAAGCAATGAATTGTGGCTGCAACAAAAACGGGTGAGCAATCTGACTATGGCTTGCACGTTACAGTTCATACTAAATGCGATAATATGCAGGATATGCATGTAATAGGGACGGTATGATCACGACCGCATTGCAGAAACATGACCTGCAGCACAGCAGTAGAATGAATTTTTACATAGGCGTGCTCAGACAAATTTTAAGGATTATCCCTTTGCAAGCAAAGACCACAGAATCATTGGCAATTGAATGAAATATGAGTATTTATTTGTTTTAAAAGAAATCGTTACAAAACTAAAAGCTTGTCATAAAATTTCAAAATAAATTCCAAAACAATATTCGATACACTGATTTTACTGACAAGTACTGGCAGTTTTGTTAAGCTAAAATTTCAACAGCAAATGATCTCAGTTATTATAACTGCTGCAAAAAAGTCACAAAGCACCGAGCCAAAAACCACAAAGTAGAATAACTATACAGGAGAGTGAGCTGTACTATTTCTAGCATGTGCGCGCTATAAACACTGCGAAAAGGCATGGCTGCAAACTTGCTGAAGGCTTACTTACAGCCCACTATATGTAACAGTGTATAAACTTGGGCATTACACAATCACAACGTGTGACAGGATTATGTAATTGGGGTTAGATTTACGTAATGTGATTGTTCATACACTTGCACATTACAAAACCACAGCTCTTCACTGCTGGTAGCACAATCCATCTTCATCTGCTCAGATGACTGGTTCCTTCGAAAGCAGTGAGACCAGGCTGTTCTTTCTGTACAGTAAATTCGTTCCCGGAAACCTAAAATAAATACACAAGGAGCAATGACCAAAAATTTTACAAAGAGTGTAACATACAGTATGACTAATTGCTTTCTTGGTTATAAAATTCGTATTGTGGGTTACTGTATCAAAGACCCATTAATTAAGTTTTATGATTGCGGACTAACGGCAGAGGTAACGTCCGTTACTTTTATTTCGGTAACGGTAACATAACACGTTACATTTTTTTGGTAGGCAACGTAGGGCGGTAACGCGTTCCTTTTTTTACAGTGTAACGAACAACGTATATTAAGTAACTTTTGTTTCAGTAACGCCTACAACACTGCTAAGGAGTGCTCACTTGCAATAACTCATCTTCCTTTCCACACATGGCGCTGGCTGCTGGATTTAGAATTTCTAACTACTTCAAGCTTGTTGGTTCCAGTATGTCGTATTATGGTTGCAGCGGTTCTAATTCTTCTAATGCACCAGTTCTGCTTTCGTTTTTCATTTCTTTTTTTCAGTTCGATATTCATACTCTGAGGTATGTTTTCTATATGAATATATCCGTTAAGTTTGAGGGTGATAAGCTTTGCTCCACAAAATATGTCGCGAAGCACTTTTGCCAACTCTGAAATGAAATAATTTATTTTATTTGTAAAGCTAATTCTTGTGTAGATAGCAATTTCTGCGGGATTATATATTTTATAGATATGAGAAAAAAGCCCCTGCCATTTATAAAAATCCTGCAATGCTCAATGTATATTCCTTTCAATTGCAGGATCCCTGGCAAGATCAAAGTGTCCTATGCAGAAAAGGAGTCACAAGATTCGACCAAGACATCCTCGCAATGTGGCTTGTGCCAGAAAGTTTTCAAAACAAGGTCGGCGCTGCGAGCACACTTGTTCGTTCACGCAGGTGTAAAACGCTACGCTTGTGATGGCTGCCACAGAAAATTTGCGCGGAAAGCTACCCTCGTCATCCACAGGCGCACACACTCCGGTGCAAAGCCTTACGAATGCTTGTCGTGCCCCGCCACCTTCACGACTAGTCAGAATCTAAAAACGCATATCTTGACACACACAGGCGAACGACCGCATCAGTGCGATGAGTGCAGAAAGAGATTTTCACTGAAATCAACCCTTGTACGCCACGCGCTGACTCATTCGCGGAAGAAAATGTTTGGTTGCCAGGAGTGCGGCCGAAAGTTTTCCCTGAAATATAACCTCCAGCGTCACATCCGTACGCACACCGGTGAGAAGCCTTACGTGTGCCACCTGTGTCCTGCTAGATTCGCGAGCATGAGTATTCTAGAAGCCCACTGTCTTGCCCACACTGGTGTGCGACCTTATAAATGCGACATATGTGGGAAGAGTTTCACCGCAAAAGGTAGCCTTTTTCATCATAAGTTTATTCACTCAGGCATAAAGGAGTTCGTCTGTAAGTTTTGCCGCCGCAAATTTAGCGCTAAAGGATCACTTACACGCCACACCCGCACCCACACAGGCGAGAAGCCCTACATGTGCCATTTATGTCCTGCTGCATTCGCGCGGTATGGCACGCTACAAACGCATGTTTTCACCCACACTGGTGAGCGGCCGCATAGGTGCGACGTATGCGGAAAAGCTTTCAGCAAAATAGGAAACCTTAAGAGCCACAAGCGTATTCACTGATTCAGTATTTCAGCTTGCGCGTCAATTTTCAACCAGCACATCCAACAGGGTTACCCACACGTAACCCTGTTGACAAGCCACACAGTGTGTCTCATGTCCGGTGGCATTTGCGTCCGAACATTGTTCGAGAAGCGCGTACGGCCTACACTGATGTACAAATGCCAACAAACAGTTATCACTACCAATAAACTCGTTATCAGTGGTGGAGTGTCGCTGTCATCAACGTTGCGGCTTCCCTGTAGATGCCTAGACGTTAATTTTCGACGACTATATTTGGGTCTGCGTTCCGTTTTTCTGCCATAATGATGTCGCTGTTATTTCGCATTTTGGTCGCCACACGTTCCCTCACTCTCATTTCAGCTCCCAAACATGATGATGCTGATGATGTGTAGTGCTTAATGGCGCAAGTGCCAGCTATGGCTATAGAGCGCCATCTCGACGTGTAAGGAATTTCCGCTGTATTGCGCATAATAAAATGAGGTGTAAATGGTGAATGTAACGTGGCTGTATAAGGGCGTAGAACAGGAAGCAGGAAACATCCGGACAAGGCTATCCGGTGTGAAGTATGCGCAATATTTTCCACGAGAACTAAGATTGGATATTCCGGACTTATACAGGAATAGATGACCTCTTCACCGGCGTGTGGCCGTTAATTTTATCACAAACTGATCTATACCGACATTCGTAAGCCTGTCGGTGCAAGCCGACGCAGCACGACTTTTCACTCACACACAACAAGACGGTAGGAAAACATGTGTTCGGTCCACTTGCTACCGGCCGTGACTTTGCTATCCGCATGTCAAGAATTCTCACAGAAAAGGTTCGGATGGCGCCAATCTCTGCCATCAGATTACGTCCAAAATTTTTTTCAGAAAGAACCTTCGCCATATTTTCAGGCCTGAACACGGTCCGAAAGCCACAACGTGTGCCGCTTGCACAGTACGAGATTTTCCAAGCGTTGCTTTCTGATGAAGCGCATGCTGATATCGTACGCGTCGAAAGATCCCCTCAGTGGTAACAAGTTGGTCAGTGAACTCTTGTAAGATGGGGCTGTTTTGTGGTTCGGGTTAGACCGCACAGGTAGAGGCCATATGACTAATTGCTGAATCTCTGGGGTTTAACGTGCGAGAACCGCGATATGATTAAGACAGAAGCCGTAGTGGAGGGCTCCCGAAAATTTGACCATCCGGTGTATTTTACCGTGCACTGACATGACATAGCATACGGGCCTCTAGAATTTTGTCTCCATCGAAACGTGACCGTCGCGGTCGGGTTCGAACCCTTGCCTTTAGTGTCAGCAGCAGGGTTGCCAACCGTAGGGTACTTACCCTACTTGTAGGATATTTTCCGAATTTTTAGGGCAGTGGGGGGTAGTAGGGCGGTAATACGATTTCGTTATCAGGCCTAGGGGGATTTCCACTTTTCGCTCGTCATCGATCAGCGAAAGGTGTGCACGATCGACGCGAGATCCCCGGGGATGACATTCCCAAATACATCCGACAACTAAATCTTTCTCTGAATAAAACTGGAACTGATTGAATTCACATGTCACTTGCATAGGGCAGACGCGAAAGATAATACATCAATCTTTCGAGGGTGGGGCGATCAATACAGCCAATGGAGAAGAAGGAAAGGAAGGTGGATTTCGCCTTCGAGTGATCTTAGTTGAGTGCGCAAGGGAACATGCGAGTTTTTTTTTTCGATGACCGTGTATGGGCGTATCAAATAGCGTCACCTTTAAGACGGTGCGGTGACCTACGCTTTACTAAGCTCACAATTTGCTTCTTTTTACTATTAATATTATTATTATTATTATTATTATTATTATTAGTAGTAGTAGTAGTAGTAGTAGAAGTAGTAGTAGTATTGTCGTTATTATTATTATTATTATTATTATTACGGTATAACCTTGTCCAGATGAATTAAGGTTCTTAACCCATAAAAAAGCTGATAAATTGACAGCCCAACTTTATGAGCCTCAGCACAGATTAACGATAGTTTACCTGCTTGTTTTTTTATTTTTTTTATTTTTTTTTATTTTTTGCTGTCTGCTTACTTTTGCGTCACCGATCCCCCAGTCATGTTTTACTTATTTCTATCGCCGACCTGTTTCCATTTCCAATGTCCCTAAAACCCAAAGGTTCATGTAAGCTAGTGTCCTAACCATTCCGGCAGACTCACTCATCATCCGACTCACTCAGACTCAGATCGGGCCGTGAGTCTCAGTCTGAGTGAGTCCGGGTAAGTAATATATTGGTGAGTTTGAGTCCAGTTGAAGAAAATTTCAGTGAGTCTGAGTCCGAGCGAATCCATTTGAGGAAAAATATTTGGTGAGTCTGAGTCCGAGTGAACCCTGAGCTAAGCGCAAAATATATTTTTTGAGTGAGTCCGAGTGAACTGCGCCTTTTGTTTCCGACTTATGGCCCTATCTATTCGTCTTTAGCATCACTATGCGCCATACACCGGGCTGGGCAAAGATACTTTGAAATTGTATCTCGATACGATACAAGATACTCGGGCAAGAAGTATCGGAGATACAAAGACAAGATACTTCCGAAATGAATGTATCCGATACGATACTTCCCAATTGTATCTTAAGATACTTCGATACATATCGAAATTTGCTATTCAGATCTATATAATGATGCCTCAAATACCTATGTACTGAAGTGTTTGCTTGAAAATATCTTAACTGCTACCAACTCTTTGTATCTTAATGAAATATCTGTTTGAATCCCGAAAGTTTTCTTGCTTAATGCATATTAGTTTCATTCCGAAACAACTTATTCGCATTTCTTTACTTGACACTTGTATTTGGTGGTTGCCGCTGCCTTACTTGGCGAGCAGCGAGCGGGTTGCCGTCTAATTGCAAGAACTTCAATCAGAAGCATCCGCAAGATGGCACAAATACCGGTGCAGAGTCTTACGTTGTCCGTAAGCGTATTATTACGTTGACCGTAAGCGTAAATACAGCTGCAGAGCAGCAGTAACGCTGGTAGCGATATTTTTTGTGAATCATCATGTGAAGACGATAACTACTAAGTCAGCGATCACAGTTCACTGAGGACATTAAACTGCATTGATTTTTCATATTCTACCTATCAACTTGCGTAAAGTGTCCGTTATGTTCGTTTGCGACATATTCACTAACGTGCCATATTTTACCATTTCCTCTCAGAGAAAACTTCTGCCGCCCAGAAGCTTCCCAGATGTATTGTATGTCGCAAAAAACATCGCAGGATATCACTTCTATTCACACTATTGCAACTTCTAACCTGCTTACCTGCTTTTTTGTAACAAAAAAAGGGACTTTACAGGGACCTAAAAAAGGAAATCGAATACATATAAGTCAAATAGCAAGCCAGTTCCGCGATAAAAAATGACTAAGTGAATAAGTATACAAGGTTTTTCACGTAAGTAGAACCAGATATTTAAAAAAAGCGTTTTACCGTAACTGAATGAAACCAATCGCATATGGTTTACCGTCATGTGGCGCTCGTTATGGTATTTTTATATTGCGCTTAGTTGGTTGTTAACTACGGTCAATTATGCAACATTTTTATTATTCACTTAGGGCAGAGTGGGCTTCGTCACATCGTAGAACGCATTTAAAAGCGACCGAAGCAATAGTTTTTTGGCGGCGTACATGCTGCATAGTGAATAATTTTTGGCTTTTAAAGAAAGCACGCGAAATATCAAATAAAACCAGGTGACTGCGCTCATGCACTATCGTACTGCAGGGCTCTTAAAAACGCATCGAGCGAAACAACTGGCGCGCGTACCGTCAACCTTTCGCTTGTCAGGGACGATGGTGTTTCTTTGCAGTGTGTGGTGGTCAGAAATGTTGACGCGCTGTGAAACTGATGCCTAAGCCACGCCGCGGTCCGCTTGCCGGTTGTTTTGCTCGAAGCACGTCTGAGAGCGCTGCAGCACAATTGCGTACGAGCGCAGTAACGTGGTCATATTTCTCCGGCTTTCTTTAAACGCCGGAAAAATCACTACGTAGCATGTACCTATCCACAAAAAGTCAGATCTGTCGTTTTTGAATGCCCTCTAAAACGCAAAGAAACACACTTGGCCCCAAAATTAATAGCAGGAATTTTACATCTCTCATCCTGGTTAAGAAGTTAAGCGCAATAAAAAAAATACCATAATGACAGCCACATGGCAGAAACACCATCGTTGGTTTTATTCAGTTGAGGTTAAGCACTTCTTTGTATATATTTGGTTACAGTTTCATGACACCCTTTATAAACACGATACAGGCGGCACCCCTAAAAGCTATGAAAGTACAGCATGATGTATCGTCAACTTACGTGTTAAAGTCAGACAATAGAAAACTCAGTACCCACGGAAAATAGCATAAAGGACTCGTGGGGACGCTGATCAGAAAACCGTACTTGGTATTATGTTTCTCAAATCCCCTTCCTAACGTCTTTAAGATTTTTTTTATAATTTCCATTTCTAGAATGTAAACTCAATTTCGCTGTTTTATTAAATCGTAAACAGAATTTCTGTTCCTGGAAGCACTAGGCACGCTCAGATTATTTTACATTTGCCCTAAGATCGCCTGAACAGTAAACTGACATGGAATGTAGATATGTAAATAGTAGCAATGACGCTCATAATTAAAAATAGGATTAAATAAAGAAGGAATAGACGAGGTTACAAAAGATTTCTTACAGTTAACAAACGGGAAAAAAAAAGACTACACAGAGGCCTAGGTAATGTGTGGGATGCAAACGAAGGACAGCAAAGAGAGCACTTGTGCTAACAATCAAGCTATCATTAAAAAAACTTCTTGCATAATTTAGCACGAAGAACAAAGATACAAAGCTACAGTACGCCAAAATATCATCTGTTACGTAAATGCTTGTTCTACTGCATATAGCATCGACACCGGTGGAGCGACGCTTGTTAAAATCTAATTGGCCTCTAAGTCAATCTCATAGTGTGCAAATCTGTGTGAAAGCAGCGAGACGCAAATCAACCACATTCTTGCATTTTCGAGACTTTGCAACGAAGCACCACGCAAGACAAACTTCGAAAACGACACTTTAGCCGTATCCGAATTTGAGCGAATGACGCCGCATGCATTTTAGTACGCAGCACAGTACCGTGGCTACAAACAAGGTTCATGGCACCGACATAGCTAAAAAGAAAAAAAATATGGAGAAACAAAAGGTCGGCTGCACGTAGACGTCCGCGTACTTGGTTTTGTCGAGATGGCTCCAGCACCATCACGTGACTTTGCTCCACCAGTAGAGACACGTATAGACCTTATTTCTTATGCTCACTGGATCACTCTGGCAAAAAGTCAAAGGAATATGACTGTCGTTAGCTTTCTTGAGGTGGCTTAGTGGCAGCTGTATCAGCTTGAGAAGCAGAGTTCCGCTGACGTTTGTTGTTTCGCAGGGTCGCGTTTCTATAGCAGTATCTTGTATCTTTAGATACACGATACATTATTGAATGTATCGGAAATACAGATACAGTTACTGGTTTTGTGAGACGTATCGCGATACAGATACAAGATACCCAAAGAGTATCTAAGATAGTATCTAAGATACATGTATCTTCGATACTGCCCAGCCCCTGGCCATACATCGGCTTAGGTCTGTACTAAAGTTTATTCACACATATATCAGCACACTAGCATCCATGCGCCACCCCAATATTTGTTGATAAGAGGCCTGTGTTAGGGAGGGTGGTGCAATGATGTCCCCCCCGCAAACACTGTCACAAAAAATCTTCATGAAAATATCTTGTGTGAGTCACGTATTTCATAAAAATGTCCTTACTGGATTTGAACCACACATAGTTCGAAATTTCAAGGTACAAGGTCACAAAGCGTATCGTAGAGAACAGATTATATGAGATATCGGCGTTAAAGATGATTGACACCATCATCGAAAACGCTTATTTTACGCCGACGGACTCATGAGTCGACTCACCTCAGACTCAGTGAGTCCGCATGTGTAATGTGTTGGTGAGTTTAGTTCTGTGAGTCCGGTTGCGAAAAAATCACAGCATATCCACGGAGTGAATGATGATGAGTGGGCGAAGCTCCGGAGGTTCATCGGTAAACCGTGAATCTTCCGTGAAATTCGCCCAGTACATCATCAAAGACGTGACAAACACTGTGTGTATATATACAAGAAATTTATATTTTATTCGTGAGCCATGATTTTCCATTTTGTTTTCGTTTCTTCGTTGGTCGTGGTTACCGTTTACATAAGCCGTGACTTCCGTTCCCCCTTCATTATAACGGCTTTAGGTCGGTGAAATGGAGGGAGAGCGGTTCCTGGATGGGTCGTAGTGGAAAGTTTGCAAAGACGAGATCGATGCAGGTTCTTCGGATGGTGGTTGGTTGCATGTGGTCAAACGATATGCATGTGAGACAATATCGCGATGCCATGTGTTGTATGAGCTAACTGTTTTCAGTGATGACAACGTAAAAGTCCCCCACTAGTAGGGTAACGGGACACGCTTATTCTTCATCGTCATGAGCGTCATCGTTATAACGCATAGTGGGTACATTCCATGTGCTGTGCCGTGATGGCAGCGTCATCGTCATCGCACAGGGGTGGCTACGACAACGACGCAGGACGCCAGACTAGCCTATGCCCTAAGGAGCTTCGCCCCTAAAAGTTTAGTGAGTCTGAGTCCGAGTGAGTCCTGTTGAGGAAAAGTTTGGTGAGTCTGAGTCCGAGTGAGCCCTCAGAGCAAAACATGTTTCTGGAGTGAGTCGTGATCTACAACTTATTTGCCGACCTCTGGCCCTAACACGCACACCGGTGGATATCTTCACATTCGATTAAGCATGCTCCGTCGCTTGCTTACCTTCACAGCACATGTGCATTTCTCTTCACTGAATCTCGCTTTATAGCTATGTGTACTAAGGAAATCCGACCTCACTTCAGACGACAAACCACACCCGCTTGAATTATCGTAAAGTTCACTCTTTCTTATTTCGGCTTTACCATTTCGCTGTTTACCCAGAGCCGGTTTTCTTTCCATCACTGCTATACAATACATCTTTTCCAACCCTATACTTGCCGGTGAGTCTCCTAGTTTATTTCTCAACTGTGAGTTAACCCTCTTGCCATACAAATCCCGGAACGCGTTTTCTTTCCATCGTCTGTCTTTCATGTTCCTTATTCTCTCTTTGAATTTTTCTTCAAACCAATTTTCAAAGTAGCTACCGACTTCAGCGCCACTACAGGTCTGCATGTGGTAGAGTGAAGTGTAATCTGTATCTTTTTACTGTTACACTGCGCTATTTTTGGCGTAGAGTAAAATGTAGGGCAGTAAAAAGTTGCGTAGGGTAAAGTAGGGTAATTTCTACCGTTACGTAGGTACTTTCCGAAAATTGGCTGGCAACACTGGTCAGCAGCCGAGCACTGTAGCCGCTAGGAGACCTTGTCTTGCTATTATAGCCTCCCTGGCCTTCTGGATAGCCCATTTCTGGTCTTCGACCTCCTAGCTGAACAGCGCTGTCCGTCACGTGGTCGTGACTTGGACGAAAGAAGCATTCGGCGTTAAAAAAAAGGAAAAAAAAACTTTATTTGGGCGAACTTGTGCCCGGGAAACCAAAATTGAAGCTGCAAGCAATAGACACTGTACTCGTATAGCGGAGAACAGAACGTCAGCCGTCGATAAAAAAAAGTCACAGTTTCGCCGCGAGCGCGAAGCAATGATTGCGATAGCAAGAAATTGGAATATCACTTGAAAACTGTACGAGCAGCTCGATACTTGCAGCTTCTCGCTGAAGCACAAAGGACGTTCGAAAAAGACGCGCAGGTACACACAGGACTAGCGTGAACTATAACTATCACAGTTGTTACGCCTTCGTGTTTGAACAACACGCTGCAAGTGTCGACAACGCAGAACCTGACGCTCTTAGATATTTATTTTTCTTTTAAAGCGCGGCACGTGGAAAGACCCCTCTGCGTCCCCCTGCCACGTGGTGGCGTCTGACGCAAGGTGCGCGCTGTTCTTTTTTATTGCGATCCCTATTGAAAATCTGCCCACCATAGGAATGGTGGATTGCACCATCCATCATTATGGTGGATTATGGTGCTGGAATACGGTGGCATATGGTGTATGCTGGCGTATGATGGATGCTGGAATGTGATGGATGCTGGAAACTAATGAAGCGCAAAACGGCTCTAAACCGTCAGGATCATCGTACCTATCTTCCATACCTAAGTAATTGCATAGAAAACAATGAAGAAAGCCTCAGGGCAAAAAAAAAACGCTTGGAAAAAAAAGCCTTCCGTCACGAGGAGTCGAACGCGGCACCTTCGGATCCTGAGTCAAGAACTCTACCACTACGCCACGCTGAAACTTGCTTTGAGGGCCGCGGAACGACTAGTCAACACTAACACATCGTTTAACTTCAGCGTTGTATGTTGCATACTTGAGACAGACACGATCTTCCCCCCCTCCTACTAAAATTTGCACACTGATTAAACATAAGAAAACAGATGCCAGTAACGAATGGCATGTCGATAATGCCAACAGCACTAAATTTCTGTTACAATTGACAACGTAACTAAAAGTCTATATTTACATATCAACCGGCTGTTACTGCCTAGATTAATATATCCGTTTCTCGTTCTTTTGAAAGGGAATCATGTGCAGAGGCTTCGTGTCCACTCTAAGCTCACTCGATAAATACGCGCATACAATTGACTCAATACTGTGATGTCTTTTTGCGCAACGAGGGCGGCCGTGCCAGCGCACTGATCTGTGTAGCTATCGTTAGGTACAACTACATAACCGCTAGGCCAAATAGAATGCAGTGCGCGGGATATATATGTCATCATATTGGGTCAGGAAGACGTACGAATGGACAAATATGTGTTCTCGCATACGAGCCAGAGAAGTGCCGGCGAGTGTCACCAGCGGCTATCGGTGACCGGAGGCCTTTGCTGGAAGCGCGTCGCATTTATGTTCATCGCTTCTTGTGCGGACGCCTTACACAAGAAAAAATGCTTCATTTAGGTTAACCGATGTCACACCTGTGCTGTAAAGTCATTCGTACTCGTCCGGAATCGTGTATCCTTAAACCTAGAAACGCCGATGACACGTAAACGGACTCGCTCGGTACGCTAGGCCTAAACTTTGGTGGAAGTCGTGGTGGTAGAATCGGATGGTGGAAGTCATACTTGGTGCGGCTTATCTCGACGCATGCCGAAGGTGAAAGATCGTACATTTTAGCTTCGCACGCATTTTAAGTGGAGCTGAAGTAATGAGTGTGCAAGAATTTCCAGAGTTGAGTTTCTAGCGCGGCGACATCAAGTGGCAGCTGTTTTCTGGTCAACTCGTTGAATTTTGAAAAGTCTCATTTACTTCTACAATTGCACGGCGATGTAACACATTTACCGTCGCTGTGCACACCGACACCTCTAGACACGTAACTATCACAATACAGCACCAGATCACGGTTGTCAAACTGATATAAGTACGTGATAAAAATGTAAACAATCGCGGATTCTGCGCTCCACAAATATTGAGGCTGTATTGTCACCGCATGAATAAAAAAAAACATCTGCTAGAAAGCGTAATGATCAGCGTTGGCTGATTTGGACTGCAAACAAATTTGTCTACACATTCGAGAGGGAAACGATGAAAATAACAGTGATTTCACGTACTGTGACACGTGCATTTCCATCATGCCACCATCATCCACCATGTTTCCACTATGCCACCGTCATCCAGCTTGTTCACCAAGCCATCCAGCAAAACATATTTTGCATCGCCACCATCAGCCAGCATTTTCCAATACCACCATCATTGGCTCACCACCACCACCACCATCTGCCACCATTTTTTCCACTCTCGCCATCATCAGCCATTATGACGACCACAGCTTCCAGCTTATTCACTATTATTTCCACCACATCCACTATTGTTTCCACCATATCCAGCAACGATTCCAGCATCCACCAACCAAGGATTTTCAATAAGGATAGCAATTATATTTACAGTCTCGACGGGTTTTTGCATTCGCCGTCACCGTCGCCGTCATGTCGCGTATGAAGTGCAAATTGATAAGAACCCCCTGCGCATTGTACGTTCTACCAGCGGGTAATAGCGGGCGAGCGGGAGCGGTGAACGCGGCTGAAGCGGCGATCAAACGAGCCGGCATCTCCGTCGCTCCGAGGCGCATGCGATAAGATCCCCCGAACTGTTCAACCGGCCCCTCCGGTCGTTCGTGAGCATGAAAAGACGCGAGGGGGGGCGGAGGGGTCCCTCGAGCGACCTTCGATTTTATGACCGCGGTCGTCGCGGGCGCGCGTTATCTCCCCATCTCGGCAGCCGACAGCGGGCGGCCGGTGTACCCTTCTACGCCCTGCGCTCTCAACGCGAAGAGAATTTGGTGTGCCGAGTGTCCCTGGAAGGGCCGCATTCTCTTAAACAAGCGTTTTCTAGAGTTGCGTGAGATCGGATCCAAAAGAGTTAGCTGCCAGCCTCCCAGGCAGCACGCCGGCGTTGGTCCGATCTCGGCCCGACGTCGGTAAACATCGGCACCGACATTGGCCCGACGTCGGCATTTTGGTCAAGTGCAACTTATTCCGACGTCGGGCCGATGTTTATGCCGACCTTGGGCCGACGTTCTGCCGTTGTATTTGCCGATGTGCAGCCAACACCAGACCGCTCTAGATATGCCGACGATGGGCCGTCGTATCGCCTACGTAGTTGCCGATGTAAGTCCAGCATCGGGCCATTCCAGGGCCACATTGTAGCCAATAAACTGCCATTATTATGCCGATGTTCGCTGCACGACGAATATTGGCTACCACTGGCTTGCCTATATGCAACCATTATTAGTATGCGCCTTTTCCTACTGGCATTCTTTGTCAGTAGGTTTTACAGTACTCCTCGAGAACCTGCCCTTCCAGCTTATAGCAGCCCTGTAGGAGCTCTGCGGTGTAGTATACTTGAAGGCGACAGACTACTGCATGCCCTAGTGTCGAAGCACAGTGCATCATTTTAAATCGTCCACTTATGCCTTTTCTTCTTGCGCTGCCCTTTCCCCTGCCCACATGTAGGGCATAAAACTGCACGAAGTCCAGTTAACTTGCCTACTTTCCTCCACGCATTCCTTCTCTATCTTGCTGGCAAGTGTCCCCAATGCTGTTTCATCAAATATTAGCTAAAAAAAACATCGCCTAAAGTAACTGCTTGATGCAGATATCCTGCACACAAGCAATTTATAAATAAGAATACTTGAAGACATTTCAGATAACTTTATTTATAAAACTACAAGTCTAACCATTTATTTATAAGTTCAGTTTTTCAGGTTACTGCTGTTCAGTAATACAGCCCAAAGTAGGGGAGCCCAGCAAGGCTCCATGAGCATATGGCTGTCCAGGGCAGCAAGGGCATGGTGCTGATTACTGCTGGCTGGACGAAATGTTACAGGCAGCAGCAAGCGATGAGGTAATGATGGTGGGCTGGCCAGGGTACTGAAAGCAGTGATTGGGCAGGAAGCCGACCATCGCTGGCTGCCACAGATCCCTGCTTTGAAGGCAGCAGCGATTGGGTGGCTACACTATGAATTCATCTGTGAAACGCCTTTCCCTGCCTCCATTGAGGTCAACAGACTTCGGGAGCCACGTCTTGATGAAACGCTGTGCTTCTGGCACATCTTTTCCTTTTTCACAGACACCTGCATACACGAACAGAAATAAACACCACAAAATAAGTATTAAGCACTGCAGTAGAATACACATGCGAGATAAGACTGTGAAAAACAATGACTGCAGACGTCATATTGTCCTATTAAGAACAAATGCTATTTGTCCATTATAAAAAGAAATGAACAGCTACTTCAACAGTCAAAGTTCTTAAGAAATGCGGGCTTGGGCTTAAATTTACGGTTGAACTGATGAAAGAAGAGTCTACCCAGTTTCTAGACCTCAAAATGAAATTTTTACCAACTCATGTTTGTTGGCGATAGTATCCAAGAACTGTGAAACCGTTGCTTGATTTCAGCTCTAGCCATTCGGAGCTTATCTAACAAGGGACAGCACTCTCGTGCATCCGCTCTGCCCCAGGAGAAACACACGTACACGGTCTCCACCATAGTTTTGAGGAACAAGTGGCTAGATTAAGAAAAGCAGCATTCCCGGACATCGCAATCGCAAGGGCGTGCAAAAAATTGAAGGCGAAAAAGTCAGGGCAGCAAGAGACTGCACAAACTGAAGGTTAGTGAAAAAGATGCGCTGTTTTACCATACGCACACAAGCTTTCACATGACCTAAAAAAACGTCGCTAAGCGCTACGGGGTGGATGCCATATTTTTGTGATAGATGCTAAGGGATGTAATGCCAGGGCCATAGCTCATCTAACCACAAAGACAGAAAATGTAATTAGGCTAATCATGAGAGTTTCCGGTAGGAAAGGCGGAATAGGGGAGGACATGCTGCTTAGGGTTCATCATGCCTTTCTTATGAGCCACGTGAATTATATAGTATCGGCTCTTAATTGGACAAAATCAGAAAAGCATAAGATAGATACACTCATGCGCAAAAGCATCAAGAAAGTGCTCGGTATCCCAATTACCACCAGTACGGAGGCAGTTTTGAAGTTAGGGGTCCATAATACCATGGATGAGTTAGCAGAAGCACAAAGGATGGCACAAATTACCAGATTATCTGGAACCAAAGCAGGAAGGGACCTGTTAAGCGCCGCAGGCCTGCAACCTGGCATCAACAAAGGCGATGCGGTTCAACTAGACAATCACGTCAGGGAATCCTTCATGGTTGACCCAGTCCCAAGAAACATGAATCCACAATTTAACAAGGGTCGGAGGCTCGCGAGGGCAAGAGCACTCTTAAAGAATCCAATCGGTACGGAAGCATTCGTAGACGCAGCCCGTCACGAAAATGCTAGCAGATTTTCGGTCGCTATAGTCGACCACAAAGGGAGACCTTCTCTCGTCCGCCTCACTTCGGACCTCAATGGTAGAAGTCGCTGAACAGGTCGCGGTGGCTATGGCACTACTAGATCCTAAACGCACCACTGTTTACACTGACTCCCGAGCTGCTGTCAGGGCCTTTCAGTCGGGTCTAGTCTCAAAAGAGGCCGCGAGGGTCCTTCAGGGCAGGTCCTTGCAGGAAGAAATTCACCACATTATCTGGTTCCCGGCTCACTTGGGTCCGGACGTCATACCGGGCCAACCGAACCCCAATGAGATCGCTCATCATCGTGCGCGAGGATTCATATGCCGCGGCGATGTGGGGCCCTCTAATGGTTCGGAACAGCTCGAATTCGGAGATCCGCTCGTCACCTTCCACGAGATTACCTCGCACTACAGGGGAATTAGACGGGTGTTCCCATTCCCCCACCACAAACTTAACAGAGCACAATCTGTCACGCTGAGAATGCTCCAAACAAATTCTTACCGCTCTTTATATGGACCCAACATGCCCAGACTGCGGAGACGTAAGCTCATTGAAACACATGCTCTGGCGGTGCCCTGCGTTGCAGGACTGCTATCAAGAAGACTGATGGATCGCTGCTATCACCGACCCCAGCTACGACGTCCAGCTCCTGGCTGTCCGGAAGGCCCGTGAGAGGGCGGAGAGGCTTGGCCTCCCCGTCCCGACATGGGTCTAGCCAGGGAGTTGGATGTATAAGCACCACGTACTCTTTCTTCCGGACTAAATAAATGTCTTTTCTCTCTCTCTCCTCCCCAAACAAGTTGTCTCGCATGTGCGCCTGCATGAACAAGTGCACAGAGCTGAGAGGTCAAAGGAAACAAAAAGCGAATGCGGTACTAAACACCTGTCCAATTTGTCGACTGCGACAAAGAAATCGTGTATCAGATCCCATTGACCTGCGGTAGATCTTAATAGGGCAGAGTGGAAGGTGCCTGAATGTTCGATTGGTGAACGTAAGTGTTCATTAACACAAGAGACGCATTCTCACTTAGCAGATCATTGTCGTGAGTGCGGAAGTACCCCGCACTTTACGGACACCATGGTTCTTTCTAGGCATAAAAAGCAGCTTGCCCGAGAAATTATCGAGGTTTTCAAAGGAAGCAACGAAAGATGCGTTAGCCAGCCATTGATTTAAATTTGGGATAAAGAATACCAGCATTTGGTCAGCATGTGTGGCAATTTGACTTAGAATGCGTTGTGTGCATGCTTTGTTAAAGGGGCCCCTGCAGCACTTTTTGAGCATGGTCAGAACACACTGCCAATCAGTAGTTGAGGCTCCCGAGAACACGCGAGCCAAATATTATAACGCAGCACGCGACCTGGAATTTGCAATAAATTCTCAAAGTCAGCTAAAAATTACTTTCTCTTCTCTCGACAAATGATGCTAAAGGCTCAAAAATCCCTGTTAAGGCAGGTAGCGCAAACAAACCCGGACACAAGGAAGGATTAAGTACACGAGACAAGCACTAACTTCAAATTCAAGTTTATTCTCAGAATCGTCACCTATTTATAAAAGATCACAATACCACATTATCACCATGGAAAGAACAACTGATGCTGCTAAGAATGTCATGACGCCTACACATCTTATCGGCCCTTATAATTAAACGAAACGCGCAAAAACCGCGATGTCAAACACTGATACACTCAAAACAATCACAATAAAAACAGACATGCTCAGACTGGAGGCTTCCTTTCACACGGCAAGCGTCGAAGCCAGGTTGGCCTAAAGGAAGGCTACATCACACGGGTGTAGGCTCAGTGAAGCCTGGCTAACACAAACGGATTCATTCTTAAGAATTAAAAACGCTTCTACAATTTCTGTGGACATCTTGTTACGGTTCCAATACAACACCACCGTCGTCAGTGCAGTTATGAATCACTTTTGTCTGACACAGCGGTGGAAATGAAAATGAAAAGGAAATGAAAAATATCTTTTTTGTGATGCCTCGAATCGTGCCAATAGTTCTTTGAGGTGAACAAAACTTGTGCAAAATAACAAATCATAGAATCTGAAGCATTTCAAATCTTGGCCTCTGTCACGTTTGCAGATAAAGAGCTCGCTTATTTACACACACACACACACGATGCCACCTTGATTAGATGGCATATATAAATGAGCACTAATTCCTATAAAAGTTAGAAGTTCAGCACTCGTACTTGTCGTCTTGTTCTGCCTGTCTGTATTTTTTTGCTACACTATTTTTAAATTGTCCACCAACATGCCCAACTAACCGAGTGAATCTAGAGAAATCCAAGGGAAGACTTCTGGGCTAGTTTGTTTGTTACGTTCAATGAAGCCTTATAGCTTAGTAAAGTTGAAAGTTGGGCGAGTTGGTGATAGTTCATGTTTACGTGGGGAGCAGCGCACTGAGACAAGGCAGCGGTTGTCTTGTCTTTATTCGTTCTTTTCGTGCCTTGTCTCAGTGCGCTGCTTCCCACGTAAACATGCCTTATAGCTTAAAAGACAGGGATCAAGGAAGAGTACAGGACGTGTGCTACTTGCAACTGAATTTTTATTTGTGAAACATGTTGTACTTATACTACAGATGAAAACAGCAAGAACAGTATCAGAAGTGTAAGCCTGCATCATTCAGATACGCGATTTCCTTTGTGTTAACAGCAATCGAGGGGGCGGTGACAAAGTAAGCATCTACTGTAGCAATCAAACTGGCCTCGACAAACTCTCGCGTATCCTTATCACACCGTACCTAAAAATATGTAAAATCTCTAGCACCATAATTTTTTATGCATCTGTCGAAATGGTTGAGAAGTCACTCAAGACAGGGGGCTAGACACGAGCCAAAACAGACCCCTGCTTTCTTAAGATAAGACGGTCCCACCACATTGAACTATGTGGACTTTCGATAAAAACACCAGTAGTTCTAGGACCCCGCTGGTGGTAATTCTTGTCTGCGTCTCGAAGGCAAGAACGCCATAGTCATCTATACGGTCCTCAATGCCACGCATGTGCGCATTTTGCGGCAAAAAGCTACTTCCGCATACATCAGCACATTCTAAGCTAGTGTAGCGCGCATTTGCTAACCTTTGTTTCGTGAATGCACTGCACGTATCTGAAATCATGCCTCCACCAGATACAAGTCAGCTTCTCCAGTCAGAGAGCAGCTGCTGGATGCAGGCTGCCCAGCTCACCTACGCCTGTCAATGGTGGAGAAGGTGGTAAAAAAGGTAAAAGAACCAGCAAGCTCATGCAGGCACAATCAAGACAGGCAGCAGTTAGTATATGTGCCATATATGCATGGATTATACCACAGCCTAAAGAAAGTGGCCAGCAAGGTGGAAGTGGTTTCTTTTGCTATACAAAAAATTAATAAGCTTTTGTAAGGCTACCGACCTTTTTCGCTACAAACGCCGAGGATGCGCGAAGAAGCACCAGTGCCCTTTAGTGGCCTGTGCACAGCGTTTATTGCTTCCCATTCTCATGCAGTAATGTGTATATAAGGCAGAAAGGCAGATGCCTGAATGGCAGACTAAGGAAAGCACAAACAGAAGTTAAACTGTTACCGCGACGAGCAAGTGTCAGTGCATTGCAACGAGTGCGGCGGCCAACGTCTGTTTAATGAGTGTATAGTTCTATATAAAAATTGTGATCAGGATACGCTACGGATTGCCGAGGTTAGTTTGATTGCTAAAGAAGATTCTAACTGTGTCAGCGCCCCCTCCATTGCCCTGAAAGCAAACGAAATTGCGTATCTGAACGATGCAAGCTTACAGTTTTGATATGGTTTTTGTCGTTTTCATCTGTAGTACAAGTACAACACGTTTCAGAGAAAAAAATTCAGCTGTGAGTAGCACACATCCTGTCCTCTTCCCTGGCCCCAGTCTTTTAAGCTATATGGCTTCACTGAATCTAGAGAAGGTGTTTTAAGACTGATTGTGGCACTTCATGCTTGCCATATCACTTTTAGGCAGCTTTTTGCTGCAGTCTATGAAACGGACCATGTTACCCACCCCATGTGCTACTTGTCAGATTCCACTCATACTTCTCGTAGACCTCAGTAGACGGGGCGGCGTCTCATGCCAACTACCATCCACCCCTGTTGGTTGCCACAAATGTAGCACATTAAAAGAGCACAGATATTCTGTGTGCTACTCATTCTTAAACATTAGGAGGTAGTACACACCACACACAAACTAGTTCTGCACAGCTACCTCCAGTTCATCAATTGTTTCAGCCAACAGCCATGCAATAGAGCAGAAAGTTTGATGACAGGGCCCGACGTGACAAGGTATGGCTCTTGCCCAGAGACTCTGTACATTCATGCTTCATGGACAGGAGTTGAACCTCATTCCTCGCTTGCAGCGCCATTTTCTCAGCCGTACCATTTTATCACTGGAGGCGCAGAACCTGCAGTCGGACCGCTGAAATGTGCAAAAACATTTACTGGATAGCTGGAAGTGGCGCATATATGGCACAGACTGGTAGCTTCACTGCACTCTGATAGATATACAAATTTATGTAAGTTGCTTTAAAGCTGTCACAAGAATAAGTAGGTCCAGAATACAATATGGCTTTGCAATTCAATTTCAGCCTTTTTATGGGTGTTATGATTCAAGTGTTGGCACCCACATTAGAGCACAAATGTCAGTTCTATCTAAACAAACAGCATGCTACGGTCTGGTGATGTGCTTATCATAAGCAGCAGTTGTTGGCATTAACCTCCGCGGTCGAGCTAGATTTGTCTATAGCTTGGAGAGTCATAGGAGGTCTTAGGTAACGTTTATTAAATTGTTATGAAAACAGATAGCCAACACTGCAACCACAACTGACATTGCCCTTACATGACGCCCATAAAGGGTTTTTTAGATGCAGTTCTAGCCACTGGCGAGGGCTGCATGGTAGAACATTTGACAGTCACACAGAAGGCCTCGGGTCAATACCGGTTCACAGCATGGTTTTTATGTTGGCGTACATATGATGTTGAATTCCAACGGTGGAGTCGGAGCAAGCTTTTCTGCTCGTTTTGGAGCAAGTGTGTTCCAATGGTAGAGTTGGAGTGGATTCAGAGTGGGAGTCACTCCGTGGAGCAGGAAAAGCCGCTTCGCCAAAATCGGCAGAGTGGACAGGAACTCGGGAGTGACTTACTTCCTTAAACATGTTTGCCTGCTTGGGAGCGCTGCTGGTGTAGCTAGTTTTGACAGTAATGGCGGATGATATGGGTGTCTGGGCAAATCGTGGGGCATTGATTCCGCTGTTCGGTAGCGACAGCTCTGAGTCAGAGTCCGTCGGCTGCTCCGACTCTGCCATTGGAATTCAACAGAATTTTTCGCTCACTGGTTACCCTGCCCACAACGCCACCAGATTTTCTGTGACACAGGTTCTTTAATGCTATCACGTGAAAGATTTCTAGGGTGTGTTATCATCAGTAAGAGTTGACGCAGACTGTGAATCGCTTGTGGCTCACACCCGCATTTCAGGGGTTGTGGTAGAGGAGTATGTTCCACACATACTAACTCAGGCTCATGACCTAATTGAGTATGAGCAAGTCTGAGTAAGTCAACTCATGAGTGAGCTGCCGACCTATGGTGTCAGAGCGCCCAAACTTAAGTGGCTAGATTAGACAGACAGACAGACAGACAGACAGACAGACAGACAGACAGACAGACAGACAGACAGACAGGCAGGCAGGCAGGCAGGCAGGCAGGCAGGCAGGAAGACAGATAGACAGACAGGCAAAATTGTCAAGGTGCTTCCTTTTTTTTCAGAAGTCTGCACTTAGGCATAATAATTTTTGGTTCAAAAATACACATGCAAATTTGCTTCGTGTACAGAGTCAAGTAATGAGCGGTGGTGAGGTCCACGAATCCAGCGGTCAAGGCCAGGGTGGTTGGCCAGGCCTGACGCCTGTTGCACGGAGGTGCCGACAACGGCTTAATTGTATACCTGTGAAGGTCCACAATAAGTGTGTGGCAGTTACATCGCGGATTTGGGTGTCGCAAAATGGGCACGATGTACCATACGGGCCACGGTACTTTTGCGCCCAAAGGGTGGTCACGGATGGGGTAAGCGCAACCCCAACACGAAGCCTCCTCAACGTAATCTCCTCTCGGTGGGTTAAACCACCAGGGAGGTCTGACCGACACGGAGGTATAAGAGCTCGTATGGTACGTCGGAGGCTTTCTTTTTCATGGAGCATCTGTCCTTGAGCATCCTCAGGAAAATGCGGTAGGGGGTGCGGTGTAACTTGTGGGTGGGTTGTGAAATCAGCTTTGACAAGGTCCGGCAAAGCAGCCTGAGGCACCCACTGCACACGTATCCGCACAGATGCGGAGGCAGCAAGATGGTGAATACTATCCGAGATTGACGTAGACCAATACATTCGTCATATATCGTGGATAGCTTGCGTCAAGTCCGTACGTATGGTGAGCTGACAGCATCTGTCAGGTGGAAGAAAAGGTAGCAGCGCTGCCAAATCCGTCACGTATGGTGGGCAGCTCAATAAGGTGAGCCGGTGGTGCGGGATCCGCAAAACACAAGCATGTCTGGCCAACCTCTGGTATTAATGGGCATACAAGAGCGGTATGAATGGTGGTGCCCCTCACACTGGCATTCGTGTAAGCGACGACAGTGGCGGCATCTAGGTTATCGGCACAAAGAAGGCGGGAAACTTGGGCGTTCGCCTGGTGTGGAACTGGGCTGTAAAGGCAACCCAGAGGTTTGTTTTCAGTGAGTTGCATTTTGTTCCACGGGGGCAATAGTGCTCGTCTCTGAAGGTGCATGGGGAACTTCTTTGCCCGTGTACCGTGCCAATGCAGCAGCCGAATAAAACGACGGTGGCTTCAAATTGCGCGCAGAGCAACGCTGGTGTACTAACTCGCCAACAGTGTTTAGTTGGGACTCCTCTTGCAGTACTGTCAACGGAGTGATATGCGGCAGTCCAGTTATGGCCTGCATGGCTTCGTGGTTAATCGCCTTCAAACGTGCCGACTCTGTCAGCTTGAGGTGATGAAACTGGGCGCGGTAGACGAGCCTTGGTTTTAATATCGAACGGGGAAGGATGGTTCGCTCAAAAATGCTCTGCTTTAAAAAGCAAGTGATGAGCATGGGCTGCACCTTTCAGGAAGCATCACTTCGAGATTTTAGTTATCGTGAGTTCTACAGATGGAAACCACTTATGAGACAAAATGAAACTAGCCACTGTGCACTAGCATTGATGCCCAAGCGACAGCCGACACATTGTCCTAAACAAGCCTTGGAATTGCAAACCAAAGGTCAACAACACAAGGAAAAAAGAAATTCCTTGTATCATCACAGGATGACAGCACTTGCTGGGCTGAAAAAATGAAAAAGAGTTGGAAAACTGGAGTGTTTTTCGAACGCCCAGCAGTGATGTATATACTTTATGCAAAATCTGCTGCCATCTAGTGGCCGCTGAGCGCATTCGACCCATGTTGAAGGCCAAGCGCGTTCCGCCTCTGTATACACTGAACCATCAACGTGTGGCGGCTGATAGGAACGGCAATGCCGGCATATTTTCGTGTGCCGTACTGCTCAGATTGAGGAAATTGGGATGCTAAAAACAGATTTGCAAGAAACTAACCTTC
This sequence comes from Rhipicephalus appendiculatus, assembly GCA_030522465.1. Taxonomy (NCBI): domain Eukaryota; kingdom Metazoa; phylum Arthropoda; class Arachnida; order Ixodida; family Ixodidae; genus Rhipicephalus; species Rhipicephalus appendiculatus. Next base: position 423,501 of record JALIZH010001273.1, read on the forward strand.
GTCTTATCAGATTTCTTCATGGCCAATGAGAAGTGCCAGATCGTTCCGTAGCTCTGTATACTGTGTACGACTAACACCGTGTTTATGTTCGCCGTTCTTAACAGATGCTGTATCTGACAGCATAGGCACTCATCAGAGAACAGTCTTTCGTGTCATGCCAGAACGAGACAGTTTTCGTGCCCTGTGGCTGCAGGGACAGACAAATTGGCTTCATTTACAAGCTTCAAAGCTGCATCGTGGTTACTTGTCCTTGCTTGCGCTGCTGTTTGCAACATTACTTTGTTTATTACATTGCGATAACAATTACATGTTAGCCGTCTAGCTCATGCATGTCACCTATTCTCAGCAAAGGAACCGGTTATGCTGTCTGTAGTTTGTTTTTTGATTGTGGAGTTTAACAAGGCAACGTTTCGTGGAATTGGCATGTATTGCTTCAATATGCGTATTTTTCAAGCATTCCGTGCGCTATTTCTGAGTGGTGGCAAATTTCAGAATGGCGACCCGAATGTCCTGACCGTACCCCCCTTACTTCTGTTTTAATATTTATACCCCAAGAAGACCACATGTCAGTAGCGTAGCCAGAAATTTTTTTTCGGGGGGAGGTTGAACCATACTTTATGAATGTTCGTGTGTGCGTTTGTATGTGTGCATGCATATATACGCAAACAAAACTAAAAATTTCGGGGGGGGGGGGGGTTCAACCCCCCCCCCCCTTGGCTACGCCACTGCCACATGTTTTCCCAAAAGCTGATCCCCATTCCGCAAAATCCTATACTGATCCCCGTGCGCTGTGAAATGTTACCAGATGCTTCAATTTCCTTATGAAACTAAAAAAGATGCTGTCAGGCAAATGTTTTACATTCGATCGCGGGTGCGCTACCATTGGTTACGCGCAAAACTGGTTTCGCAAACGTTCAGTTGGTGATGCAAAGCTGCCCTGCTGCAACGGGTTGAAACTGTAAGGCACGAGTAAGCTATAAAAGCGTCAATATGAACGCCAAGAATTTAGGCGTACTCCGCTATTTACGACTACATTTCGAAAGGATATTCAATAAAATACCAGTTAATCAGCGCCTACTTCTTGAATAAACTAACGCTTTTCATGTTCACTGTTTATGCGCGTGAGACGCAAAAATTTTTAACCTTGAAAAAAATTTTTAATCGTGGGTTAAAGGAGCACTGACATCAAATTTACGTATGTGGATTTTTTTTGCATCCGCGAGTAGCTATCGACCCCCCAAGTAATGATTCTCGACTCAAAATGCAGCGGAGGGACGAATAAGTACCAGTAATGTTGATTAATATATCCGGTATCGAACGCGGTTCAAAACGGGTGGAAAGCCCACCAAAATGTAGTGCTGGTAGCGCTACCTCGCGGCCACGACGGGGCCGCTCCCCAGCTGATCCCGCTGCCACACAAAAAAAGGTGACGTCACATCCAGCTGACATCGCTGACATTTCGTCTGCTAGGAGCACACGTGTAGCCATGTCTTTGTCGTCAACATCGTCGTCCCCGCCGTCGTCGCGGTCAACATCGACAAGCGAGGATGACAACGACGTGCAATTGGGAATTGCCGCGATCCGCGACATTGCGAATCATTTTCCTTTTGACCCCTTGCAAAGCAGCGACGAGGAAATGGTCACCGGTCCGAGCAGCGAGGAGGAGTTGCCTGCGGACGCACGCTTGGGCCACGCTCAATGGTATACCGGGTGTTCAAAGTTAAGCTTTATGCTTTTCTTAAAATTCGGCACTGGGAAGAACATGAAAACCACCTTTACAGATAACATATATATCCAGAGGAACACAAAGTGAGAATATAATTATCACTGTGAGGAGCCCAATTAACTCAGATTCAATAATTAACTTTTTAGTGGCTGCAGCAAGCAAGCATGTTTATATTGAAAAGTTGAAGGGAGTCGCGTTTATACACAGTTCGATTTGGAAGAATTTTTCTAGCATGTCTGTGCTCCGAGATATCCCGCTGCAAAGTTTAATTGATTACGCATGCAGGGCGCTGTGGATCAGCGCAATGTTCCTCCCCGATGTGACGAACAGTCATTGCTTGCTATCGCCAGCCAGTAGCAAAAGGGTAACCGTTATCATCTTTGCCTGTGCCTTCGACCCGTTATCAAACTAAACGACGCACGCAACTGCCACGGCCCACCGGGGAGGAGTTTGCGCCACCGCTGACTGTCTTGCATGCGTAATCAGGTAAACAACAATTAGACTTAGCAGCGGGATATCTCGGAGCACAGACATGCTAGAAGAATTCTTCCAAGTGGAACTGTGTATAAATGCGACTGCCTCAAACTTTTCAATACAAACATCCTTTCTTGCTGCAATCACTAAAAAAGTTAATTATTGATTCTGAGTTAATTGGGCACCTGAAAGCGATAATTATTGTCTCATTGCGTGTCCCCCCTGGATGTATAAGTTATCTGCAAAGGTGGTTTTCATGTTCTTCCCAGTGCTGAATTTTAATAAAACCATAAAGCTTATCTTTGAACACCCGGTATATGCAATGCAATGAATTTATCAACCCCGGCCGTACTGCCAGAGCACAGGAACACCAACTATGCACCTCATGTCGCGGACGTTTGGCGAGTCAATCGCTGCTTTCAGCTGCAGTAGAGCACATGCATACGGTGGGAATAGCCCCGGCCTCGAGACGGGGCTTCGTATTAAATGAAAGACCCAACTGCTTCGCCAACACAGGATTCCTCCTGTAGCCCGCGTCAAAGTGAAGCGAGCATATGCGACTGCTGATCACAGGCGTCCAGACCCTCGGTCCAATGGCGCGCCGTACGAAGTCAACCCACTGGCTGCGTTGAGGTTCGAAGCTTGTAAATGCATGAAAGGATACGCACTTTCCGGATCAACGGATCAACACAGGAAGGAGAGCCACTAGCAATGCCATCGCCGGGCGTCGGCGCCACAATAAACACACTCAGACCGTCAACGTCATTGTTACTAGCGTATCACTAGCGAACGTCACAGGTGTGGATGTATCACACCTCACACGTAGCACTAGTGTCGATGTCGCAGGGCACTCAGTTTTTCGTTGAGCTTTCATACGCTGTTTGCCCTCGAAATAAAATAACTTCCACGCAACAAACGCCATTCAAATTTGGCCAAGAAAACCTATGCACACCGAGCAATCGAATGAAGGACATCTCGATTTTGAAATTTAATGTCAGTGCTCCTTTAATGCTATACATATGTCGATGACCACAGCAGCGAAATATTTGATATATAAATAAAGAAAGAGTACAAAGTTTCATTTAAAAATAGATGCACAGATCAGGCCAACGTAGACTGTTTGTTGTGAAATACGATTTGAATAGGTTAACAGAGCTTTCTTACCATTATCGTTGTCCCCAGCTGTGTCACGCTAAAGCCTCTTCTCAACTACCCTACACTACACGCACCATATTCAGATAGCTAACAACACTTTATCCACTACACTGAAAACAGACAATTTATAGGCTAGTTCAAAGCTTCATTCTCAAGACGACAGGGTTACATGTGAACCGCTGATGAACTTATACCTTCTTTTTGTTGCAAGGCAGTTCTTTACATGTAATAACTGTCCCCGTAATAACTAGGGAAAGGCTGGTCAACGTGTACAGGCCCTTACACACTTGTCTGATGTCTTGACGCCCCGATTACCTACACTCTAAGAAATAATCGAGTAAAAAGGGTGTCTTTTTGCTATACAACTATAATCGTCATCTACCCCGTGCACTTTCCTGGCGTTATCACCGCCGTCCCGGCACTTCCCGGTTACGAACGCCACGCGCGTTATCGGCGTGACATAGCATTATTGATAGGAATGTGCCGAGAGCCGGGTTTTCAAGAAAGGAAACGTGAGCAAGCCAGATGACGATTATTGTTGTGTAGCAGAAATACTCCGAAAGTACTCGACTTTTTTCTGAGATAGTACAATCAAAGCAGATAGAAGCAAGAAGTTATACAAGTGAAAGCTATGATTCGGACGCAATTATTCATTTATTCACAAGGTATTGTGAATAAATAAATAAATAAATAAAGTAAGAGGAAGAACTAGCTAAAGTCCCTGGACGCAACGGTGTGACAATCTGCGAAAGATTGCTATAATTATGCAAGGCAAGGCATGGAGTGCAGTTCCTGCAAGACTGTAGTGAATGCGACAACACCAGTGTGGACGTTGCGCCAGAGTGGAAAGCAAATTAGCCGCTGAAGCTTCTTGCGAGGCGAAAGGATAAAGATGTGCTTAATGCGATGAAAGTGGGCTTCCATTGAGGGAAGTAGGGGGGTTGAAGTGGGGTCACTTTTGAGGGTGTCAATACCGCGAGGTGCGGCATACAGCGCTTGATCGCGCATGCAAGCTTCAAAATTCATGTAAAATACCTTCCAAGCTATATTCGCTGTTACTTTGCAGATGATATACACATGTTCAGAGAAATCGATCCCGCAGGCCAACTAGCACAAAAGTTAGCCTTGGTGACGGGCATGCACATTCTACTACGTGGCTCACACTACTTCTCACTTCAAGGTGATACAAGAACGAGTGCAGACTTATTGACGGGGAAGACGCATATATGTACAAATAATCGGTTTTGTGAGCAAAGAAAAAAGAACAGTGCAAAAAAAAAAAACTCGTGAACCCTCGTTCTGCGTGCTCGCGTTCACTAAACTACCACCTTAAAGGGACCCTGAAACGGTTTTGACGATTTTCTACAAACACATTGAGCCAGTAGACCAAGTCCTAAGGCTCATTCACAGACTAATTTAAGCTCTCTGCATACACTGTGTAATTTATTAGAACGCTATAGAGCTGCGAATTGCTACAGATCACTGCGGCTCAGCCCAACGCGTTTTCAACCGCCCCTTCCGAGTACGACATGCAGTGTGCGCACGACGTCACCGGGGCTGCTGGATCGGATTGGCTGCGGTGTTCGTGCACGAAAAATTGGCTGGTAGGGTGGCGGCACCTGTCGGAGCAGATATCAACCACTCCGCGATGTCTCTTGCCAGACGGCGTGCGTGCTGCCGGGCCTAATGGGCTATGGTCTCCGAGATTGCACGCAACCTGTCGGCGTGCAATCTCGGAGGTCATCACTGGGCGAAGCTCAAATCGTCGAGTGTGCTCACGTGAGCTCTGCGATCGCCAGCGATGCCAGCGCATCTCATGAGTTGAGGAGGCAAGGCAGGGGTGAGAATGAGGGTATGATATAATTGTCCATAGCCGCCTTGGCACACGGTGTGCAACTAAATTTATGGTGCCAATTGTTCGATGATGCTCTAGCCTAAACGCTGACAAAGCTTCAAATAACCGTTTCAGGGTCCCTTTAAAGGCAGAGAGAGCGCGGGGCAAAATTTTTAAAAAATCACATTTTTTTTTTTGCTATTTGGGAAGTGTATCCCTTGACGCATAATTTTGCATATTCGCTCCATTCTGAGAAAGTATTTTTCTGGCTGACGAACATTTTTAGAAAAAAAAGTACTTCTAGATTACGATTAATCATCTACAGTTAGCAAAACAATACATATTTTAGTTGCTCGGAAATCGGAAAACAGTTCCTCAACTTGGTAGAAAACGCACGGGAAGGGTAGGGCTTACCCTGTGCCCATATGTGAACCCTGCCAGCCCATGAACTCATGATCAGTAAGGTTTGAAACACAGGAGCTCAAAGCGTGGTGGTGCGATGACACATCAGTTTCTGGCACCCATCGCGTAGGACTAAACGTACCGTTTGGCCGCAGTGAACACCAGAGAACCGCTTTACGTTTATTTTTTTCAGGACATTTACTGTTCACATAATCCACGCGGCATCCTTCAACCCACTATTGAAATTTCGACACCGACATTTCTCGCGGAAAAGGCTCACTAATTTTGTGGCACTTTCTAAAGGATACTCGAGACTAGGCAAGCGGCATAGGCTCATGTCATGTAACGGTAAGCTTACGCAAGTTGCACATGAAATCTCTGAATATACAGCTCTGCTCTGTACCCTCCAATCGAAATAACGAAGATCGATCACTCGGGTCGCACGTACGCGACTGATGGCCTAGCCGCAACTGCTCGCCCTACTAACTAGCCGAATACACGCACACAATGACCAGTTGATTAAGATGCACGTAACAGGTGTGAACAAGAAAGAACTCGTATGGAAGAACAACTTATACTCACATATTAATCCAAGAAGTTCGCTGCCTTGTCGCTGAAGTTCTCTGCCCAGATCCCCGGATGACAAAATCAGGGTTGCCAGGTCTTCGTGAAGGAACGCCACCGAAATAGCTCGAAATGTGGCGGCCAGGGAAGTATCCATTCACAACAAAAGTAGAAAGGCCTTCAAGCCTCTCTAACAAAAGTGTTATTTAGCTGTCGGAAAGACAGCGATGATGCAGTCAACCAGCAAATGTCAAACCCACTTGTCGCTCAGCTGGGCGAGTTGGTATACTATCGCGACAGTAGGTCGTGGTTGGCGCAAAGGACGAAATAAAACAGGTGGAAACAAGACGGTGTGCTGATTCCCAAATGAAATGTTATTAACATAACACAAAACTTAAACCTTTCATAGAGCATTAGCTGGCTATATAACTGACAAAACAAGCGAACTGCAGTAGCACGGAAAGTCGAGCTAGTTGGTATGAATGCATATTTGAATAGCGCAAAAAGACACAGGGACACCGACAGGGCTCTAAGATAGTAAATCGAAGTGCTGATTATGCTTTTGCTGTTAGACGGAGTCATTGCGCACGACCACTTGTTATATGTATATATGTTGACTTTCCGAATAAACGTCAGTTGAACGTAGCGCCTGTATCGTCTTACTCGCCTGTGTCCCAGTGTATTTTGCGCTATTCAAATAAGCGAACAACTACTTGCGAATCTCCTAAGCTTGCGTGTCACGTCACGGACACCTATCACAGCGGTGGGATTAAGCCGGTCGCGATCTGCGCATCGCGATTTCCGAGTCCCGGGTCGTGATCTTGATGACGTCTGCACCAAACACAACCCGCATTAGTTTGGACCGCGTAGCAGCGACCATTTTCGATAGCGATAACGAAATTCAGTCCAGGTCTGGTCACGATCTAAAGACACCGTTACAAATTATCAACAAGAAAACTCGGGCGATCCTCGCAGAGTCGATCGTGAAAATCAGCATCAGCTGACACGAGAATGCAGTATATGTTTTGTTTAATCATGCTGAAGCTCCGGATGACAGGCTTATATGCAACTGCAGTCAGCTTGAACTCGACATGTGGGAAAAGCCACTGCAAAGCGAGAATGACGGTAAAGAGGAACAGGCGCACTTCTGGCAACAGATCTCCTAGCTAAAGTGGGAGTAAGCTTGTGTATGAGGCGTTGCCGTAGGGTGGGGTTCAATCCCCAACCCCGAAATAACCGGCTACGCCGTTGACTCTGGTCACATATGGCGTCTTTTAATCTCACATTAATACACCTCGCTCTAACACAACATACATCAGACCGCTTGAACACAAGGCAGCTCGTAAACGACAATGACCAAGCGTATACATGCGCAGGCCAGGCCACCTACTCCCGCCCGCAGCCTTCTCTATTAGCTTAGGCCTAACAAGATTACATATTTTGATAGTTTTAGCCGATAAGGAAAACTCTGCATCTGTGCAAGCGATATCGCTCAGAGTACTACTTGTGTTTTTAAGCCAATTCAACCGGCCTGCTTCTTTTCGTTGCACGTTTTATTGCACACTACATTATTACTATTCTGAAGTGAAACTCTGAATTCCTGTACTTTCCCTCTCAGAGCTAGTTCATTAATCGGCTTCTTGCGTATCAGTTTCTGCCGTTCCTTCCTCAAGTCTAGGTCAATTCTAGATCTTACCATTCTGTGGTCACTGCATCGGATCTTGTTAACTACTTCCACATCCTGTACAATGCCCGGGTGGCCACACATTATGAAGTCTATTTCATTTTTAGTTTCGCCATTAGGACCCCTCCACGTCCACTTACGAGTAGCCCGTTTTTTGTAGAAGGTATTCAAGATTCGTAAATTATTGCTTTCTGCGAATTCTACTAGTAACTCCCCTCTGGCGTTTCTAGAGCCGATGCCATACTCCCCAACTGCATGATCTCCAGCCTGCTTCTTGCCTACCTTTGCATTAAAGTCGCCCATCAGTACGGTATACGGTGTCTTTATCTTACTCATTGCTGATTCTACGTCTTCGTAGAATCGTTCAACCAGTTGATCATCATGGCTTGATGTAGGCGCGTAGGCCTGTACCACCTTCATCTTGTACCTCTTATTAAACTTAATTACGATACATGCCACCCTCTCATTAATGCTATAGTATTCCTCTATATTACCAGCTATATATTACCAGCGGTGGAGACATTATGTTAGAAAAACTGGCCACCCTGTATACGAAGTGTCTCTCGACAGGGAGGATACCAGATGCTTGGAAGAATGCCAACATCATCTTGATCCATAAGAAAGGGGACGTCAAGGACCTGAAAAATTACAAGCATATCAGCTTACTGTCCGTTGTCTACAAGCTATTTACAAAAGTAATTGCTAACAGAATTAATACGACATTAGAGTTCAATCAACCAAAGGACCAGGCAGAATTTCGTACAGGCTTCTCAACAACAGACCATATTCATACTATCAATCAGGTGATAGAGAAATGCGCGGAATACAACCAACCCCTATACATAGCCTTCATAGATTACGAGAAGGCATTTGATTCGGTGGAGACATCAGCAGTCATGCAGGCACTGCGGAATCAGGGCATCGACGAAGCCTATATAAACATAATGGAAGAAATCTACAGCGGATCCACAGCCACTATAGTCCTCCATAAAGAAAGCGACAGAATCCCAATAAAGAAGGGCGTACGGCAGGGAGACACGATCTCTCCAATGCTATTCACCGCGTGTCTACAGGAGGTTTTCAGGGCCCTAGATTGGGAAGAGTTAGGGATAAGAGTTAATGGAGAGTATCTCAGAAACCTGCGATTCGCTGATGACATTGCATTGATGAGTAACGCGGGAGACGAATTACAGCTTATGATGACTGAACTGGATACAGAAAGTAGAAGAGTAGGTCTGAAAATTAATATGCATAAAACTAAAGTAATGTGGAACAATCTTGGCAGAGAACAGCGCTTTGCGATAGGTGGTGAGACACTGGAAGTTGTAAAGGAGTACATCTACTTAGGACAGGTAGTACCGCGGAGCCGAACCATGAGAGTGAAATAACTAGAAGAATAAGGATGGGATGGGGCTCATTCGGCAAGCATTATCAAATCATGAATGGTAGTCTACCACTATCCCTCAAGAGGAAGGTATATAACAGCTGCATCTTACCGGTACTTACCTACGGAGCAGAAACCTGGAGACTTACAAAGAGGGTTCAACTTAAACTGAGGACGACGCAGCGAGCGATGGAAAGGAAAATGATAGGTGTAACCTTAAGAGACAGGAAGAGAGCAGAGTGGGTCAGGGAACAAACGGGGGTTAAGGATATCATAGTTGAAATCAAGAAGAAGAAATGGATATGGGCCGGGCACGTAGCACGTCGGCAGGATAACCGCTGGTCATTAAGGGTATCTGACTGGATTCCAAGAGATGGCAAACGTGTGAGGGGGGAAACAGAAAATTAGGTGGGTAGATGAGATTAAGAAGTTTGCAGGTATAACGTGGCAGCAGAAAGCACAGGACCGGGTTGATTGGCGAAACATGTGAGAGGCCTTTGCCCTGCAGTGGGCGTAGACAGGCTGATGATGATGATGATGACATTATTACTGTTTCGTCTATTTTACCGTGGTGTCACCAAAACAGAATGGGATGGTGCATTGAGAAAGATGGTCTCTTGAGAAAAGAGTCTGAGGGCTCAGATGGACGAGAAAGAAATAAAAGTTTGGATGGTTTGACTGGAGCACAGAATTGATGTATCATATATTATTTCGGGAGGAGTGTCTTGGGCTGCCGTTCAAAAGAATTTTTGAGGCAGCCATCTCAAATTATAAATTTCCAGATTTTGCACTAACTTCGCTCAGCTCAATGTGTGCTCTGTATTGGTGTTACCATGTTCCGCAAATGGTGCCGAATTGTAAACCAGGAGGCCGATGGCATGACAGCAACAGTTATTTGAGTCAATTGAGTCCTATTTCAACCAAGCAACCATGCCTGTTCAACAACTAGCACCTCACATTCTCATGATGTTATGATGCCACAATTTTCTCCAAAATTGGCCTCATGTGCTCCTACCATCAACTCTTTCCAGAAGACATTTCAAATGACAATGTGATAATGACACCCTTCAGCCATGTCTGAGGTCGTGTGCATGCCGCTCGGCACGAGAGCTTCCAGACTGACATTTCAGGATTTTACCCAGCCTCGAATTCAGTCATGCTTGCCTCAACAAGCTACTCAACACAAGTAGTTATCAAATGAGCACAGGTCACATCTGAATTCTGTAGCAAAACTGCAATTCGGGCTAATTGGAACAAATTCATCGTTCACTGATTCGCGCTAGCACACAGGGACAAGAAGAGACTTACAAGGACAGGCGCGATCCTGCTGGATCACAGCAGCATTCTGTGATCCAGCACCCCAACAAGGAACATTTGTCAGCTGTGTGCATTTGATGTCCACAAGCTCAACTTTCAAGGCCCTGTCATCTCGGCATCCAGTATTCAACCCCACCCAGGCAGATTTATAGCTGTTGAGAACTTCCCATCTCCGAATACTAGATGCTGATCAGCCCTGCGAGTTTCTTCATCTTGCGAGCTACTACCACCATTTGGTACCATGGTGCTGGGCCATTCTACATCCCCTCCACTTCCTGCTGCTGATACACGGAACTGCTACTATATTGAGCCCCCTGGACCAAGAATGCCCAAGCAGACTTTTCGGGATCAAGAGATGCCTTGGCAATGCTACTCCCCGAACATCAAATGAGAGTTCCACTACGCATCATCGTACGACACTACGCATCATCGTACTACATCTTGAATGCAGCTTTGGGTGCTGGATGTCCTTCAAACCTCATCAGAGGAGTACCCATGGTGGCCAATTGCTTCCCTTTGCTGAAAACTGACACCCACTGAGCAGCGTTACAGCATTTTTGGATGAAGACTGAAGCAGCAGTACAATATTTTCATCATTACGTGGAAGGAACTGAATTCTTCAATAGTTATAAAATACATGACTTGATATCTCTTGTACGCAATATACTCCCTCAGTTCCAACGGTGGCAACCACATTGCCCGTGAATTGCAGCAGATGTCAGATATCAGAATTCAGTACAGACATTAGCCACATCAAGGGAACTGACAACATGGTCACTAATGCCCTGTCACATAGCCCAATCAACGCTTTCACCTGTTTCAGAGGAATAGACCTAGAAAAAGTGGGAATTGCTTGACATAATGACAACAAATCCTGCCATCTGCAAGAATTATAAGCTTCGATGTTGCTAGACTTTCAGTGGTGCACAGTCCTTAGCCAGGAACAGGAGACATTTGCTGTGGCACCTATGCTGTGACACAAGCAGTGGCGTAGCCAAGGGGGGGGGGGGGGGCGGTTGGGGGGGTTCTAATTCCCCCCCGAAATTTTTCAGTTTTGCTTGCGTATATATGCACGCACACATACAAACGCACGCACAAACATACATAAAGCATGGTTGAACCCCCCCCCCCCCCCGAAAAAAATTTCTGGCTACGCTACTGGACACAAGCATTGACCATTTATGGCCACTTGCAAACACAATTAGTACTGACATCATAGTCTTTCACACCCAAATACCCGTGCAATCCAAAGCCTCTCCCCAGGTAGATAACATAAGGTGTAGCATCACGTGGGTGTTCCACCAGTGCCGATAACTTTGCAGCACTTCAGATTCAGTCACATTGAGACATTGCTGGATATGTTTGCACCCCGAAACAAATTATTCAACCACATTTCTGTGGATCTTATCGTGCCATTGCCACCTCGCCAAAGCCAAACTTGTTGGCTCGTGTTGATTGTTTCAAGCGTTGGATGGAATATATAATCCGATTCTAGACATTACAGCTGCAACTGTTGCTCCTGATTTTGTAGCAGCTGGCTGCATCGCTTGGGCATGCCGTCCTCAATCAAAGCAGATAGAGAAAGCCAATTTGGGCCGACATTCCACTGCAGCCTACCTCCCAAAGAGCAATGGAATCGGACATATATGCGTGACATTCAAGAACACATTGGCTGCAGCACTGTAAAACTTGTTTTCGGGGTGACTGTAGGTCTGCAAAGTGACCACGTTCTTTCAGTCTGATCAACACGAAGCCCACATTCCTGCCGGTGACTACACATCTCGTCTACATGACATTATGAAGAAGCTTCGACCTACTAGCTCTGTGACAGCGCACAGGAAGACACATATGTTAGCAGAGAACTTGACTCCTGCACACATTTTAACGGAATGATACGGGCTGAAACTGTCCCTCATCTGTGCCATGCTGCACACTTCACAAAACCTTTACTGAAGTGTTATACAAAAACAAAACAAATGATTCACTACCTAGGCAGGGTTCATCACCAGTACACAAATGGCCTGAAACAGCAAAAGTACCCTACCTATTTACATAACGTCAATAAACATTCTCCACGAGGCTATGGTTAGAAATGCACGTTGACTGCGGTTTCAAGTAAAGCTGGTGAAAAAAGCCTTTACCAGCATCAGTTCTTCAGGCTTTTGGAAAAAAAAAATTTTTTTTACTTATGCACCGAATTTGGTATCTCGAAATAATAATTTAGGCGCGAAAAAAAGGACGATTGTATTTATGGCACTTGTGATATGATAACTATAAAAAATAATGAATAACTGCTCTGGTGTTATATCTCATAAAATTGAGTAAATCTATGTTTTCGAGAGGTTTGCTAATGTGCTAGCTCTTGATTGCCACAAACAAAGAGTGAAGAAGTTATTTTAACTTTCTATGGCGTAGTACCTATGCTTTCAGGCACTTTGAAAAAATTACGCTATCTCCCGCTAAAGGGAACCATGTGTAGATGTGAAGCAGCGGGCGCTTACGCTTACACTGGCGGCGGCGTTGACGCTCGCCCTCATCGCAGCGTTGCGCAGGAGAGAAAACTGGGGAGGCGCAAAGCAGGCAGTGATGGAGCAGTGTTTCCTACTGGAACATGCCAATCGCTGCTAATGGGCAATGAGAGACAGAAGACTCCGACTGGACACAGAGACCCGCACTCCGCTTTTAGTTAACGCGCACGCTGCGAACTTTTATTGTTCAACAACGCACAGGAGAAATCTCCCACCGGCACCACCTTGGAGGTCAAGATCCATTGCCATATATACGGGGTGGCCAGTGGACGGTTGTGCAGCGCGAGCAGTCGGTTTTTTCAGCCAAGAAACTCGCTAGCAGACGCTGCTTGCGTCGGCTTCGCGAGGCGAGAGAGGGGGGGAACGTAGGAGAGGAGAGAGAGGGGGGGGACGCGCATGCGAAGTGGGAGTGTGGACGCCGTGCGCAGGGATGCGTAGAGGAGAGAGGGGGGAGCGTTGGAGAGGAGAGAGGAGGGGAGGCGCATGCGCAGTGAGGGTGTGGTTGCCGCGGGGAGGGATGCCTAGAGGAGAGAGAGGGGGAGAGGAGGTTTTTTATTTTTATTTTTTAAAGGGTTTGCGCATGCGCAGTAAGGGTGGTCACGCCGCACACCACCGGATTAGGCTTCGCCATAAGATGCTTCACATCTAATAATATGATCGGCGGTTAGACGGGTCGGCATTTACACATGCGGCATCGAACATTCGAGTGTTGTCCCTGGTGGCTGTGTTAGTTCCAGCATAAGCTGAACTGTCAGCGTTCGCGCTCTCACGTCTATCAGCCAATTCTAAAATAATCTGGAGGAGTGGTAGGCATTCGGGCGTAGTTGTAGAAAGGCAGTGGTCATACGTGTGACTGACCGGTTACATAAAACTAATTGTTGCATACATAATAATAATTGCTGGGGTGTGACGTTCTAGAACCAGGATATTATTATGAGAGACGCTGCAATGAAGCGCTCCGGAAATTTCGACCGCCTGGTGTTGTCTAACGTGCACCTAAATCAAAGTACACGGGCCTCAAGCATTTTCTCCGCAACCGGAAATGCAGCCGCCGAGGCCGGCATTCGGTCCCACGACCTTCGGGGCAGCAGTCGAGCACCATAGCCGCTAGATCACCGTGGCAGGTAACTACAAGAAGGAACACGCATAGCATTGCTCTTCTCTGAAAAAGCATCGTCCCGGTGCTTAATACTAGGGGTGTGGGAATATTCGAACTTTCGAATATTGTTCCAATTCCGTTTGCTATTTGATTCATACCGGAACTTTAGTATTCGATGTATTCGAACTACCGGGAGATAAACATAATGGTTTATAATACGGAAAATTAATATAACGACGATAAATCGTCGTTAAGCCTTCTTGGCGTTGCGTTTTGGGGCGCCGACGTGCGAAACTGCTAGCCGATTCCTCTGGTCCTCCGAGATGTAGTTGCACGACGAGCTTTGCCATGGGCTCCACTGCCGATGCGTAAAATGCCCATCCGCTGTTCCGAGGAGCCAGCGGGTGATGCGATTCGTTGCTTACGACGAACCGCACTGCGGCTTCTTCGCTTTCGCATATTCGCTAGCGCGATGTTGTTGCCCGCAAAGTTCGAAGTCGTCTCGTGATTCGGCGCCGTGAGCACAGTTAGGTCTAGCCACGACTGCGAGCAGTAAGGTCAGTCGCCGTGTGCGTGGCCGCGGTGCCCGATGTTTCAAAGCACGTCATGCTCGAACGCGAGTACAAAGAGTCGTCCCGAGATGGCCTTCTTCGCGAGGTCGGATATGCTGATAGGCAGAAGGGTCGGTCCTAGACGCACGACTGTCATGTTCGCGACTAGCGCGGCGCACTATCCTAATCTCTTGGTTGAGCTTCCGCTTGCAGCTGCCTCACTTAACCATAATTATGTTCCAAGTGATCGTCGACAGGTGAACACATAACAATGCGAACGCGTCACTAAGCGCCATTTTCGACACCCATGACCTTGTGACGCGCAAGCAGCAGACGACACACTCCCGGAGGAAGGATCGGACCAATGGCGAGGCGTGCTGGAACAACATGGCGGACGCATCTAATCACCGCGAGGCGCCGCAACACCACCGGCCATTAGCTGTTGATTCTCACGTACGCCAGGAATCTGCAAACGACAAAAACATGGCGAGTTGGGCTCGTTGGTATACGTTCATCATTCAAAAATAGGAGGCAATATTACTGTGTTAGGCAAGTTACAATAGTGCTGCACGATAAACAGTACACGTATCTAGACAAGTAGTGCTTGTGATAACTAATAAATGAAATGTAACATAGAAAATTCTTGCGGCAATGGTGACACGAACGCTTTTTTGTTGCGCCCTGCTCTGTACGTACGCATGTCTTCCGTTCGCTTCCTCCTAAGATTGCAAGCGACAGGAGCGCGGACAAACGAAAATATGGGTGAACGATGACCGTTAAGCGTAAATTCTTCTCTGTTCAGGAACTAAGTTACTCGTAAAGCGGCAGACGCGTGAGGGCTAAAGTTGATCGGATAGTGGGAGCCCGACGCTCACAGCAGCGACTAGCTGATGCGACTCCGCTCGTCAGTTTCCTTACGCGATATCGCAGCTTTAGAATCCACCAATCGCTACTTTTGTAGCATACAACGCAGCTATGGCAATTGATGGGGTCCGAGAAAATAAATCTCGAGATGAAGACTGCCGCACAGCTCACGTCACCCTCGAGAACATTGTAACACAGGCAAAGAATGATCGCTGTCCACCACAGGTTCAGTGACGTATATAGTCTGAATCGTGGTCTGAATACATCCAATCAGATCTGTCGCCGATGCAACGTATCATGGAAATTTCTGCGTTTAATGAAAGCGGAAAGTTGAAAATACATTCGGCTGAGCGGCTGCGATCTGTAGAGATTAGCATGTTTAAAGTCGTGGAGTAAATCCGTCCTCAAAACCGCTTCAGGGTCCCATTAAGACGCAACACTGCTCATTCGTCTTGGGAGCGCCGCCGTTCATCCATCTCGCTTTCATCCATAGGTCTCCTCAGTATCGGACACTCATGAATGTTCATGCGTCATCTTCACACTCGCAGCAATTAGCTTCCCTTTATATTAAAGTCTACTCAAGTATTTTGCCATACACTGACAATCAAGGCTTTGATATAACTGTCAGTTATTTTGTACAAAGGTAATCATGCCTACCTATTCCCTTAGTGTTTCATTTTATTCTTCTACAGAAACACTCAAGTAAGATTATGCTGCTTTATGCGGTGTTTTGATGATACTGTGAAGGCGAAATAACACGTGCATGTATAAGGTGTATATCTAGAAGGTCTGTAATAAGCACGAACCGCTGTGATTCTGCGATAATCATTATCCCAGTACCTAATGGGTTAAGTAACACGGCCATCGAAACGTTTTAGGTATTCGCAGTCAGTTAGTGCCGCAGCGAAATAACCAAGCGCACACCGTAGGTAATAAGGTAAGTGCCAGAGCTCTCGCATGTCCCTTTCAAGTTTAGCCGGGCGCATTCTGCGTTTCGATCCTTGGCAAAAAATAATAATAATACATAAATTAATAAAAAAAATTAAGGCAGCCTCAGACTAGTGGGGCCAAGCCTGAAGGAAGTGCGGAGCTGGGCGGCCTTGTTTGTTTTGCTTCAGTGTTCTGGTTCTTTCCTCGACTCTTTCTTTCTCTTTCTTTCTTTTTTGTACTTTCTAGTCTTGCTGTGTTTCTTTCAAATTATTTATATTTATTTTCATTTTTCTTATTATTTTCTCCCTTTCTTCCTCTCTCTTTCAATTTCTCGCTTGCTTCCTCTTCTTTTCAATATTTATATGTGGTTTTATTTAAAGTGTTCCGCACTTCATGTCATCGTCCACGCGCTCGAAGAACAAGATAAATAATACTTGTATTTGACGCGAGAGATTGCTATGCTTAATGTGGTTTTGCGCGCGAAGAACTAGAGAAAGAGGACCACTTTGGCTCGAGCGCGCACTACAGATGGCTATGATATATGTGGTCTTGCCTCCCTTAGGCCAAGCGACAACGACATCATACGACAGCCTGCCCCCACAAGTGCTCCGCACTTATTAAATCAATGTATCCAACCAAGTAAATAATAATTATGCGGTTACAGTAATGCGTAAGCGAAGCATACACTGTGCAGGGAAGGGGGCGAATAAAAGCACGTTGCCACGCTCAATACTTCCACCGCAGACAGAACGTTAAGCTGGTAGGCCACTCAAAAACAAAAATTTTTTTCAGAGCAGCCAGCGTTGACATAACTTTTACCTCAAAACAAGCATGTCTTATTCAACTTACCCAGCCATTTACAGTGCAAAATATTGATTATTTATTTATTGGGAGGTAATCTTTGTCAAAAATTGCAACTAAAATGGCCGCCACGCCAGCTGTGATAAGTGACTAATGGGTGGCATTATTCAGTAAAGCTTTGGCATTTGTGTAACTAATGGCTGGAGCTATGCAGTGAACTAGGATAAATATTATGCAGTAAATATCAAGGAAGTAGTGTTAAAAAAAACCAAAAAAATTGGAAAAAAGAGCCAATTTAGACTGAACCTGCTTGAGAATTCAGCTGTGAATTGAAAAATATTCTATGAATTTCTTTTATTCTAGTTCAATGCACAAATATATATGTTGTAAATCATTGTGCAAAATTTCAGTTCAAAGTATACGCTGAGAAAAAAAGTTATGAAAGCTTGCGTCGCATCATTTGGAGCACATTGTTATTTTCAGGAAAACGACGAGCGTCATGCGTCCCCCCTTGTGGCCTTTTTTTAGAGATTTAAGAAAAATTATAAACGCAAAATTGTATTTAATGACATCCTCTCATATAACAGTCACAATAAAATGTATAAAGTATTTTGAATATCATTAATATAGACGAAACAACACTTACTTTCCAAACCAACGCATGTGGTTTCAGTTTCGCTATAGGAGCATGGGGTATAGAAAACTTGCTGTAACTCGCAAACTAATGATGATAGGAGCATAATTTTTGTTGCCACATATTTTTGAATGTTTGGGCGTGCGAAAAAAACAAAAACCTGAAAATTCATCTCGCGAAAAAAAATTGACTTTTGAAGGTGGCCTACCACCTTAAAGATGCTGGCGGCGGGGCACGTCATAATACCAGCGCTACCGATCCGGCGACATCCCTGGCATTCCCCCCCATCTCAGAATGGGATCATGGTATCGCCCGAGTCGCAAGGGGCGAGGGCTCCCATCTGCAAGCACGACGCGCGCATCGGGCATCGCAGTTGACGGCCAGTCTGGATAGTGCGTCTCGCCCAAGGATTCGCGCCTGGGCGTCGCTGAGACACTTTCGCGCGCATCCCCTTTTCTCCGCTTTCGGCAACTGCGGCATAAATAAGCCAGTTCGTCAGTTCAACTACTCTCAACTGTGCACTCGTACCAAGCCAGTATGACGTCTACATTTTTAAATGCGAAGCATTTCTTAGCGAACTTCGGCGACTTTGAGCGTATCTATCTATCTATCTAGCCGCCTAAGACTTTGTGCTCTCCTGGCCGTATCGTTAATGGGATTTATACCAGAATTTGTATGTCATAACATGACTGTATGACAAACATGACTGAGTGACCATATCATGAAAATCATGACTAACTTGTCATGAGAAGTATGATTTACACGCCATGGCCATACTGCTCCTGAGGCCGTTTTCTTAACTTGATATATCCAAAAATTGATACCATGAGACAGTTCTGCATGACCAACATAAATGACAGGTGGTAATATGAAAATCACGACCTGCATTTCACGTACAACGTAATTTACATGCCACGCTCATGGCGCACTGACGGCCGTTTCGCTAGCTTGATATACACCAAATTTGGTATTGCGTGACGTGATTGTAGGACGAACATAAATAGCAAGTGGTCATGTGGAAATCATGACATATCATGTGCAACATGACTTGCACGCCAGGCTCATGACACTGTCGGGGCCGTTTCCCTAGCTTGATATACACCAAATTTGGTATTGAGCATCGTGACTGTATGACGAGCATAAATGACAAGTGGTAATACGGAAATCATGACATGTCACGTGCAACATGACTTGCATGCCACGCTCATGGCACTCTCGTGGCCGTTTGGCTAGCTTGATATGCACCAAACCTGGTATTGAGTGACGTGATTATAGGACGAGCATAAATGACAAGTGATAATATGGAAATCATGACATGTCATCTGCAAAATGACTTGCATGTCACGCTCATGACACTCTCGTGGCCGTTTCGCTAGCTTGATATACACCAAATTTTTAAGGCGAAAGCCTTTAATGTCTCACGCTCACGTCCATCCATCCGTCCGGCAGTCCCACCGTGCCCTGGCACGGCGCCATGTGGCCGCCGGGCCGCGTAAACGGACGCCGGTCGCTTTCGGCGCTACACCGCTCGCGCTTTGCTTGCGTAGCGTCTCTGTGCCCAGCGAGTCTTATCAACTGAGGTCTAATCATTCAAGGAGGCAGACGCGTGCATCGCGTTCCATTCTGACCGACCTCGTCTCAATGGGCACAGGCGTCCGAGGAACACACTTTGGAATTTAGAAAGTGTCCGTCAATTTAAGCGCTGGAACGCGGATGGCGTCTGCACGATGCACAAGGCGCGAGAATAAGAGCGCATGCGAAACGGGGGCAGATTAGTCTAGCGTCTCGCTGCGATTTGAGCTAAAAAAATTAAAAAAGAAAAAATTACACCATCTCCCGCTAAAGGGAACCATGTGTAGGTGTGAAGCAGCGGGCGCTAACGCTTACACTGGCGGCGGCGTTGACGCTGGCGCTCATCGCAGCGTTGCGCAAGAGAGAAAACTGGGGAGGCGCAAAGCAGGCAGTGATGGAGCATTGTTTCCTACTGGAACATGCCAATCGCTGCTAATGGGCAATGAGAGACAGAAGACTCCGACTGGACACAGAGACCCGCACTCCGCTTTTAGTTAACGCGCACGCTGCGAATTTTTATTGTTCAACAACGCACAGGAGAAATCTCCCACCGGCACCACCTTGGAGGTCAAGATCCATTGCCATATATACGGGGTGGCCAGTGAACGGTTGTGCAGCGCGAGCAGTCGGTTTTTTCAACCAAGAAACTCGCTAGCAGACGCTGCCTGCGTCGGCGTCGCGAGGCGAGATAGGGGGGAGCGTAAGAAGAGGAGAGAGAGGGGGGTGACACGCATGCGCAGTGGGAGTGTGAACGCCGTGGGCAGGGATGTGTAGAGGAGAGAGGGGGGGGACGCGCATGCGCAGTGGGAGTGTAGACGCCGCGGGCAGGGATGCCTAGAGAGAGGGGGCTAGTGTAAGAGGGGAGAGAGGAGGGGAGGCGCATGCGCAGTGAGGGTGTGGTTGCCGCGGGGAGGGATGCCTAGGGGAGAGAGAGGGGGAGAGAAGGTTTTTTATTTTTATTTTTTTTAAAGGGTTTGCGCATGCGCAGTAAGGGTGGGCACGCGGCACACCACCACCACCACCACCGGATTAAGCTTCGCCATAAGATGCTTCACATCTAAAACACGCACACATTCCATTTGTGTGTCATCCCACTCAGGGTGTAAAAGAAAAACCCGACATGACATAGTCAAGTCAAATAGCCACAAGCTTTCGCCAAACACACTTTGGAATGTACAAAGTGTCCTTTGCAGCGACGTGATCGTATGACGAGCATAAATGACAAGTGGTAATATGAAAATCATGACATATGATGTGCAACATGACTTGCATGCCACGCTCATGGCACTCTTGTGGCCGTTTCTCTAGTTTGATATACACCAAATTTGGTATTGCGTGACATGACTGTATGACGAACATAAATGATAAGTGGTAATTGGGAAATCATGACGTGTCATATGCAGCGTGACTTGCATGCCGTGCTCATGGCGCGCTCACGGCCGTTTCGCTAGCTTGATATGCACCAAAATTGGTATTGCAGAATGTCACTGTATAACGAACATAAGTGTCAGGTGGTAACGTGAAAATTTTGGCATGGATGTCATCTACAATGCCATTTAAATGCCACACTCGCGGTGCGCTTGCGTCCAGTTCGCTAGCTTGATATACAACAAAATTGGTATTGCGCGACGTGACTGTATGACGAACATAAATGGCAGGTCCAACATGTAAATCATGACATGCATATTATGTACAGCATGATTTGCTCATTGCTGGGTGCTTCGCATTACATCGATTCCCACAGTGCGTGGTTTTCTTATCGCAAGCTCTCGGGGTAGCCCGATTTAAGTACTCGGGAGGCCGTTGAAGGCGAAGTGCGCTGCGGCTTTCCTTGCACGAAGGTCTATTAGATATTTTTAGTTAACGCAGACGTTTCGTTGTGTCTAGCTGCTCTCTATACATTCAAAAAGACGGCCTTCCTGAAGCAGCGGTTCTTTTCCTTAAAGCTGCTTTTTTCAAATTTTCTTATGCAGAGATTCGTAAAGATGTAATAAAAGAAGACTGTTCTTAGGCTGCAGTCATCGAATTCCTTCACGTAAATCAACCTTTCTAATCAAAATTCGACACCATCCTCCAACTACCTAATGTCTCCATAAGGAGCGGCCGCAAGGGCGTACGGGAAACATAAGCTCTCACCGGAAGAGTTTCGCCTATGCTCCTTGGCTGCTATATGACAGCGTTCGTTCACGTAAGCGAGTTTCTTTGAAAATGGCCACTTCGGTAACCCTGTGCGAAAGGGACTTAATTCACAGCATACATTAAGTTAGAGCCACATGGATAGGAAGTAGAAGCATCGATTCTTTAAATGCGCAAGCTCAGCGTAAATCTGACACTATTATCAGCGGAGGGCTATAGATGCGCTCCGCTTTCGATGGTGAACAGTCGATATTGTGCGTGGCGTCGGTCATTTCGCATGACATTTTTCCATTATTTTTTATATGCTTGCTTCTCAGGGCGCTCTTAACGGCTGTGCTAATGTCTCTTGCAGCAGCAATGTCGCTGTTAAAATGTTGCGGCGCGACACAGTAAAGCATTGTTTGTTCTTCAGGGTTACGATCTGGTTGGCAACATTGCATGAAGTTAAGGGGAGACGTAAATCTTATAAAATGGTTTTCAATAGTTGGCTGTATTCCATGAAATTTAGTACATACATACATACATACAAAGAACTTTATTAAAAGGACAGAGGGACTAGTTTAAGGAAGTCCAAAGACGCCCTCAACCAGTCGGCGGCTCCACCCAGGTCGGCACTGCAAGGTGAAGACCCTCCGCGATGGCCCGGGCCCTCCGGACAGCCAGTAGTTGCAGACCCAGGTCCGGGCTGTGTAAACTCCGCCGCCACGAGTCCTCGTCACATAAATCCGCCCCCGCATTCGCGGGGCACTGCCAGAGCATATGAGGTAGCGAGCAACTCTCGTGGCCACAACGACGACACTCCTCTTGGAAGTCCGGCTCTATCCTACGATACGTTCGCGGGCAGAGATATGTACCCTTCTGTAGGAGTCTAAAAGTGATTCCCTGGGCTCTTTTGAGCCTAGCATTAGGAAGGGGAAAACGCCTCCTACCCAGTTTGTAACTAGACGTAATCTCATGGAACGTTGTCAAAGGATCCTTTCTGAGGTCAATGTCCCCCCAGACGCCTCACCATCCCCCCGCACAGTTCGTGCATTCACGTGCAAGGGTGTGAGCGCTGGCATTAGGACTAACCCCATCAATGCCCTCAACGTGCGCTGGAAACCAGGAGATATGCTGACCACCAACCCATCTTGCCTGTCTGCGACCACTCCGAATGGGCTGTGCCGCCTGCTGCGAAATCAAACCCCCAGAGAAGGCCCGAACGGCCGATCTTGAATCTGAGTAAACCACACAAGGCACCTCTGCTGCCTGAAGAGCTAACGCAATGGCTACCTCCTCCGCAACTGTGACCTGATCTGTACAGACTGAGGCCCGGGCCACCAGCTGTCCTCTTCCATCGACAACCGACACCCCAAAGGCCCGCCGCGTACTGTACTCCGCAGCGTCCACAAAAAGCTCCGCTTTAGCATCACTACCTATACTTCGAAGAATAGCCCGAGCTCGAGCCTCACGACGGCCTGCGTGGTGCACCGGATGAATGTTGCGCGGAATAGGATCTACCTTGATATCCTCCCGCTCGTCGCGTGTGAGCTGAACTCCGTCAGACACCTCCACCCTAGGAGCCGCAATGCCAGCCTCATCCAAGATCCTCAAACCAGCCTTAGTGCTAGACAGACGAGCCACCTGCGCCGCAAAGTGTGCCTCAATCAGCTCATCAACCGTGTTGTGCAAACCCAGCTCCAGAAGCCGCTCTGTGCTAGTCGTCTGCGGAATTCCCAGAATCCTCTTGAGCCCGACCCTAATGAGCGTATCAATCTTCTTCTCTGTCCCAGTCCATTGCAAATATGGAACCGTATAATTAATATGACTAATAAAGAAGGCACCAAAAACCCTTAGTAGTAGATCCTCTCTTAAACCACCACGCTTACTCGTAATCCGAGAGATCAGGCGCAAGATGTTGCTCGCCTGACCCCCCAATCGCTCAATGGCTCCTCCGTTACAGCCGCGTGCGTCAATCCATAGACCCAGGATCCTCACAGAATCCACTCTCGGAACAACCATCCCGTCCCGAGACCACAGCCTCACCGGAAGGGAATCCAAATGCTCAAGGTTCCGCATACCCTGTCGCGCCTTCCTAAAGAGTAAGAGCTCCGACTGCGTCGGAGAGAGCACGAGGCCCGTACCCTCAAGAAAACGCTCAGTGACGTCCAGCGCCTCCTGCAGAGACTCTTCAAGCGTGGCCAGAGAGCCTCCCTTACACCACACGGTAATATCGTCAGCATAAATAGCATGCCCAATGCCAGGCACCCCCGCTAGCAGTTCCGACAGCCTGTGCAGAGCGATATTGAAGAGTAAAGGTGACAAGACCGACCCTTGCGGCGTGCCCCTCTCTCCCAAGTCGTACTCCTCCCTCAAAACCGAGCCAAACCTAAGACGTGCTCTCCGCCCCGCAAGAAAAGATTGCGTGAACCGATAAAATTTACGTCCCAAACTCAGCGAAGAGATCTCCCTCACTATGTGCTCATGAGCGACCGTATCAAACGCCTTAGCAAGATCCAACGCCAAGATCCCCTTGACATCACGCGTAGGATTACCCAGAACGGCCCGCTGAATGACGAGAAGGGCATCCTGTGTGGACAGCGCTCGCCGGAACCCAACCAGATTGTGTCTGAAGAGCTCGTGTTGCTCTACATATTCCGTGACCCGATTATGAATCGCATGCTCCGCAACCTTGCCGAGACACGACGTTAGTGAAATCGGACGCAGGTTGTCTACATGTGCAGGTTTACCAGGCTTAGGGATGAGGACCACCATGGCAGTACGCCACTCAATCGGCAGCTGCGCAGTGGCCCACACATCATTAATCTCTTTCGTAATGATCTGAATCGCCTTATCGTCAAGGTTACGCAGGAGCCTATTTGTGATCCCGTCCGGACCCGCTGCGGATCTACCATTAAGGTTAAAAAGAACATGCCTAATTTCTGACACAGTGAAAGGCGCATCAAGCTCCGGCCTGTCCACACCCCCCATATTCGGTCAACACCCTATCCCCAGTCACATTTCCCCTCCTAAGAGGCAGGTACTGGGTGGCAAGGTCCTGGGCCATCTGAGCCTCCGTGATTCCCATATGCAACCGCTTCCTAATGATCCGATCCGTCGCCAGACAAGTCGCCCCCCTTCGACGCCTTGTCATTAAGGAGACTCTTCATCAGGCCCCACCTACTACCCCTACGCATTCGGCTGTCCGTCTCATTACACTTCTCCATCCATTGTTGCCGGCCAAGCTCCTTGGCGTACGCCTCAATTTCCTTATTGAGCAAGGATATTCTCGCCCTAAGCCTCCTATTAAGCCTCTGTGTACGCCACCGACTAAGCAGCCCATTTTTAGCCTCCAGTAAATGCGCCAATTTTGAATCCATTTTTAGAATTTCCAGCTGCGTTTCAATCTCTTTCGTAGCCCTTTCCACTGCCTGCTGCAGCCGAGGGAGAAGCCCTGCAAAATCATCGTCATCCGAGGCCTCCTCCTCCCTGATGCGCCTGAAGAGATCCCAGTTCACATATCTGTGCCTAATAGTTGGCGGTGGCCGGATCCCAATAAGCGTCTCCAGAATGTAGTGATCACTGCCTAAATCCTGCTGCAAGTTGCCCCACTCCCCATCCGCATCCCTAAGGAATACCAGGTCAGAAGTGGCATCTCTCTTCACCGAATCTCCCCCTTCTCGTCGGAAACCTACGATCCGTGATCAGCGTCAACCCCAACTCCGAGGCCCGATTAGCTAAACCCGCACCCTTAACAGTATTACGACCGTGCCCTCATTCCAAATTGGGAGCGTTAAAGTCTCCTGCAACAACCAAGGCCTTACCCCCAGCTTTCCGAATCGCAGCCGAGAGCAAAGTCCCGAAGTCCCTCTGCCTGTCTGAGGGAGAACCATATACATTCAGAACAAAAACACAGGCCCGACACTTACGACCCGGAATAATCTCCACCAACTGAGTTTCAAGCCCCGACTTGTACTGAGGGGTATCATGCGCGAGGAAAGACAACCCCCTTCGCAACCAGGATTGCTATCCCGCCCCGTTTCTCCACGGCTGGCCACAGCTTGGTACCCGGGAAAGGTCAAATCCTCCCCCCATCAATGTTTCCTGTAAGAGAATGACCTCCGGCTTATGTTCTGCCGATCGAACCAGCTGCACCAGAGCAGCCCTACGCTTGCTGAAACTGGCACAGTTCCACTGCCAGATCCTAAATCTGCCCTCCTTCCCTGCCATGTTTACGAAGCTCACACCATCGCATCCGCAGCCACGCTGCCCTCCCTGCTAGGACTGGGACCCCGCAACTGCGATTCGGCTACCATCTCATGCCTACCCTTAGCAAGAGCCTTTGGACGCTCCAACACCGTGATCCTACCTTCCAATGAGTACAGAACATCCATCATGCGAGCTAACGTCGTCTCTATACGTGCCAACCTATCCTCTACGCCGCCAGCCACAGAGGGGGGCGGCTTCCAACTGAACTTCCACGACCGCAGCTATACTCTCCGATTGCTCCTCAGCTGGAGCCAGGGCTCTGCGCTTGGCTTTACCCCAGAGGGGACCAAGCTCTTTCTGATCGCCCTGCGCCCTCTCATTGAATGACTCAGAAGCCGCCTTGAGTTCCGCCAAGTCTCTCCTCAACTGTTTGTTCTCGGCCTCGAGAGCTAGCATACGGGGTTTGACAACATGCTCTGACCTGCCCCTCACCGGTGACCGGCCTTTTCGTTCAGGAGGCCCAGGCTGCGGCTGATTCTTGGCTTTATCCGCCCACGTGGTATGCTTGTCAGGTTGCGAGCGACCCCTGCTCAGGGACCGCGCCGACGCCTCACGTTGCGAAGACCGCTGCCCAGCCGCATCCGTCCGAGTTGCCGACCGGGAGCGCCCCCCTGGACCGGGAGCGCGAGCGCCCTATGGACTAAGAGCGAGAGCGAGGGATGGAAGTCTTCCTCGCAGCTGCAGTCTCTGCTGATGATTCACCACCTACAGCCCCGCCGGCGCCGTCTCACGCTGCCATCTGCTGTTTTCTTGCGCGCTGTCGACGCCGCCGCCGCCGACGCCGCACCACATACGGCACCTGAAAGCGCTCCTTGCATTCCTTGCAGCCCGTAAGATGTGGGCCACCGCACAACCCACACTTGGGCACCCACTCATGATGCACAACTTCACCCGTCGAGCCCGGACCACAGGCACTCCACATCCGCGACACTTCGCTTTCTCCTCCGCACTGCTAGGGCAGACATCAGCCCGATGGCCAGCCTGTCCGCAGGCATAACAAACGTCCACCTGGCGAGTTATTCAGTTCTTTCCGCAGATTCCAAATCCCTGAGTAGACTTTAATGGTGGCATTAGAACAAAAAACATTGAATTTCTAACCCATATTTAAGCATATATCTTGCGGGGATTTATGACAACTTTGATTAGTCAAATATTAAAACAAAGTATGTGCCACGTATTCCAGAAAGCTTCTCTAGCCGTTGGTGCTATTTGTTTTCTTATAATGTGCTTGACCGAAATATAATTCTCGATGATCAGAAATAGTATGCAGGAAAAAAAATTTCACTCATATTTGACTCTATTCATTGCGCATTCAGAGTTTATTGAAAACAAACACATTAGCATCACCGGCAAGACCAGCTCTCTGGTGGTTTTGCCACATAGTTTGCTTTGTTTTTGCCAAACTCAAGTTGCCAGAAAGCACGGCAAAAATATGCTTACTGAAATACGAAGAGACGCGTACCATAAATGAAGGAATAAGACAGAACAGAAAAGGGCGTCATTGGCAACTAACTTTATTCTTAGAAAAGCAGAGACATATACAGCCGTGCCAACCATGCGCGAGGACATCGCCTCACATGCTCGTCAACATAAACACGATCAGGATGAATAAACACGACTTCATAAAAAAAGTAAAAAAAAAGTTTTGCATCCTTGTGGTGACCTGCGGTGGGACTATTGCATTTCATTGTTACAGGGGTCCAGCTATGGAGAAACACAAAAGACGGACATGTCAACAAGGAGCCAGCGCCGACCAAGCCTCTCAAGAACAAGGAGCACGAAAAAAAATCACAGCATATCCACGGAGTGAATGATAATGAGTGGGCGAAGCTCCGGAGCTTCATCGGTAAGCCGTGAATCTTCCGTGAAATTCGCCCAGTACATCATCAAAGACGTGACAAACACTGTGTGTCTATATACAACAAATTTATATTTTATTCGTGAGCCGTGATTTTCCGTTTTGTTTTCGTTTCTTCGTTGGTCGTGGTTACCGTTTACATAAGCCGTGGCTTCCGTTCCCCCTTCATTATAACGGCTTTATGGTCGGTGAAATGGAGGGAGAGCGGTTCCTGGATGGGTCGTAGTCGAAAGTTTGCAAAGACGAGATCGATGCAGGTTCCTCGGATGGTGGTTGGTTTCATGTGGTCAAACGATATGCATGTGAGACCATTTCGCGATGCCATGTGTTGTATGGGATCGCGATCGTCATCGTCATCATCGTCATCAGCGTCATCGTTATGACGCATAGTGAGTACATGGAATGTGCCCACATTCCATGTGCTGTGCCGTGATGGCAGCGTCATCGTCATCCCACTGGGGTGGCTACAACGAGAACGACAACGCAGGACGACGCCGGACTATCCAACGCCTTAAGGAGCTTCGCCCCTAAAAGAGGAAAGGTTCTGCCGCTTTGACGAAACGAAATGGGTTAGTGATTTGTTTGCATCACACGACATAACTATTATCAGAATGTTTTCAGAAAGCAATTACATGGACATTCCCAGCAGACCACTGCCGTCGACGTCGCTGCCACTGAGAGATTTTGTATAGAGACGAAATCGATTTCACTTCCCCGCGCGTCGTACGTTCTTGTGCCAGTGAAGACATGTGAACTAGGGCTGCGATTACATTTCATGCGAAGAGGAAACGCACCGACCATCCGTAAGAATTGTTGCTATTAAGGTCAACTTGTCGGCTAGTTGGTGGAACATACTGAAACGGCAAAACAGCGCAGTAAAAACGACGACGAAGGACGTGTGTGTGTTCGTTCCTTCCTCCGTCGTTGTTTTTACTGCGCTGTTTTGCCGTTTCTTGCTATTAATTTGTGGGGTTTAAAGTCCCAAAACTACGAAAAGATGATGGGGGGACGCCGTAGTGGAGGGCTACGGAAATGGCGACCAGCTGGGGTTCCTTAACGTGCACCCAAAGTTAAGTACACGGGCCTCAAGCATTTTCGCCTCCATCAAAAATGTGGGCGCTGCGGCCGGGATTTGATCCGGTGTTCTTCAGGTCAGCAGTCGAGTACCATAACCACTAGACCACCGTGGCAGGCGCGCCGACCCTCTTTCTTCGCGTTAAAGGCCCTCAGTAGAGCAAGGGGGTGAAGAAGAGGCCGCATGCTTGCTGCATAAACTGTGCAGTCTCGGTCGCTGTCTATGTCTACAGTGATCAGCAGACGGCTCATACATTTGTACATGGTCTTTTCAACTCTCGGTTTGCGATGAAACGATAGACAGCACGAGATCACCCGTGTTTCTCTACGCGCGCGTTTTGTTGAGTTGTGCCAGAGTGGATGTTAGTTAGCTTCTCGTATAACATAGGTATTACTTGCTATCGCACTGAGCTCTTTGCCCGTGTGCCGAAGCGGTGACTATTTCCAAAAGCAGCGATCTGACCGGTACAGACAACCCCAGACGTGGATTGGGAAGTATTGGGTAGCTGATGTCGCCGAGTACCCGAATGGAAAACAGTGTCTGGACCGGAATCTTTATCTGGTAGTGAACGCGAACCAATATTTCAAGTTATTACCTGAACCTGAATCGAAAAACAAATGCCAGGCCTGCACGGACTACACAGCACAGTCGCAGTCAAACTCGTCGAGCGGCCTTCTAAAAGCCTGCTATACTATCTAAGGGTGCCTACTGCAAGTACACAGCTGAAAATGTGTTGTTTAAATGTCGATATTTGATGATGAAAGGACACTTTGTACATTCCAAAGTGTGTTCGGCGAAACCGTGTGGCGGTCACCTGGCGGCCACCTGGCTCCGTGCCAGAGCTCGGATGGACAGACGGACGGACATGGACGGATGGACAGACGGACGGACGGACAGACGGACGGGCAGACGGACGCCGGACGGACGTGAGCATGAGACATTAAAGGCTTTCGCCTTAAAGA
Organism: Rhipicephalus appendiculatus; assembly: GCA_030522465.1. Taxonomy (NCBI): domain Eukaryota; kingdom Metazoa; phylum Arthropoda; class Arachnida; order Ixodida; family Ixodidae; genus Rhipicephalus; species Rhipicephalus appendiculatus. The sequence goes on from JALIZH010001273.1 coordinate 453,299, forward strand.
TTACACCATCTTCCGCTAAAGGGAACCATGTGTAGATGTGAAGCAGCGGGCGCTAACGCTTACACCGGCGGCGGCGTTGACGCTGGCGCTCATCGCAGCGTTGCGCAGGAGAGAAAACTGGGGATGCGTAAAGCACGCAGTGATGGAGCGGTGTTTCCTACTGGAACATGCCAATCGCTGCTAATGTGCAATGAGAGACAGAAGACTCCGACTTGACACAGAGACCCGCAGTCCGCTTTTAGTTAACGCGCACGCTGCGAATTTTTTATCGTTCGACAACGCACAGGAGAAATCTCCCACCGGCACTACCTTGCAGGTCAAGATCCAGTGCCATATATACGGGGTGGCCAGGGAACGGTTGTGCAGCGCGAACAGTCGGTTTTTTCAACCAAGAAACTCGCTAACAGACGCTGCCTGCGTCGGCGTCGCGAGGCGAGAGAGGGGGGAGCGTAGGAGAGGAGAGAAAGGGGGAAGACGCGCATGCGCAGTGGGGGGTGTGGACGCCGCGGGGAGGGATGCCTAGAGGAGAGAGAGGTGGAGAGGAGGTTTTTATTTTTATTTTTTTTAATGGGCTTGCGCATGCGCAGTGGGGGGTGTGGACGGACGGACGGACACCAGACGGACGTGAGCATGAGACATTAAAGGCTTTCGCCTTAAAATATGGTCGTTGTGTGTTGTGATCCTAAAATCACGCTGGGATTTCCCACCCCAATTCTGTAAAGCAATATTCGCATCTTCGTAGTTGCGCACTTTGCTGATACTCTGGCTGATGGCAATAATGAGTTATGACTGGTACTTCTAATGGGTGGGAAGCTTGAAACAACATACTAGTTACGCAGTTGGCATGGTGTGGAGACTGGTGCGGCTCCACGCTTCTGTCAAGCTTCGAACATGACTCCTCCCCCGACATTATGTTCTCTATACGGTGTTTTTACAAAGCAGCTTCAAGCAATAGTGCAGTTTTATGTTAGAATACTTGAATACCGTGGAGAATGGAATGGAAAAGCTTTATTCGGGTCCATCAGGGCATGAATGAACTAGCACGTAGCAGGCCACCTGCCACGTCGTGACAGACAGGAAGGCATTGACACTCAGACTCCGACTTTGGCACTGACCACTACCGTGCAAAACGACTGAATTCAGGATATCTCCCGGATCAACTTGCGAGCGAGACTCTTCATGGTCCCGGCACCTAGGTGCGTATCGTGCATCTTGTTGAGTAGGTACTGCCGGGCTGCCTCTGGCACGACCACACGATGACCCGAGTAAACGAGGCTATGGCTGACGACGAGCTCAGGTTGGCGGGTAAAGTACGGCTGAATATGTTGCTGCTACCCCGCAAGATGTGATGACCAGCCCTGCTTGATAACTTCCTGGACTTGGCGAAGTCTGCCGTCCTCCTGGGTCAAACCAATCATTTTGTTCGAAGAACGGGCAGTTGCGTCCAAACCTTGCGTATCCAGTACATATTCCATGACTTCCTAACTTCCGCGTTCATAGTCCCCTGGCAAAGGCAAGCTACAAAGGGCGTCTGTGATACCGCTTATTGTTCCCTTGCGGTATTCTAGATTGCATTAGTAAGCTGATAGAAGAAGCCCCCCAACGCTGAATGAATTCGAGCTGCCGCCATCTCCGGGATCGGCTCGTAGGGGTGGAAAATCCCGGTTAGTATTTATTATCTGTCGCCAACGTGAAACGGTGTCCGAGCAGGAAATCTCGGAACTTACAAATTTCATACACGAAGGTCAGCCCTTCTTTATTTGGGAATAATTGCGTTCTGACGAAATCAGCGTTCTCGAACGAATTGCTATCGGGTGGTCTACGCCATCAATGTGATGCAATAATACTGCACCTAAGCCGTCTGATGAGGCATCACACTCCAGCCGCAACTTCTTATAAGTATTGTACTGAACCATAGAATAATTTGCCTTCAACAAGGCGCGCTTTTCTTGCTCGAAAGCTGTTTGATGCTCTTCTTTCCAAGGCCAGCGTTCTCCCTCGACCAGAAACCGATAGAGCCGGGCCAGTATCGTGGCCAAATTCGGCAAGAATTTTGAATGATAGGTTAAGCCCCCCAAAAATAAGTTGAGTTGGCTTACCGATTCTGACCTTAGTGCAGCTGTTACGGTTTCGACGTTGTCGCGCTGTGGGTGAAGCCGGTTGCATCAATCTTGTGTTCTATAAACTGCACTTCTTTTTCTCGGAACCGACATTTGGCTTTGTTGAGTTGGAGGCACTGTCGCAAATTCTGTGGAACACTTGTCGAAGCATCGACGTGCCCTGTAGTTTCTCGGCGATTATGATGTCGTCCAGGTACACAGGTACTGTTGCCAAGTCCCGAAAAAATTTACACCACCTTCCCAAAGGGAACCCTGATGGGATGCGAAGTAGCAGCGTTGCGCATGGGAGCGGTGGAGAGGGTCACGCGAGAGAGACGTGACGCGTACAGACATGTTTCAACGCGTACTTTAGGCGCGCGTCAGGCGGCAGCTGCGGGCGCTGCGGCGATCGCGCGGCAGGCGAATGAGAGAGTGACGTCAGCGCGCACTGCGAGGGGAGCGTGACGTCAACGCGCAGCTGCGGCGTGACCTACTTGGCACCGCTCCAACACCTGCGGCGAGGGGAGCGCGTTGCGGTGCGTTCGTACGGACGCACGGACGGAGGGACAGCATTACACAGCCTAGTCAAAGAGCTGTTTCGCATCTAAAACTACTCAATGCGCCGCTGAAACAGTTGTGGGAGCAGACGAGATGCCGAAGGCTGGTCGCTTGTACGAGTACAAGCCTGCTGCGTGCTGATGACAGTCATCTTCTGCGCCTCTTCATCAAGCAGGAGATGGTTACAGGCATTTCGCAAATCCAGGGTAGTTAACACTACTTCTTCCTCGTAGAGCGCGGCAAAAATCTCACCCACATTATGTAAAGGGTACTGTTCCAGGTAAGTGACCGAATTCATGGTGAGCTTAAAATCGCCACAGAGTCTGATATCCCCATTTTTCTCCTCTACCGGTACGACAGGATAAATGCTCACCGGCGACAGGACGCCTTTCGGAACGAGGCAGTTGATTCCTGCAGACTGCTTTGCGAAGCGCGACCAGCACTGGACGGGCCTTCACAAACCGTGGCACCGCCCCTTCCGGGCAGGTTTATATATCCAAATAAACTGAAATGTTAGCTGAACAGGCGTAAAACCCTGTCTATAGCAGTCTGAACCTGGTTTCCTGTCCGCTGGTAGGATATGAATGGGGCGGAGGAAAGACCCTATGACCTAAACGATAACGCGACGTGCCTTCGTTGAACGTAGCTAGTATGTGCCGCGACACTCGATCAGCCGCATCCCTTTCCAGTGAATTGGCCCGGGAGTGCATATGACATATACATCTTCGAGCTTACCTTATGATGCTGACAATCCCTGTACAGTATAAATTCGCTTAAGGAGCTCACGTTTTTTTTTGCAATTTTGACGCCCTTTACACATCGCTCGTCAGTTTAGTTCCATAAAGTCCATTGTTCTCATTAGCTGTCCGTGATAATCTATCATCATTGGAAAAGCGACCACCATTCTTCTGATAAAGAATTAATGCATATTGCGCAAATGGTTACTCGTCGTCACCATGGCTGTTACTACTGCTTATACTGAGTACTCAAGCACCTACTTCCATTAGGTCATTGTCCCTGCCATCCGTGGGCTCATACACGCCTTTTAAATATTTTACCATTACTTGAAAGTCCTCGCTTGTAATGTGTCATTATTTGGAATGTATCGGGTCAAAATAATTTGGCTCTGTTGTTTCTCCTGGTTGATATACATTTTTGTTTTTAAATTCGGTATGCCCACTTCAACGTGCTCCTCCTATACCAGCCTACACCGACATCATGGAGGGAAGATCGGTCCAGCAGCTGAAGATATCTCGTAAGACGTTACTTCAATTGTGCCAACCCTGAAATAGAAATATGTATTGATTGGTACCCCAGTTCCGTCGCAGGTTCAAATTGCTGTTTTCTGTGCACTGGTATTCGTTCTCATAAATGACAGATAAACGAGGGATAATCTTTTCATAATGTTTGATCTATTTCTTTTAATTGCAGGGACCACGGCGATATCAGAATCTCCCAGGCGGAAGCAGGCAGCGAGCATTCTAGAAAGAGACAATTGTGTCATATGTGCAAAAAATTTTTCAAGAGCAAGACCGGGCTACGGGCACACTTGTTCACGCAGGTTTACAACGGTACACTTGTAATGTGTGCCACAAGAAATTCGCGTCCAAATCTAACCTTGTGATACATAATCGCACGCACACAGGCGAAAGGCCATTCGAGTGCTTGTCATGCTCCGCTTCATTCAAGAGCAAACAGAGGCGAGAACAGCATTTCTTAACCCACAGTGGTGAACAGCCGCATCAGTGCAAGGAATGCGGACAGAGATTCACCCTTCAGTCAAACCGAGTACGCCACGCACTCACTCATTCGGAGAAGAAATTATTTAGCTGCCATTTTTGCGATCGCAATTTTTCTCGTAGAGATAACCTCCAGACCCATATCCGTACACACACGAGTGAGAAGCCGTGCGTGCGTCAAATATGTCCAGCGACATTCGCGAGCATGAGGGAATTAAGAAAGCACAGTCTCACCCACACTGCTGAGTGACCTCGTAGGTTGGACATTTGCGTAAAGACTTTTGCCTGAATAAAATGTTCACCATTTCGAAGTAAGAGCTTATTTACTCGGGTTTTAAAATGTTTGTCAGTTCCGTGGTCGCACATTCAGCCGTAAAGAAGGCCTCACTGGGTACACGGGGGAGCATAAGTCTTATCTCTGCCACCAGTGTCTTGCTGCATTCCTGCTCAGATGTTCTCTAAATAGTCACGTTTTAACCCGGACTATTAAGCGACCTCATATGGGCAAATATATGCTGGAAGATATTTAATTTAAGTGGGAGCCTTTCGCGCCATAAACGCGTTCACTAAATCAGGAGGTTGGTATGACTGTCTGTCGAGTGAAATTACAACTGAAAGCACAACTCAATGCCCACATCCACAAGCGCGCTCTGGTGAAGCAACTTTAGTGTCACGGATGTGCGACTGTACTCATACGCAAGCAATCATTTTAAGAAACCACATGCATGCTTATCCACACTGGATAAAGGCGCACTGGTACAGCGTATCGGATCACACCGATGCGAAACCTGTTATCTCTGGCAAAGTACTCGCAGTGGAAGTGAATCTTATTCGCCACATGCCGCCTCACTCAGATTTCAGCTGGGTAACGTCCAGAAGAAAATTTGCTACTCGCGATAAAGCAAGGGGCCCACAAGTTGACGGGTACGACACCACACCAATCATCTTGATGCCCGGCTGCATTATACGGAATCCACACATGGAGTCATTCTGTTAAAAATTAGTCTGTACGCAATGTATGAGCATGGATGTTTGTCACCAGATATATATTGTGAAATCGGATGCTAAATAACTCACGAGAGAAGCGGTTTGGTGTCGCGTGTGTGCTTAGAGATTTTCTTGAATATAGGCATAGATAGCCGCACGTTCATAAGCATACTGGTTTAAACTGCTCCAGGACCATTTTTCATCAGCTCGTGTCGTTAGCAAAGCGCATCTTGACGCCCACTCGTGCCGACCATGGACGTGTTATCTCTTGCTATAAGGTTCCTGCGGCGCGAACTTACGGACTCAGATGAGAGGAGAGCCTTTCTCCCATCTGATTAGGTTCACTTGTTTTCACAGAGGAGGCCATTCCCATATTTTTATCCCTCAACATGATGATAAGAACTGATTTCCTTATTGTATTAAAGAAATCGCCAGCGCTAAGGAAATAAGATCCAGACTTGAAGAAGACAAGTCCACTTGTTTAAACGTCGGCTCGAGCACACAACCGCTGTTTACGGATTTTTTCTTAGCAAACTTCCATCTTCCCTTTCCTGCCGTTTTTTTCTTCTTTTTGGATTAACATGATGATTGTCATATAAGTTTTGAGACATGTGTAACTGGAACTGGACGGCTCTTTCACAGCGTTACGTCTTCAAAAAGCACATGCTAATATAGTCCACCACGAAGGATCACCCCAGCGAGGACGCAAGTATCCAGTTATATTCTTCAGCGAGCATATTGGGTGCGGCCACGCAGCAGGCAGACGCTATGGATATATAGATCGAAATAAGGAGTAGCAGACATTGTATCACATATTGCATAGCAGGATATATATGGGCAATGCGAAGTGGGCAAGTCCCATGGCGTGACCATTTCTCTTTACTCGCGTTTTATGAAGACTCCTGTTGTTTTCGAAGTGCGCTTGGAGACCCTTAAGCTAATGTTAGGTGTATATATATATATATAGTCTTTCGTCCGTTGCGCTGAGACTTCCAACTACTAGACGCAAGCAAGAAGAACGAATTGTTCGAGATCACCCAAATAGGAATCAAATAATGCAATTTGACCAATGAGACGTGTAGTTTTTTTTTAAAGAGTGGAGCACTTTAGGGGGCCGGGCTGTCGTATACTGTCATCGTCGCTTGGCGTAACGTTCCATGCGTAGCGTATTGAGCGGCGCACTCGCAGGAAGTCTTCTTCATCTTGTTGTGCGAGCGCCTTCATGATGATAAGTGAGCGCACGCTCACGCCAAGGAGAAGTCTTCTTCTCCTTGGATAAAGCGCTACCTTTGGCTGCGCTTTATCGACTGCCTGCTTCTTACGGCAGTTGAGATACGCGTCGTCCACAGCGAGTTGTGTCACGTTCTTTCCCCAAGCAGATGTCGCGACGCAGAAGCAGCGAAGCGTTGGGGCAGGGAGAGGAGGCGCTGGGCAGGGTCATTCCTCCACTCGGCAAAGCGGTGGCACTCTCTTTTGCGCGGTCCCGGTGTCAGCCGCAGGTTTCCGAAATGTTCTAACCATTTTCAGCTAATTATTGCAATTACTTCTGGGTTACTTCTGCTAATTATATTATATTAGACCTCGTTCGTTCACTTCAACTCGGATTTGAACATTGCTAGCCTGGTTATGGCTGGTATTGAGTGCTTCACTCTCCACGTGATCACACCACATGAAATGCATGGATGGACGACAAGCATCGCCCCTAAAGTGATTCGCACTGCAAAAGAATAAGGAGACTTACCAGAAAGTATACGGCTGCCAGTGTTAGCGACATGGCAACAAAGAGAGTTAAGCGAAAAGTCAGAGAGGCGGAGAGAATTTATTGGATGACAGCGATGAAAAAAAAACTGGCTGTAAGTTACTCTCAACGAGATTCAGTAAAGAACAAGAATGTACACGTTGTGGGGAAGGTAAGAAAACGACGGAGCATACTCTGATTGACTGTGGAAATATCCACCTAGGTGTACGCTTGGGCACCAGCCTACATGAGGCATTGGCTTTTAGGGACAAAGGGAAGCTGAAGAGCCAAGCCGTGTGAAATGACGCTGAAATTCGTGTTCTAACGAATAGCGCGGCTAACAACCGTTTTGTGGTTCTTCAACAATAAGAACTTCATTGCAGGTGAATAGTTTTAGAGCAACGCATTCTGGGCCCCCATGTTATATGCAATAATGGCTCAGAATATTGTATGAAAAGCTGCAACGAAACGAGAATTCAGGAGTGCGGGTAGCAGCGAACAGCACAGGCTCTAGTAGACCTGTACTCAATCCGTTTCGCCCAGCTGTCAATGCACCAAGCATCCCTTTGCCGCTTCCTTTTCCCTTTCCAACCTTCTCCATTTCCTCATCGTCCTTATTCTTGATAACTGAGGCTACAGTGATCCATATTGCCAGGGCAGCTTTATTCTTTATAATCCCAAACGATGGTGGGGTAAAAGTATTTGAACGGCGCATAAAAGCTGTTAAATGCTAACTTCACTAAGCGAGCACAGAGATAACGGTAGCGTTCTATGGCATCATAGGTACGCAGAAATGCATTTGCTATTACGTGGGAGGTGCGCTCTACGCCCACTACTTAGCCAGGTGTCATCCAGGGCCCTTCTTTTGGAAATTAAAGTTTTACCACCACCACCACCATTGCCGGCATCACAGGCCGTCTATATGAGCCGTATATGCTAGGCTTTTCCAACAGAAAGATCTGAGAGTAGAAACTAGGAAGGCTGCTCGCATATGTTTGCCCACCTGCATTGGCAATTGGCCTCTGCAGCTCATTGTCCACATGAGGCAAGTTTTATGCCCACAGCAAGAAAATTAACTCGCTTGCAAAAGCTGGTTCTGAGTCACCCCGGCAACTTTAATTACATCATCACGCCAACGCCCTCTGCTTAGCATGGCATCACATAATCAGTAATGTAAACAATATTCAAGTTCTGATTTTATTTCATCAGACAAATGAGGCGTCAAATATTAAACACTCAGCGTGTAAGCAACAGTAAGTATTATGACATATACAGCAAACTAGACTGGTACCTCGCGATGAAAGAACAGAGGTAAAAGAGGAGTACAGAGATTCAAGTGAATACACAACTTCACAAATATCTTGCCTATTTTGCATTGACTGCGTACTTGCTGCAGTACGTCGTACAACGACCCAACTGGAATGAGTTAACAAATTCATGACTTCTGCCTTCTGCTGCTAGTGTGCGCGCAGCGATGCTATAAAATGGCACCACCGTCCTCTGGGTGCGGTTTCTTAAAGATTGTGATTTCGACCAGTGGTTCGTAAGAATGAACACTGCCAGGATGCCGTCCACTGGTCCTCTGGCCGTGTTCCCAGTGCTGTAAATATCCAGATGGTTTTGTGTGCGAGATATGCTAGGACAGACTCCATAGAATAAGGACACTCTGCTGCCGTGTTTATGCCATCGGTTCCTTTGATGCCAAAAGTTTTGGCACGACAATCACATGACCACGGTCAAAAGCTAAGGAATGTCCACATGTGCTATCTTGACGTTTCCATGCTGATGACCGGTTGCTAAGTGTAGTATTGCAGCATTTACTCCTGGCGAAACATCTTGCCACACAAGGGGCGGCTGGACCGCTCCAAAACTGATGAGTCAGCATTTGACACAGCAACCTAGATCTGGTGGCAATTCTCCATCCCTATGCACGGAAGCCACGCAGCTTGTTACTCGAATTAACGGTTTTAAACGATTGTTTCCCTGAATTGTAGCTGGGTATAAAGAACACCAGTGCATCACAACACCGCCGCTGTGCGCATTGTGACTATCCTTCCTAGAATTTTTCAGCATCACTCATGGCATCGTGCGATCATGGGCGATCGTGCGCCGAGTGAGGTACCATTTGACAGCGACTACTTTCCCAATGTATGGAAGCTTACTGCGGGTGCGATCCGATACACCGCTCCCACATATGTTGGCGCACCTTAGTGGGTGAGGACTTGGTTTCCAAAAAACTTTTTCCATGACAGCCCAGCCAGATATCCGTCCCACCGCTACACCTCGTCGACAATGTGCAGTACATCTTCTCAAAGGCTCTAAGTTGTGTGTCCTTCTTTCCGATAAAATTTGCAGCCACAGAAATAACCGTCAAGGTTAGCAAATGTTTCAGTGAATCTGCTTATGACTCGAAACGCTCTCTGTTGCCGCTGAGTGGATACGCTTATGGCTCGAAAGGATCTGTCTTGCCGCGAAAGCCTTCCCGCATGTGCTGCACTTGTGAGGTCGCTCGCCAGTGTGTGTTGACACGTGCCCTTCGAACGTAGTCTCGTACGCGAACGCCGCAGGACACAGGTGACACTGGTACGGTTTCTCGCCTGTATGTGTGCGCATGTGCCTTGTTAGGTTTACTTTATAATTAAATTTGCGGCCACAGAAGTTACACTCGAACTCCTGTATACTTGAGTGGATAAGCTTATTTTGGGAAGGGTTGCATATTGAGCCCACACTGTTCTCATCTATGCCGCCCCTTTCAGGTCGCTCACGAATGTGAATCAGGTAGTGAACTTTTAACTGCCTTATGCGCGCAAATCTATCAGGACACAGGTGGCACACATAGGGCTTCTCACCGGTGTGCGTGCGGATATGGCACCGGAGGTTATCTCTGCGGGAACATTTTGCGCCACACACATCGCAGGCGAACATTTTCTTCCCCGAATGTGTCAGAGCGTGGCGTATAAGTGCTGCTTTCACGGCGAATGTCTGTGCGCACTCAGTACACTGATGTGGCCGTTCGCCAGTGTGGGCCAGGATATGCCTTTGTAGATCTGCATTTCTCGTGAATGTGGCGGGGCACGATGAGCATTCGTAAGGTCTTTCGCCTGTATGCGTGCGATTGTGGACGACGAGGCGGCTTTTGTGTATGAATTTCTTGTCGCACGCATTACAAGCGTACCGTCTAACACCTTCATGAGCTAACAAGTGTCCTTGCAGCCCCGACTTGCTCTTGAAAACTTTCTGGCAAACACCACACTTCAAGGAACTCGTAGCCAAATGCTTGCCGCCTGTTTCTGCATGCGATGCTGCCATTTTGTCAGGAACCCTGCGTTTCAAAGAAGTGCGCACTAAGCGTTACATACATCCCATGTGCGATCAGCATTTTTCCGTATTTATGAGAATAACTGTAACATCACTGAAGAAACAGCTACTTCTACATGAATGAGCTATACAAATGCATGAAATGTGGCCATTTCCTTTTTGGCCACAGCGAGGCCCTTGCAAATATTGTCTGATTCACGCCTGATCACTCTGTGAACATTCAGCGAGTACTACAGAAGGCGTACCGTCAAGTAGGCATTCGGAAACTGAAATAAAAAAGTGATCAACCAAAAGCAAAGATCGAGCAAGAACAATTAAAACATCACCTCCAAACAAACCACGTATTGCAGCCGGCGAGTTTGAAGGAAATGATATGACGTGTGAGAGACGCTTATTCAGCGCGGTGTATTACAAGGAAGATGACTTAATACAGGTAGGCATTCGAGAGGTAAACATAGGTAACAGTTTAATTTCGAGAGAAAACGAGTAACCGATTGTGCAGCATGCATTCGTGTATCATGGGAAGAATGGTGTTCCCTTTGTGATAGTGCTGGACGATAGCGGATGCATAATGACCAAGGCAAATTTTATTTCAAATGACAGCAAGCTGCCCGGCGCAGTGTGAAAGGTGCACTTCGTGAATATAGAAATGTGAGACTCTTACACCAAGATATACGGTACTTTGTTAACTTCGTAAGGTTGAAGTTATGGATCTAGGCGGTGCAGGCTGGTATTCAGAGGAAGAGAGTAAGAGAGAGGCGCTCTTTATTTGAAAAAGAGAAATTTTTTGCCGGCGTCTATCTACCGCTTGTATGCTGCTCTGTAGAGGGATGGGGAATGGGATTAAAAGATCCCAGAAGTTGGGGAAGAAAATAATAATAAAAAGAAAATATAAACAAATGTGGAACACGTGTGTGAACCTGAAAGAATACGGAAAAATAAACTCTCCAGCCACAATTCTTAATCTAAGTTTTTAATAATGAAGTTAAAAACTGGCCCAACGTTTCCAGACCCGTTCGGTCTCTTCATCAGGGGGTGAGTGATGTCACCCCCTGATGAAGAGACTGAACGGGTCTCGAAACGTTGGGCCAGTTTTTAATTTGATTATTAAAAACTTACGATTAAGAATTGTGGCTGGAGAGTTTATTTCTCGTATAATTTTTACCCAGCCAGACAAATATCTGTCGAATATGTTTACATTTGAACCTCAAAGAAATATTAACTAGGGTGCCAGGTAAGTTAAGTTTTTTTTGTGCGGAATAGTCAACCACTGAAGCTTTCCGACAAGGCGAATTTGTGACAGGTAATTGAATTATGACTGTAAAACCGGTGGCTGTATTGAGGGGCCGGGTACCGGTCTTAATACGCTGTCAAGAAAGAAGGACGCGCTGGACAGGACTTGCAAAAGGACGATCTTCTTCGCAAATACAAAGTTAGCACCAGTCATGATCCAAATTACCAGAAACATCCGGGACGTGCCGTGAGATCGAATTAAATTAAGAATACAACAATGTTCAGCCCAGGCCATGCGCGCGTTAATACACCGAAAACAAACAAGGCAGGTAAAGGATCGACCGAGCGCTCGGCAGAGCGATACTTGAACAATGACGTCGGCGTCGGCGTCTCTCATTTCACACTACAGCGTCGGAGGTCTCGAGAACTCCTGACAACCAACCTGTGTTCCCTGGCGAAGCTGCCCTTTTCTCCTGGCAAAACATGGACGCAGTTTGAAAGGCCAAGAACACTGGTACGACGCGCCCTCGTGAGACGACGCTGACTGGTAACACGGGGACCTAAAGGAAGCATGTGCGGTGCGGCCACGAAGTGATATGGTACGTCAAGACCATTGGCGTAGCCAGGGAGAGGGTTCAACACGCCCAACCTTTCTCAATTTCGCATGCGAGTGTAGGTCTGCACGTGCGACATATATGTATGTATACACACGCAAGAACACACATAAAGGGTTACTGAACCTATTGCCTCCTCCCCGAAAAAAAACTGGCTACATCATCATCATGTCTGACTGCGCCTACTCCAGGGCAAAGGCCTTTTCCATGTTTCGCCAATCAATCCGGTCCGGCATTTGCTGCGGCCACGCTGTACCAGCAAACTTCTTAATCTCACCTGCCCACCTACCCTTCTGACTCCCCGTCGCGCTCTTGCTACCTTTTATAATCCAACCTGTCATATTTAATGACCAGCGGTTACCTTGCTTGCGCGATACGTGCCCTGTTCATGCGCATTTCTTCTTCGTAATTTCGACTAGTATGTTTAAAGGCTCATGAAGCACCCCTCAGGCTCGTTGAAAAATCAAATCCTACGGAAAGCAGACACGGCTATGAACTGCTCAGCCAAATATTGCAGCCGTGCGCGCCGCGTAAAGGCTACAAGCGGAGCGCGAAGTGGCTGTTTTTTCAGGTGCCCTCTTTTCAAACAGAGGCCGGTTCTCACTCTCGTCTGTGGACGGGCGTCTGTCATTAGACGTCACGTTTCTGTAATCCGATGTCGCAAAAGATTATAAGGCGGAAGCCTTTAATGTAGGGGTCTGCGAATATTCGAGTTTCGAATTCGAATCGAATAGTACCTAATCGAATAATTCGATTCGACTTTCGAATAGCTGGTATTCGAAGTTTCGAATAATATCTAAAACGCGACAAAGTCCAATGGTGCAACTTGGTTAGGGTGGGTGGCTAAAACAAGAGCTAACGTCGTTACAGTAGGCATTTTGTTAACACTTGCACCGATATCCGTGTTCAAAAACGAGTGCATGTTTATTTTAAAGGGGATTATGCCATTTCCGCACATAAAAAAAAAAAACTCATGCGAGAACTGTCAAGCCCTCCACATCACTTCCGAAACGAAGGCACAGACTTGTATAGCGTAGTTGGGTCGCGTACGCGACCCAACTAGCCAACTACCCAACACAGACATGCAGGTCGCGTTGTTGGGTCGCGTAAAACGTCCCGACTTTGGCCCACGATACCCTCAGTGATCGGCTTCACTTGTGAAAATTTGTTCACACCTTGCAGTCGCCACTGCCGTGCCGCACCACTCGTTCGCAAGCTCCCATCGTTCCAGCGCGCTGCTAAAAAACAGCTGTGAACGGACACCCGAAGATTTTTAGGCCCAGAGCACCCATGGCGATGAAGCACAACATTACCGTTGTCAGATGAGCCGTATTGCTCGACCATAGGGGGGGGGGGAGGGTAGGAAGCTAGTTACCGTATCCCCTCTGTTAGCCTTTAGGATGTTAGGATTGGCGCCGATGAATGGAATGACTGGAATTTATATGCTTGCGCGCCCACGAAAGGTAAAAAAAACAACAAAAAAATAACGAACAAGTGTGTAATAAAGTTATCAGCACGCCGCAGCGTTTTTATCTTTCCTTAGTCTTGCCATAACTGGTGGTACACGTTTCATATAAAAATACTATTCGATAATAATAATAATTGATGGAGTTTAACGTCCCAAAACCGCGATATCCCTATGAGAGACACTGTAGTGGAGGACTGCGGAAATTTCTACCACCTGGGGTTCTTTAACGTACTCCTAAATCTCAGCACACGGGCCTCGAGCATTTTCGACTCCACGAAAATGGTACTATTCGATATTCGATTCGAATTCGATATTTTTGGCCACTATTCGGCACTATTCGATTCGAATTCGATTCGAGATCAAATTTCACTATTCGCACACCCCTGCTTTAATGTCTCATGCTCACGTCCGTCCGTCCGTCCGTCTGTCCGCCCTTCCCTCCATCCGAGCCCTAGCACGGTGCCAGGTGGCCGCCGGCACCGAGCTCTGGTGCCGGCGGCCAGTCAAATGGCCACAAACTTTCGCCGAACACACTTTGGAAGGTACAAAGTGTCCTTCAATTTTGGCCGACATAAATCAAGAACGCTGTTGGGATCACACGCGCTTGTTCCCATTGACACTGTGTATAATAGTTGTAGTTAAATAAACAGGCTGAAATATGGAAAAGCTTCGTTGCCAGTTTTTAAAACGATGACTCACTTCCGGTAAAGGCCTACTGACGTCTGCTGAACTCGGCGCACCAGCGTACGTTCGAGCGTGCGCGCATGGAAGTTTGCTTGGAAGTTGCATGCAGCTCACATCTGCGTTTACGCTAACATGTTTTTGGACAAAACGTGCCAGATGGACGTTCTGATCCTTGACAACACAGAAAAAACAATTTAACTATCCTCCGCCGATTTATGCGTCGCCGATGTTGTTGGCGCTACATCCTTGGCACGTCGCACAGGTGATCCGCCGCAGCAGAATCAGACACAGAAAGCCTGCAATGTAGCCAACTATATTGCCCACATATGGTGACAGCGAAGGATTACGCTCAGCCTTCCCTTCGAGTTCATTTTGTACGGGAGCTAAACAAAAAAATCATAGTTTCACCGCAAGGGTGAAGCAGCGAATGCGATAGCAACAAATTCTAATGTTAATCGAAGTGAGGCTGGCAGCTAACTCTTTTGGATCTGATCTCACGCAACTCTACAAAATTCTGGTTTAAGAGCATACGGCCGCTCCAGGGACACTGTTCGCACAATGTCCTCGCGTTGAGAGCGGAGCACGTAGGAGCCAGCCGCCCGCTGTCGGCTGCTGAGATTGCGAGATAACGCGTGCGCCGGCGACGACCGGGCTCGTAAAACCAAAGGTCGCAGTGGCTGCATGAGGGACCCCCGCCCCCCCCCCCTTCGCGTCTTTCTGCGCCTGTTAAAGACGCGCGGGGCGTTTCCTCTCCTTGAACATTGCCCGGCTCTTCGAACAGGCGGGGGGATCTTATCGCATACGCCTAGGAGCGACGGAGATGGGCCGAATCGTTTGATGAAAAATATCAGCTTGTATTTTTATTTTTCTTCGTGGCTTTTACTTATATATATAGACATATACATATACGGGACATGACGGCAAAAATGAGCCGAGAGTGTCCAAATAATTGCGGTCGCAATAAAATGCAGACGATTCCCTATCACAGTGGTCGCGCGCACGCTTTTGGGAGAAAAGGGCGGCTTATGGTGGCTTTACCCGCGCGCGCTCGAAGCGCCATCCAGTTTCCCCGAGTGGAGACAGTGAATACACGTCGCCAGACCGAACAGGTATTGGCCTCGAGGGCCACCACTGGAAACGCCTGCGCCACCGTCAGCGTGACGAGGCTTGGCAGGATCACGCGGTCTCGGCGGTCGCGTCGGCTGCTTGCGGCCGCGTGCTTTGTAAATGAGTTTCAAGATCCCCCCTACGCTGCGGTCGGTACGAATACGGAGGTTTTCTCGCATTTTGAACCTAACTGAACCCATTGTAACAGGAGTGGCTGCCTCCGAAAGCTATGAACATGCTGTTCTTACTGCTCGGTGCCGTAGTGCCGGACGTGCGCAACGAAGTCCGGTATAAGCCTGCACCGGTGCGCGTGGGACAAGAAACTGCGTGAAGAGTGCGTTGTGGTTCTAAGAACCGGCAAGCAGCGATCGGCTACGAGACATGTGTACAACAACCACTTCCGCGACGACAATTTTCGCTACTGCGTCGGGGCTGTCATGTTGAGTAGCAGAAAGTGCGCACTGCGACGATCGTCCGCGCGCGCTTCCCGCCGGCTAATGGTGCTTATCTACCGCAGTATGGAAAAGGCGCTGCCTTTTGCGATACCCTCTCAGAACGTTCCTGTGCGACCTCTTGATCGTCGGCCCCGTGCTCAGCGTCTACAATATGGGCTGTAGATACTTGAGTGACTGTTTAGATACGTTGGATTTAATCACTCGCAAGGTTCCTTGTACATTCCCCTAAAATGACCGGAAGGCGAAAGCCACCTTCTTCTCCTTCTTGTCAGTCAATGTATTGATTCCCCGCCCCGCTCCAAAAAACTCTGTGCAACTAACGAGGTCTTGCACAGCCTCCGTGATCGGCCCACCAATCACGGAGGCTGTGCAAAGCGACGATGTCGTGTGAACACGTCATCATGTGACATCACGTTATGTGGCGTCATGGCGATGTCATGACGTCTTCACAAATTTGGGCAATCTGTGACGTCATGATCACGACATATGGTGACGTCATCACGTGATGGTGATATTTTTTTTTTCATTACTCGTGCCTGCGTCGACGAGGCGGGTGCCGACGATCAATCTTCCCTTTTGATGAAGCATCGAAGGTCTTCGCTTTCATAACCTCTACACTCCGTTTCGGACCTATAGGGGGCGCCTTGAAAACCGCGCGCAGCGCCACGAGTGGTGCGGCGTGCGTGCAACGTTGAGAGCCTTAGCAGACAGCAGCGTCTCATTGCTTTGACAGCTATGGTGGCGCAAGCACCCGTAGCCGGCGCATTAGTGCATCGAGCTGGATTTAAAGATATCGTGGTGGGACATTCTTCCGCGATGCCACCAGAAATAAAGGGAAAAACCTGCAAGAAAGCGGCCACGTCTGCCACGTTAGTGAGCGCCTTGCTGCGCGCGTCAGGTGTGTGTAAATAGAGATGCTTACTCCATAAGGGCTGATTCACCCCGGCGACTGGTCGCGCGACCAAGTTAGTCGCTTTCACGACCTACTCTACTCCTGACGTGCCCAGCTAGCGGCGTTCTACGAAGCTGCCTGCTCCGGCTCTCGTTCCGGACTTCACCGCTAAGGGGGGCGCTCGAGTTACCCCACCTCAACGCCGGTGAATGCATGGCGATGCATGCGTTGTCGCCGGTTCGAGCAGAGTTTCATCACACATCGTGTTTAAATGTGGCGCGTATCTTGAATCGTTTTATTGAATGTGACTTTGAGAATCTTGTTTTGCGTTTTAGTTGACATTTCAGTGCATTAATTTTCAAATAGAACTGCAAATGAGATACAAACACACCTAACAGCGTTTTACACTCTGTCTATGACGACATAGACAGAGTGTAAAAAGTGCCGACCTCCAAATTTTTATTCAACTGACGATACCAGGTATATGTGTGTGCATGGAGGAAGTATTCCTTCCTCCATGTGTGTATGTACAACGGTAGGCTTGTAACCGTTGGCATAGTAAGCTGGCGGGCAAGAAAAGGTGATGACCTCGACATTTGACAGCGGCCGCGGCTTCTTTCTTGAGGTTGTTGGTTTCATTTTGCGCTAATATATGTCTCAGCCAGTTATGCACCACCAACTAGCCCAGCAATTAACTCTTTTAGACACACGTAGTCCTTTATAACACATGTTTACATTTTCAGCACGCGAGACAACGCGTAATTGAGTAGACTTACCGTTTCTAGAAATCACCTTGAACCATTTTTCACGGACCTTCGTTAGTGGGAACTCATGAAAAGTCACATGAAGAGTCTTCTCTTGCCTCGATTCGCAGAAAGGCACGCAGCAAACCACCATCGTGATGGTTCATTTGCACCAAGAAATCTTGCCTCGCTGGTGTACAAAACTGCACCTACCTGTTCTGTCACGGCTCGACACGAGCAGACGGTAGCAAAAGATCATTATCACTTCTAAGTTTATTTAAAAACATGCGTAAACATCGCTGCTTTTCTCCCGGCTTCTCGCGAGCAGACGACAAGAGAAGCGCGGTGGCGCATGTTGCGGCCGCCACCAGCCGGTGCTCGGTGGGGTAAGTTGCAGCGCCACAGGGGTCATAGCGGCAGGCACCTGCGCTAGCATGGGCGTGCTGGCGCTCCGCTCGCTGGGCAGGTCAGGAGTACAGTAGGTCGTGGTCGCTTTGCGACCGGCCGCACAGGGCTAGAAGCCAACATGGCAGCACCCATGCAGACGCGACCGCCCGCTTCGATCCGAAATCGCGGTTGCTACTCTCTCTTCACAGCAACGAATAAATGGTGAAATCAGCTATCGCGTCTTGTCATCTCACGCTGGGGACAAATCATGAGGTATGTTCTGTCTTTCTTATTCAGATTAGCCGTGTTCTTCAGCCCTACCTGATAAGCCTTGTCTCCAATAATTTGAGAATGAATCTTGGAAACACTGCAAAGTACCGACAAATACATTGCTCTCGAAGCTTCAGGACGTAAATATAAAGTAAATAAATGCGTAGGTTGCGAACTTACGGGCCACACAGCGCAGGACGACGACATTTTACGTCCGATGCGGAAGGAAAGTTCATAAACAGGTGTCGCCATGTTGACCTTTCCGGCGCTGCCGTCTGCTTGCTTTCGCTCGCGTGCGCGCAGACGGACGCCGAGCAGACGACGCGACGCGGCGGCAGGTGGGCGAGCGCAATTAAAAAAAAAGAAAAGAAAAAAGCAATGGGCCCGTTGTAAACAAAAGCTGACATTACTTCTGGGCTTCGCTGATTGATTCTCGCCGTCCTGCGACTGCAGTCGCGCGACTGAAAAAAGTCGCGCAAGCGAGCGACTGAGTCAAAGCAGTCGCTTTGCGACCAAAGCGACTGTTTGCGACCGTTTGCGACCAAAGCGACTGTTTGCGACCGTTTGCGACCAGTCGCAAAGCTACTAACTTGGTCACGCGACCGGTCGCCTGTGTGAACCAGCCTTAACTGTCGCGGCAAACTATCATTCTTTCACACTTAGAATATTATTGGTGCGTGCCCACTACCCGCGTACTTGCAAGTTGCAAAATACTCAGAGCATTTAGAATTATCGATGACACCACGGCCACTCGCCGTGGAAATCACGGTGAGTGGCCGGGCGGCGTGCTCCTTTGTTGCGGCTTCGTGTCACGGCAATTTGTAGCCACCGAGTCTCGCAAAGTGCTTTTTTTGAAATTTTCGCGGCATCATCATTGCTCATCATAATCATAGTCTTCACCTCACCGCTCGCGCTGCTCATGCTAAGAGATTGAGGCGCGGGCGAGAAAGAGAACGTGCAACGACTTCTGCCAGAGAGGACGCCGAAGCCCCGTTTCGTATTTCGTTTCACCTTGTAAAGTGGCGACGACAACGGTGCGGTCACTTCGGCCACCGTCACGTCTCTCATTCACTACAACCTCTTGCGTTGTTTATCTCGCTTTCCGAAACACACTGACATGCACATCCATCGCTACAGCATTAGCAAAGCTTCGTTTTTTCGAACAGACCCTACAGTTCTGCTACTCTGCGTCTTAGCTTGATCCTACCGAGTGCGCATAGCGAAGCGCTGTTGGGCGGATAGTTGTGTTCACGGTAATATGCTACGTAACTCATTCGCCCCCTTAACTGATGGTCCTATCAACCCAGCAAAGCACTAATTGACCTCGCACTGCATTCCACAAAACTGCGAAGGGTAGACGGCGAGTTAATAAGATCCATTAAAACGTTCCATCAGTCTTGAGCTGATTTGTAATTCAGCTCAAGACTGATGGAACGTATGCAAGGCATCTTTTCTCACCAGCTCTATGGCAGCAGGAACACCACGCAATATCATTGCACTTGCAGAGGTGGTGTCTCAGACCAATTCAAGCATGCAGCGGCAGAACGCGAGACGGTAGAGGGAGCGGGAACCAAACACTTTTTTTTCGTCGCACAGCCGTGCTCCACTTATGTCGCTGCCCAATAAAGCAGGGACGAGTCGAGAAACTGTGAAACGTCGTTTCCGCAGGACACGACGTGTACCTGTTGGTACAATCGACTACGCAGTAGTTCATTGATTACGATAAACTACGTGCTAGCGAGCGTGGGAGAGCGTTTGGTTCTGCTCGGGCTCTCAACGACTGTCTTCTCTGGCGGCCGCGCGCCAGTCGCAGTGCACGGAGTGCATATGCGACTTTTTTCTGGTGGATGTACATAGCGAGCGAGTCAAATGCTGCGGCTGATGTGTGCTGCATTTATGTTGGCAGTAACATTCTTTCAGTCAGTCGTGCATTCTCATGACGCAAACGCTACGTGCTTTTTTAAAAAGCCCAAGTTTACTTGTGCCACTCTCAAACTCAAGTTGGGCCTATCCAACCCCATGCATATTTTTGGAGCCTTATTTATTTATGTGGAAAAGATGACGCGCTCTTGTCGTGAGACTCGACATACTTCCCTAAATGCTGGGCAAATCGCCAAATAATGCTGGACATTAAAATTTTGCATTTCACTCTTTACGAGTTGTCGTTACCTTGCTTTGCAGCTGCAGGTTGCTGCAATAACTTCCCTTTCTTTCACCGCTTTTTAAAGTTCAGGTAGGTCCTTGTTCACATCGACGTTTGCAGAACAAGTGCGGCGAACGTTACTGTATTTTCATTCGTTTCCTTGACGTTGTATGCTACTACATGGCCTTGTAGACCACTTCTTTACCATCAGCAATCTCGAAGTGGTGAAGCTTTGGTCTATGAATGTGTTGATGCCAGAGAGGGGCAAGTTCTGTGGAATGTAATGGAAACGATAATTAAGCAACATATTAAAAAAAGCATCGCATTTTATCACGTTTTGTGTGACCACCAAACGAAACGAACACACTGAAATAACAGGAGCAGCGGCAATTGCTAACTTAGAAGAGCGATCTATATGCAGTGCGAGGCAACATGTCAAATAACATTGAAATATACATTAATTTTGACTGAAAAAAAAACAAAAAAAAGAAAGTTGAATCGTTGGGACGGGACATCACAAGTTGCCATAGGCGCGCCGAAGTCGTAGTAAAAAAAAAAAAAAAATGGAACTGCTCTGATAGTGTCCGCGCAACAATAGCTTTTGTGCGCTCACAATTTCTGATATTTTGCGGCCTTAAATTCACGGCACGGCGCCAAAACACGCTCGTAGTCAAAGCGAAACCGTGAGTACGAACATATATATGCAGACGCTCATACATGCAAAAGCTCTGTCGGTCGCCGCGAAGCCGTGTGATCACTGGCTTGAGGATTCGTTCTGCTATGCTCCATTTAGGTATACAGGCGTCTGCTCTAACAACATGTTTCACATAGTTTGTACTGAGCGACTGACTACATTTCACGCAAGAAGCCGGTTGAGGGGTCTCATCGCGGGGACCGCGTGAAGCGCGCCCTCCGTTTTCTGCAAAGAGACAGCGACTGTAAACTATGTTGTGCTTTCTTTTCATCAGAAATTATTATTTTAACAGTACAGAACATATTTCGTTTCGAAAGTACATACAGAAATGTCCTGGAGCGCTTCCGCGAGATGTTTTGTAGGGCGCCGACAGCAAATCTTATGGGGAGCGCGCGGCGGTATCCTGCCTAGCAGGCAATCGAGGCGCGCCCGATAGAGGGCGACTCCGTAACTCCTCGAGACCAATAGTAGCACAGCTATGGCAGCTACAGCGCAGCGCGAAGCAACCGACCGGAACTACGAGTGTCCAGCAGCAGCCGTCAGCACCGCCATGTTTCGCGGAAAGAAAACCCAACAATGAAGCGAGGTGACGTAATGAACTGGGCGGGGCGCCGTGAATGGTGCTGCCCTCTCCTGCGCAATGAAGTGAGTTGAGGGGGGATTGCGTCAGGCAAATACAGCCGTCGCTGTATCTCCGGTCCTGCTTTAGCTTTTCGAAAAATTCTTTCGGCTATGTATTCCTGTGAGGCGTCCGACTCATTCCAAGGTGTTTTTCACGCCAAGCGCGAGGAGTGGTTCATGACCCCTTAAACAGCCGTTCGTTCTCTGACGCGCTCTGCTCTCTTCTTGTCCCTTAAGGTTACCCCTATTATTTCTCTCCATTGCTCGCTGCGTTGTCCTCAATTCAAGTTGAATCTTCTTTGTCGGCCTCCAGGTTTTTCCTGCGGAGGTAGGTACCGATAAGATGCAGGTGTCATACACCATTCTATTGAGTAATGATGGTAAACTACCATTCATTTGAGAATGCCTGCCAAATGCGAGCCACCTCATTCATATTCTTCTGTTTACTTCAGTCTCATGCTTCGACACTGCAGGAACTACACTACTAAGAGGACCTATTATTGGGATAGCAATTATATGGACACTCTCGGCTGCTTTTTGCCGTAGGCGTCGCCGTCATATCCCGTATATATATATATATATATATATATATATATATATATATATATATATATATATATATATATATATATATACAGGGTGTCCCACTTATCACGCAGCATGATTTAAACAAAGCGGGACGGGCGAAGCAGGCCTTGTGCATATTATTCGCAGTATACTGTAGTAGCCGCTACTATTTTTATTGCGATAGCAATTATATGGACACTCTGGGCTGGTTTTCGCCGTCGGCGTCGCCGGCATCCCCACCGTCATTCGCTGTATATGTATATGTATATATATAACCGGCCCCGCCCGTCGTTCGTGAGCGTGAAAAGACGCGAGGGGAAGGCCTCGGGCGACCTTCGATTTTACGAGCGCGGTGTCGCGGGCGCGCGCGTCATCTCCCCTTCTCGGCGGCCGACATCGGGGGGCCGGTGTACCCTTCTACGTGCTGCGCTCTCAACGCGAAGAGAATGTGGTGAGCAGTGTCCCTGGTGCGGCCATAAGCTCTTAAAGCAGCGTTTTCTAGAGTTGCGTGAGATCGGATCCAAAAGAGTTAGCTGCCAGCCTCACTTCGTATAACATTACAATTTGTTGCTATCGCATTGATTGCTTCACCCTTGCGGTGAAACTGTGACTTTTTTCGTTCATCTGAATTAATTAATTAGTCCAAAAATACTCACCTAATTATCAATATGTCAATGAGGCAAATGTGGGCATGTTGAAATGACATCTATCTGTGCTAGTTTCCACAACGTACTAATTGCGTGCTGATTTTTTCTTTTCGGATTCGATTGTTGCTTCATGCATGGCCTCCGAGATTCCGCGCTGGCGCACAATCTCGGAGGCCATGCATGAAGCAACAACGCAAACAACGTAATGAGTTTGCTCAGACTGTTGTATTTAGCGTAAACTGCGTAACGTTAAGGGCGTGAATGTAGGCGGGCCCGCGACTTTTACGACAATTACAGATGGAACCGTTACGATACGACCAATAGGAAAAGCAGTAACGGTTTTCACTTTCCGCTCGTCGGGGTATCTGCGGACGCCGGCATAACGTAGTAGGATCCATTTGCAGCCCAATTATTAGTTCTTGCTTATTTTCGAATTCATTTCTTTTTTTAAATGCGAAGCATTTCTTTGCGTACTGTAAGCACTTTTGCGTTTCTATCTACGTATCTATCTATCTATCTATCTATCTATCTATCTAGCCGCCTACGTCTGAGTGCTCTCGTGATCGCCTCCTTGACTTGGGGTAGACCAAAATTTATATGTCAGGGTAAGAGGTATTGACGAATATGTCTGGCCGGTCACGACATCAATAACGTGAATATCCTGTCGCGTACGTCGTCAAACCCTTTCCCGCACACACGTGTGGCACATACCCGTGTACCACGGGCCGCGGCATGCGGGTATGCACCACAGGTGTTTGAGAATTTTCACCTACCCAGGAACGGCGAGGACAAACATTAGTAATTTAAATGCGAGAGCGTCAAGAAAAACTGCCGTCCGGAGCGTTGGCCCGACGAATGTAAATAATAAATATCAGGGTCCCAGCAGGAATCGAACACAAGCAATCTGCGTGGCAATCAAGTATTCTACCACAAAGCCACGCCAAGTCTCGGAACTGCTTTGGAAAAAGACCTTATGCAGGCGTAATGTTGGTGAAACGTCAACTGTGGTTGCAGTGCTGACTATCCAATTTTATAAACATTACATATGTACTCCTATGAGGCAGGCGTCATGTCGGGTTAACTTCATTTGTATACTTAAGCGCCATACACTGTAGTTGCTCCACGAAGCACTATCCAGGGCTACCATTCTCGCAACCCCAATTAAGTGCTACATATCAGCTTACCGCTTGTGGTGTTGGTAATACTCATGTTTTTGTTGGCATCGTTACGCAATTGTAAACTGGTTAAATGAAACATATGCGACTGATCAACATATGTCCGTGCGTACAACATTTGTACATATCTTGAGCGTCGTTTCCTAACGTTTCGCTCAATAAAAAAAATTACAACCCAGTCACCTTGCCACCGCATGCTTCGCATAACATCGATTCCCGTGGTACTTGGGATCTTCCAAATTTTTTCAAATCGTATAGCGATGTTTCAAGTTGTTTCAAGAAGGCAGAACAGGCGTTTGTAGAAGCCAGACTGGCTGCCCTAGTCTCAACACGGCCGCACTAGAGGGCAGACGCACGCACGTCCACGAGAGCGTATGACGCGTCTCCCCTCTAACGCAGCCATGGGCAAACGCGCGAAACACTACACTGTAACCATTGTAGCTATAGTGAACTAGAACCAGTTCTAGTTCACTATAATTGTAGCGAAGACGCAACACACCGCAGTAGACCATGAATTTACGTAGTGCAAGAAAGCTGCCTTGCATATTTTTGCAAGTCATTTATAGTGAGGGTGGTGCGCTTTCAGTTTCGTTGCTGGACATCTTTGCAGCCGATGTGCAACGCCGACGCAGCATCAAGCGCCGGTCCTATAACGATGATTTCACGCGAAAGCGTAACGAGACCGCGTAGGCAGGGTTGCCGTTGGGTGGACTCGAAAAGGAGCCAAAACTTAAGCCAAAAGTAGCCAAAGTAGCCATGTCATTTAGTATTATCGCGAAATTTGTAGCCAAATGGAACAAAAGTGGTATTATGAGCAGATTCTTTAGTATTGATCAATAAATAATACCATTTTGAATCAGTAAGACCATAGAAAGCCACCGATAAATTCGAAATAAATTAAATGAACGAATTACGATAAATTCATTACGCCTGCATATATTTTATGTAGAAAATATAAGTTCTTGCCAGACGCTAAGTTATATTAGAATATTCCAGCCAGCAAGTCAGTAGGAACATGTAAGTTGAAACAGATTTTCGTTGAAGCTAGCTGCAGACAAAATTCTGGTTGTAGATAAACAGGCTTGCTAAATTTTGTTGCAGATCTCTGTTTTCCCAAGTTTATACGAGAACACGCACTGCGCATCAAAATTATTCGTAAAACTCGCGCGTAGCATCACAATAGATGGCGGGAAGCTTGAGCACCGGGATGGCCACGCGTTCGTCACCATGCACGCAACTTCGCCACTCCGTATTTGGAAACGCGCTAAGCGTCGCGTAAGGGTGCCTCGATGCGCACCAGCCTACTGGTCGGTGGAGAACGACCGTACGCATCCGCTGAAGCGAGAGAAAAGCTTAAAAACAATGGCCGCGTTAAGTTAAGGAGCTCGAGCATGCTCTAGCCAGCAGAGCGCGCTCTTGTAAACTTAACGGTTAAAAAGCGACTTCCGGTGCGTGATTACGGAGCGCGCTCTACGCGCTCCAACCCTGAGACGGTGCACGAGGGCCTGCACGAGAGCTCGCCCCTGCTACGGCTTCCGGAAGAATGACGTGTTTCCGACTCTCTCCTCCGATGAAGTGCGTTCTCCTTCCCCACTCGTTCCTACCGTGGAAGCAACGTATAACATTCGCCATGTAACGATTTCATGCCCCCGAAAGCAGTCGGCGGAAATCGCCCTTAAGCTAAGCTCCGAAGGCGTTGCACTCGAGCGCATTCCTTTGGAGTTCAGAGCGCGCTAACTTAACGTCTCCAATGTATTTCGTCTGCAAAAATCAGAAAAAAATGGCTACCTAATGCGCCAGATCCGCACTTCAAAAGTAGCCAGAAAATAGCCATCGCGCCAACTGCAAACTTTTGTCGCCAGACAGGGTCGAAAAAGTAGCCAATTTGGCGCAAAGTAGCCACCAACGGCAACCCTGCGCGTAGGCCTTTTCCCGGCGTTGTAGAACAACACCATATCGCCAGCCCAAAGCTTAGCGAAACGATTGTGGAAATCACCATCAACTAATATACTGAAGAATATTTCACACATCCACGTTTCTCGGACGTCTGCGTCGGTTAAGCGTATAGACGATGATAAAGAGCCTCGACTTCCACTAACAGCCGCTCACCAAGCACCGAGATGTTGAAAAATACGAAACGCAGTTGCCCTGAGAGCGGTGATTGGCCTGTGGTAAAAAAACGTGTCTTGCCGAAGAACTCAATGTGAACATGCGTGGTCGTTAGCTCCGCAAACGGACGTTCCGAAGCTACGCGATACGACACTTACGACTGATGCGACTGCAGTCTGAACGTGGCTTTAGATGCTTCAACGAACGCGAAGAGTGACCGCCGGCGGACTAAGCACGAGTAATGCAAAAAATGTCGTCATCACGTGATGACGTCGCATTATTAGGTCACATATGCCGCCAACATTTGTGAAGTCCTCATGACGTCACTGTGTCGTCACATCACGTGGCGTCACGTTATGACGCCCTCACGTCGTCTTCAAGGTGGACGGATCCCGGAGTCACTGCGACACCACGTGAGGTGAAGAAAGCTTTCATCACCACAGTCGACTGAGAAGAAATCTCGACTTCGAGTCGCGTTAGTGAAATTTATGAGGGTCCGCACAAGTCTCTCAATGAACTGCGGGATTCACGAACAAATTTCGCGACTACCAAAAAATTGCCATGCACATATTCAAGGCAGAGTTAATTCGTAGTCCGCCGCGGTGGAGCAGTGGCTACGGTGCTCGGCTGCAGACCCGAAGGTCGCGGGTTCGATCCCGGCCCGGTGGTCGCATTTCGATGGAGGCGAAATACTAGAGACCCGTCTACTGTGCGATGCCAGTCCACGCTAAAAAACACCAGATGGTCAAAATTTCCTGAGCCCTCCACCTCGGCGTCTCTCATAATCATATCTTGGTTTTGGGACGTAATACCCCAGATATTATTATTATTATTATTAGTTAATTCGTCGAAACGCCTTCCTGTTAATTGGTTGTACCCTTCATGCTACATTGCAGCCGCATAGTCTGTTCATTATGTACAGCAACAAGCCGAATTTTTCTAAGATATTCCAACGCTCGGACCGATTACTGGGCTATTTAGCGGTGTGTTTCAAACGATGTTTCAGCTGCCGAGCGCAAGTGTTCTGACCGCATTCACAACAGCAAAAGTGTAAGCGCTCATATCCGTATAGCCATGACCAAACGACTGTCGTGGATGACCATTCTCTTATGCAACGTTACTCATGAGCCGTCACGATCGTTTAGTGACCGACGAAAAGTAACTTATTTTCTTTCTTTCTGCTCTTGGCGCACTTACCAGTAACGGTAATTTTTTACGGCGTAAGCGGTTGTGAGGTCATTACAACAGCCGATTGCGATGGCGATGTCGTGCCCTGACGGTGTCCGTCATAGTTATAACGCTTTGTGAGGAAACACTCCAGGGATCGAACCGCAACGTCGCCCGCGCTTTCTCCGCGCTATTAAAGTATTCCAACACAAATTCACACCAGTACTCGAAGCCCTTTCAGAAAAAGACCCTGCAGAGATTGAAATGGCGGGACAGGAGTGACGTTAGCGGTTTGGCAGAAGCTTAGAACTGCACCAGCGTCACACTACGCGAATTGCGTAACGAGTATGTAGTTCAAAGCTGCCCGAAGATTACGAGGATTCAGCCATAATTTACTCTAATCATGAGCTACAGTAACCACAAAGTGTGCAGCTACGAATGTGCACATATCGTTAAACGTAATTGTAGTATGTATTTCTTAACATGCCTTTAGGATTGCAATACACAGGTAACAGTATTCTGATCAGATTGAGATCCACCACTGTATGCTCTGTAGTTGCAGAACGCATACTAAGAGACTTTACCGGATTCTTGAAAGGCTGCTCTTCGGGCTTACGCTGCAGCTGCGGTGAGTTTAGTTGTCTCGCGTTTTTAATTGATTCAGGTTCAGGAACCGTCTGAAATTGTTGGTTCGGGTTCACTACCAGCTAAACATACCGGTTCAGGCACTGTTTCCGGTTCGGGTACTTTTCGACTTCAGCCACCCTGTGCTACTCGGTCCACTTTGGTGATTGCGTACACGTCACCTTACGCTCTTGTAAAACAAAGGTGACTGTTTCGGCACACGGGCAATGCTATCAGTGACATAACAAGTGATTGTCATGTTACATGAAATAAAACGGAAAGGCGGGCTAGTTGCTTTGGCTGTGTGTTGCGTGCGCAAAAATTTTCATAATACATGAAATAAGGCAAGAGGCTAACTCTAGTATCCAATCTTATGCAACTCAACAAAACGTGCGCGTAAGGGGACGCGGCCGCTGCATTTAGCCACCAGCATGCTGTCTCTCACTTCATCGCAAACCCAGAGGTGAAAAGAACTCGTACAAATGCATGAGCCGTATGCTGATCCCTGTCAAGACAAACCACACCCGAATGCACTCGGCCGAAAAAGCTGTGGAGTTCTTGCCAGAACCGTGCAGTCGCTTCTTCAGCCCATTCACTGGGGGCATTTCACGCGACGAAAAAGGGTCGCTGCGTTTCCTCTCCGCTTGAGCCGCAATGGCCGCCCGCGTTCACACGCTTTCACTTGCACTATAAAGTACGACGCACGGGGCGATGTTATCGATTTCTCCTATATACGGAACCTGAGAGCGGCAGCGACACATATCGGCCGGTAATGTCAATGTAATTGGTATCGCAATAGAAGCCCTAATTTGGGACGAATGACGAACATTAACAACCTCTGATGACATGAAGGTTACGTGTAATGCAAACAGATTACTAACGTATCGTGGTCCGTCAAAGCGGCAGACCCTTGCCTCTTTTTCACACCGCTTGTTCCCGCAGAGCCTTGGTCAGAGCTTGATGCTTCTTGAGATGTCCCGCTGGCCATAGCAGGGCGCCTGTAATAAAACAATGCAGATATCACCTATCGCACATCATAAGCAAGCAAGAGCTCTAAGACTTAGCTGATCGTAGCTATAGTTGTGTCTTATGATAGCATGTCGGTAAAAAAACTGAATAAGCATGTATGTCAGTAGTTCAAGTGTAGTTTTGGAGCAGGTTGGGAGCAGCTTAATGATGTTTTTTGAAAAGTGACACAAAAGGCGTATCGCACTTTATTGCGCATTATAGTAGCATGCGTCGTCTATAAAACAAACAAACAAAACAAACCAAAAAAGAGAAAAAAAAAGCCGGCAGATCCCACGCACTGTGGGAATCGATGTAATGCGAAGCAGCCAGGAAGGAGCAAATCATGTTATACATAATTTGCATGTCATGCTTTACATGCTAGGACCTGTCATTTATGTTCGTGATACAGTCATTTCACTCAATACCAAATTTGGCGTATCTCAAGCTAACGAAACGGCCGCGAGCACGCCATGAGCGTGGCATGCAAGTCATGACGGACATGACAAGTCATGATTTCCATATTACCACTTGTCATTTATGTTCGTGATACAGTCATGTCACTCAATACCAAGTTTGGTGTATATCAAGCTAACGAAACGGCCGCGAGCGCGCCATGAGCGTGGCATGCAAGTCATGTCGCACATGACATGTAATGATTTATATATCACCACTGGTCATTAATGTTCGTCATACAGTCATGTCACTCAATACCAAGTTTGATGTATATCAAGCTAACGAAACGGCCGCGAGCGCGCCATGAGCGTGGCATGCAAGTCATGTCGCACATGACATGTAATGATTTCCATATAACCACTGGTCATTAATGTTCGTCATACAGTCATGTCACTCAATACCAAGTTTGGTGTATATCAAGCTAACGAAACGGCCGCGAGCGCGCCATGAGCGTGGAAGGCAAGTCATGTCGCTCATGACATGTCATGATTTCCATATTACCACTTGTCATTTATGTTCGTGATACAGTCATGTCACTCAATACCAAGTTTGGTGTATATCAAGCTAACGAAACGGCCGCGAGCGCGCCATGAGCGTGGCATGCAAGTCATGTCGCACATGACATGTAATGATTTATATATCACCACTGGTCATTAATGTTCGTCATACAGTCATGTCACTCAATACCAAGTTTGATGTATATCAAGCTAACGAAACGGCCGCGAGCGCGCCATGAGCGTGGCATGCAAGTCATGTCGCACATGACATGTAATGATTTCCATATCACCACTGGTCATTAATGTTCGTCATACAGTCATGTCACTCAATACCAAGTTTGGTGTATATCAAGCCAACGAAACGGCTGCGAGCGCGCCATGAGCGTGGCATGTAAAATCAAATCATGTTGTTCATGACATGCACGTCATTATTTGCATATTACCGCCTGTCAATTGTGTTCGTCATACAGTCACGTCACTCAATCCCAAATTTGGTGTATATCTAGCTAACGAAACGGCCGGGAACGCGCCATGAGCGTGGCATGTAAATCATACTTTTCATGACAAGTTAGTCATGATTTTCATGATATGACCAGCCATTTTTGTTCGTCATACAGTCATGTTATGCCATACCAAATTTGGTATAAATCCCATTAACGATACGGCCAGGAGAGCACAAAGTCGTAGGCGGCTAGATAGATAGATAGATAGATAGATAGATAGATAGATAGATAGATAGATAGATAGAGAGATAGATAGATAGATAGATAGATAGATAGATAGATAGATAGATAGATAGATAGATAGATAGATAGATAGATAGATAGATAGATAGATAGATAGATAGATAGATAGATAGATAGATACGCTCAAAGTCGCCGAAGTTCGCTAAGAAATGCTTCGCATTTAAAAACGCTAGCTTGCACTAAGCCGCGCAAAGCTCGATACAGAGCAAAGCTTATTGGTCTCATGCCTATTTATTGCTGCATCTAGGCAGAACTTGGCTGTAGCGAGATTGTAGAGAGTTTAGTCTCCATCTTTGCCTTATAGTGCTCGGTTCTCTACCCGCGGTACTCGTCTTTGAGAAGGGCTGCTATGCGCTGATGCTGGTGGCGTCGGCGGCACCGGTAGAGGCACGGGCGAGCTCCGCTTCTCGGTGGTCTTGATTTTGCCGCAGGGAACATGAGCAGCATTTGCCGCGTGTTTGCGCTACCTGTATTCGGGATCTTGTTGCCTCCGTAGTCTCTTCTGTTCCGATTCCCTGGCCTTATACTTCGGATATTCTCGGCGCTGCCACTGACGTTCGCACATAGCGGCAAGGCTCGTTTCTCGGATCGTGGCTTCTTCCTCGGGAGTGCGACTTATCTTCTGGCGACCCATGGCTACGTTTGCTTCATGGCGAGAGTTGTTTTGTTGGACTAACTGTTGCCTTCTTCATTTTTAGTGAACCAGTGGTGAGTAGTGGGATTAATTTATTTTTTTTTTAATTTTCAAATAGTGTCAATCCCTCAAAGGGATCATTACGTTGGTGGGTGTATATCCATACATAAAATACAAACAAGAGGTAATGCGAACAGAATATACGCTGAATATGAAAAGACAAAATTTATACATTGAGACAAAAATTTACAATAGTTACATGCAGATAATAATTTCTCCAAGCAGGCTACAGAAACACCAGAGAAAAAAAAAAGGCAATCAATACAAAAAGACAAAGTTTGCATATCTAGACAAAAAGTTACAATAATTACACAGAGCTCGTCATTGCCACAAGCAGTCTACAACAACAGCAAAGGAAGAAAAGAAAAGCAGAAGACAGTCAACAGAGCGTCATGCGCCTGCATCAAACAGCTCCTTCCATGAGTTCTGTGAACAGCTCTAACGTCGGCTGAGCAACAATAAATTCATCTAAGGAAATCCAGTCTCTAACTGCCGGTGGAAAAAATGAAAAGCGATATACATTGTTAGTAGAATAAAATTCATCTAAGCTAAGTCTATGTTTTTGTCTGGTTCCTTTGGAAGAGTTATATGTGACAAATGACGCGGGACTTAGCTTGAAGGTATTGTGTAACAACAAATACAAGAACTTTAATCTGTGTACTTTGGCTCGGCTAGACAAAGTAGCGAGGCCAGCGAGTCGAAGAAGTTCTGTCGCGAAATCGTTGAACCTGTTACGATTGAAAATAAAACGCACAGCTTTCCTTTGCACTCTTTCAAGTGTAAGAATGTTGCTTTTTGTGTGTGGAAACCACGCAACACTGGCATATTCCAATAATGGTCGGATAAGACATCTGTATGCGGGATATCGTGTTTAAAAGGTAGAATCGGTAAGCGATCATTTAAAGAAGTACAATTTGTTCAGTGTTTTTTTAGAAATGTGTTGCTGCACATGCGCGTTCCAGCTAAGGTCGCTGCTTATCACGATACCTAAGTATCTATACTGTGACACGTTCCGTAGCACGATACCGTTGATGCTGTAAGGAAAGGCAAGGGTTGCTTTTTTGTTCGCAATGTTCATATAAACCCTTTTTTTTCTGCGTTTAACACCGTTTGCCAGTCTGAGCACCACTGAGCCACTTCATACAGAGAATTATTCAGCTTTTTTTTGGTAGTCTGGAGTTTTAATTGTGAGGTACAGTACGCGGTCATCTGCAAATAGGGTGATGTTGACGTGGACGTGGCTAGGTATGCCGTTTATGTACAATAAGAAGAGCAGTGGGGCCAGTACAGAACCGTGCGGTACACCAGATAAAACAGGAATGGCATCAGGCGCATAGTCATTATACTGTACATACTGGTAATGGTCTGAAAGATAATCTTGAATCCAGCGCGTGAGCGGGCCTTCTCCTATAACGCATCTTAATTTATGGTTAAGTTGTAGGTGGGAAACGCGATCGAAAGCCTTGGAAAAGTCCATAAGTATGACATCAATTTGTAGTTGGCTGTTAATATCTTTGGCAAAGTCATGGAGTGTTTCTACGAGTTGAGTGACATTCGATAGGCCACTACGAAACCCGTGCTGATTGAAGAGTAATATGTTTTTAGTTTCGATGAATTCTGTCAGATATTTAAGGATGATGTGTTTTAGTATTTTACGTGACTATGTTAATGAGATGAGCCTGTAGTTAGCAGGGGAAGAAATGTCACCTGATTTATGCACAGGAATGATCATAGCAATTTTTCAGTCGTCTGGAAGGTGACCTACGCGAAGTGATATTGAACATATAAGCTGAAGGAATTTGCTGACGGGTTCACCGTGCCGTTTTAAAAAGGCATTCGGAACGTCATCAGGACCAGTGCTTTTCTTTTCGTCTAGGTTCAGTTAGAGCGATAATATGCCTGCCTGCGATGTGAAGGGAGTATGTAAAGATTTATCTTCATTTTTCGATCTTCATTGGCAGCGTTGAAGAAGGCGGTTATAAGCAGTGAAAGAAAACTTAAAGTAGCTGTAGCTGTTAAAAAGATCGGCTGTCTGCTTTCCACGCGAGGTAGGTGAATGCGCTATGTTAATACGCTTCACACTTATGTATCGCCAGAACTTATGAGGAGCTGCTTTAATAAAGCTGTGCAAAGAGTGAGGAAGCGTTTTTTTTTTTTCCATACTTTACTCTTATAGGGCCCATAAACAACCTCTGAAAATACGAAGAACGAGCGCGTTACCCTCCCCCGGTGTTTCCCGTCTTCGTGGCACAATTCGTGACGCCAGTAGCTTGTTAACATGACGTCAGGATGAAAAAGCTCATGACTTGTCGCTATGCGATATATATCGGTTGTGAATTGTCGCCTACCTGCACTTTGCCATGCAGTCGCATGCCCTTTCTTCCTTGTCTCGCATGGCTGTCGTGCGCGATAAACTGATTTCACTTCATTTCCTGCGTTTGCGATTGCGCAAGAGGAGATAGCAGCGTGTAGTTGAAAAGCGTAAAATCCTGACTGGCTCAACGCTTAGTGCTGACATTCCACGTGTTTTAGGAAGAAATAAGAGGCGAGAAGGAGATAGCGCTTGTAGGAAGGGAAGTGAAGGCGAGAAAGGAAGTACTTTTTCGCCTTTGAACTCGGTGTGGTTTAGGGGCCCTTTAAGGGACCTTGACAGTTCTGAGATTTGCGACGCCATACTGCTGCATGGGTAAACTTTCTTGGCTTTTCTGAGAAACTTTATTTTACGCTTCGTATGAATTATTTCACGCGTGATTGATGGATTGTGTTTTCTGATGTTTTTTTTTTTTTTTTTTTTTTTTTTTTTTTTTTTTAGTTTTTGGGACAAATGCGTATATGCAGTGCCTAACATTACTTCTCAATGTTGTCCATAACATACTTGCCGTCGAGTATTCGTCTGAGGAGAGGTCCAAGAAGCTGGGAAATTCATGAGCAAGGTATGTCATGATGGCAGCGTCGTCCGCCCTGTTAAATGGAAGCACCCGTTTTCTTGCGGCTTCTGTATGGATTGGACTTGGATATTGCAAATAACACGAAAGTATTTTGTGGTCAGACAAGTCTTCCAATGCTTCTAAGTTAAAGGGGGCATTTTGAAAAGTGATTGCTTATAAAAACACGATCCAGAACAGAAGTGGACCAGCCTTGATTACGCGTTGTAACTGTAGCGACTTGCGCAAGGCTAAACGTGAGCATGATATCTGTAAG
Organism: Rhipicephalus appendiculatus; assembly: GCA_030522465.1. Taxonomy (NCBI): domain Eukaryota; kingdom Metazoa; phylum Arthropoda; class Arachnida; order Ixodida; family Ixodidae; genus Rhipicephalus; species Rhipicephalus appendiculatus. The sequence goes on from JALIZH010001273.1 coordinate 487,937, forward strand.
CACGTTGTCAATCTTCATCGCCAGATTCAGTGAGTCCCATTTCACTTCATGTAGATTAAGGCCACCACCTACAATGATTTTTCTGCCGCGAGGTACGTGTGTGTGCATATAATCATAAAGTGCTTCTAAAAATGATACTTCAGCATCAGGTGGTCTGCAGACAGCGCTAATATAGGTTATTTCATTCTTAACGTGGAATTTACACCATACTGCTTCGGTATCGGAAGCAATGGGCATAACTGTGTAGGGAATTCCGAGCATAATTAGTAGGGCTACTCCACCTCTTGTTTTCCTGTCCTTGCGCACAATCGCATACCCTGACGGTACTACCTCCCGGTCTAAAATACCTAAGTGCAGCCACGTTTCAGTGAGCGCTACATCTGGCTGATAAGACAGTAGCACAGCTTCGAGTTCATGTGTTTTATTGATAATATTGCTACGTAGACCAACTTCAGTGGATGGCGCTTAACTACAATTGACGTTAACCCGATGTGACGCCTGTATCATAGGAATGGATATGTAATGTTTATAAAATTAGATAGCCAGCACTGCAATCACAATTGACGTTTCACCGATATTACGCCTGCATAGGGTATTTCCTAAAGGAGTTCCGATACGTGGCGTGCCTCTGTGGTAGAATTCTTCATTACCACGCAGAACACTTGAGATCGATTCCTGCTGGGACCAGAACATATATTCTTTGCATTCGTCGGGCGACCGCTTGGTCACATTTAAATTACCAATGTCCGTTCTCGCCGTTGGAGGTAGATATAAACTGTCACACACCTGTGGCGCATAAACGATTCCGCGGTACGTGGTACGCATACGGGTATGTGCCACAGGTGTCGGGAGAAAAAGGGTTTGACAACGTACGCGACGGGATTTTGATGTTATTCATGTCATGACCAGCCAGACATATTTGTCTGGCCATTTTACCCTCTCATACTGATTTGGGTCTACCCCAAGTTAAGGAGGCGATCACGCGAGCATCCAGGCGTAGGCGGCTAGATATATACGTAGATAGAAACGCTCAAAGTCCGTGCAGTCCGCTAAAAATGCTTCGCAGTTAATACAGGTGACAACACCACCTGAATGTTCCCGCCGCAGCTGGTCCTAACACCATGGATTCCTACGTAATCATTAGTCGTTAGAAATTACTTACATCTGTTTCCCGAAGGGTCGGAAATCCTAACGTAGCGAGTTTCAGAAAAGTTCATTGGAGCAATGAGACCGAAATTCCCGAAAGCAATGAACTTTGTGACATTCGTTTGCACATATCATTGGTTCATGTGCTCAAGTTTTGGCGCGATATTCATACAAGGAACATTGACCCACGTTCCATCTCTTTTTTTAAGCTATATTGTGGAAATTATTGGTTATAGATTTCTGAAAGTATGATTTACCTGTCGTAATGAATTTAACGTTTCACTTTAGTGCTATTTTAATTGAACGCGACAGATATGGTGCGATCATGTCGTGCGTACTAATATCGTCCCTTGACTACGCGTGAGTGTTTCACAAGTGCCAGCACCATGTCTTTTTTCTTTTTTTCTCAAAGAACCTTGCATGCCTACAAAGGGCATTGCTTAAGGCGTGTATAAAAATTTTACGTCCTCTATGCGAGGCCCGCATTTTTTACAATGATTACATAACATTATTAATAATTATTGAGAACTAACAGACAATGATGCCAACGTAAGTATAGGGGATGTTATTAGAAGTAATTGTAATGTAACTGTGAAGGAAAAAAAAGGGACGAAAAGATAACTCGCCACCGGCAGAGACCGAACCTGCGACCTTCGAATAACGCGTTCGATCCTCTACCACTGCGCTACGGTGGCGGTCACCCCTCCGTCCTCTTTATAAGGTATATATGTGTACATAAACGTGGGAGCGTCAGTCAGCGCCGCCTATTGCCATTGCTCGTAATACGATCACGTGCCACGTGACGCCAACAGGCACGAAAAAAGTGTTCCACACTCGCCGCAATGGCAACAGGTGGCGCTGACTGACGCTCCCACGTTTATGTACACATATATACCTTATAAAGAGGACGGAGGGATGACCGCCACCGTAGCGCAGTGGTAGAGCATCGAACGCGTTATTCGAAGGTCGCAGGTTCGGTCTCTGCCGGTGGCGAGTTATCTTTTCGTCCCTTATTTTTCTTCTCATTTGCATTACAATTACTTCTGGTAACATCCCCTATACTTACCTTGACATCATTGTCTGTTGTAATTATTATTGTGCCTAACAAAGAAAACGAGCCCTTAAATTTACACTTCTTTAGGTTATGGATAAATGTACGAGGAAAACCATTTAAATTCAGACATTCTAGAAATATCTGGAAAACGTTGATCTTGGCCAGTTACTCATCAAAGATTGGGCAAATTGACTGCAAAAAAGCATCGACAGCTCCTGAAGGCAACACGCCGCTTCCCACTTCTAAAATGGCTCACACACCGCATTCGAAATAGGCTCTAGTTACACCCACCATACACCGCAGTCCCATTCGAAACCATTTCAACTCGACCCAATCATACCAACCACAGCGTATGCCCGCAGTACAAACGACGCTGCACTGCATCGGGCGACAACATTTTAACAGCGACTTTGCTGCTGCAAGAAACATGTTGGATGTCACGTACAATGATTGGCGACGCGCACGTTAACGGCTGTGCACCATACACAGCGGTACGCATTTTTTCCTCTCCTACTAATCCTATCGGATTTATTTATGCTAGCCTGCTCATTTCAGGAACCAATCCTGCCAGGGGCGAAGTAGCCAGAAATATTTGTTTCGGGTGGTGGTGGGGGGGGGGGGGGGGTCAATCATACTTTATGTACGTTCGTGCATATGTGTTTATGTGTGTGTGTGCACATAAGCACATGCACAATTGAAAATTGCGAGGCGAAGCGGAGGCTGAAACAGTCTGCGCTTACCAATAAATATACGAGAGCTTCATGGCAAGGAAAACCGTAGTACACTTCGCCTTCAACGGCCTTTTAAAGTACTTCACTGGGCTACCGTGACACCTCGCGACAAGAAATCTAGATGTCTTACCTGCTTGGCGACAGAGGTTTCCAGGAGTGCAGATTCGAGTGCAGTATGAACTGCTGAACTGGCAGATTCCTGCCGCTCTTGCAACAAGCGGAGAATGGGACGCGCGGGAAAGTGCACCAGCGAAGCCCAGACGCTGATCCTTCGGCGAGACGCGCTCTCCAGACAGACCGCTAATGCCACGCGCGATGCGCGCGTCGTGCCTGGAGGAGCTAGGGGCCCTCCGCCCTTTGCAGCATGGGCGATACCATTCCGAGATTCTGAGATGGGGGAAGGGGGTTGGGGGTTGCAAGGGATGGCACTGGACCGGTTGCGCCGTTATTGTGAGGCGCACGGCCGCCAGTATCTTTAACTCACCATATGAGGTGCAAGTAATGATGTGAGCAATGTGATTTATTCACCTCTTCCTTGCATAGTTTATGCTTAGTTTAGGCCTAACTAGGGTGGAACAATTACTATTTAAATCGTCGCATATTGTTTTCGTGTGCTAACGATCGAAATGCAGAGTGCGTCGGTAAAATTAAAAGAGGCATGAGAGACCAGTAAATCCTAACCGTACAAACAGAGGAGGACAAAAAACACCTATGACACACAGGGCTAACTTTAAACACTTTATTGAAGCTAGGCGAACTGCATTTATACGGGCACACGTGACCTTACATGACGCCAGCGCAGGAGGCATAAAATAAGACACGAACAATGACTTCGCACGTAACATATTCTTTGTAAGATAGAGCGATCGACAAGCTAGCGCCTGCGTGTCATACGTATTTTTTCCTCGTCTGTTTGTGCGCTTGGAATTTACTGGTGATGTCATAACACCACTCCCAAACCACCACAATTGCGAGGCATGAGAGAGCAATGACACTGATTTTATTACCTATGGTTTACGCTTGGGTGTGTAGGTGTCGTACTAACTCATTGTGAGTATAGAAGGCGTTTCAACGGCCGTGTTGCTCGATGGTCTAGATAACAGGGCTGGGCAAAGATACTTTGAAATTGTATCGCGATACGATACAAGATACTCGGGCAAGAAGTATTGAAGATACAGATACAAGATACTTCGGGAATGAATGTATCCGATACGATACTTTCCAATTGTATCTTAAGATACTTCGATACATTTGTAAATTTTCTATTATAGATCTCTATAATGACGCTGCAAATACCTATGTACCAAAGTGTTTGCTTGAAAATGTTGTAACTGCGACCAACTTTGTTTGTTTTAATGAAATATCTCTTTGAATCCAGAAAGTTATGTTTTCCTTGCTTAAAGTATATTAGTTTCCTTCCGAAACGAGTTATTGCCATTTGTTTACTTGACATTTTTGTATTTGATGGGTGCCGGTGCTCTACTTGACGACAAGCTAGCGGGTTGCCGTTTAACTGCAAGAACTTCAATGAGAAGCGTCCGCAAGATGGCTCAAATACCGGTGCAGAGTCTTACCTTGTTCGTAAGCATATTACCGTTTTCGTAATACCGAATCACCCTACGGGTGTAGAGCAGCAACAACGCTGGTAGCTATATTTTTGTGAAGCATTATGTTAAGATAACTACCGAGTCAGCACTGAAAGTTCGCTCAGTACATAAAACTGCAGTGATTTTTCATATTCTACCTATCAACTTGCGCAAAGTGTTCGTTAGCAACATATTCACTAACGTGCAATCTTTTACCATTTCCTCTCCGAGAGAAGTTCTGCCACCCTGAAGGTTCCCAGATGTATTGTAAGTGGCAAAAAGTGTCGAAGGATATCACTGCTATTCATATTATTGCAACTTCTAGCCTTCTTACCGGCTTTTTTGTAACACAGAAAATGACTTTATAGGGAAATAGAAAAAGAAAGCAATACACCTAAGTCAATTAGTGAGGCAGTTACGCAATAAAAAAGGTCAGTGAATAAGTATACAGGGAGTTTCACTTAAGTAGAACCAAACATTAAAAAAAAAGCGTCTAACCGTGCTTGAATGAAACCGACGACATATGGTTTACCGTCATGGGGCGCTCGTTACAGTATTTTTATATTGCGCTTAGTTGGTTGATTAACTATGGTCAATTATGCAACATTTTTAATATTCACTTCAGGGCTGAGTTAGCGTCGTCACATCGTGGGACGCATTTAAAATCAACCGAAGCAATTGTTTTTTGGTGGCGCACATGCTGCATGGTGAATATTTACTGGCTTTAAAAAAAGCGCGTGAAATATCAAATAAAACCACATGCTTGCGTTCATGCGCTATTGTACTGCAGCGCTCTTAAACGCGCATCGAGCGAAACAACCGGCGCGCGGACCGTGAGCCTATTGCTTCTCAGGGACGATAGTGTTTCTTTGCCGTGTGTGGAGGTCAGAAATGCTGACGCGCTGTGGAGCCGATGCCTAAGCTGCGACAGCTCATTTCGCCGCCGTCCGCTTGCCGGTTGTTTCACTCGAAGCACGTCTGACAGCGCTGCAGCACAATATCGTACGAGCGCAGTAACGCGGTCACATTTCTCGGGCTTTCTTAAACGCCGGAAAAAACAGTACGCAGCATGCACCTTTCCACAAAAAATCAGATCTGTCATTTTAGAATGCCCTCTAAAACGTAAAGAAACACACGTAGCCCCAAAATGAATAACAGAAATTTTATGATTCATCCTAGTTAAGAAATTAAGCGCAATATAAAAATTTCCTAATGAGAGCCACATGGCGGTAAACTCCATCGTTGGTTTTATTCAGTTAAGGTTAAGGACTTCTTTGTAAATATTTGGTTACAGTTATGGGACACCCTTTATAAACCGATACAGACGGTACCCCTAAAAGCTATGAAATTGAGCATGATGTATCGTCAACCTAGGTGTTAAGGTCAGACAATTGAAAACTCGTGCCCATGGAAAATGGCATTAAAGGAGTCCTGACACAAAAATTTTCGCCCCGCGTTTTTTTGCTGCAATGTGTTGCTGGGGGCCTGTTAGTCATAACACGGCACATCGTTTGCTGCAGCGCGCGACAGATAATTAATTACAAGCTCCTCATTACCGACACAGCCTCAGTTTCGGTTTGACAGAGCTCCAAAAACGACAAGCCGACGGGTGCAACTATCACCACCTAGCGAGATAAACGCTCAGTCGCGTGAGCACAGAACAGTGACGCACTTCCGCGCGGTCTGCATCGTCTGCTTGCATTCGCTTGTTACACACGCTGCGTGATGTCGTCGCCGTTATCGTCCTCGCTGTCGTCGTCGGGCTCATTGTCGTCTGATGGCGACGATTTTCTTGCGGCGGGGATGGAAGGAATTTTCGACGTGGCGAATCACTTCAGGTTTGACCCGCTGGCGAGGAGTGCTTCGTCGGGAAGCGGCAGCGATACCAGCGACGACGACCATGATGAACCTCGCGTCGGCAATGTACAATGGTAAGATCCGACACATTCGTGCACAAATATTCTGCAGGACGTTCGTTTTTTCTACGTTCAATATTCGATTAAATCACCTGATAACATTGTGATGCCCTTTAAGTTGTTGGTGCCGAAAAAAGCTAGGTAACACCACAGCACCAGACGTGAGCGATGCACAGGGTCGAGTCGGAAGACCCATGTACGCCAAATCCGGCGCCTTTGTGTTAAAGCAATGCGCCTCGAAATGGAGCCCGCAAACGCGACTGTTCTGCACGGGGGACCAGTCCTGATACTCCTGACATCCACAAGCGCACACGAACTCGATCCACTTCTGCCGCCGAGGTTCGTCGCGGGGAAACGTATGCAGCGATACGCCTGATCCCGACTTCGACGTGCAGAAGGAAACAGCGCAGAAGGATTTCGGCATTGTGGCCTGTCACTGCCGACCAGGCAGCACAGGGAAATCAAGAAGTCTTCGGGAGCAGGAAACGGGAAAGCTGTAGTGTCGCCAAACACAAAACTTTCAACGCGTGCGCCGCGGCAGCGCCTCCTCTTGGCCGCGGCCACACACTCGCGAGCAGCCGCCGAGCAGTCACCAACAGCGCAGCGGTATGCAGCGGCGAGCGCGTCAAAACAGAAATGGCGGCTACGACGTCATCATAACTTGTTAGTAGAGGGGTCACCTCGGGTCACCTCCGAGGGTGTCAATGCCGCCAGGTGCGGCCTAGAATGCTGGATCGCGCACGCGAACTTCAAAATTCATATAAAATACCTTCCAAGCTTTATTCGCTGTCGATATTTTGCAGATGGTACACGCATGTACACGGGAATCGATCCAGCAGGCTATCTCGGCCGCGAAATTTTGTGTCAGTACCCCTTTAAAGGGCTCGTGGGGACGCTGAGAAGCAAACCGGAGAACTTGGGATTATGTTTCTCAAATCCCCTTCCTAACGTCTTTAAGATTTGTTATAATTTCCATTAGTGTAATGCAAACTCAATTTCGCTGTTTTTTTTTAAATCGTAAGCATAATTTTTTGTTCCTTGAAGCACTAGGCACGCTCAGATTATTTTACCTTTCCCTAACATCACCTGAACAGTAAACTCACATAGAATGTAGATATGTAAATAGTAGCAATGATGCCGAGAAATAAAAATAAGGATATATAAGAGAAGGAATAGAGCAGGAGGTTACAAAAGACCTAGTACAGTTAACAAACGAAAGAAGAAAAAAAACTACACGGAAGCCTACGTAATCTGTGGAATGCAAACAGAGGACAGCAAAGAAAGCACTTCTGCTAATAATGAAGTTATCATTAAAAAATCTTGTTGCATAATTTAGCAAGAAACACGAAGATACAGTACGCCGAAATATCATCTGTTACGTAAATACTTGTTCCATTGCATATAGCATCGACACCGGTGGAGCGACGATTGTTAGAATCTAATTTGCATATCAGTCAATCCCATAGTGTGTAAGTCAAGCTTACACTGACGAGGTCTGTCAGATCTCTGTGTGAAAGCAGCGAGACGCAAGGCGACGCCGTTCTTGCATTTTTGAGACTTTGCAACGAAGCACCACGCAAGACAAGCTTCAATAACGACACTATATCCGCATCCGAATTTGAGCGAAAGACCTCGCACGTATTGGAGTACGCAGCACAGCACCGTGGCTACAAACAAAGGTTCATGGCACCGACACAGCTGAAAAGAAAGAAAACATCGAGAAACAAAAAGTCGGCTATACGTAGGCGTTCGCGCGCTTGTTTTGTCGAGATAGCTCAAGTGCCATCACGTGACTCTGCTCCACCAATAGAGAAGCGTATAGACCTTATTTCCTATGCTCACTGGAGCATTCTGGCGGAAATACAAAGGAATATCACTATCGTTAGCTTTATTAATGTGGCTTAGCGGCAGCAGTATCAGCTTGAGAAGCAAAGTTCACCTGACGTTTGTTGTTTCGCAGGGTGGCGTTTCTATACAGTATCTTGTATCTTAAAATACACGATACATTAGTGAATGTATCGGAAATACAGATACAGATACTCCTTTTGCTAGACGTATCGCGATACAGATACAAGATACCCAAAGAGTATCTGAGATAGTATCTAAGATACATGTATCTTCGATACTGCCCAGCCCTGCTAGATAATGTGACGATCATCATCGGAGGTAAAATACTCTGAGCAGAATAACACCGGTTAGACCTTATTGCGTGCTTTCTTGACTTGCAGTTTAGTCCCGCACGTATTATTTGGTATTTACAATACTGCGGGAACAGCGCATGTAGCAGTGTAGTATTACGTGAGTGTTACCATTGAAGAATAATCGAAACACCTAGTGCAGGGGCGGGCAACCTGCGGCCCGCGTGCCAGTACATTATGCGGCCCAGGGCACGACGCCAGAAACTCGCCCTCTCGCCTTGTCACTTTCTATCTGACGGCCGACATGGCAGTTTAGACCTGAAACGGGGTTTTTGCTTGTAACCTGTGTTTGTTACTTGCAACCTTGCGGCATGCGTGATGAAAAGGAACATTATTTACTTATATTCCAGTTTTGTACCTTAATGTCAATGCACAGAATTTTTTCTCGTTGCCTGCAACCCCACCCCACCCCTCCCCTCCGATCAGTTATGTGATCTACGCCGTGTCGGCTCCATGCAACTCGGCTCTCCGCCTCAAAATTTGCCGACAACTGATGTAGAGCATAGGAAGGCATAATCACTCATGTTTGGAGTCACTCACGGTCATTCCAAAGACGCGGTTGTGTAGATTGTGAGGAGAAAGGGCTTTAGTAGACGTTAGCATGTATGCAAGAAGATGCCTACGAGTCAGAAAAAGAGACATGAACATGAATGAATGCCCGCGTCTCAGTACACTTGAGCACGTAAGTGAGTGCTATTCTATGAGAGTGGGAGGCGGCGATATAAGCACTATGCAGCGTGGTTGCGCCTTAACTGTCTAGCGGTTACGGTGCTCGACTGCTAACCGGAAGGTCGTGGGACCGAATCCCGGCCGAAGGAGCCCCATTTCAATGGAGGCTAAATGCTAGAGGCCCGTGTATATACTCTAAGGCAAAATTACCCGAAAGAGGAGTAACGGAGTCCAATAGGCGCGCGCGATGAACGGATAGACCGCTGAGGAGTAACCACAGAGGGATGCGTGCCGTGTGCAAACCAGTTAGTCTCCAAAGGCACCAAAGGGATGAACCGCGCGGGAGATACGTCACGTGTGCGAACCGTTGTCAAGGGAACTAACCGTCCTCCTAGTTCTTGGTCAGTCTTCTCACTTGTTTTCATGGAGGCGCGTTGGCGGTTGTGTCGCGCTCGGAGAGTTCGATGATTTAGGAACTACGCCGCGGTGCCTTGGATAAACACGTATGTCGCGTATGCCTGGATGAGCGTGCGGTGCTGCTTTTACGTTTCGCCGAAACCATGAAGTTTGGAGCTGGTCTCGACACGCCGAGACGCCGCGCTGTATTTCTCCGACCACGGTGCGCTGGCGTAGCAACGGCACTGCGTCGACACCGGCTGGGAATGGCGGCCGAGAAGACATAGGCCTATCGGATCCATGAATTCAATCCGACAATGGGAAGAAGTTGGCGCAGGATTATTTCACAAGTAAGTGATCATAGTTTATGTTTCCGTACCTGTCGCATGCGCGAGGCGCATCGCGCTAATTGGCAACGGGCTCGATCGTGTTGTATATATCGCGCGCACGAAATGCACCGCGAAGGTCGGCTTCGGCGTCCGCTCGCCTGTGCTTTGTGACTGCCTGAAAATTGGCCGCCATTGCCGTCGGCCGCCTGGACGCTCTCGCCGCGGTGATGAGCTGCGGGCTCGCGATATTGGGCAGAGGCCTCGCCGCTGCGGTGCGACTCGTCCAAAACGCATTGCGGTTGCCGTCAACGAGCTCGGTTGTATGTCGCGTGCTTGAAGCGCACCGGCAACTGGCGGGTGCTTTAGCTAGCCGACTTTAGCTGTGCTTCGGAACTCTGTGGACAGTTTTCGCCGTTACCGTTGGCTTCCCCGTCAATCGGTCGCAAGCAGCTCAGCGCCGTTCGTGGCGGCGGCCCCCGCGTTCGCTCGTTGTACTCTGCCGCTCGATCCAGGACCTTTGTGAAAATTTGTCGACATTACCGTCGGCTTCCGCGGCGCTCGCTCGAAAGCAGCTCAGTGCCGTTCGTGGCGGCGGTTCCGCGTTCGCTCGCTCCTCTGTTCGAGGTTCGCTGGCGGCAGAAGCTCCGCGTTCGGCCCCACGTACGCTTGCTCGAGCTGTATACGACGCCGCTCGCAGAGAACTCGCCGACTCGTTGGCGGCTCGGCGGTCGCGGCGCATGATGGCTGCGGCTGCCGCACTTGAGCTGTTGCGCTATGTGATTCGAAATGCGTTTTCGATTATGTATGACATCGCGGTGGAAGTATTTGCATGCCATATTTTAGACGTGCGTATTTATTTCACATTGCACGTATTTGCCATGTGCGTGTATCTTCCTCACTGTCACATGTGACTTAACTGTTTGCAATCTTTTTGTGCAGACGTTGTCCACTACACACTAAACAAAAATAACCAGAAATAAACCAGAAACGGGAGTAAACCGCTTGTCCTCTAGCGCACTACCTTTCCTGGGTTTTTTTTACCACGTACCAGTCGAGGTAAAAATTTACTCTCATGCTAACCGGGTTTTTGAACGGTGAAAGGGTAGTAATTATTTACCCCAGTGAGGTTTTCAGCGAGTACAGTCAGAGTAATTTTTTACTGCCGTCACGAGGTTTTTAGGGTGATTCCTGAGAGTTATTTCAAGTGGTCAAAAACATAAAAAATGACGGGTGCGATCGCACCCTGAGCCAACGAATTTATTAAACATCAAATGACGCGGAATTGATGACATATACAGAAATTAACATATACACAAACACACACACAAACACAACCAATGCAGAATACAACATCACCTGAACGGACTGCTCGCGTTACACTACCGTACTTCGGCCGCCCGGTATATATAGGCACCGCATTTTGACCTGCCATGTGGTGCCGGTGAGAGAGCTACGTTTTTTTGCATCGTTGAACAATAAAGGTTCATAGCGTACGCTTAAACTTAAGGTGGGTTGCTAGTCACTATGAGACACACCGACCTTTTAGTATAAACCCGCCCGATCTTACCTTTTTGATTATCCAATTATTAGCTGGCACTCCGGCCTGTTGGCCCACCCGCGTTAGCAGTGCTGATGCACAACTCCACAAAATATACCAAACCACACACACACACCACAGCAGCTCAATAATTTTCATTGAGCGGCAGTGCACAAACACAGTAGCAGCACATATTCAGGAACGCCGGCGAAGAAGAGCGGTGCCGCGCCTGTACCGGCTCCAGACCGACGGCGTCGCTAGGCCTTTTCGGGGAGTACGGCTATGCGATGAAATACAGCTGGCGATCACAGAATGCATCTCCTGTGCGATTTTCGTCATCGTTATTTTATACAGCAATGAAAAATAGGTGTCTGCTATTCTCGGCGTCTTACGAAGCGATGTACTCACAACGAACGAGACGGCTCACCAACCGGGTTTTCGCCGTGCTCACCGGCGGCCGCACGCTGGTTCCGTATGCCTCGTATCGGTGCTCGCCTTCGATCTAGGTGTTTGACAACGGTTGGCGCATGCAGCGGACAATTCTGACAGCACTTTACTCCAGCAGACATCGCTTTCTGTGAAACAAAATCTATGCGACGCTTGTTTCACCTGCTCCGGCGACGCACTCACACTGGCCGGCTCACTGCCGACGACGTATCGAAGTCTTTTTCCTATCGCTTCGAAGTTGTAACCGGTCACTCTCCAGGAAGCAGCTACGGACGATCAGACCAGCTTGATGTTATTACCGCTGGCAGTGTTCTTCGTAGCTCTTCGCGATACACCACGAAAGCGAGGTACTCGCGACATCCAGGTTCGGAGGCTCACGGTCGTACGCGCACGGCGGCTCGATGATAGAAGAAACACGTGAGATCCAGTTGAACTTGCCATCAGCGCAACGAGACACATCCAGCGCGAGCTTCTTACACTTGCCTGTCTCCAGGGCCACTAAACATACGCCAACGATTTGCGAAAATCTGCAAGGCAGGTTTCAGGCAGGTTTTGTTTTTTCTTTTTTTTTTCTTGGAGCACACATGTTTTGCTTCAGCAGCGCCCAGTTCCAGTGAAAGTGCATGGACTGGGGGTCAACCACGAAGCGCGACAATGCCATACGAATCTTTCAAAAAAAAAAAAAAAAAAAAAAAAAAAAAAAAAAAGCGGGGCTGGGGGAATTTGTGGCGTTCGCATACCTTCACTGGAACTGAGAGCGTCACTCGGTGGGGAACAAAAGCCGCCGAAGCAGGGAGCTTGCAGTCACGTGGTAATAAACTCCGAAACGATGGTTAAAAATAACTCCCCACGTAGTAAAACTGGATTGTGACATGCTTTTACTACGTCCCTGAGAGGTGGTGGTAAAACTATGTCATGTACCGCCTTTTACTCCAACATGAGGTAGTAATTTTAAACGCGAGGGAGTTTTCAGAGGTCATGAGCCGCAAAAACCCCAATCTCGGATAGTTTTTGCTTACAGTGTACGTGCAGAAGGCTGCTTGCGCTTGTGCGTGCAATGCCAGTCATCTGTCGCTTCCATTGGAGCAGCTTGACCAAGACGACTGTACGAGATATGACAACGCGGCTGCATGACTAAATATTTTTTTGCGTGTTCTTTTCTGCGCCATTTGTTGCTCACTGCGGAGAAAAACACGCGAGAAAAGTATTAAGCCTTGCAGAGAGTAACTGTGCAAAATCATCCGTGGGGATTAACGCATCATTTGAACTGAGGATAAAAAGTTCATCCCAGTGGAGCATTTGAGTGGACCAACCGTTCGTCCGGTGAGGTGCAACCGTGGGGACTAACGGTTGACCGGTAAGGGGTAAATGTGAGGACTAAATGTTAGTCCATTGAGGTGCAACTGTGGCGACTAACGGTTGCCCGCGGTGTAAATGTGTGGACTAAATGTTAGTCCCTTGAGGTGCAACTGTGGGGACTAACGGTTGCCCGCAAGGGTGTAAATGTGAGGACTAAATGTTAGTCCCTTGATGGGACTAACTGTTAGTCCCGTGCCGTTAGTCCTTAAAAGGACTAATGGTTGTGGCAGCCCCATTAGTCCCCAAGAGGACGAACGGCACACCCTTTTAACACCCTTTTGCCTTAGAGTGTAGTTAGATTCAGGTGTGCGTAAAAGAAAAGTTAGGGCAGCTTCGTACTAGTGGTACCAAGCCTGAAGAAAGTGTGCGGAGCTAGGCAGCCTTCTTTTGTTTCTCTTCGGTTTTCTCTTTCTTTCTGTTGCTCTTTTCTAGTTTTGTTCTGTCTTTTTTCTCTGTCGTTACTTCTATTAATTTCTATATTCATTTCTATGTTTTTCCTTCCTTTCTCTCTCTTTCTATTTATAGCTTGCATCCTCTTCTTTTTTCTCTTTTTATGCGTGGTTTTGCCTGCGTCACGCCAACGGACGACATCATACGACAGCACGGGCCCCTTAAGTGCTCCGCATTTGAAACACCGAATGGCCAAATTTCTGAAGTCCTTCACTACGGCGTCCCTCATAATCATAACGCGATTTTGGCACGTGAAACCCCGACATTTATTATACATACACAAGGACGCGAGGAAGGAGCAGCGACGAGCGCTTGATCGTCTTCTTTCCTCACGTCTTTGTTTGTCGTGTGTCCGCTGAAAAATCTTCCCACGATGAACTCTCTTGCTCCACAAAGCTAGATAGCATTTCCAGTTTTGGCATTATCCCTTATGTGTGTGCGTATTGGGAGCCATCTTCCAGCTATAGCGCTCAGATATCTTCACGGAGCGTTTACTGGCATTAAATTTACTTTTTTTAAGAGGGATGCTATGGATAAACGTAATTCATATGCTACGGTCTCAAACGCCGGAATACGGGAGGTTATACACCACTGGACATGGATGGAACAGCTGGAACCTGTCTGCCGTGTCGCGCTGGCTGCCTAGAAACCGTCATTGACTTCGTCGGGAAACGGAAACAATGAACAATAAATTTCCAAGGAAAGTACCAAGTTGAAGAATTAGTCCTGCCTGTTATATTATCCGAAGCGGTGAAACTCGGGGGCGTCTTCTTGGAGCTCGAACCTTGTTTATTGTTCCAGAGGGTTTGTCAGGATATCCGCGGCAAAGTGAAAACAAACAGAACTGGAATAAATGTTTCCGTCTAAGCTGTGCGTACGAAGGAACAATTCGAGAATTTACGGCGCGCTCTCAACATGGGAGGAAAGGGAGACGGAAGCACCTACGTCATTTCCCTCGCCTCCTTTTATATTCAAACATCCAGAACCTTTTTTGTTCTCCCTCTCCCTGGCAGAGACGCTCGAATCGACATGTACAAAAACCTTAGACCGACCGATTGGTGTCTTGCCGGCTGCCCGTGCCACGAGCGTATGAGGGACAAAGGGGTTGAGTAGGCTCCACATATATTCCACAAGCCCAGCCATGAGCGCTGGATGGAAACGCACACGATGCGGCTCTCCGCGTGCTCCAAAACCGTGAAAAAAGAAGTTGGCCTGCAGCCCCGCACATTGTTTCACGACGTTGTGTGCGGGCATCTAAGAGGACAATGATCTACTTCCACGACGAACCTTAAGGGAAGCTGGATCACTTTAAAAAATGGCTGTGGAAGTGGATTATCGCCATTCCACACCTGCTGAAATCAGAAAGCAATATGAGATTTCGCAAAAGTTAACGCAAATATCATTCTTCTGGTAAAAAACTGGCAGCGGCCGCAGGGCTTCTTGAGAAGCTGAGCAAACGCGGCGACGTTGTCTTCTGTATGGCGCTACATGTGCAGCACCGTTAGAGCGGGGCATCCGGGATTAGCTTCGGCAACGTTGTGCAAATGGAGCTGGTCACGGAGGCCACGGTTGAAGATACGATATGCTTGTTCGCATTGCGCACCCGCTGTTTGTCGTTACGGCCGGTATTGTACTCCAGCTAAAGAACTTCCAGCGTTTATATGCGTTACATAAGCCTCGTTTACATGAACAGCACTGTCGCTGTTAATTCGGATCAGTCAGCGGCGGGAACATTCCGTTGGAGTGCAGCGTGGCTCCTCCACGGGAACCGATGATAACGAAGTTCGTTTCCACGCCCACACTTTCGGCGCGCTCGCGTCGGCGGAACAACTCAAACTTTTCTTTCGCGCATTCTAAGATTCCTTATGCATCAACTACGGGAACAAACACATGCGTCCTTCAAGCAGCTTCATGCTTTCGTGACTGTCACTGACGGATATAAGCATTACCGTTGTTTTCCATACATATCGCTGCAATGTGCCCTGGTTTGTGGCAGTTGTAGCCATGAAGACGTCTCCTTGCATTTAGTGCAACTTTTCCTTGGCCACACGCCTTTAGCGATACTCTCCGACGCGGGTCCTACTTTAACGAGTATGCAAAATTACATGCGCATCTTCGCGTTCTACGGGCCTTGGCTGCGGCCTAGCACTAGCTGGAATTGGGACCCCTTTTTGCACCGTCACTGATTTCGCGACCCTCACGTGCCAAAACTTGCTCTGCTAGCTCAGCCGATCTGACTACCGTGTACGTGCTGGCCTATGTTGAAGTCATGGCGGCACTCTTCGCGGTAACCAGAAACTAAATTGTGTAACTGCACAGGGCTGAATAACCGCGGCGTGGTTACCGTAGTCCTTTGCTTCCTTGAGCCATTCCTGCTTGTTTGACGTGAGCTCATATACACACTCCGTATAGGGCTCATTTCTAGCATTTCCAACTTCGTGAAGCTGTCTACGGAACGTTAACGCTAATAGCCCGTACTGTCTCAACAATGTTGACTTTACCTTATCGTATTCCTCAGCTTTCTCTCTTGTTGAGCGCGCGATTATGCCCGCTGCCTCTCCGTGTAGGTACGGCCAGCCGCTGTGGCTATGATTCGTGGGAGAATCCTTGCCTCGCGCACGTATGCTCCAAGTTTCACAAGGACAACCCAAAGCACTCTCCGAGGTTATTCAACCACATTAGCCTTTTTAAAACATACACAATGTGTGGCATAGTTTCCTAAGTCAGTTGGGGGCTAGCCACAGCTCGTAAGCATCCCAATTCTTTGCTATCGCATTCCTTGCTTCGCCATTACAGCGAAAGTGTAACTTCCTCTCCTCCTCGTTGAATCGGCATTGACGCTTGTACCAAAAAGTCTCAAGAGCCGCTCAGACAACGACTTACCTACGCTATATGCGGTGTTTAGCCTCTGTGGCTCGCTGCGCGTGGAACAGCTCGAAAAAACTCACAGGGTCCTTCATGCAGAGTAGCCGTTGGGTAAATTTGAAAAGGAGCTAAAACTCAAAGTTAAAGTAGCCATGTCGTTTAATTTTAGCGACAAATTTGTAGCCAAATAGCAAAAAAAGTGATATTAATAGACTTGTTAGCATTATACATTAAATAATATGATTTTGAATAAGCAAAAACAGAGTATAACGATCACAATATTTTTCCTCTTGCCCGGTCTCCAAGCCGCAGGTAAGTTGCAAATAAATTATTAAATTATTTTACTTTCAGCGCGCCCGGATACAGTTTTGTCTACAATAGATAGAGTTCTCGCAAAAGAAAGTTCATGCCAACCAAACAGGAGGAACATTAGACGTTGGAGCCGTTTTTTGTTGACGCCGTAGACCGAAACCGATACAGAGTTACAGTAATACCTGCCCAGCTTCAGTTACGATATCTCATGTAAGGTGAACAGCTCAGCTTCATACTATTGCGGATACCTCTCTGACGCGGTGTGTTTCAGCATTAGAATATGGCGTCAGCAGGGTGCTAATAGGCATGCGTTTCCACACATGCGCGCCTCTCTCTCTTTTCAGACAGAGGGACGATCGTTGGGTGTTATGGCACCAGCTACAGACCCGTACGTTACCTACACCATCTTCCCGCCATCTTATACACCCTGCTATATATCCCTCCCCTTTATGCATTTTCTGCCAAAAGAGAGCCAATGCACACCGTATAATGTGGAGGTGTACTCGGAATCCACCACCTAACTCTCCAAACATTAACTCTAAGGAGCAGTGGCAGGCTGCTATGTGCAGCTCCACGCCCGAGGTCCAGGACGAGATCCTGGATTGGCTAAGAGAGTAGCGCAGATATACGCCGGCTAGGCTTTTCTCCTCTCTCTACCACAGCACCTTTCCCTCTTTTGATAAATACAGTCTTTCTCCTCCTCCTCGATGCGCTTTAGCCCGCTTGCGGAGTAAGGACGCGTGCGCGAATAGGCCAACACTACAGAAAAGCATGCAAGCACTGGTCATTATTTCAACTTGCTTGCTGTTTTATCTTCAAGTAACACGGAGAAATTGCCAGCAAATGTGCCAAAACAGGAGGTTAAAGTAGCCAGTAGGTAGCCATGGCGCCAACCTGAAACTTTTATCGCCAGACATGGTCTGAAAGTAGCCATTTTGGCGCAAATTAGCCACCAGCGGCAACCCTGCCTTCATGCTTCCGCCTTAGTCAACTCGAAGACCAAAGCCATCTTTTTTTGCTTCCATGTGGATGTACTGAACCTCCCATGCCGGCCCTCCGAAAGCTTTCTGGACTTACCTTGTTTTGCACTGCCTCTATAGGATCGACCCGTCTATGATCAAGCAGTGTTGTCATTTGATGACGGCATGTTATGAAGTCATATGCTGCCCTCAACACGTGATGATATTTTGCATCACTCTTGTTGACGCCGCCATTGGACGCCGAGGAGACACGCAGGTCAATTTCCGCCTTTGATGAGGCATGGAAGGCTTTCGCCCTGAAAACCGGCTAGCTCGTGAGCCAGTCCTCTTCGACATGCGCGCTTCAGTATGGCTTACACTGTTTCCTGGTTCGCAATTACACGGCTGACACTGACTGAGCCACTCGAAAGGCCCGGTTTCGTCGTGAGCGCCTTTTGCTCCATAGCGGCTAGGCGGTATAGTTTTCAATCCGGAGTTTCGACGTTAAATACCTGACGGCTCCAAAGATCCGGCTCGCTAGTGAGCGGCTCCTCATTATTCGATAGAGATTGTACGGTGGAGTTCGCCTGTTCAGCTCTTCTCCTAAGAGAATCAGCCCTCACTTTTACTGATCAGCCACTGACTTTTGTTTAGAGTTCAAGTGGATAGCATGGTGGATTGACTGGCACAAATGTTTTGCATAGAAACGGCGATGTGGGCCATCTTAACCTCCAGTGCCCAAACTTCGTATGGATGGCGCAGTTTTGGCAGTGTTACGTGGTAGCAAGGAATGCCAAATAACGCACACGAGGAATAACAGAAACGGCGAAATTCGCCATATTTGGAACACGTGCGCAAGTGTACGTTCGTTGAATTTAACGCAAAAAAATGTAGGCAGTTGGAATCAGCGTCAAAGGTGAAGGAAGTGCGGAGCAGTAATTTTCCGGTCTTTGAGAAACGCTCGCGTTTACCGGCAAGCGTCCGTTCCCTTCTGCTCACCCTCAATAGTCTTTACCGCACCCTTACTCTAACCAACTTTACATCCGTATGCTAATCAAGGTTTGCTGCGTGTCGCCATACACGACTATGCTATACTATGCCATATCCCCTATCTGCTCGTCACCCTCACTTCTTATTCCCACCGCCTTGGTATACTCGGCAGGGGCGTAGCCAGAAATTTTTTCGTGGGGGGGGGGGGGGGGGCACCTCCTCGATTTCGGGGGGTGCACCGCCCTGAAATGGTCACTTTTCGCTCTGCATGCCATGGCGAAAAAAAAATTTCGGGAGGGGCACGTGCCCGGTGTGCCACCCCCTGGCTACGCCACTGCTGCTCGGATATGTTGTTATACATGGTTTTGCCTGCGTGACGCCATACGTGGCTATGCTATGCTTTGTCGCCTCCCTTCCTCCTCAGCCTCCCTTCTTTATAATCGCCTAGCTATACATGGCTTTGCTATACATGGTTGGCCTGCGTGGCGCCAAGCGATGACATGAGAAGACAGCACACGATGACAGCATACTTCCTACCTCATTTCCCTCCTCCTCACCGTTATTTCGCTTTCCCGTCGCATCGCTACACATGCCAATGCTATATACGGCTCTACCCATAGGCGTCGAGCCGGTTCGTCGGTTCGTCGCAGTGCCCCCCTTCCTCCCTATCAATTCAATGTATGGGGATGACTGCGCCCCCCCCCCTCTCCCCCCCCCCGTGCGCACGCCATGGCTGTGCCATAAATGGTTTTGCCTGCGTAACGCCCAGTGAAATGATACGACGGAAAGGACAGTAAAAATCATCTGCCAAGCTTCCAGTCTTTAGCCCCCCCTTTATTGTGCACTGTGCATCGTATATTATGTACAATGTGACAAATGCGGTTGCACAGGCTTTTTGTCAAACCTATGTGCACGAGTGTGACGCTTTCAAAATAAGTCTATTAGAAGTTAGCGCCTGTTCACGTCGTTTATGACTACGTCCTGGTCTCGTGTTGTGCGCTAGATCTTGAACTCCAATACCAGCATGCCAAAACTTACTGTACTTAAAGTTCTCAATTCGCATAACCAAATGGATATTTTGCTATTTCACATCCGAATTCTAGCCGTCCTACAAAAGCCCTCAGTGGCTGGACCTCGTGAATAGGATTGTCAGTAGGCAAATTAGGTTCCCATTGAACTATGCCCATAAATTTCATATGTATTATGTTAGCCTCTGGCGAATTACGAATTCTTAGTTTCAGCTACATCTGCTTGTCGACAAACTGGGCCACCACCATAGAAAAACTACAAGCAAATTAAAGGCTGTGTTTTATGGTCGCAAACAGAGTCGAGGTCACATATATAAGAACACTCCAGAGCCGCAACACACATTCTTACGAAGCGAAAAAAACAGCGCGAAACACGAGACATTGAAAGAGACGGACCACTGTCTCGTGTTTCGCACTGTTTTTTTCGCTTCGTTGATCATGTACCAGCCGGCCCAAATCAGCACCTTAGTACACATTCTTACGCTCATCAGGCACTAGCATACCTTATTTTACAGTTGAAAATGAATTTATCCAAGGGATCCCCACGCTCGAATTAATTAGTTAATTCGGGAAGTTGTTCAAATCGAGAAAGATATTTAGATCCTTTGAAATCTAAAACTGTAACACAGCGACACCCAAAAGTTAAGGCGGCCTAGTGTTTGCGGCGCCGCAAAAGTGAATAATCCTCGCGGGTGCCCTAAAATCGGCCTGAAGCTGGTCCGGACATGGAGCCTTCGGTGTTAATTGAAGATGGGAGGCTCAGCCGATATGGGATATCTAGGCGACCACGCAAAGATGTATTGGGCTACCGATCAACCATGCTGAAGAGGTACAATGTAGTGATTGTGCAAGCAGGCGAAGAAGGACGTTGTTAAGACGCGACCGGTGCCACCTCTCGAATTAACCAAGAAGTAAATAAAAGCAGCAACGATCACCTGCTGCGCCACCTGGTACGGAAGAGTGCTATCGACTGCTGAGTTCACTCTTCTGTGCATGGGCGAGATGTGCAGCCACGTCAAAATAAATGTAGGACCGCGACCAGGGCGGATAGATGTTCTAACGCGACGGCGTTGGGTGCGCACTTGGGCGCCCACCTGTCTTTGTTTTACAGATTAAAAAATCGCACCTTTTTATGAATTTATTAAAAAAATATTGTTGAATCTAGTTTGGTGGCCATGTTCCCATCGCTGATTCTCTTTTATGGGAACACTGAACCTTATGGATACCTGCCGGTGTAAAGAAAATTCTTCGATAGATCGGGAGTTTCATAACGTGGGGTTTCATTAGATGGTGTTTTAACAGTGCACAAGGTGCGGCGTGTTGCGTTGAGCCGCCGACCTCCGAGATAACCGCCGGCGTATTTCTCTCCCACCATGGCAAACGCCGCTCTTCCCAGAAAAAAAAAATGTAATTCACCTCGCGCGCCCTGCTGCCGCGAGAGGGCGTGCTAACTAACGATTCCACTGCAGCGGAGACCACGGCATAAAGCAGAGCGCAGGGCATAGCAGCGAGCGCACTGGTTTGTTCTATGGTCGTTTTAGATGTGAAGCATCTTATGGCGAAGCTTAATCCGGTGGTGGTGGTGTGCGGCGTGGCCTCCCTTACTGCGCATGCGCAAACCCTTTCAAAAAAATAAATGAATAAAAACCTCCGGTCCCCCTCTCTCTCCTCTAAGCATCCCTCCCCGCGGCAACCACACCCTCACTGCGCATGCGCCTCCCCTCCTCTCTACCCTCCTACGCTACCCCCCCTCTCTCCTCTAGGCATCCCTGCCCGCGGCGTCCACACTCCCACTGCGCATGCGCGTCCCCCCCCTCTTTCTCCTCTCCTACGCTCCCCCCTCTCTCGCCTCGCGACGCGGACGCCGGCCGCGTCTGCTAGCGAGTTTCTTGGTTGAAAAAACCGACTGCTCGCGCTGCACAACCATTCACTGGCCACTCCGTATATATGGCAATGGATTTTGACCTGCAAGGTGGTGCCGGTGGGAGATTTATCCTGTGCGTTGTTGAACAATAAAAATTCGCAGCGTGCGTGTTAACTAAAAGCGGACTGCGGGTCTCTGTGTCCAGTCGGAGTCTTCTGTCTCTCATTGCCCATTAGCAGCGATTGGCATGTTCCAGTAGGAAACACCGCTCCATCACTGCGTGCTTTGGGCCGCCACAGTTTTCTCTCCTGCGCAACGTTGCGATGAGCGCCAGCGTCAACGCCGCCGCCAGTGTAAGCGTTAGCGCCCGCACCGTAGCGCAGGGCACGTTACAAATATGGGAGCAGGGCTGAGTGAAGAAGTTTACACAGATTTGCACTTCTCCGGACTTCAATGTGCATCAACACTTCACTCACAAATCGAGATGTTTCTTTGCATTCGACGTGCACAGTGAAACGGAGCAGTTCTTCGGTATGCTGCCGCTGTAACTACACAGATGACATACGTTTCAGCTTGTATGAGACACAACACATCAGATTCAATATGTTACAAGCCCGTAACCTCCCTCCGCTGTTCAAAAAAAAAAAAAAAAAACTGGCATTGTGGAAATCGATGTAATGCGAAGCAGCCAGGAAGGAGGAAATCACGCTGAACGTAACGTGCTTGTCATGATTTACATGTTAGGGCTTGTCATTTATGTTCGTCATACAGTCAATTCGCGCAATACCAATTTTGGTGTATATGAAGCTAGCGAACTGGACGCAAGCACACCATGAACATGGCATGTGAATGGCGTTGTACACGACATGCATGTCATGATTTTTATGTTACCGCCTGTCACCCCTATTGCAAAACCCAGCGCCGCTGGGTACCAGCGACCAGTGCCATGCCGGATTATGGGCCCAGTATCGCGCTGGATACTGGGACGCTGGAGCGGCATTTTACTGGGAGGCGCTGGTACTCCCCGCGCAATACGGCTCTACAGCGTTGAAATAGCGGTGCCTATGTGCCATAAATAAATATATTAGTGAAAGAAGTGATATAGAACGCACTAACGCAATAAAAAAAAACAAGAAAAAGCCATATGAAAAAAAAAAAAAAGGATCCATCAGGAGGATTCGAACTTGCCACTTCCCGATTCCGAACTGAGTGTTCTACCCACTACGCCACGTCGGATCACGTTTAACTGTGCGTAAAACAACTATTTAACCAACAAACACATGGTTCGGCTTCATGTTTACGTGTCGCACAGTCACGATAGACGCGATCTTCCTTTGCAAATAACAACTGCGTCTTTATTAGACAGAAACGAACGGCGGCCGGTACCGCATGACATGCCGATAATGGCAAGAGCGCTAAGTTTCTTTAAGAATTCACATGTTAACTACGAAAAATATGAAATACACCTAGAGCAGGCACTGTTTGCTGGCTGTTACTGCCGATTTTTTTTAATAGCCGTTTCTCACTGTTGCTACTGGTCAACATTTACAGAGGTTTTATGATGACTAGTTCGATAAACAGGTGCGTACATGATTGAGTATTGAGTAGTGTTATCACGCAAGCGACGATACGCCAGTACAGCGGGCGTGCCAGTGTACAGATTTGCAGTTCTATCGACACCTATAACTAAGAAACCGCTCAACTAAATACAAATACAATGCGCTAAAGGAATATGACACTATGTTAGTTCACTAAGGCGTGCCAAATTACCGACTGACAATCATGCGTTCTTACATAAGAGTCACGAGAAGTACCGCCTAGCGCGGCCGGCAGCTTTCGGTGACAGCTTGTGTGCGTTGCTGAAAGCGCCTCGCTTCGATGGTCATCGCTCCTTGTGCGGACACCGTACACAAGGAACAATGGTTGATTTAGGTTAACGAATGTCCAAACTGTACTTTACAGTCATCCTTACGCTTTAGAATTGCGTGTACTTAAAGCGCGAAGCGCCGGTAACATGTAGACGGACACTGCCGGCTCACTAGGCCTAACGCTCGCTGGGAGTCTCGCTGGGTAGGACCGGTCTCGGCGCAGCTGAGTTGCGATGGTTGAAGTTTCTGCATTCAAGCTTCGGAACCTTTCTAATGGTTAACTAAAGTTCAGCTGAAGTAAGTGGAAGGGCAAACACTGCCAGAGATGCGTTTCCGGTGTGGTGTTATCGAACGGCGGCTGTTTTTCTGGCCTCCATTGGGTGATGTTGCGAAGCCAGAGCTCAATTGCTTCTCGCCAACTGTGCGGCGATGTAACGATTTCCTGTTTCTGGTAGGACCGGCGCCTCCAGACTTATAAACACTGCAAAATGTAATGATTACAACAACCCATCCCTGATGCCAGACTAGTATATGTGCGGCGCATGCACAAAACGTGCATTTATCGCTGCTACGTTCTCCGCAAGAATTAATGCCGTTATTGAATCTCCGTAAATAAGAAAAAAAAAAGCAAGCTAACAAGCAAAATAATCAGCGTTGGCTCCTGTGTGTTATTAACGCAATTTTTTCTGCATTCCAAAGGGAAAAATAAAAATGACGGTGATTTCGCATATATCACATAATATGTCTTGCGCTTATCATTCTCTCTCTCTGCCAAGCTAGAAGTTGTGAAAATGTTTGGGACCTGTTAGCAGGCCCCTGGCCAGGGGGGGGGGCTAGGGGCCCGGGCCTTCCCTCGAAATTCGGATGCAAGGGGGAGTTTACCGAGGAAAAATAATAAAAATCGGTGTTTTTCAAGGCTTTCAACAAGCAAGTGCCCCCCCCCCCCCCCCCCCGAAAAAAATTTTGGCTGCGGGCCTGCCTGTTAGGGTAGCATCCATTGGTACCATCGAATCAAACATTCTATATTCAAAGATACCCAAACATTCCGCCGCATACACTACAGAAACTTGCATGCCGCACTGGAAGAAACAGTGCAGGCTCCAGTGTGCACCAGCGCACTCCAGTGAAAATTCCAGCGTTTCCAGCGCTTCCCAGTACGCGCCAGCGTCACAGCGGCCAAGCCAACGCCCCTACCAGCGCGACCCAGCTCTGTCCCAGTGCGCTCACCGAAGTGCCAGTGAATCCCAGCGTGTACCAGTGTTCCCAGTGCGATCCAGCGCCGAAAAACGTACTGGTATCACGCTGGGGGCGCTGGTTTTTGCAATAGGGACGTGTTTCGTCATACACTCACAACATGCTATACCAAAATTTGGTGTATGTCAAGCTATCGAAACGGCCGCGAGCGCGCCATGAGTGTGGCATACAAGTGATGTTGCACATGACATATCATGATTTCCACATTACCACTTGTCATTTAGGTCCGTCATACAGTCACGCCACGCAATACGAAGTTCGGTGTATATGAAGCTAGCGAAAAGGCAGCGAGGGAGCCGTGAGCGGGAGTGCAAATCATGTTGTACATGTCATGTCATGATTTCCATATTACCAACTGCCACTTATGTTCGTCATACAGTAACATCCAGCAATACAAAATTTGGTCCATATCAAGCTAGCAAAACGGCCGTCAGCGCACCATGAGCTTGGCATGTAAATCATGTTGTACATGACATGTACACTGTCGTCCTTTACGAAAGGGAACACGCGAGCGTTTGGCCTGCGCTCTGCGGCGCCTACCTACAGCACCATCAACTGATGGCTGAAGCAAGCGCGTCCGCTTTTGGCGGCACCGCCCGTTGTCAGACTGGAGCGGGAGTGTTACCTATCAGCGCTCGTCCAACGGCCATGACTCGTTATTTTGTTTGCCAATAGATGACGCCAAAAGCCGACGTGCTTTCTTTGGCTGTCGGCTCAGGGTGCTGTAGGCAGCCGCCGCAGAGCGCAGGCCACGCGCTCGCGTGTTCTCTTCATAAAGGACGACAGTGTACGTCATGATTTTCACATTACCACCGGTAACTTATGTTGGGCATGCAGAAATATCTCATCACACCAATTTTTGGATATATCAAGTTAAGGAAACGGCCGCAGGAGCAACACGGCCATGGCGTGTAAATCATACCATTCATGACAAGTTAGTCATGATTTTCATGATATGACCAGCCATTTACGTTTGTCATACAGTCATGTTATGCCATACCAAATTTGGTATAAATCCCATTAACTATACGGCCAGGAGAGCACAAAGTCGTAGGCGGCTAGTTAGGTAGATAGATAGATAGATAGATAGATAGATAGATAGATAGATAGATAGATAGATAGATAGATAGATAGATAGATAGATAGATAGATAGATAGATAGATAGATACGCTCAAAGTCGCCGAAGTTCGCTAAGAGGTGCTTCGCATTAAAAAAAACAAGGCGTGCGACTATCGGTGTTACAAGCTCGTAACCTCACTCCGCGGGGTAAAAAAAAGACCAACACCTCCCCGAAGGGAATCGTGAGGAAATGCGAATGCATTTCGCGCCACTCCACGCAAGCGACGCTAACACAACCGCCGCGTCTGGTCACGGCGGAGAGCGAAAATCAACTGACGAGCGGGCCACTCCACGCAAGCGACGCTAACACAACCGCCGCGTCCGACCACGGCGAAGAGCGAAAATCAACTGACAAGCGGGCCACTCCACGCAAGCGACGCTAACACAACCGCCGCGTCTGGCCACGGCGAAGACCAAACACGCCGCGGAGAGCAATGCGGGGAGCGGCGCGCGCCCGCGCAAACCGCGGTGAGGAGGCGGAGCGCGCGCAGTCACGTGGGGTGTGACGTCGCTGCGCCGTTGCTACAGACGCTCCTCGCGCCGTTGCTATGGGACGGCGGATTCAGGGTCGCTTATAAAGTGCATTCGCACTTAAAACAGAAAGAAAGGCACGCTCCCAACAGCGCGCCTCGTCGGAAGGACCGGACTCCACTACTTGCGCTCCCCTCGAAAGTTGCGGCTGGAACTCTCAACAACGCTCTCCCTCCACGGCCTCCGAGATTGCGCGCCGGCGGGTTTCTCTCCTCGCATAGAGAGAGTGTAATTTCAGAGGTGGGCGTGGCCCGCTCCTCCTCCTCCGCGCTGCGGCGCTCGCTACTGAGGGTCGGAAAAGCGGCCGCGCTGTTGGCGTGGCTTGCATTGGATGAGGAAAAAAATCGTTTCGCGCTTTTATATAAACTCCAGCTGATTTGGAAATGTCAGGCCCAGGCACACGAGAGGCGAACTACATTCTAGGGCCTAATTATTCACAAATGCGCTATTTTGTTTGCTGTAAATATGTGCGTCCTATGTACAGCACTTAGAAGTGCGATGCCTGTGCAAGAGATCCGCATGTCCTGGAAAAGCACTATACTTCGAAGTTTGCTGCATGTATAGTA
Source organism: Rhipicephalus appendiculatus (assembly GCA_030522465.1). NCBI lineage: Eukaryota > Metazoa > Arthropoda > Arachnida > Ixodida > Ixodidae > Rhipicephalus > Rhipicephalus appendiculatus. The sequence continues at coordinate 515,112 of JALIZH010001273.1, forward strand.
TGGGGGGTGCCAGCGAAGTAGAACAAAACAAAGAATTGGAGAGGGCTCGATGACGCTCGGGGCTCGAGCTCGCCCTGCCGCTGAAGACGGATCAGTCGTAACCGGGCCTAAGTAAAGTGAAGGTGTTTTAGATGTGAAACATCTTATGGCGAAGCTTAATCCGGTGGTGGTGGTATGCGGCGTGGCCTCCCTTACTGCGCATGCGCAAACCATTTAAAAAAAATAAATAAAAAACCTCCTTTCCCCCTCTCTCTCTCCTCTAGGCATCCCTGCCCGCGGCTTCCACACTCCCACTGCGCATGCGCGTCCCCTCCTCTCTCTCCTCTCCTACGCTCCCCCCACTCTCGCTTCGCGACGCCGACGCAGGCAGCGTCTGCTAGCGAGTTTCTTGGTTGAAAAAAAACCGGCAGATCCCACGCATTGTGGGAATCGATGTAATGCGAAGCAGCCAGCAGGAGCAAATCATCCTGTACATAATATGCATGTCATTATTTACACGTTAGGACCTGTCCCTTGTCTTCGTCATAGAGTCACGTCACGCAATACAAAATTTAGTGTTTATCAAGCTAGCCAACTGGACGCAAGCGCACCATGAGCGTGGCATATAAATGGCATTGTGGATGACATGCATGCGAAGATTTTCATGTTACCACCTGCCACTTATGTTCGCTTAATATTTTACCTCGAATCGCAGCGAGACGCGAGGTCAATCTGCGTCCGTATCACATGCGTTCGTATTCTCGCGCTTTGAGCATCGTGCAGACGCCATCCGCGTTCCAGCGTTTAATTTGACGGACACGTTGTCAATTCCAAAGTGTGTTCCTCGAACGCCTGTGCCCCCCTCAGGCTGGGTCGGTCAGAACGAAACGTGATGCGCTCGTCTCCCTCCTTGCATGATTAGAGACGCTAAGCACAGCGACGCTACGCAAGCCAAGTGCGAGCGCAGTAGAGCCCAACGCGACCATTGTCCGTTTGCGCGCCCCGGCGTCCACCTGACACCGTGCGAGGGCACGGCTGGCTGGACGGACGGACGGACGGATGTGAGCCTGAGACATTAAAGGCTTTCATCTTAAATTTTTTGTGTATATCAAGCTAGCGAAATGGCCACGAGTGTCATGAGCATGGCATGCAAGTCATGTTGCACATGACAAGGCATGACTTCCATATTATCACTTGTCATTTATGCTGGTCATACAATCACGTCGCTGAATACCAAACTTGGTGTATATCAAGCTAGAGAAATGGCCAGGGAAGTACTATGAGCGTGGCAGGCAAGTCATGTTGCACATGACATGTCATGGTTTCCATTATACCACTTGTCATTTATGCTCGTCATACAGTCACGTCACTCAATACCAAATTTGGTGTATGTATCAAGCTAGCGAAACGGTCCTGAGAGTGTCATGAGCGTGGCATGCAAGTCATGTTGCACATGGCATGTCATGATTTCCATATTCCCACTTGTCATTTATGCTCGCCATGCAGTCACGTAACTCAATACCAAATTTGGTGTATGTATCAAGCTAGCGAAACGGTCCTGAGAGTGTCATGAGCGTGGCATGCAAGTCATGTTGCACGTGGCGTGTCATGATTTCTATATTACCACTTGTCATTTATGCTCGTCATACAATTACGTCGCTCAATACCAAATTTGGTGTATATCAAGCTAGCGAAGCGGCCCCGGGAGTACCATGAGCGTAGCATGCAAGTCATGTTGCACATGACATACTATGATTTCCGTATTATCACTTGTCATTTATGCTCATCATACAGTCACGTCACTCAATACCAAATTTGGTGTATATCAAACTAGCGAAACGGCCGCGAGCGTGACATGAGCGTGGCATGCAAGTCATGTTGGACATGACTTGCATGGCTTGCATGTCGTGATTTCCATATGACCACTTGGCATTTATGTTCGTTATACAGTCACGTCACGCAATATCAAATTTGGTGTATATCAAGCTAGCGAAACGGCCGTCAGCGCGCCATGAGCGTGGCATGTAAATCATGTTGCACATGACATGCAGTTCATGATTTTCATATTATCGCCTGTAATTTATGTTGGTGATGCAGAAATGTCTCATCATACCAAATTTTGGATATATCAAGTTAAGGAAACGGCCGCAGGAGCACTATGGCCATGGCCTCCCCAGTTTTCTCTCCTGCGCAACGCTGCCATGAGCGACAGCGTCAACGCCGCCGCCAGTGTAAGCGTTTGCGCCCGCTGCTTCACATCTACACATGGTTCCCTTTAGCGGGAGATGGTGTAATTTTTTCTTGACGCATCCGTGTTCTCCGTGGAAACGTGAGATGAGAAGTCACCTCGATAAAACAACAGATCGCCAAATAAAAAAAATATTTTCACCGACGATCCCACTATCGAAAGAGCTCCAGTTACTGGAAAGCGGCGCATACCAATACGCATGTGATCGGCGCACCTTCAAAGAACGCACTTCTGTGCGCTTAAGCCCGGTGCCGCCGAGTAAGTAAAAAGTACTTCACCAGTATCCTTGAGCGCAAGAACGCGGTGGAACTGACCGCTGTGAAACTTGCTTGTCAGAATTGCATCGCACGCGCCATGAATATGCTATCCAATAAACTCCGTTCATCCATCGATGTCATACAGTTTGCAAAAAAGCATCAACATTTAGTCCCTAACTAATCAAAATTTAAACAAAAAGACTTCTGGTAGTCCCGGTCACCTCAACGTTCAGGAAGACCAGCCATATGGAGTGGAAAAAACTTTATTTAAAACCGGCAGATTGGCGGCCTGGCCTAGGCCACCCGGTTGGTCGCGGTAAGGTTTAGCCTTTCCGCCGCTTCCCGGGCCTGCTGGATGGCCCAAACTTGGTCTTCAAGTTCTGAGCTAGCCAGAGCGTCGCGCCAACGCGTCTCAAGGAGGTCCGGGTTGTTGCGATCGAAAAGCCGTGTAGTGTGTGGGCATTTCCATAGGATATGTTCTATGTCTGCGTATTCGTGTTTACATAGGATACAGCCAGCGTCGGGGAATTGCTTGGGGTAGATGCGGTTGAAGTGCACTGGGTTTTGAAAAGTTCTCGTTTGCAGACGTCTCCAGTCTACTTCTTGTGACCTATCTAGTTTACTGTGGGGTGGTGGGTGTATTTCCCTTTGTTTCTTGTAGTGGGTCAATATGTCGTGGAAGGTAAGAAGCTGATCTTTATCATCCTGAGTTATATCGGTCCCCCTGGGATCATGAGATGGGTGTTCCCAGCCGCGGATGGTGAGTTCGCGCGCGGCAAGGTGAGCCTTCTCATTCAGGTTTGGGGGGGTTTTGGGGTCCTCTTCATCTTCTCCCATGTGCGCCGGGATCCATTTCAAGTACCTAGGTGTAAAGGCTCCGTTCTTGAATTCCTCTGCCTTGCTGTTTAGGATTCTGGCCGCTTCACTAGAGACCCACCCTCTTGTGTAGTTTCGAATTGCCGGTTTAGAGTCGCTAATAATTCTGCTGTGACCTCTGCTGAGTATGGCTAGCGCTATGGCCATTTCCTCCGCTGCTTCTGAGTGTCTGGCTTTTACTGAGCTGGCCGACGCTATCATTCCTTTCGTGTCGATCGCCACGGTCGTGAAAGCTTCCTTCCCGGGGTACCTGGCCGCATCCACGAATAGGGAGTTCTCGTTCTTGGCATAGTTTTTCAAGATTGCTTTCGTGCGGCATTTCCTCCGTTCCACGTTGTAGATAGGGTGCATGTTTTTTTGGTAGCGTTTCAGTGATAATTTTGGCTCGTACATGTGGGTGGAGCATTTCTTTGGGACCCCTCATTCCGTGGTAATTTATGTTCAATTTCTCCATGATTTCCCTGCCTGCCCACGTGCTGGAGAGCCTTTCGAGTTGGGCTATGTGTTGAGCTTCAATGATTTCGTCCAACGTGTTGTGGACCCCCCAACTGCAGCAATCTTTCGTTGCTGGTGTAAGATGGGAGACCTAGGGCTGATTTGTAGGCCTTCCTTATGAGAGCATCTATCTTGTCTTTTTTCCGCCTTGTTCCAACGGACGAAGGCCGCTACGTACGTGATATGGCTTATTGCAAAGGCATGGACCATGCGGACAACGTTTCGTTCCTTGACGCCTTTCCTTCTGTTGGTGACTCTTTGAATTAACCTAATTGCTGCCATGACTTTGCTATTGAGGCGCGCCATCGTCTCATCGTTTGTACCTTTGGCCTCGAGCCAAAGCCCTAGGATCCGTATACGTTGTACGATCGGGATCGTCATCCCACTCTGGGTGGTCAGGGTGATTCCTTTGATCTGAAAGTCGGCGGTTCCCTTGGGTGGTCTCCCCAGCTTCCTAGGGCGGTACAGCAAGAGCTCCGACTTCTCAGGAGAGCACCGTAGCCCCGTGTCGGCTAGGTAGCATTCTACTGCCTCGACCGCCTCCTGGAGTCTTGCCTCCATTTGCCCAGCGTTAGTGTTCTGAGTTGTCCATATCGTAATATCGTCCGCATATATCGTGTGATTGATTCCTTCGATGTTGTGGAGCTTTTGGGGTAGTCCAATCATTATGAGGTTGAAGAGCATTGGGGAGATGACGGAGCCTTGTGGGGTCCCCGCGCTCCCCATGTCGACTTCTATGCTTTCTTCTTCATCTAGGTTAATTCTAGCTTTTCTGTCCGTGAGAAAATCTCTGATATAATTGTACGCGCGCTCGCCTAGATTGAGTTGTATCACTCGCTCTAGGATGGTCGAGTGATGAGCACTGTCGAAAGCTTTTTTTAAATCCAGTCCTAGGACGGCGCGGACCCCCCCCATCCTGGCACGTCAATCACCTGTTCCTTTATCTGAATCATGGCATCGTGGGTCGAGAGTCCTGGTCTGAAGCCTATAATAGAGCTGGGATATGCGTTTGTTGCCTCAAGATGCCCGTTGATCCTATTTAAGAAAGCATGCTCCATAACTTTGCCGACACATGAGGTAAGAGATATTGGCCTCATATGCTGGATGGCTGGCGGCTTTCCGGGCTTGGGGATAAGGACCACGTCCGACTTTTTCCACTCGTCCGGTATTTTGCCATTCTTCCAACATTTGTTGATGTAATCTGTGAGGTGCTGTATCGCCTGATCGTCCAGGTTCCGGAGGATTTTGTTAGAGATCCTGTCAGGCCCGGGGGCTGATTTTGTCTTGAGGTTCTGCAGGACTGCTCTTATTTCTTGTTCTGAGTAGTCCCTATCCAGATCTTCGTTAGATGAGCCCTCGTACTCCTTGTGATTGATGCCCGGGGGTCTCGCAAGGTACGTTTGGACAATATCTTCCCCCCAATGCTTTCATGTTGCCCCTGTATTGGTGCTTGATCTTAGCCATCTCAGCTCTCGATGCCGCCTTGGTGTTTGCTGGATCGAGTAAGTGTCGAAGAATCCTCCATGTCTTGCTTGTGTTAATGTTCTTGTCCATGGTGTTACACACCTCGTCCCATTCCTGGTTGCAGAGCTCTGCGCAGTGTTCTTCTATTTGCTTGTTTAATTCTGTGATTTTTCTTCTCAGATTTCTGTTGTGTTTTTGTGCTTGGAGCCGCAACTGGATCGATTTCTTGGCTTGTTTTAGGTGCGCCATTCTGCTGTCCACCCTTGGCTGCTCGTCCCCTTCCCAGTCGTTCCATTCTACGTCAATAGTGGCCTTCCCGACGTCTTCTAGTAATTCGTGATTCCATTGCTCAATGTTCGTGATGGGTTTCTGTTCTTTCTCGTCTCTGTTTTTCCTAAATTTGTCCCAGTCTACGAGCTTGGTCTGCGCCAGCTTTGGGGGCAGAACCGCGTCTCCTATGGTGACGCTGACAATCCTGTGGTCACTACCTAGATCCTCGAAGGTATTTTCCCACGTAACCTGCCCCACATTCTTGCAGAGGGTGAGGTCTGGTGTGGTGTCTCTATTGAGGCCCGCGCCAATCCTCGTATGGGATGATGGTTCGTTGAGCGTCGTTAGATCCGCCTGCTCTATGACTTGAATGAGGTCCCTCCCCTTCTTTGTGTTGTAAGGGTAGCCCCATAGCTGGTGAGGTGCGTTAAAGTCGCCCCCTATGACAAGCCTATTATTGCCCGCAATGTCCACTGTCCCGCATATGAGCTCGTCGAATTTGTGTTTTCTGCCGTCTTTTGAGGGTTTGCTGTAGATGTTTAGGACGAAGGTGCTGTTTTTTTTCTTGTTGCGTGGAATGATTTCGATAAGAATGTGACTAATGTCCGTCACCTTCGTGTCATGCTGGATGGCGACTAGGCCTTTTCTGACCAGCGTGGACGTAAGAATATTCCAACCTTTGCCTTCAGTTTGTTGCTGGTGGGTTGTATAGCCTGCCAGTTTGGCGTGGCAGAGAGTCTCTTGAAGAATGATAACGTCTGGCTTTTTCTTTACATTTTCTTTGATATATTGCGTTAATACCGATCGTTTCTTCTCAAAGCCGCGGCAGTTCCACTGCCATATACGCAGACTCTCCTTCTTGTTCTTAGCCATCATGTACAAACGTAGCGGGGCAACGGGTGTTGCGTCCTTGGCCATTGGGCGCTACCGGAGGTCGTGGGGCACCGTGGTTGGCCGTGTTCGGCGCATTTGCCTGCGGAGCTGGTGACACTTGGCTGTCAATCTGTGTTTGTATCCGCTTTTCTATTGCAACAACTCGCATCATTAGGGCTTCATGAATCGTTTCGTATTTTTGCGCTTGTACTGTCTGCTCCATTTCGTTCATTCGTGTTGCCAAAACCTCAAACATTTTATCCATTTTCTCTGATAGCTTTTCGATCATTTCCTCTAAGATGTCTGTTTTCTTTGTGCTGGACCTAGGTCTCTTTACGTCCTGGATTACGCTTTCCTGTTCGTTAGATTTCGTTGCCTGGACTTTCCGCTTGGTGCCCAACTGCGCCGGCCCTTCCCCCTCCTGCATAACCTCCTCCATTGGTTCTTGGGGGGCAGGATTATGTGCCTTAGGGGGTGTGTTGTTCAGCGCGTTACAAAGCTCGTCTACCTTCTTGGCTAACTCTGCATTTTGCTTTCTTTCTTTTTCTAACTCTTGGCGTAATAGCTTGATCTCCTCTTTATAGCCTAGCGTCTCTTCATCTACCGTATTGTTTCTCGCGGTTCCGGACCTCCCCGATTCGCGCCCGACTTCGGCGTCTGACCAGCCCACCTTTGTTGTCGTGAAGCTCGCGTCCTGGCTCGTGCTCCCGGGCTGCTGGCTCTTCCCTCGCGAGAGGGACCTCTTCCTGGGGCCGGTTCCGGCGGGTGTCCCCCTCCCTGGGTTTGCTCCTGGATCTCGATCTTGTTGTGGATCTCGACCTGGACCTCGATGTTCCTCTGCTTTTTCTCTGTGGTCTTGCGTCTGGCTGGGTGGCGTCTGGTGAAACCGATGGTTCCCTCTCTTCGGCCCTGGCTGCCCATCTACGTTGTTTCACTATGTACGGTGTCTTGAATTTAGCTCTGCATAGGCGGTCTGCCGTGGGGTGGCCTTCTCCACAGAGTTTGCATCGTGGTTTGCAGTCATGCTCTTGCGTTGGGTTGCGCATTCCACATCCTGTACACAGTTTTTCTTCCGGACGTGGGCAAACGTCGAGTCTGTGCCCAAGTCTTCCACACTCCTTACAGAAGTCTATCTGCTTCTTGTATAGCGAGACTCTGGTGATCGTGCTCTTGAAGTACACCCATGTCGGCACCCTGTAGCCGTTGAAAAGGAGTATGATCGTGGTCGTACTTCCGAGCCTCTTGGCATGGATCAGGGACGGGTTCCTATTGGTAACCAGAGCTTCGAGCAGGTATTCTTGTGTATATTTCAGAGGGACATTTCGTATTATGCCTTTGGCAGTGTCATCCGGTGCAGACACGTATGCATTGACTTCGTGCGTCTTTCCCTCTATCTGGATCTCCTTAATTCTTCTGAGTCTTTCTGCTGTGGCGCTTTCAGGTGTGCTGACCACTACTATGTTCTGCGTAAGGTTGGGGCAGATTGTTAGTTGGTCATCCCTGGTAAGGCCTGCTGCTTCGTAGATAGCTTCGTCTAGCGAGGCCGAGCACGTGGCCCTGATATTCAGTCCGTCCCTCGGTCTTATGATTACTCTCACATCGCCCTCAGGTAATTTGGGCATCTTACTTGAGTTTAGAATCCTGCCGGCGATCATCTGGCCCGCCTTGCGTGGATTGGGCGGCGAGAAATTCGACTTGGATGTAGCACTCTCCTTGCGCTCGGCGTCTTTCTTCTTCTTGTATGTAACGTAAGTCCATCCGTTTGTACTATCATCGTCGTCTTGGCCTGGGTTTTTGTTGTCGTCTAGTTGACCAGCGTCTCTTTCGTGTCCAATGTCTTCCATATCGTTGTCATCTTGGTTAAAACTCATATCGAGTCACTTGAAGTTCGTGGGAACGCGCACCACTCGAGTTTCAGTCCGCAGCCCCGGCCGGCGGCGCGGGGCTCTTTCTCACCGACGCTAGTCCTAGCGTTCGCACACGTAGCGGGTAGAGACTTTTGACGATAAAATATCGAGAAAGTGTCCCCCACCTGAGATTTCTGTATCCGCAGATGCCTCTCGAAGAACTGGTTCTTCTGATATAAGGTTTCGTGGGTCCTGAAGCAACAGGCGTCTCACAGTCATGAAAAAAGCGGGAGCCGACGTGACCCGCGTTTGAACTCGTCGGCGTTCGACGCCCCAGTCCAGCCATATGTAAACTGAACTTTTCGAAGCTCCGCCGTGTATATACAGATGCCACACCCGTAATAATCGTGATACAGTCAACACAAAATCAGATTTGCATGTAGCACGGTGTGTGCACAGCGGCGATGCCAAAATTTCCTTTCCTTTTCGCAGAGCGCCAGCGACGCATCCACGCAAGGTAACCGCGCCTACGCCGCAGCATTAGCGCGTAACATAGAAATAAGGTCGAACGCACGCTGGAGAGGAACGCTAACTGAGCCGACCAAACTCGGCACTCAACATCAGCACTCGGCTGCTCTCTCCTCGCGATATCGCCGACGCCGCCGGGTCTGGCGCGGCAGCTGCGCTCGCACGGCCCATAATGCTTTGAACTCGCCCGCAAGGCTTCTTCAGTTTTCCTTTCCAACTACCTCCTTGCGCACCACAGAAGCATGAGACAGGGAGGAGGGTGGAGGCGGTCGCCATACCACTGGCCATACGTCTAGGCTACCGTAGTCTATCATGATATATGCAGCGCTAAAAACGAAGACCAAGGAACAATAGTGCACAGAACGAGCGCTGTTTTCCCGTTTCGGTTCTACGAAATAAATCTTTCAGTTGCGATACAGCGCTCGTTCTGTGCACTATTGTTCCTTGGTCTTCGTTTTTAGCGCTGCATATATCATGAAAGCTTTCCAACTTGCCCAACTTTCCATTCTACTACCGTAGTCTAGACTGAACGTCGCCAATGCTGCGACGGCTCCGGACGGGTTGCTGTAGCGTTTTATTCATTTATGGTCGCTCATTTGCATTATGAGTTTTACAGCGTTAGATACGCCGGGTGTTGTAAAAACGAACATGGAACGAACGAAGATGAAAAAAAAGCGAAAAAAAAATTACACCATCTCCCGCTAAAGGGAACCATGTGTAGATGTGAAGCAGCGGGCGCTAACGCTTACACTGGCGGCGGCGTTGACGCTGGCGCTCATCGCAACGTTGCGCAGGAGAGAAAAATGTGGAGGGCCAAAGCACGCAATGATGGAGCGGTGTTTCCTACTGGAACATGCCAATCGCTGCTAATGGGCAATGAGAGACAGAAGACTCCGACTGGACACAGACACCCGCAGTCCGCTTTTAGTTAACACGCACGCTGCGAATTTTTATTGTTCAACAACGCACAGGAGAAATCTCCCACCGGCACCACCTTGCAGGTCAAAATCCATTGCCATATATACGGAGTGGCCAGTGAACGGTTGTGCAGCGCGAGCAGTCGGTTTTTTCAACCAAGAAACTCGCTAGCAGACGCGGCCGGCGTCCGCGTCGCGAGGCGAGAGAGGGGGGGAGCGTAGGAGAGGAGAAAGAGGGGGGGGGGACGCACATGTGCAGTGGGAGTGTGGACGCCGCGGGCAGGGATGCCTAGAGGAGAGAGGGGGGGTAGCGTAGGAGGGTAGAGAGGAGGGGAGGCGCATGCGCAGTGAGATGGTGGTTGCCGCGGGGAGGGATGCTTAGAGGAGAGAGAGGGGGGAACGGAGGTTTTTTATTTATTTTTTTTGAAAGGGTTTGCGCATGCGCAGTAAGGGAGGCCACGCCGCACACCACCACCACCGGATTAAGCTTCGCCATAAGATGCTTCACATCTAAAACGACCATAGAACAAACCAGTGCGCTCGCTGGTATGCCCTGCGCTCTGCTTTCTGCCGCGGTGTCCGCTGCCGTGGAATCGTTAGTTAGCACGCCCTCTCGGGGCAGCAGGGCGCGCGAGGTGAATTAATTTCTTTTTTTTTCTGGGGAGAGTGGCGTTTGCGACGGTGGGACAGAAACCCGCCAGCGGTTATCTCGGAGGCCATGTTCCCTCGCTCGCCAACGCTCGGCGGCTCAACGCAACACGCCTAACCTTGTGCACTGTTAAAACACCATCTAATGAAACCCCACGTTGTGAAACTCCCGATTTATCGAAGAATTTTCTCGACACCGGCAGGTATCCATAAGGTTCAGTGTTCCCATAAAAGAGAATCAGCGATGTGAACATGGCCACCAAACTAGATTCAACAATATTTTTTTAATAAATTCATAAAAAGGTGCGATTTTTTTAATCTGTAAAACAAAGACAGGTGGGCACCCAAGTGCGCACCCAACGCCGTCGCGTTAGAACATCTATCCGCCCTGGTCGCGTTCCTACATTTATTTTGACGTGGCTGCACATCTCGCCCATGCACAGAAGAGTGAACTCAGCAGTCGATAGCACTCTTCCGTACCAGATGGCGCAGCAGGTGATCGTTGCTGCTTTTATTTACTTCTTGGTTAATTCGAGAGGTGGCACCGGTCGCGTCTTAACAACGTCCGTCTTCGCCTGCTTGCACAATCACTGCATTGTACCTCTTCACCATGGTTGATCGGTAGCCCAATACATCTTTGCGTGGTCGCCTAGATATCCCATATCGGCTGAGCCTCACATCTTCAATTAACACAGAAGGCTCCATGTCCGGACCAGATTCGGGCCGATTTTAGGGCACCCTCGAGGATTATTCACTTTTGCGGCGACGGTAAGCCGCAAATACTAGGCCGCCTTAACTTTTGGGTGTCGCTGTGTTACAGTTTTAGATTTCAAAGGATCTAAATATCTTTCTCGATTTGAACAACTTCCCGAATTAACTAATTAATTCGAGCGTGGGGATCCCTTGGATAAATTCAGTTTCAACTGTAAAATAAGGTAAGCTAGTGCCTGATGAGCGTAAGAATGTGTACTAAGGGGCTGATTTGGGCCGGTTGGTACATGATTAACGAAGCGAAAAAAACAGTGCGAAACACGGGACAGTGTTCCGTCTCTTTCACTGTCCCGTGTTTCGCGCTGTTTTTTTCGCTTCGTAAGAATGTGTGTTGCGGCTCTGGAGTGTTCTTATATATGTGACCTCGACTCTGTTTGCGACCATAAAACACAGCCTTTAATTTGCCTGTAGTTTTTCGATGGTGGTGGCCCAGTTTGTCGACAAGCAGATGTAGCTGAAACTAAGAATTCGTAATTCGCCAGAGGCTAACATAATACATATGAAATTTATGGGCATAGTTCAATGGGAACCTAATTTGCCTACTGACAATCCTATTCACGAGGTCCAGCCACTGAGGGCTTTTGTAGGACGGCTAGAATTCGGATGTGAAATAGCAAAATATCCATTTGGTTATGCGAATTGAGAACTTTAAGTACAGTAAGTTTCGGCATGCTGGTATTGGAGTTCAAGATCTAGCGCACAACACGAGACCAGGACGTAGTCATAAACGACGTGAACAGGCGCTAACTTCTAATATACTTATTTTGAAAGCGTCACACTCGTGCACATAGGTTTGACGAAAAGCCTGTGCAACCGCATTTGTCACATTGTACATAATATACGATGCACAGTGCACAATAAAGGGGGGGCTAAAGACTGGAAGCTTGGCAGATGATTTTTACTGTCCTTTCCGTCGTGTCGTTCACGGCGTGTGATTAAGATAATTTAGTTTTCTAAGTGCGGATCACTTTAGGTTACGGACTGTCGGATTCTGTCGTCTCATTTCACTGGGCGTTACGCAGGCAAAACCATTTCTGGCACAGCCATGGAGTGCGCACGGGGGGGGGGGGGGGGGGCGAGATGGGGGGGCGCAGTCATCCCCATAAATTGAATTGATAGGGAGGAAGGGGGCACTGCGACGAACCCTGCGCACGCCTATGGGCAGAGCCGTATATGGCATTGGCATGTGTAGCGATGCGACGGGAAAGCGACATAACGGTGAGGAGGAGGGAAAGGAGGTAGGAAGTATGCTGTCACCGTGTGCTGTCTTCTCATGTCATCGCTTGGCGCCACGCAGGCCAACCATGTATAGCATAGCCGTGTATAGCAAGACGATTATAAAGAAGTGAGGCTGAGGAGGAAGGGAGGCGACAAAGCATAGCATAGCCACGTATGGCGTCACGCAGGCAAAACCATGTATAACAACATATCCGAGTAGCAGTGGCGTAGCCAGGGGGTGGCACACCGGGCACGTGCCCCTCCCGAAATTTTTTTTCGCCATGGCATGCAGAGCGAAAAATTGCCATTTCAGGGCGGTGCACCCCCCGAAATCGAGGAGGTGCCCCCCCCCCCGAAAAATATTTCTGGCTACGCCCCTGCCGAGTATACCAAGGCGGTGGGAATAAGAAGTGAGGGTGACGAGCAGATAGGGAGATGGCATAGTATAGCATAGTCGTGTATGGCGACACGCAGCAAACCTTGATTAGCATACGGATGTAAAGTTGGTTAGAGTAAGGGTGCGGTAAAGACAATTGAGGGTGAGCAGAAGGGAACGGACGCTTGCCGGTAAACGCGAGGGTTTCTGAAAGACCGGAAAATTACTGCTCCGCACTTCCTTCAGCTTTGACGCTGATTCCAACTGCCTACATTTTTTGCGCTAAATTCAACGAACGTACACTTGCGCACGTGTTCGAAATATGGCGAATTTCGCCGCTTCTGTTATTCCTCGTGTGCGTTATTTGGCATTCCTTGCTACCACGTAACACTGCCAAAACTGCGCCATCCATACGAAGTTTGGGCACTGGAGGTTAAGATGGCCCACATCGCCGTTTCTATGCAAAACATTTGTGCCAGTCAATCCACCATGCTATCCACTTGAAGTCTAAACAAAAGTCAGTGGCGGATCAGTAAAAGTGAGGGCTGATTCTCTTAGGAGAAGAGCTGAACAGGCGAACTCCACCGTACAATCTCTATCGAATAATGAGGAGCCGCTCACTAGCGAGCCGGATCTTTGGAGCCGTCAGGTATTTAACGTCGAAACTCCGGATTGAAAACTATACCGCCTAGCCGCTATGGAGCAAAAGGCGTTCACGACGAAACCGGGCCTTTCGAGTGGGTCAGTCAGTGTCAGCCGTGTAATGGCGAACCAGGAAACAGTGTAAGCCATACTGCAGCACGCATGTCGAAGAGGACTGGCTCACGAGCTAGCCGGTTTTCAGGGCGACAGCCTTCCATGCCTCATCAAAGGCGGAAATTGACCTGCGTATCTCCTCGGCGTCCAATGGTGGCGTCAAAAAGAGTGATGCAAAATATCATCACGTGTTGAGGGCAGCATATGACTTCATAACATGCCGTCATCAAATGACATCATTACTTGATCATAGAGGGGTCGATCCTATAGAGGCAGTGCAAAACAAGGTAAGTCCAGAAAGCTTTCGGAGGGGCGGCATGGGAGGTTCAGTACATCCACATGGAAGCAAGAAAAGATGGCTTTGGTCTTCGAGTTGACTAAGGCGGAAGCATGAAGGCAGGGTTGCCGCTGGTGGCTAATTCGCGCCAAATTTGCTACTTTCAGACCATGTCTGGCGATAAAAGTTTCTGGTTGGCGCCATGGCTACCTACTGGCTACTTTTACCTCCTGTTCTGGCACATTTGCTGGCAATTTCTTCGTTTTACTTGAAGATAAAACAGCAAGCAAGTTGAAAGAATAACCAGTGTTCGCATGCTTTTCTGTAGTGTTGGCCTATTCGCGCACGCGTCCTTACCCCCGCAAGCGGGCTAAAGCACATCAGGAGGAGGAGAAAGTCTGTATTTATCAAAAGACGGAAAGGTGCTGTGGTAGAGAGAGGAGAAAAGCCTAGCCGGCGTATGTCTGCGCTACCCTCTTAGCCAATCCAGGATCTCGTCCTGGACCTCGGGCGTGGAGCTGCACATAGCAGCCTGCCACTGCTCCTTAGAGTTAATGTTTGGAGAGTTAGGTGGTGGGTTCCGAGTACACCTCCACATGATACGGTGTGCATTGGCTCTCTTTTGGCAGAAAATGCATAAAGGGGAGGGATATATAGCAGGGCGTATAAGATGGCGGGAAGATGGTGTAGGTAACGTACGGGTCTGTAGCTGGTGCCATAACACCCAACGAGCGTCCCTCTGTCTGAAAAGAGAGAGAGGCGCGCATGTGTGGAAACGCGTGTCTAATAGCACCCTGCTGACGCCATATTGTAATGCTGAAACACACCGCGTCAGAGAGGTATCCGCAATAGTATGAAGTTGAGCTGTTCACCTTACATGAGATATCGTAACTGAAGCTGGGCAGGTATTACTGTAACTTTGTATCGGGTTCGGTCTACGGCGTCAACAAAAAACAACTTCAACGTCTAATGTTCCTCCTGTTTGGTTGGCACGAAGTTACTTTTGCGAGAACTCTATCTATTGTAAACAAAACTGTATCCAGGTGCGCTGAAAGTAAAATAATTTAATAATTTATTTGCAACTTACCTGCGGCTTGGAGACCAGGCAAGAGGAAAAAATATTGTGATCGTTATACTCTGTTTTTGCTTATTCAAAATCATATTATTTAGTGTATAATGCTAAGAAGTCTATTAATATCACTTTTTTGCTATTCGGCTACAAATTTGTCGCTAAAATTAAACGACATGGCTACTTTAAGTTTGAGTTTTAGCTCCTTTTCAAATTTACCCAACGGCTACTCTGCATAAAGGACCCTGTGAGTTTTTTCGAGCTGTTCCACGCGCAGCGAGCCACAGAGGCTAAACACCGCATATAGCGTAGGTAAGTCACTGTCTGAGCGGCTCTTGAGACTTTTTGGTACAAGCGTCAATGCCGAGTCAACGAGGAGGAGAGAAAGTTACACTTTCGCCGTAATGGCGAAGCAAGGATTGCGATAGCAAAGAATTGGGATGTTTACGAGCTTTGGCTAGCCCCCAACTGACTTAGGAAACTATGCCACACATTGTGTATGTTTTGCTAATGCGGTTGAATAAGCTCGGAGAGTGCTTTGGGTTGTCCTTGTGAAACTTGGAGCATACGTGCGCGAGGCAAGGATTCTCCCACGAATCATAGCCACAGCGGCTGGCCGTACCTACACGGAGAGGCAGCGGGCATAATCGCGCGCTCAACAAGAGAGAAAGCTGAGGAATACGATAAGGTAAAGTCAACATTGTTGAGACAGTACGGGGTATCAGCGTTAACGATCCGTAGACAGTTTCACGAAGTTGGAAATGCTAGAAATGAGTCCTGTACAGAGTGTGTATATGAGCTAACGTCAAACAAGCAGGAATGGCTCAAGGAAGCAAAGGACTACGGTAACCACGCCGCGGTTATTCAGCCCTGTGCCGTTACACAATTTAGTTTCTGGTTACCGCGAAAAGTGCCGCCATGACTTCAACATAGGCCAGCACGTACACGGTAGTCAGATCGGCTGAGCTAACAGAGTAAGTTTTGGCACGTGAGGGTCGCGAAGTCAGTGACGGTGCAAAAAGGGGTCCCAATTCCAGCTAGTGCTAGGCCGCAGCTAAGGCACGTAGAACGAGAAGATGAGCATGTAATTTTGCATACTCGTTAAAGTAGGACCCGCGTCGGAGAGTATCGCTAAAGGCGTGTGGCCAAGGAAAAGTTGCACTAAATGCAAGGAGACGTCTTCATGGCTACAACTGCCACAAACCAGGGCACATTGCAGCGATATGTATGGAAAACAACGGTAATGCTTATATCCGTCAGTGACAGTCACGAAAGCATGAAGCTGCTTGAAGGACGCATGTGTTTGTTCCCGTAGTTGATGCAGCAGGAATCTTAGAATACGCGAAAGAAAAGTTTCAGTTGTTCCGCCGACGCGAGCGCGCCGAAAGTGTGGGCGTGGAAACGAACTTCGTTATCATCGGTTCCCATGGAGGAGCCACGCTGCACTCCAACGGAATGTTCCCGCCGCTGACTGATCCGAATTAACAGAGACAGTGCTGCTTATGTAAACGAGGCTTATGTAACGCATATATACGCTGTAAGTTCTTTAGCTGGAGTACAATACCGGCCGTAACGACAAACAGCGGGTGCGCAATGCGAATAAGCATATCGTATCTTTAACCGTGGCCTCCGTGACTAGCGCCCTTCGCACAACGTTGCCGAAGCTAATCCCGGATGCCCCGCTCTAACGGTGCTGCACATGGGGCGCCATACATAAGATAATGTCGCTGCGTTTGCTCAGCTTCTCAAGAAACCCTGTGGCCGCTGCCACAGTTTTTTACCAGAAGAATGGTATTTGCGTTAACTTTTGCGAAATCTCATATTGCTTTCTGATTTCAGCAGGGGTGGAATGGCGATAATCCACTTCCAAAGTCATTTGTTAAAGTGCTTCAGCTTCCCTTAAGGTTCGTCGTCGAAGTAGATCATTGTCCTCTTCATAGGTCGGCAAAATAAATGGAGCTCACTCAGACTCACTCAATAAATATACTTTTCGCTTAGGACTCACTCGGACTCAGACTCACCAAAATTTTGCTGAAGCAGACTCACTCGGACTCAGACTCACGAAATTTCTCTCCAACCAAACTCACTCGGACTCAGACTCACAGGTGTTTTCGTTATCCAGACTCACTCGGACTCAGACTCACTAAACTTTTCCTCAAACGGACTCACTCGGACTCAGACTCATGAATATTTTCGTCAACCTGACTCACTCGGACTCAGACTCACCAAAATTTTCCTCAAGCGGACTCACTCGGACTCAGACTCACCAAAATTTATCTCAGCCGGACTCACTCGGGCTCACACTCACGAAAATATTACTCAGCCCGACTCACTCAGACTCAGACACACGAAAATATAACGAAAATATAACTCAGCCGGACTCATTCACCAAAATATTTGTCAGCCGGACTCACTCGGACTCAGACTCACCAAAATTCTCCTGAAGCGGACTCACTCGGACTCACAGACTCGCCTAATTTTTATCAACTAGACGTACTCGGACTAAAAATTAGCAATATTCGATTTGGCCCGGCTCATCCAATAAATGTCGAAGGAGCGCCATAAAATAGCTTATGTAGAATAAAACATGTAAAGGGTTCACAGGTGCCAGGCAACCTTCAAAATATATGTATGATAGCTTTCAACATACAAAAAGAAGTTATTTCCCGTGCATCGCAATGTCTATCGTAAAAAGAAATTCAACATTACACGCGATTTTTGCAATATTGAGAATGTTTTCTTTAAATATAAGAATGGGTCTACGGACCTTCGAGGAACATTAGGTTTTCACTCCTGTTACCTTTGAAATGCGCTATGCGCACGCGCCATTTGTTTTCAATGGGCGAGCGCGTACGTGCGTTTTTGACAGACCCAATTATAAATGCAGTCCTTTCTTGCGCTTTGCCGTTCGAAGGCCTAATCACGCTACTTGAGAACGAAGAAAGCTTGACATTACGTTATGGCGCTTTTCTAAACACGTTCATGAAACTGCCAATGGTCTTGCAGTTGATTTATCGCTCATTGACGACGCGAAAAAAAACAAAATAATATGAGGCGGCCATCTTTTGCAGAATCGAGCTCCCCACCCTTGAAAAATTTTGGAAACATGGTTATAGGTTGCATGGTTATGCCTCTCTAAAGTTTCGAAAACACCTGCCATTATAGTGTAGTGGTTGTGGTGCTTAACTGCTGACCCGAAGATCACGGCATCGAATACCGGCCGCATTTTCGATGGATGCCGAAACGCTTGAGCCATGTGTGCTTATATTTCGGCGCACGTAATGAACCCCAGGTAGCCAATATTTCCGTAGCCGTCGACTACGGCGCCCCTCATAATTACATCATGGTTCTCGGACGTTAAACGCCAATAATTATTTACTAGTGTTTCGAATTATAGAAATGCTAAGTTCCGTTTTAGTCGATGTCATGCTTTCGCAAAGTGATTGCGGATAATAGAGGTTGGTATTTTACGTCGCAAAGCCAAGATGTGGTTGTCAGAGACGCCGTAGTGGAGGGCTCCAGATATTTCGACCACCCAGGGTTCTTCAACGTGCATCTAAGTACACGGGTTGTGACTGCGTTTGTTTATAGCAAGATATTTTTCTGAGCCGGCTAAGAACCAGTTGTAACTGTTAGTGACTACTCTATCTCGTGGATAATATGGTAAAGAGTCGTATCAGTACCACGCTGGATACGGACACAAGGCAAAAGGGAACGTGCATAGGCGCGCCGATGAGAGCCGGCCAGTGTGTTCAAAGGTATGGTCGAAGCTTTTTGCATGGTCTGGTACAGACCATGCAAAACGAGGTGGCAATTTTCTGCTTTCTAAAAACCCCAATTGCTGACAGTCAAGCCGATTGCAAGAATGCCGTATTGAAAGGTGGGGACGCGGGTGCCGCTTCACAGTGATCGTACTAGTCCTCAGAAAGGACAGGAATATTCATTTCTAAAAACAAAGTCACTGGACAAGGCGCTGAGCTGACAACTGGAGGGTTTACTACAAACCAGACGCAATAAGTTGACGTAGCTAACCCTGCGCTATTAGCAATTTTATTTCTTTTTATTTTCACTGCGTCGCTATTATATATATCCTCAATAACTTATTATTTGTATTGTTTTTACTTCGATGTAACTGCTAATCTCTTGCGCATTCTCAAATGCACAGCTCCCCTCTGTAATTCCTTCCGGCCTTCAGGTACTATTAAATAAATAAATGATTGAGGAGCCTATTTTCAGCGGGTAAATGGGGCAGCGGAGATTGCCATAACGTACTGTTTTTCTTTGCAGAATAACAGACTGATTGGCAATTGGTGTGGATTCATAATGACATCTAGTGATTCATGAAACATATGAGAAATGCGCTAATTTGTCTCCCGTGAGGGGACACTGCTCAGCGACTTATGATCCAAAGCCAGTGCTACAACGAATAAAATATGCGCGAGATGAAGGCAGGACATGCGCTTTTTTTTTCTTTCCTGCTTCAAAGGCTACATTCTTGAAAGATGCAGGGAGGGGGGTAAGGGATGGAGAGCAGTGCTCGAGTCTCATATATTTACGAGACCACTCCTTATCTTCATACCAGCGCATAATCCCCCCCCCTTTCTATCTTTCCCATTGAAGTTCTGAAACAAAATTTTGAAGGCTAGATAACATGTGGGATAGATTTGGGTATACAGACGCGCATTATCTACGAAATATCAACAGATAATATAGCCTAGGACGTATTTAAAATCGATTTTAAAGTTCCTATCGCCCTACTGCAGCGAAACGTGCCGTCGTTTATTGTGTAAACAACCAACCACCCGCTGCGTCACGAGTTTAAATATAAAACGTCAACAAAAATCACCAATCGTCGCCACAGCAGCGCATAGAAGAAAGGAAGACAATAATTCGTGACCCCTACACCAACGGCAACACAAAGGCGTTTATTCGCAGAGCCCTCCGTAAGAGAAAAGACGGGGGAAACGTGACACCAACGGCGCCGCAACGACGCCGTGTGTCGATCCCCTACATTGCGGGCGCCAGCGAAGCAATAGCCCGTATACTAAGAAAGGCACGGGTCGACGTTTCCCACAAGCCATCCACCACCATCGGCAGTTTCATCCCTTGGCTCAAAGACAGCGAATCTGCGGAAAAAGCGCAGGGCGTCGTGTACCGGATCACGTGCGCCGACTGCCCCGCTTCCTACATTGAGGAAACCAAGAACTTCCATGAAAGAATGCGGCAGCACAAGAATGACCTCCGTCCCTTGAACAGCGGACGGAGCGAAGTGACAGAGCACTGCTAGCGGTTTGACCACCATACCAGTCCCGACGGCGCGGTGATTTTGGAAAAAGAAAGGAACCTTCGCCGGCGGCCCCTCCTCGATTCCTGGTACATTCAGCAGACAGCGGGAAACATCAACCACACCACGGGGGCACTGCCCTCCCTCTACTGCCAGGGCTTGCGACGACTCACGGCAAACAATCCCGCCTGGCAAGAAGGCGTTGCACATCTCGGGCCTTCTCACCCCTGAACAAGAAGCCGATCATGCTTCGAAACGTCGCGGTTTCTTAAAATAAATTTTGGCTGGAGTTTTCTCTTTTCTCCAGTTTTCTGTTATCCCAACCGGACAGACTTCTGCCGAATGTTCACTTTGGAAGAATAGAGATATTTGTGTTGCAGGCCCCAAGCCTAGAGTGTCGAGCTTGTTGCTTCGTTTTGTACTTTCCTTGCATTCCTTGAGGGGTATTAGGAGCCCGAAAGCAAGATACGAGAAACGAGCCTGGGAAACGCCCGTGCTATGAAGCTTTTTGCCGTGTGGCTTGGACGAACACAATGACGGCTGAGGGACCACCGAAAGTGCTTCGGCGCGTCAACGCTGTCTATGAATGGAAATGTGTTTGAATAGGAAAGAAAAGAAAAAATACGAAAAAAAAAAACGGGTTTTGCTTGAGTCGGCAAGGACTGAACTGCAGGCGTGCTGGGAAAATATGGCACTAATATCTCCCAAAGAGAGTCTAGAATTCGAAGAGGTCATTAAAGTTTAAAAGCTTTTTGAATTGCCGAGAGGTAACAGCATTCTTTGACCACATTACAGCCCGAAGAAATTTGTTTTTGCAAGTGATGAAGCATCGCATATGGCATGAATGGTGCGTTTCTACCCCCTTCCTCCTTGAAATCCGGTCACTACAACTTTCGAGGTACCACGGGGGCAAGCTTTATCTAGTCACTAAATAACGCAGCCGCTGTTTAATTGGTAACGAATGACATGACGAAAGCCGATGGTCTGTGTCGTCGCTACATTTTTAACAAAGCTTGAAATTCGGTGAGATGGTGCATAGCTACTGGGAAATTTTTGCATAGCTAATGGGAAACAATGCATTCACAAGGCATTCAGAAGCACCCGTCCTGTCTCTCTCGTACTTGTGAATGTCTCGGTTGGCGCCCAAAAATTTCCCAATTGCCACATTTATTCATGGAAAAACCAAAGCGGCATCTAAAGACACAAGCGGTTCAATGCAAGAGAGAGCGAAGGGGCGCTCGATGCTCGCGAATCGTGCTGCTTTGTCGTATTTGAATCCACATGAATGATGAAGCTCGAACATTGCACTCATTCTCCGTTGATTAGGTACACAATTGTAGATCAAAATCAATGTGGATCACGATATCGCTTAATAAAAGTGGCCTGGAGTTGTACATGTGTCAGAACATGCTGCACAGCCCACTTACATGCCCTCGTATATGAGGGAGTGGACAGCTTGATAATTTGAAAAATAATTTCTAGGGCTTTACAAGACGGTACATCTACACGATTACAAGGCACGCCATAAAAGGAGGCTATAAATATTTGTAATCATAGGTCGGCAAAATATATGGAGCACACGCAGACTCACTCAATAAACATTTTTCGCTTAGCACTCACTAGGACCCAGACTAACCAAAATTCTGCTGAAGCGAACTCACTCGGGCTCAGAATCATTAATATTTTCTTCAACCGGACTCACTCGGACTCAGACTCACCAAAATTTTGCTGAAGCAGACTCACTCGGACTCAGACTCACGAAATTTCTCTCCAACCAAACTCACTCGGACTCAGACTCACCGGTGTTTTCGTCATCCAGACTCACTCGGACTCAGACTCACAAAATTTTCCTCAAGGAGACTCACTCCGACTCAGACTCATCTAAGTATAACTTAGCCGGACTCACTCGGACTCAGACTCACCAAAGTATAACTCAGCCGGACTCACTCGAACTCAGACTCACCAAAATTTTCCTCAAGCGGACTCACTCGGACTCAGACTCACCTAAGTATAATTCAGCCGGACTCACTCAGACTCAGACTCACGCCTCAATCTGAGGCTGAGTGAGTCTGAGTGAGTCGACTCATGAGTGAGTTTGCCGACCTATGGTCCTCTTAGATGCCCGCACACAATGTCGTGAAACATTGTGCGGGGCTGCAAGCCAACTTCTTTTTTCACGGTTTTGGAGCACGCGGAGAGCCGCATCGTGTGCGTTTTCATCCAGCGCTCATGGCTGGGTTTGTGGAATATGTGTGGAGCCTACTCAACCCCTTTGTCTCTCATACGCTCGTTGCACGGGCAGCCGGCAAGACACCAATCCGTCTAAGGTTTTTGTACATGTCGATTCGAGCGTCTCTGCCAGGGAGAGAGAGAACAAAAAAATTGGCCGCGTATCTGCGTGCTTCGCTGCAAATGTCGTCGAAAGACGATAGTCTTGTGCCGACTGCACTGCATGAGCGGCATGAGTACCACAATTTAATAGCTGGGCTAGCCGCTGGGCTCGTTTTTCGGACGTTTTCCGGGCGCGCTTAGACGGACGCCGGCGTTTCTCCGCTGAAATTTGGTCGTCGGTCTTTTCTCTGCGTTCTCTGATCATGTATTGTAGAGTGGGTCGTATTTCATCAAGCGGCCATATATGTTTTGCCTGGCCTGAGACAGCGCTCTTCTACGATGAATCAGCCGCATCTGGCTGGCATTGATAAAACAGAAGAGGACGCCATCTACAGCGCTACCGGGGAACATCGGCTTGTGTCGAACAATGCTGCTGCCAGGTGGCAGCACCACAGCCAGCCACAGCGTCGAAGTTAAATCACTGGGCGGAGACTTGTTTTGTACACAGCAGCGCCGCGTAATGAACACTAGGATCTTTATAATTACGTATCTATAGATTTTGTTTTAAAGGAGCACTGTGAATAGTACTAAGGTATTGATGTTGTGCCTCAGGTATGCGTAATATTTGATTTTTAATTGCACGCTCACCCGTATGAACACATGCTTCTTGGTCATGATTGGAGGTCGTAAGGCAGAGGGTTAAAGTTTGGCCAACAAGCTCAATCGTGTGACGTGCCGACAAACAGACAAACAGACAGACAGACAGACGGACAGACAGACAGACAGACAGACCAAAATTTCTCCGTTTAGGTATCCCAAGAAAGACTATCGTCTTTAAAAAAATGCCCCCACTTCCCCGAAGGTAATCGTGAGGAAATGCGAATGCATTTCGCGCGCGCGTCACTCCATTTATATATGGTGGTTGTGGTTCGAAGAAGGAAAAGGCGCCTAATTTCTTCAGCCCGGTCGGGAGCACGGCGCAGCGCCTGTTTTTTTATCGCGGGAGCTCCGCCGACCTCCCGCGATGCGAGCGCCCCTCACGCACCAGAGCGCGCTCCTCCTCTCCACTTCTGCCATCGCCTTGAGATGCGCCCAGCCAGCGAATGGTCGAGGGTGAGGCGCGAGCGGACGGGAGAGTGGGGCGCAGAGAGGAGAGAGAGCGAACGGCGAGAGAAGAAGCGGCGAAGCACTGCACCTACCCTCTCCTACACTCTCTCCTACACTCTATGGGAGAGGGAGTGAGAGCGGAGAGATAACACCTGCCGGCGCGCGGACACCTCCTCAACTTATCCTCCTCCTCCGCGGACAACGCCGGATAACGCCGCCTGACATAGCCCGGCTAAGAAATGCATTCGCATTTAAAAGGTTCTGGATGTTTGAATATAAAAGGAGGCGAGGGAAATGACGTAGGTGCTTCCGTCTCCATTTCCTCCCATGTTGAGAGCGCGCCGTAAATTCTCGAATTGTTCCTTCGTACGCACAGCTTAGACGGAAACATTTATTCCAGTTCTGTTTGTTTTCACTTTGCCGCGGATATCCTGACAAACCCTCTGGAACAATAAACAAGGTTCGAGCTCCAAGAAGACGCCCCCGAGTTTCACCGCTTCGGATAATATAACAGGCAGGACTAATTCTTCAACTTGGTACTTTCCTTGGAAATTTATTGTTCATTGTTTCCGTTTCCCGACGAAGTCAATGACGGTTTCTAGGCAGCCAGCGCGACACGGCAGACAGGTTCCAGCTGTTCCATCCATGTCCAGTGGTGTATAACCTCCCGTATTCCGGCGTTTGAGACCGTAGCATATGAATTACGTTTATCCATAGCATCCCTCTTAAAAAAAGTAAATTTAATGCCAGTAAACGCTCCGTGAAGATATCTCAGCGCTATAGCTGGAAGATGGCTCCCAATACGCACACACATAAGGGATAATGCCAAAACTGGAAATGCTATCTAGCTTTGTGGAGCAAGAAAGTTCATCGTGGAAGGTTTTTTCAACGGACACACGACAAACAAAGACGTGAGGAAAGAAGACGATCAAGCGCTCGTCGCTGCTCCTTCCTCGCGTCCTTGTGTATTTATAATAAATGTCGGGGTTTCACGTGCCAAAATCGCGTTATGATTATGAGGGACGCCGTACTGAAGGACTTCAGAAATTTGGCCATTCGGTGTTTTAAATGCGGAGCACTTAAGGGGCCCCTGCTGTCGTATGCTGTCGTCCGTTGGCGTGACGCAGGCAAAACCACGCATAAAAAGAGAAAAGAAGAGGGTGCAAGCTCTAAATAGAAAGAGAGAGAAAGGAAGGAAAAACATAGACATGAGTATAGAAATTAATAGAAGTAACGAGAGAGAAAAAAAGACAGAACAAAACTAGAAAAGAGCAACAGAAAGAAAGAGAAAACCGAAGAGAAACAAAAGAAGGCTGACTAGTTCCGCACACTTTCTTCAGGCTTGGCACCGCTAGTACGAAGCTGCCCTAACTTTTCTTTTACGCACACCTGAATCTAACTACACTCTAAGGCAAAAGGGTGTTAAAAGGGTGTGCCGTTCGTCCTATTGGGGACTAATGGGGCTGCCACAACCATTAGTCCTTTTAAGGACTAACGGCACGGGACTAACAGTTAGTCCCCCTCAAGGGACTAACATTTAGTCCTCACATTTACACCCTTGCGGGCAACCGTTAGTCCCCACAGTTGCACCTCAAGGGACTAACATTTAGTCCACACATTTACACCGCGGGCAACCGTTAGTCGCCACAGTTGCACCTCAATGGACTAACATTTAGTCCTCACATTTACCCCTTACCGGTCAACCGTTAGTCCCCACGGTTCCACCTCACCGGACGAACGGTTGGTCCACTCAAATGCTCCACTGGGATGAACTTTTTATCCTCAGTTCAAATGATGCGTTAATCCCCACGGATGATTTTGCACAGTTACTCTCTGCAAGGCTTAATACTTTTCTCGCGTGTTGTTCTCCGCAGTGAGCAACAAATGGCGCCGAAAAGAACACGCAAAAAAAATATTTAGTCATGCTTGTTTCACTGCTTTCGCAGTCAATGCAACAACGAAAGACAAAAGTGAGACAATGAAATGTTTTATTTTTCTATATACATATTAAGTTTCTGCATTCTTTCAGTGAATTCGCTGCCAGATGTCAAATTCAGGTCCAGCCGCGTTGTCATATCTCGTACAGTCGTCTTGGTCAAGCTGCTCCAATGGAAGCGACAGATGACTGGCATTGCACGCACAAGCGCAAGCAGCCTTCTGCACGTAGTGGACAACGTCTGCACAAAAAGATTGCAAACAGTTAAGTCACATGTGACAGTGAGGGAGATACACGCACATGGCAAATACGTGCAATGTAAAATAAATACGCACGTCTAAAATATGGCATGCAAATACTTCCACCGCGATGTCATACATAATCGAAAACGCATTTCGAGTCACATAGCGCAACAGCTCAAGTGCGGCAGCCGCAGCCATCATGCGCCGCGACCGCCGAGCCGCCAACGAGTCGGCGAGTTCTCTGCGAGCGGTGTCGTATACAGCTCGAGCAAGCGAACGCGGGGCCGAACGCGGAGCTTCTGCCGCCAGCGAACCTCGAACAGAGGAGCGAGCGAACGCGGAACCGCCGCCACGAACGGCACTGAGCTGCTTTCGAGCGAGCGCCGCGGAAGCCGACGGTAATGTCGACAAATTTTCACAAAGTTCGATCTAGCGGCAGAGTACAACGAGCGAACGCGGGGGCCGCCGCCACGAACGGCGCTGAGCTGCTTGCGACCGATTGACGGGGAAGCCAACGGTAACGGCGAAAACTGTCCACAGAGTTCTGAAGCACAGCTAAAGTCGGCTAGCTAAAGCACCCGCCAGTTGCCGGTGCGCTTCAAGCACGCGACATACAACCGAGCTCGTTGACGGCAACCGCAATGCGTTTTGGACGAGTCGCACCGCAGCGGCGAGGCCTCTACCCAATATCACCGCGGCGAGAGCGTCCAGGCCATAGAGTTTCCTAAAATTAACTAGAGGGGCCTCTGGCGCTGCGATCGTTCAGCCACCATGGGAATGATGGGTAGTACACAGATTTGCCTAGTCTTTGTGCTTGCGGGCTTCGAACGCACTTGTGGCTCTGTTTATTGTTGCGCTTTCGTTCGTTTTCGGAAAAAAGAATGGACCGTTGGGAACTTCGTGAGCGTATTTGGATTCGTGAGCCAAAAAAGGTAACGGCCGTGAAGCGTAACTTCAAAACCTTTGCTGAACTTCGTATTACGGAAAGCGAATTCAAGCCACACGCAGCCAAAAAAAACGAAGACTAGGCAAGACTAGGCAAATTTGTGTACTACCCATGATTCCCATGCTGGCTGAAGCGCCGTGTGTTGCAGCCCCCATCGACACTAGCGCCAGAGTTCCCTATAGTGAATTTATAGGAAACTCTATGGTCCAGGCGGCCGACGGCAATGGCGGCCAATTTTCAGGCAGTCAGAAAGCACAGGCGAGCGGACGCCGAAGCCGACCTTCGCGGTGCATTTCGTGCGCGCGATATATACAACACGATCGAGCCCGTTGCCAATTAGCGCGATGCGCCTCGCGCATGCGACAGGTACGGAAACATAAACTATGATCACTTACTTGTGAAATAATCCAGCGCCAACTTCTGCCCAGAGTCGGATTCAATTCATGGATCCGATAGGCCTATGTCTTCTCGGCCGCCATTCCCAGCCGGTGTCGACGCAGTGCCGTTGCTACGCCAGCGCACCGTGGTCGGAGAAATACAGCGCGGCGTCTCGGCGTGTCGAGACCAGCTCCAAACTTCATGGTTTCGGCGAAACGTAAAAGCAGCACCGCACGCTCATCCAGGCATACGCGACATACGTGTTTATCCAAGGCACCGCGGCGTAGTTCCTAAATCATCGAACTCTCCGAGCGCGACACAACTCCGTTACTCCTCTTTCGGGTAATTTTGCCTTAGAGTGTATACACGGGCCTCTAGCATTTAGCCTCCATTGAAATGGGGCTCCTTCGGCCGGGATTCGGTCCCACGACCTTCCGGTTAGCAGTCGAGCACCGTAACCGCTAGACAGTTAAGGCGCAACCACGCTGAATAGTGTTGATATCCCCGTCTCCCACTCTCATAGGAGAGCACTCACTTACGTGCTCAAGTGTACTGAGACGCGGGCATTCATTCATGATCATGTCTCTTTTTCACACTCGTGGGCATCTTCTTGCGTACATGCTAACGTCTACTAAAGCCCTTTCTCCTCACAATCCACGCAACCGCGTCTTTGGAATGACTAAGTGTCTCCAAACAAGAGTGATTATGCCTTCCTATGCTGTACATCAGTTGTCGCCAACTTTTGAGGCGGGGAGCCGAGTTGCAGCCGACACGGCGTAGATCACATAACCGATCGGAGGGGTGGGTGGGGTGGGCTTGCAGGCAACGAGAAAACAATTCTGTGCATTGAAATTAAGGTACAAAACTGGAATATAAATAAGTAATGTTCCTTTTCATCACGCATGCCACAAGGTTGCGAATAACAAACACAGGTTACAAGCAAAAACCCCGTTTCAGGTCAAAACTACCATGTCGGCCGTCAGATAGAAAGTGACAAGGCGAGAGGGCGAGTTTCTGGCGTCGTGCCCTGGGCCGCATAATATACTGGCACGCGGGCCGCAGGTTGCCCGCCCCTGCACTAGGTGTTTCGATTATTCTTCAATGGTAACACTCACGTAATACTACACTGCTACATGCGCTGTTCCCGCAATATTGTAAATACCAAATAATACGTGCGGGACTAAACTGCAAGTCGAGAAAGCACGCAATAAGGTCTAACCGGTGTTATTCTGCTCAGAGTATTTTACCTCCGATTATGATCGTCACATTATCTAGACCATCGAGCAACACGGCCGTTGAAACGCCTTCTATACTCACAATGAGTTAGTACGACACCTACACACCCAAGCGTAAACCATAGGTAATAAAAGCAGTGTCATTGCTCTCTCATGCCTCGCAATTGTGGTGGTTTGGGAGTGTTGTTGTGACATCACCAGTAAATTCCAAGCGCACAAACAGACGAGGAAAAAATACGTATGACACGCAGGCGCTAGCTTGTCGATCGCTCTATCTTACAAAGAATATGTTACGTGCGAAGTCATTGTTCGTGTCTTATTTTATGCCTCCTGCGCTGGCGTCATGTAAGGTCACGTGTGCCCGTATAAATGCAGTTCGCCTAGCTTCAATAAAGTGTTTAAAGTTAGCCCTGTGTGTCATAGGTGTTTTTTGTCCTCCTCTGTTTGTACGGTTAGGATTTACTGGTCTCTCATGCCTCTTTTAAATTTGCCGACGCACTCTGCATTTCGATCGTTAGCACACGAAAACCATATTCGACGATTTAAATAGTAATTGTTGCACCCTAGTTAGGCCTAAACTAAGTATAAACTGTGCAAGAAAGGTGCGAATAAACCACATTGCTCATATCATTACTTGCACCACATGTGGTAACGTAAAGATACTGGCGGCCGTGCGCCTCACAATAACGGCGCAACCGGTCCAGTGCATCCCTTGCAACCCCCAACCCCCTTCCCCCATCTCAGAATCTCGGAATGGTATCGCCCGAGCTGCAAGGGGCGGAGGGCCCCAGCGCCCCAGCTCCAGCACGACGCGCGCATCGGGGGGTGGCAGTAGCGGTCTGTCTGGAGAGCGCGTCTCGCCGAAGGATCGGCGTCTGGGCTTCGCTGGTGCACTTTCTCGCGCGTCCCATTCTCCGCTCGTTGCAAGAGCGGCAGGAATCAGCCAGTTCAGCAGTTCATACTGCACTTGAATCTGCACTCCTGGAAACCTCTGTCGCCAAGCCGGTATGATATCTAGATTTCTTGTCGCGAGCTGTCTCAGTAGCCCAGTGAAGTACTTTAAGAGGGCGTTGAAGGCGAAGTGTACTACGGTTTTCCTTGCCATGAAGCTCTCGTATAGTTCTTGGTAGCTCAGACGTTTCAGACTTCCCCCTTTCCTCGCAGTTTGCAATTGTGCATGTGTTTATGTGCGCACACACACATAAACACATGCACTAACGTACATAAAGTATGATTGATCCCTCCCCGCCCCCCCCCGCCACCACCACCCGAAAAAAAATATTTCTGGCTACTTCGCCCCTTGCAGCATTGGTTCCCAAAAAGAGCACGCTAGCATAAATAAATCTGATAGGATTAGTAGGAGAGGGAAAATGCGCACCGCTGTGTCTGGTGCACAGCCGTTAACGTGCGCGTCGCCAATCATAGTACGTGACATCCTACATGTTTCTTGCAGCAGCAAATTCACTGTTAAAATGTTGTCGCCCGATGCAGTGGAGTGTCGTTTGTGCTGCGGGCATACGGTGTGGTTGGTATGATTGGGTCGAGTTCAAATGGTTTCAAATGGGACTGCGGTACATGTGACTAGAGCCTATTTCGAATGCGGTGTGTGATACATTTTAGAAGTGGGAATGGCGTCTTGCCTTAGGAGCTGTCCATGCCTTTTTGCAATTAATTTGCCCAATCTTTAATGACTACCTGGCCAAGATCAACGTTTTCCAGATATTTCTAGAGTGTCTGAATATAAATTGTTTTCCTCGTACAATTATTAATAATGTTATCTAATTGTAGAAGTGTGGGCCTCATATGCAGGACGTAAAATTTTTTACACCCCTTAAGCAATGCCCATTGTGGGCATGCAAGGCACTTGGAGTAAAAAAAAGAAAAACACGGCGCTGGCAGTTGTGAAACACTCACGCGTAGTCAAGGGACAATATTAGTACACACGACATGTGCGCACCGTATCTGTCGCGTTCAGTTAAAATGACACTAAAGTGAAACGTTAAATTCATTACGACAGGTAAATTATACTTTCAGAAATCTAT
This sequence comes from Rhipicephalus appendiculatus, assembly GCA_030522465.1. Lineage (NCBI taxonomy): Eukaryota > Metazoa > Arthropoda > Arachnida > Ixodida > Ixodidae > Rhipicephalus > Rhipicephalus appendiculatus. The sequence continues at coordinate 545,482 of JALIZH010001273.1, forward strand.
AACCAATAATTTCCACAATATAGCTTAAAAAGAAGAAGGGAAACGAGGTTCAATGTTCCTTGTGTGAATATCGCGCCAAAACTTCAGCACATGAACCAATGATATGTGCTACGAATGTCTCAAAGTTCATTGCTTTCGGGCATTTCGGTCTCATTGCTCCTATGAACTTTTCTGAAACTCGCTACGTTAAGATTTCCGGCCCTTCGGTAAACGGATGTAAGTAATTTCTCGCGACCATTAATTACGTAGGACTCAGCAGATGCTGTCAAAATCCATGCCGTTAGGACGAGCTGCTGCGGGAACATTCAGGTGGTGTTGTCACCTGTGTTAACTGCGAAGCATTTTTACCGGACTGCACGCACTTTGAGCGTTTCTATCTACGTATCTATCTAGCCGCCTACGCCTGGGTGCTCTCGTGATCGCCTCCTTAACTTGGGGTAGACCCAAATTAGTATGAGAGGGTAAAATGGCCAGACAAATATGTCTGGCTGGTCATGACATGAATAACATAAAAATCACGTCGCGTTCGTCGTCAAACCATTTTCTCACGACACCTGTGACACATACCCGTATACCACGTACCGCAAAATCGGGTATGCGCCGCAGGTGTGTGACAGTTTATATCTACCTACAACGGCGAGAACGGACATTGGTAATTTAAATGTGACCAAGCGGTCGCCCGACGAATGCAAAGAATATATGTTATGGTCCCAGCAGGAATCCAACTGAAGCGTTCTGCGTGGTAATCAAGTATTCTACCACAGAGGCACGCCACGTCTCGGAACTCCTTTAGGAAATACCCTACGCAGGCGTAATATCGGTGAAACGTCTATTGTTATTGCAGTGCTGGCTATCTAATTTTATAAACATTACATATGCACTCCTATGATACAGGCGTCACATCGGGTTAACGTCAATTGTAGTTAAGCGCAATGTACTGAAGTTGGTCTACGTAGCAATATTGTCATGGGTATGGAAATGCTACTCCGGCACAGCCGCTGAAATGGCACCGAAAGGAAGAACACGACAACGTTCGTGTTGTGGGGCTGAGGCTGGGCTGCTTGGTGGATTCGTGATTCTGTGCCCTCTGTGCAGTGTCATCTCGATCAGTTACTGATTGACGACATCTAAGTAAATACTCCCCGTAACATCTTTGGTGGAGGTTGCGGGTATTACAACAGCCCGGCTCTGGATCTCCGTAGCGGCCGCCACCTTCGTCCAGCCACGATGCCTGAAGACGGCGCGCAGTCTTCGCAGTCTTCGCAGTCGGCCCCAACTCCATCCCCTGTGATCCCTTCACACCTTCTCGATCCTGGTACTTTTTGCGGCACCGATAAACCTGACGTCGAGGAATGGCTCGTCTTGTACGAGCGCGTCAGCAAGCATTACAGGTGGGACGAGACACTTATGCTGGCAAACATCATATTTTATCTAAGGGGTACAGCACGCGCGTGGTACGAGACGCATGAGGAAGAACTGACAAGTTGGGACATGTGTAAGCAGAAGCTCCGCGACTTGTTCGGCCGCTCAGTTGCTCGACATATGGCAGCCAGGCAAGAACTCGCATCGCGAGTTCAGTCGTGTACGGAGTCCTACGTCGCCTAGATTCAGGACGTGCTATCCCTGTGCCGCAAGTCTGACAAAGACATGACAGAGCTTGACAAGGTCAGCAATGTGTTGAAGGGCATAGCTGACGATGCCTTCAACATACTCATGTGTAAGAACTGTGCCACTGTTGACTCCATCATCACTGAATGTCGGCGCTTTGAACAAGCTAAAAGCAGGAGGATTACTCAGCGCTTCAACCGCCTCCCGAACACCGCTGCGACTTCCTCGTGCGAAGATCCTGTGATGCCACACCCAAGCACGAACTCTACCATCACCAAGATTGTTCGCCAAGAGCTGGATCTATGGCCCCCCGCCTCCTATGCGCCCCCCTGCACCAGACAACTTGGCAACGGTATCCCTAATCCAAGCCGTCGTCCGGCAAGAATTTGCCAACCTGGGCGTGCTACTTCCCCCAACCACTCGCCTTCCGCCCCAGCCCATATGCACTCCCGCCCACACCGCTGACCACCACGCCACTCCACTTGTTGCCGCAGCCTCTTCGGTTCCACGCTTCCCCCCACGATACCGCAATCCGGCTGAGTGGCGCACTCCAGACGATCGCCCGATTTGCTTTTCCTGCTCTCGCGTTGGCCACATTTCCCGCCATTGCCGCAACAAATGGTCTTCCCAACCAAGTTTTTTAAGTGACCGCCGTCACGATCGCGGACAGTATTCTCGAACACGTTCCTTCGATGACCACCTTCAGGAGCTCCCACCGCGCCACTCATTTCCACGATCCGAACCCACCTACGCGGATGTCGTCGCCCAGAGAAGCTCCTCCAGCCGGTCGCCGTCACCTCAGGCTCGCCAGTCACGCGCCCCTCGGCGCCTTCGCTCTCCGTCGCCGGCTTCTTCTGGACAACTCCCGGAAAACTAACAAGTGCAGCTCGTGGAGGTGGCGCTGCGCTGACGACTCGGACCCAAAACCCTCTACCGACCACTAATACCAGACGAAATTTACTTAGTGTCCTCATCGATGGCCTGCCCGTAACTGCTCTAATCGACACTGGCGCCCACTTATCCGTCATGAGCTCTAAGCTTCGATCCCGTCTCAAGAAAGTTCTTACGCCTGCTGTGATTCCTTCAGTGTGCGTAGCCAACGGAAGCCGAACATCAGTTCTTGGTATGTGCACTGCCCGAGTTACTGTTGCCGGCCACCAGACATCGGTTCTCTTCGCCGTTCTTACAGCTTGCCCACATGATGTCATTCTTGGCATTGATTTCTTGACCACCCACTCTGCCCTCATCGATTGTTCATCCGGCGTTTTAAGGCTCGAGTTGCCTTTGTGCGCCGATGACCCTTCTCCAAGTCGCACTCGGCTGCGGTCCATGGAGTTTCTACGGCTACCACCGCAAGCTGCTGTGTACGTCCCTATGTCGCCGTTTCCGTCAGTTCCTGATGGAGAATACGTGGTAGCTCCCCTCATTGACCTCACTCTTTCCCGCAGCATCGCCCTTCCTCATACCGTAGTGGTTGTTGCCAACAACAGGACGCTTATTCCTGTCCTCAACTTCTCTGCGTCAGTCCAAGTTCTTCCCCAAGGCATTACCCTAGCAGAACTTTCAAGTGTGGAAGAATGCAGTTTCTTCTTTCACCACTGACGCAAACACCGTGGCCCAACCTGTCATAGCAGCGCACAATAAGACATTCCTGGACAAAATGATATCCAGTGACCTCCTACCTTCCCAAGCTGAAGCGCTCCGCGGTCTTATCTTTTCCTACCTTGATATTTTTGACGTCGACGACCGTCCCCTAGGTCGCACAAGCGTCGTAGCCCACCGCATCGACACCGGCGACGCCAGTCCCCTTCACAAACGGCCTTACCGTGTGTCGCACGCCGAGCGCCAAGTTATTCAGAAGGAGGTAGAGAAAATGCTCGAAAAAGACGTCATAGAGCCTTCAGCCAGTCCTTGGGAATCACCTGTGGTGCTCGTTAAAAAGAAGGATAACAGCTGGCGCTTTTGCGTCGACTATCGCCATCTCAACCGAATCACCAAGAAGGACGTCTATCCTTTACCTCGAATCGACGATGCGCTCGACTGCCTCCATGGTGCCAAGTATTTCTCGTCGCTCGATCTTCGATCCGGATACTGGCAAATTTCTGTTGATGACCGCGACCGCGAGAAGACAGCATTCATCATACCCGATGGCCTCTACCAATTTAAGGTCATGCCTTTCGGGTTGTGCAATGCCCCTGCAACATTTGAACGCATGATGGACTCTCTCCTACGCGGTTTTAAATGGTCAACCTGCCTTTGCTATCTGGACGACGTTATCGTTTTCTCGCCCACCTTTGAGAGCCACCTCCCTCGTCTGTCGGCCATTCTTGACGTTTTTCGTCGTGCTGTACTCCAGCTCAATTCGTCGAAGTGCACCTTTGGGCACCGACAAATCAAACTACTTGGCCACCTTGTTGACGCTACTGGAGTCCAACCCGACCCCGACAAAGTCCGTGCTGTTCGTGAATTCCCGGTTCCGCGTTCCACACAAGAGGTCCGCAGCTTTCTTGGGCTCTGCTCTTACTTCCGCCGCTTTGTCATCAATTTCGCGGACATTGCTCGACCCCTCACAGACCTCCTCAAAAAGAACGCGGCTTTTTCCTGGGGTGCGGACCAAGCACATTCCTTTACATCGATGATTTCCGCTCTCATTTCACCACCAGTGCTGGCCCATTTTGACCCAGCTGCCCGGACGGAGCTTCGCACTGACGCAAGTGGCCACGGCATTGGGGCTTTACTCGCTCAGGTACAGAATGGCACAAATCGTGTGATAGCATATGCCAGCCGTCTTCTGTCACAGTCAGAAAGGAATTATTCTATTACCGAGCGGGAATGTCTAGCTCTCGTCTGGGCCGTCGCTAAATTTCGTCCGTACCTATATGGACGCCCGTTCGCTGTCATCACAGACCATCATGCTCTGTGCTGGCTATCGACCCTTAAGGACCCTACTGGAAGACTCGGCCGTTGGGCATTACGTTTGCAGGAGTTCACGTTCACTGTGGTGTACAAATCTGGAAAGTTGCACAGCGATGCCGACTGCTTATCTCGACACCCTGTTGATCCACCCAACGCCACCGAATTGGAAGCCGACGCTTGCGTTTTCGCCATCACAGACTTTATACACGTGGCGGATGAACAACGGCGAGATCCATCGCTACTCAGCATCATTGACCGCCTTCAAGCCGGCAACGACGACCCTTCCCTCAGCATGTTCTTGCTGCAAGGCAATGTTTTGTACTACCGCAACTTATACCCCCGAGGGCGCAGAACTTTTACTGGTCGTTCCACATCATCTGCGCAAAGACGTCCTTCAACAACTTCATGACGCCCCAACTTCAGGGCATTTAGGCGTCTCCCGAACCTACGACCGTGTTCGACGAAGGTTTTTCTGGAAGGGCCTGTATCGTTCCGTTCGCCGCTACGTTGCGGCTTGCGACCTCTGCCAACGACGGAAGAAACCTACGACTTCTCCTGCTGGTCACCTTCAACCTATCGAAGTCCCAGCCGAGCCGTTTTACCGAGTGGGATTGGACTTGCTTGGCCCCTTCCCAACTTCAACAACTGGAAATAAATGGGTAGCAGTAGCCACTGATTATGCCACTCGCTATGCAATCGCTCGAGCCCTACCGACCAGCTGCGCAACTGACGTTGCTGATTTTCTCCTATACGACATCATACTCCAGCATGGCGCTCCGTGTCACCTACTCACAGACCGTGGTCGCTGCTTCCTCTGTCGGGTGGTTGATGACCTACTGCGATCTTGTGCTACTCGTCACAACTTTAGCACTTCTTATCATCCTCAGACCAACGGGCTCACCGAACGCCTCAACCGCACACTGACGGACATGCTTTCCATGTACGTTTCGGACGACCACACCGACTGGGACATTGCCCTCCCGTTCGTCACCTTCGCCTATAACTCGTCGCGCCACGAAACTGCCGGCTATTCACCCTTCTATCTTCTTTTTGGCCGTGATCCGCTGTTACCTTTTGATACCCTGCTTCCGGTTGAACCAACATCCACCACTTCATACGCGCAAGATGCCATCACCCGAGCTCTCATCGCACGCACGGTAGCCCGCACTCGGCTCTCACACTCGCAGTCTGCACAAAAGTCACTGTATGATAGTCGACACAGGGATGCTGAATTTTCTCCGGGCACCCTCGTTTTACTGTGGCTCCCATCTCGTCGTGTTGGCCTCAGCGAGAAGCTCTTGTCACGATACGTCGGGCCCACCGGGTCGTGCGCCAGGTGACACCTGCCACCTATGAGATTTCCCCGACAACCAACTCACCGACTGCTTCACCCAAAACTGACATCGTGCATGTTTCTCGTCTAAAGGCCTACAACGGTGACACGCCCTTTTAAACCTAGCAGGCACCGAGATGGTGCTTTACCGGCCGGGGTAATGCCACGGGTATGGAAATGCTACTCCGGCACAGCCGCTGAAATGGCACCGAATGGAAGAAGACGACAACGTTCGTGTTGTGGAGCTGAGTCTGGGCTGCCTTGTTGATCCGTGATTCTGTGCCCTCTGTGCAGTGTCATCTCGATCAGTTACTGATTGACGACATCTAAATAAATACTCCCCGTAACAATATTATCAATAAAACACATGAACTCGAAGCTGTACTACTGTCTTATCAGCCAGGTGTTGTAGCGCTCACTGAAACGTGGCTGCACTCATGTATTTTAGACCGGGAGGTAGTACCGTCAGGGTATGCGATTGTGCGCAAGGACAAGAAAACAAGAGGTGGAGTAGCCCTACTAATTAGGCACGGAATTCCCTACACAGTTATGCCCATTGCTTCCGATACCGAAGCAGTATGGTGTAAATTCCACGTTAAGATTGAAATAACCTATATCAGCGCTGTCTGCAGACCACCTGATGCTGAAGTTATCATTTTTAGAAGCACTTTATGATTATATGCACACACACGTACCTCGCGGCAGAAAAATCATTGTAGCTGGTGGCCTTAATCTACATGAAGTGAAATGGGACTCACTGAATCTGGCGATGAAGATTGACAACGTGCTTACAGATATCATGCTCACGTTTAGCCTTGCACAAGTCGCTACAGTTACAACGCGTAATCAAGGCTCGTCCACTTCTGTTCTAGATATTGTTTTTATAAGCGATCACTTTTCAAAATGCCCCTTTAACGTAGAAGCATTGGAAGACTAGTCTGACCACCAAATAGTTTCGTGTTGTTTGCAATATCCAAGTCCAATCCACAGTAGCGTAGCCAGAAATTTTTTTTCGGGGGGGGGGGGGGGTTCAACCATACTTTATGTATGTTCGTGCGTGTGTTTGTATGTGTGCGTGCATATATACGCAAGCAAAACTGAAAAATTTCGGAGGGGTCTGAACCCCCCCCCCCCCCCTTGGCTACGCCACTGCCAATCCACACAGAAGCCGCAACAAAACGGGTGCTTGCATTTAGCAGGGCGGACGACGCTGCCATCATCACCTACCTTGCTCATGAATTTCACAGCTTCTTGGACCTCTCCTCAGACGAATACTCGACGGCAAGTATGTTATGGACAACATTTAGAAGTAATGTTAGGCACTGGATGTACGCATTTGTCCCAAAAACTAAAAAAAATAAATAAATAAAACATCACAAAACACAATCCATCAATCACGCGTGAAATAATTCATACGAAGCGTAAAATAAAGTTTCTCAGAAAAGCCAAGAAAGTTAACCCATGCAGCAGTATGGCGTCGCAAATCTCAGAACTGTCAAGGTCCCTTATACCGGTGTCACACGGGCGTTTGGAAGGCCTTTGAACCGACGGCCTATTGACTCAACTGTCAAGCACGAGCTGCCGCACGGGCGATTTCGAAGGCCGTCGAGTCAATAGGCTATCGAGTCAACGGAACACCCAACCCGCCCGTTGAAACTTCGATGGCTATTGAGCGACGGAAGCGGAAACAGCGCAAACGTGCACTCTCGTTCACCGCGTGCCCAAACCCACGATTAGAAAAAGAAATATTGCACCATTAGGTTTTAAAAGTAGCATGAGTGGGCGTAATATATTATTTAATAAAGCATTTTTGCCATTTTGAATGTACTAACTGCTCATACTCTCGACAACAGCAACGTGCTGGCTCGCCGTGCTCCTTATCGCCATCGCCAGTCTGTCTCCGCCGCCATATTGCTCGCAGCTTTTTTCTTTCCTGTGCAGGTATTTGTACACTGTATTATTGGTTTTCACTTCGTTCTTCTTCATCTGCGCGTGATCATTTTGCTTCGAAGTTTTTTATTTATTAATTATTCGCAGTTGTGCAGTGCTTTTTCTTTTGCGTGTGTGTGTGGGGCATTAAATTCTAGGACGTGATTTTTTTTCGGGGAGTTACTGTTTCTGTGTGTGCTTTGTGGGAAACGCGCCGCCGCCAAAAAGGAAAAAACCGCGCCAGCTCTGAACACGGAAATAAAGATTTGCAGCGCCACACAATTTTTGCGAGAAAGACCTGAACCACTCAACGGCCGTTGAAAACTGCCGTGTAGCAGCGTGACAACTCTATCGACTCGATGGAGCTGCGGCGTTTCGACGGCCGTCGACTCGAGGGCCTTTCAAAAGCGCCCGACACATGTATTAAAGGGCCCCCCAAACCAGACCGACTTCAAAGGCGAAAGAGTACTTCCTTTCTCGCCCTCACTTCCCTTCCTACAAGCGCTAGCTCCTTCTCGCCACTTATTTCTTCATAAAACACGTGGAATGTCAGCACTAAGCGTTGAGCCAGTCAGGATTTTACGCTTTTCAACTACACGCTGCTATCTCCTCTTGCGCGGGTTAACGTCAATTGTAGTTAAGCGCCATCCACTGAAGTTAGTCTACGTAGCAATATTATCAATAAAACACATGAACTCGAAGCTGTGCTACTGTCTTATCAGCCAGATGTTGTAGCGCTCACTGAAACGTGGCTGCACCCAGGTATTTTAGACCGGGAGGTAGTACCGTCATGGTATGCGATTGTGCGCAAGGACAGGAAAACAAGAGGTGGAGTAGCCCTACTAATTACGCTCGGAATTCCCTACACAGTTATGCCCATTGCTTCCGATACCGAAGCAGTATGGTGTAAATTCCACGTTAAGAATGAAATAACCTATATTAGCGCTGTCTGCAGACCACCTGATGCTGAAGTATCATTTTTAGAAGCACTTTATGATTATATGCACACACACGTACCTCGCGGCAGAAAAATCATTGTAGGTGGTGGCCTTAATCTACATGAAGTGAAATGGGACTCACTGAATCTGGCGATGAAGATTGACAACGTGCTTACAGATATCATGCTCACGTTTAGCCTTGCGCAAGTCGCTACAGTTACAACGCGTAATCAAGGCTGGTCCACTTCTGTTCTGGATCGTGTTTTTATAAGCAATCACTTTTCAAAATGCCCCTTTAACTTAGAAGCATTGGAAGACTTGTCCGACCACAAAATACTTTTGTGTTATTTGCAATATCCAAGTCCAATCCATACAGAAGCCGCAAGAAAACGGGTGCTTCCACTTAACAGGGCGCACAACGCTGCCATCATGACATACCTTGCTCATGAATTTCCCAGCTTCTTGGACCTCTCCTCAGACGAATACTCGACGGCAAGTATGTTATGGACAACATTGAGAAGTAATGTTAGGCACTGCATATAGGCATTTGTCCCAAAAACTAAAAAAAAAAAACATCAGAAAACACAATCCATCAATCACGCGTGAAATAATTCATACGAAGCGTAAAATAAAGTTTCTCAGAAAAGCCAAAAAAGTTAACCCATGCAGCAGTATGGCTTCGCAAATCTCAGAACTGTCAAGGTCCCTTAAATGGCCCCTAAACCACACCGAGTTCAAAGGCGAAAGAGTACTTCCTTTCTCGCCATCACTTCCCCTTCCTACAAGCGCTATCTCCTTCTCGCCTCTTATTTCTTCATAAAACACGTGGAATGTCGGCACTAAGCGTTGAGCCAGTCAGGATTTTACGCTGTTCAACTACACGCTGCTATCTCCTCTTGCGCGATCGCAAACGCAGGGAAATCAGTTTATCGCGCACGACAGCCATGCGAGACAAGGAAGAAAGGACATGCGACTGCATGGCGAAGTGCAGGTATGCGACAATTCACAACCGATATATATCGTATAGCGACAAGTCATGAGCTTTTTCATCCTGGCCCCATGTTAACAAACTACTGGCGTCACGAATTGTGCCACAAAGACGGGAAACACCGGGGAGATTAACGCGCTCGTTCTTCGTATTTTCAGAGGTTGTTTAGGGGCCCTTTAAGAGTAAAGTAAGTATGGGAAAAAAACGCTTCCTCACTCTTTGCACAGCTTTATTAAAGCAGCTCCTCATAAGTTCTGGCGATACATAAGTGTGAAGCGTATTAACATAGCGCATTCACCTACCTCGCGTGGAAAACAGACAGCCGATCTTTTTTAACAGCTACAGCTACTTTAAGTCTTCTTTCACTGCTTATAACGGCCTTCTTCAACGCTGCCGATCAAGATCGAATAATGCACATAAATCTTTACAGAATCCCATCACATCGCAGGCAGGCATATTATCGCTCTAACTGAACCTAGACGAAAAGAAAAGCACTGGTCCTGATGACGTTCCGAATGCCTTTTTAAAACGGCACGGTGAACCCGTCAGCAAATTCCTTCAGCTTATATGTTCAATATCACTTCGCGTAGGTCACCTTCCAGACGACGGAAAAATTGCTGTGATCATTCCTGTGCATAAATCAGGTGACATTTCTTCCCCTGCTAACTACAGGCTCATCTGATTGACATGGTGACGTAAAATACTAGAACACATCATCCTTAAATATCTGACAGAATTCATCAAAACTAACAACATATTACACTTCAATCAGCACGGGTTTCGTAGTGGCCTATCGACTGTCACTCAACTCGTAGAAACACTCCATGACTTTGCCAAAGATATTAACAGCCAACTACAAATTGATGTCATACATATGGACTTTTCCAAGGCTTTCGATCGCGTTTCCCACCTTCAACTTAACTATAAATTAAGATGCGTTATAGGAGAAGGCCCGCTCACGCACTGGATTCAAGATTATCTTTCAGACCATTACCAGTACGTACAGTATAATGACTGTGTCTGATACCATTCCTCTTTTATCTGGTGTACCGCGTGGTTCTTTACTGGCCCCACTGCTCTTCTTATTGTACATAAACGGCATACCTAGCCACGTCCACGTCAACATCACCCTATTTGCAGATGACTGCGTACTGTATTTCACAATTAAAACTCCAGACGACCAACAAAAAAAGCTTACTAATTCTCTGTTTGAAGTGGCTCAGTGGTGTTCAGATTGGCAAATGGTGTTAAACGCAGAAAAAAAAACGCTTTATATGAACATAACAAGCAAAAAAGCAACCCTTTCCTTTCCTTACAGCATCAACGGTATCGTGCTACGGAACGTGTCACAGTATAAACACTTAGGTGTCGTGATAAGCAGCGACCTTAGCTGGAACGCGCAGGTGCAACAAATTTCTAAAAAACCGGCAGATCCCACGCACTGTGGGAATCGATGTAATGCGAAGCAGCCAGCAAGAAGCAAATCATGCTGTACATAATATGCATGTCATTATTTACATATCAGGACCTGTCATTTGCGTTCATCATAGAGTCACGTCGCACAATACAAATTTTGGTGTATATCAAGCTAGCGAACTGGACGCAAGCGCACCATGAACGTGGCATGTAAATAACATTGTAGATGACATGCATGCCAAGATTTTCATGTTACCACCTGCCACTTACCTTAATTCACTTAATCTTTTACCTCGAATTGCAGCGAGACGCGAGACCAATCTGGCTCCGTTTCGCATGCGTTCGTATTCTCCCGCTTAGCGCATAGTGCAGACGCCATCCGCGTTCCAAAGTTTAAATTAACGCACACTTTGTCGATTCCAAAGTGTGTTCTTCGAACGCCTGTGCCCACTGAGACTGGTTCGTTCAGAATGGAACGTGATGCGCGTCTCACTCCTTGCATGATTACAGACGCCGGGCCCAGTGACGCTACACAAGCTAAGCGCGAGCGCTGTAGAGTCGAACGCGACCGGCGTCCGTTTGCGCGCCCCAGCGCCCACCTGGCACCGTGCCAAGGCACGGCTGGAGGGACGGACGGATGTGAGCATGAGACATGAAAGGCTTTCGCCTTAAATATTTGGTGTATATCAAGCTAGCGAAACGGCCACGAGAGTGTCATGAGCGTGGTTTGCAAGTCATGTTGCACATGACATGTCATGATTTCCATATTACCACTTGTCATTTATGCTCGTCATGCAGTCACGTCACACAATGCGAAATTTGGTGTATATCAAGCTAGCGAAACGGCCCCGAGAGTGTCATGAGCGTGGCATGCAAGTCATGTTGCGCATGACATGTCATGATTTCCATATTAGCACCTGTCATTTATGCTCGTCGTACAATCACGTCACTCAATACGAAATTTGGTGTTTATCAAGCTTGTGAAGCGGCCACGTGAGTACCATGAGCGTAGCATGCAAGTCATGTTGCACATGACATATCATGATTTGCATATTACCACTTGTCATTTATGTTCATCATACAGTCACGTCACTCAATACCAAATTAGGTGTATATCAGACAAGCGGAACGGCCGCGAGCGTGCCATGAGCGTGGCATGAAAGTCATGTTGTTCATGACATGCAGGTCATGATTTTCATATTACCACCTGTCATTTATGTTGGTCATGGAGAAATGTCTCATCGTACCAATTTTTGGATATATCAAGTTAAGAAAATGGCCTCAGGAGCACTACGGCCATGGCGTGTAAATCATACTTTTCACGACAAGTTAGTCATGATTTTCATGATGTGACCAGTCATTTGTGTTCGTCATACAGTCATGTTATGTCATACAAATTTTGGTATAAATCCCATTAACGATACGGCCAGGAGAGCACAAAGTCGTAAACGGCTAGATAGATAGATACGCTCGAAGTCGCCGAAGTTCGCTAAGAAATGCTTCGCACTTAAAAACACTGAACAAATTGTACTTCCTTAAACGATCGCTTACCGATTCTACCTTTTAAACACGATATCTAGCATACAGATGTCTTATCCGACCATTATTGGAATATGCCAGTGTTGCGTGGTTTCCACACACAAAAAGCAACATTCTTACACTTGAAAGAGTGCAAAGGAAAGCTGTGCTTTTTATTTTCAATCGTAACAGGTTGAACGATTTCGCGACAGAACTTCTTCGACTCGCTGGCCTCGCTACTTTGTCTAGCCGAGCCAAAGTGCACAGATTAAAGTTCTTGTATTTGTTGTTACACAATACCTTCAAGCTAAGTCCCGCGTCCTTTGTCACATATAACTCTTCCAGAGAAACCAGACAAAACATAGACTTAGCTTAGATGAATTTTATTCTACTAGCAATGTATATCGCTTTTCAATTTTTCCACCGGCAGTTAGAGACTGGAATTCCTTAGATGAATTTATTGTTGCTCAGCCTACTTTAGAGCTATTCACAGAACTCTTTTGGAAGGAGCTGTTTGATGTAGGCGCATGACGCTCTGTTGACCGTCTTCTGCTTTTCTTTTCTTCCTTTGCGGTCGTTGTAGACTGCTTGTGGAAATGACGAGCTGTGTGTAATTATTGTAAATTTTTGTCTAGATATGCAAACTTTGTCTTTTTGTATTGATTGTCTTTTTTTTTCCTTTTTCTTGCTGTTTCTGTAGTCTGCTTGGAGAAATTATTATCTGCATGTAACTATTGTAAATTTTTGTCTGAATGTATAAATTTTGTCTTTTCATATTCAGCGTTATCCTGTTCGCATTACCTCTTGTTTGTATTTCATGAATGTATACACACTCACCCCCGTAATGATCCCTTTGAGGGATTGACACTATTTGACAATTTAAAAAACAAATAAATTAATCCCACTACTCACCACTGCTTGACTAAAAATGAAGAAGGCAACAGTTAGTCCAACAAAACAACTCTCGCCATGAAGCAAACGTAGCCATGGGTCGCCAGAAGATAAGTCGGTCTCTCGAGGAAGAAGCCGCGATCCGAGAAACGAGCCTTGCCGCTATGTGCGAACGTCAGTGGCAGCGCCGAGAATATCCGAAGTATAAGGCCAGGGAATCGGAACAGAAGAGACTACGGAGGCAACAAGATCCCGAATACAGGTAGCGCAAACACGCGGCAAATGCTGCTCATGTTCCCTGCGGCAAAATCAATACCACCGAGAAGCGGAGCTCGCCCGTGCCTCTACCGGTGGCTCCGACGCCACCATCATCAGAGCGTCGCAGCCCTTCTCAAAGACGAGTACCGCGGGTAGAGAACCGAGCACTATAAGGCAAAGATGGAGACCAAACTTTCTACAACCTCGCTACAGCCAAGTTCTGCCTAGATGCAGGAATAAATAAGCATGAGACCAATAAGCTTTGCTCTGTATCGAGCTTTGCGCGGTTTAGTGCAAGCTGGCGTTTTTTCTCTCTTTTTGGTTTGTTTTGTTTGTTTGTTTTATAGACGACGCATGCTACTATAATGCGCAATAAAGTGCGGTACGCCTTTTGTGTCACTTTTCAAAAAAAAACATCATTAAGCTGCTCCCAACCTGCTCTTAAACTACACTTCAACTACTGACATACATGCTTTTTCAGTTTTATTCCCGACATGCTATCATAAGACACAACTATAGCTGCGATCAGCTAAGTCTTTGAGCTCTTGCTTGCTTTTGGTGATGGGCGATATGTGATATCTGCATTGCTTCATTACAGGCGCCCTACTATGGCAAGTCAGAAAAGCGGGACATCTCAAGAAGCATCGACCTCTGACCAAGGCTCTGCGGGAACGAGCGATGTAAAAAAGAGGCAAGGGTCTGCCGCTTTGACGGACCACGAGACGTTAGTAATCTGTCTGCATCACACGTAACCTTTATGTCATCAAGAGTTGTTTATGTTCGTCATTCGTCCCAGATTAGGGCTTCTATTGCGATTACATTGACAATACCGGCCGATATGTGTCGTTGACGTCGCTGCCGCACTGAGGTTCCGTATATAGAAGAAATCGATAACATTGCCCCGAGCGTCGTACTTTATAGTGCAAGTTAAAGCGTGTGAACGCGGTTCAAGCGGAGAGCAAACGCAACGACCCTTTTTCGTCGCGTGAAATGCCCCCAGTGAATGGGCTGAAGAAGCGACTGCACGGTTCTGGCAAGAACTCCACAGCTTTCTCCGCCGAGTGCATTCGGGTGTGGTTTGTCTGGACAGGGGATCAGCATACGGCTCATACATTTGTACGAGTTCTTTTCACCTCTGGGTTTGCGATGAAGTGATAGACAGCATGACTGTGGCAAAATGCAGCGGCTGCGTCACCTTACGCGCACGTTTTGTTGAGTTGCATAAGATTAGATACTAGAGTTAGCCTCTTGCCTTATCTCATGTAACATGACAATCACTTGTTATGTCACTGATAGCATTGCCCGTGTGCCGAAACAGTCACCTTTGTTTTACAAGAGCGTAAGGTGACGTGTACGCAATCACCAAAGTGGACCGAGTAGCACAGGGTGGCTGAAGTCGAAAAGTACCCGAACCGGAAACAGTGCCTGAACCGGTATGGTTAGCTGGTAGTGAACCCGAACCAACAATTTCAGAGGGTTCCTGAACCTGAATCAATGAAAACGCGAGACCACGAAACTCACCGCAGCTGCAGCGTAAGTCAGAGGAGCAGCCTTTCAAGAGTCCGGTAGTCTCTTATTATGCGTTCCGCAACTACAGAGCATACAGTGGTGGATCTCAATGTGTTCACATGATCAGAATACTGTTACCTGTGTATTGTGATCCTAAAGGCATGTTAAGAAATACATACCACAATCACGTTTAACGATATGTGCATCTTCGTAGCTGCACACTTTGTGGTTACTGTAGCTCATGATTAGAGTAAATTACGGCTGAATCCTCGTAATCTGCGGGCAGCTTTGAACTACATACTCGTTACGCAATTCGCATAGTGTGGTGCCTGGTGTGGTTCTACGGTTCTGCAAGCCGCTAACGTCACTCCTGTCCCGCCATTTCAATCTCTGCAGGGTCTTTTTCTGAAAGGGCTTCGAGTACTGGTGTCGATTTGTGTTGGAATATTTTAATAGCGCGGAGAAAGGGCGGGCGACATCGCGGTTCGAACCCTGGAGTGTTTCCTCACAAAGCGCTATAACTATGACGGACACCGTCAGCGGACGACATCGCAATCGTAATCGGCCCTTGTAATGACCTCAGAACCGCTTACGCCGTAAAAAAATACCGTTACTGGTAAGTGCGCCAAGAGCAGAAGCAAAAAAAAATTAGTGACTCTTCGGCGGCGACTGCCACTAACCGATCGTGACGGCTCATGAGTAACGTTGCATAACAAAATGGTCTTGCACGACAGTCATTTGGTCATGGCTATACTGATATGAGCGCTTATACTTTTGCTGTTGTGAATGCGGTCAGAACACTTGCGCTCGGCAGCTGAAACATCGTTTGAAACACACCGTGAAATAGCCTAGTCGCCGGTCCGAGCGTTGGAATATCTTAGAAAAATTCGGCTTGTTGCTGTACATAATGAACAGACTATGCGGCTGCAAGTAGTCTGAATGGTACAACCACAGCACAGGAAGGCGTTTTGACGAACTAACTAATAATAATAATATCTGGGGCTTTACGTCCCAAAACCAAGATATGATTATGAGAGACGCCGTGGTGGAGGGCTCCGAAAATTTTGACCATCTGGTGTTCTTTAGCGTGCACTGACATCGCACAGTACAGGTGCCTCTACCATTTCGCCTCCTTCGAAATGCGACTGCCGGGCCGGGATCGAACCCGCAACCTTCGGGTCTGCAGCCGAGCAACATAGCCACTGCTCCACCGCGGCGGACTACGAATTAACTCTGCCTTGAATATGTGCATGGTAATTTTGTCGTAATCGCGAAATTTATTCGCGAATCCCGCAGTTCATTCAGAGACTTGTGCGGACCCTTATAAATTTCACTAACGCGACTCGAAGTCGAGATTTCTTCTCAGTCGACTGCGGTGATGAAAGCTTTCTTCAACTCACGTGGTTTTGCAGTGACTCCGAGATCCGCACACCTTGAAGACGACGTGAGGGCGTCATAACGTGACTCCACGTCATGTGACGACACAGTGACGTCGTGAGGACTTCACAAATGTTGGCGGCATATGTGACTTAACAATGCGACGTCATTACGTGATGACGACATTTTTGCATTACTCGTGCTGAGTCCGCCGGCGGTCACTCTTCGCGTTCGATGAGGCATCTAAAGCCACGTTCAGACTGCAGTCGCATCGGTCGTAAGTGTCGTATCGCGTAACTGGCGGAACGTCTGTTTGCGGAGCTAACGACGACGCATGTTCACATCGAGTTCTTCGGCAAGATACGTTTTTTTTACCACGGGCCCATCACCGCTCTCAAGGCAACTGCGTTTCGTATTTTTTAACATCTCGGCGCTTGGTGAGCGGCTGTTAGTGGAAGTCGAGGCTCTTTTTAATCGTCTATACGCTTAACAGATGCAGACGTCCGAGAACAACGTGGATGCGGGAAATATTCTTCAGTATATTAGTTGACGGTGATTTCCACAATCGTTTCGCTAAGGTTTGGGCTGGCGATATGGTGTTGTTCTACAACGCCGGGAAAACGCCTACGTGGTCTCGTTACGCTTTCGCGTGAAATCATCGTTATAAGACCGGCGCTTGATGCTGCGTCCGCGTCGCACATCGGCTGCCAAGATGTCGAGCAACGAAACTGAAAGCGCACCACCCTCACTATAAATGACTTGCAAAAATCTGCAAGGCAGCTTTCTTGCACTACGTAAATTCATGGTCTACTGCGGTGCGTTGCGTCTTCGCTACAATTATAGTGAACTAGAACTGGTTCCAGTTCACTATAGCTACAATGGTTGCAGTGTAGTGTTTCGCGCGTTTGCCCATGGCTGGGCTAGAGGGGAGACGCGTCGTACGCTCTCGTGGACGTGCGTCGCGTCTGCCCTCTAGTGCGGCCGTGGTGTGACTAGGGCAGCCAGTCTGGCTTCTACAAACGCCTTTTCTGCTTTCTTGAAACAACTTGGAACATCGCTATACGATTTGAAAAAATTGACAGATCCCAAGTACCACGGGAATCGATGTTATGCGAAGCATGCGGCGGCAAGGTTGTAATTTTTTTTATTGAGCGAAACGTTAGGAAACGACGCTCAAGATATGTACAAATGTTGTACGCATGGACATATGTTGATCAGTCGCATATGTTTCATATAACCAGTTTACAATTGCGTAACGATGCCAACAAAAACATGAGTATTACCAACACCAAAAGCGGTAAGCTGATATGTAGCACTTAATTGGGCTTGCGAGGATAGTAGCCCTGGATAGTGCTTCGTGGAGCAACTACAGTGAATGGCACTTAAGTATACAAATGAAGTTAACCCGACATGACGCCTGCCTCATAGGAGTACATATGTAATGTTTATAAAATTGGATAGTCAGCACTGCAACCACAGTTGACGTTTCACCAACATTACGCCTGCATAAGGTCTTTTTCCAAAGCAGTTCCGAGACTTGGCGTGGCTTTGTGGTAGAATACTTGATTGCCACGTAGATTGCTTGTGTTCGATTCCTGCTGGGACCCTGATATTTATTATTTACATTCGTCGACCCAACGCTCCGGACGGCAGTTTTTCTTAACGCTCTCGCATTTAAATTACTAATGTTTGTCCTCGCCGTTCCTGGGTAGGTGAAAATTGTCAAACACCTGTGGTGCATACCCGCATGCCGCAGCCCGTGGTACACGGGTATGTGCCACACGTGTGTGCAGGAAAGGGTTTGACGACGTACGCGACAGGATTTTCACGTTATTGATGTCATGACCAGCCAGACATATTCGTCAATACCTCTTACCCTCACATACAAATTTTGGTCTACCCCAAATCAAGGAGGTGATCACGAGAGCACTCAGACGTAGGCGGCTAGATAGATAGATAGATAGATAGATAGATAGATAGATAGATAGATAGATAGATAGATAGATAGATAGATAGATAGATAGAAACGCAAAAGTGCTTACAGTACGCAAAGAAATGCTTCGCATTTAAAAAATGAAATGAATTCGAAAATAAGCGAGAACTAATAATTGGGCGGCAAATGGATCCTATTACGTTATGCCGGCGTCCGCAGATACCCCGACGAGCGGAAAGTGAAAACCGATACTGCTTTTCCTATTGGTCGTATCGTAACGGTTCCATCTGTAGTCGCGGGCCCGCCAACAAAGTCGCGGGCCCGCCAACATTCACGCCCTCAACGTTACGCAGTTTACGCTAAATACAACAATGTATGAGCAAAATAATTACGTTGTTTGCGTTTACGATCCCTACCGACGATACGCACGTAGCGCACGTAGTCTGAACAAGGCTTAAGCCTCTCGCCTAAAATTTGAGTCCCGCGCCTCATTTCTGACATATCATTAGAGAGTATGGCTTTTACTGTGGCGACGATGGTCACGCTACGAGTTATTGCAGGAACTCGTTATCATGCTCAGAACCAGAGTGCAAAGATGTCTAGAGAACCGCTGCTAAAGGGTACGCGACCGCTATTCGCATTGTGAACTTTTCAAGTCCAGATCTAAGCTGCATGCTCAAGACCAAAGAATTGTACTCACTGAGGCGGCACTCACACAATTACGCCTGCAGATGCGAGTTACCACAACCTTCATGTAGCTTTGGCCAGAAGCGACAGAGCCGTCGTAACGCCGGCAACGCAAACCAACATTCTACAGAGCCGTCGTAACGCCGGCACGCAAACCAACATTGTTACACATACATGATTGGCGAAGGACGTAGCCAGACTTGGACAAGGAACGCAGAACGGTAGGTCGGAAAAATATTTTGCAGAAAGCTAAAGTAAGCTGGGATCAGAAGAGCGCTTTCCGAGAGGTAGTCACGCATTCGAAGTGGTAAAGGAAAAAAAAATTGACGGCAGATCCACGAGGTCAATGATGATGAGATTGGGCGAAGCTCCTGGAAGTAATCATCGGTTAAACCGTGAAATTTCTTCCGTTAATTCGCCCGATAAAAATGACGTGAAACGATTGATTAAATGTTTTATCAAACTTTTATTGCTGGTTTCCGTTGTCCTTTCATTATGACCGCTTCGTGGTCGGTGAAATGTAAGCTAAGTGGTTCTTGCACTGGTTGCAGCGGCATCCTTATCCATACGAGCACACACCGACGGCAACGAGCATCGTCAACTACAAACCTGTATCGCGATATGGTTTTGATTATAAAACCATTGCTTTAGAAAACACCTGGCGTCTTTCGTTAAGCAGCTGGCGTCTTTTCGTTTTGCTTTAGAAACATCTGGCGTCTTTTCGTTTTGCTTTTTTAGAAAACATCTGGCGTCTTTCGTTGGTTTATTTAATCAATCAACGGCGTTTTGAACAAATTTTTTATTGTTTAATCACGCACAGGAGAAATGCCAATGGCTGCTAATGGGGAATGAGAGACAGAAGAATTCGGCTTTTAGTTAACGCGCACGCTGCGAATTTTTTATTGTTCAACAACGCACAGGAGAAATCTCCCACAGGCACCACCTTGGAGGTCAAAGCGTAAGACTGGTTACGCACTACGACTACGACTACGACTACGACGAGGGACGAACGGGTGCCGTTTTAAGGAGCTTCGCCCCTAAAAGTCACGGTTTCGCCACAACGGCGAAGCAATGCATGCGACAGCAACCAATTGAAATGTGACGCAAAGAACGGCAAGCAGATAGAGACGTGCAGCGCGATGCTCAAGAAGAAAGAACGAACGAAAAGAACACACACAGGAGGAGCGCGAACTAACAACGTTCACAGCTCAACACTCAACGCGCTACTAAAACACAAAGGACGCACGAAACTTATACGCACAGGTATACACAGTTCTTACTTCGCTGTGTTGAACAGCGTACTCTTTTCACGAACAGGGACCCTGCAGCGAACTAAGTGACCTCGTTCGTTCTGTAACTACAACGCAATCGTTCCGGTGAAAGCCCAAGACGTACAAACACCTCCCCCAGATAAGCGCGGGCGCAATAGTAGCGACACTCTTCTCCATGCTATCGCAATAATAGGTCCTCTTAGTACGTGTAGTTCCTGCAGTGCCGAAGCATGAGACTGAAGTAAACAGAGAATAAGAATGAGGTGGCTCGCATTTGGCAGGCACTCTCAAATGAATGGTAGTTTACCGTCATTACTCAATAGAATGGTGTATGACACCTGCATCTTATCGGTAGGTACCTCCGCAGGAAAAACCTGGAGGCTGAGAAAGAAGATTCAACTTGAATTGAGGACAACGCAGCGAGCAATGAAGAGAAATTATAGGGGTAACCTTAAGGGACAAGAAGAGAGCAGAGCGCGCCAGAGAACAAACGGCTGTTTAAGGGGTCATGAAGCACTCCTCGCGCTTGGCGTGAAAAACACCTTGGAATGAGTCGGACGCTTCACAGGAATACATAGCCGAAATAATTTTTGGAAAAGCTAAAGCAGGACCGGAAATACAGCGACGGCTATATTTGCCTGACGCAATCCCCCCTCTACTCACTTCATTGCGCAGGAGAGGGCAGCACCGTTCACGGCGCCCCGCCCAGTCCATTACGTCACCTCGCTTCAATGTTGGGTTTCCTTTCCGCGAAACATGGCGGGGCTGACGGCTGCTGCTGGCAACTCGTAGTTCCGGTCGGTTGCTTCGCGCTGCGCTGTAGCTGCCGTAGCTGTGCTATTATTGGCCTCGGGGAGTTACGGAGTCGCCCTCTATCGGGCGCGCCTCGATTGCCTGCTAGGCAGGATACCGCCGCGCGCTCCCCATAAGATTTGCTGTCGGCGCTCTACAAAACAACTCGCGGAAGCGCTCGAGGACATTTCTGTGCGTACTTTCGAAACGAAATATGTTCTGTACTGTTAAAATAATAATTTCTGACGAAAAGAAAGCACAACATAGTTTACAGTCGCTCTCTCTTTGCAGAAAACGGAGGGCCCGCTTCACGCGGTCACCGCGATGAGACCCCTCAACCGGCTTCTTGCGTGAAATGTAGTCAGTCGCTGAGTACAAACTATGTGAAACATTTTGTTAGAGCAGACGCCTGTATACCTAAATGGAGCATAAGAGAACGAAGCCTCAAGCCAGTGATCGCACGGCTTCGCGGCGGCCGACAGAGCTTTTGCATGTATGAGCGTCTGCATGTATATGTTCGTACTCATTGTTTCGCTTTCACTACGAGCGTGTTTTGGCGCCGTGCTGTGAATTTAAGGCCGCAAAATATGAGAATTTGTGAGTACACAAAAGCTATTGTTGCGCGGACACTATCAGAGCAGTTCCATTTTTTTTTTTTGTTAAAACTACGACTTCGGCGCGCCTATGGCAACTTGTGATGTCCCGTCCCAACGATTCAACGTTCTTTTTTTCGTTTTTTTTTCAGTCAAAATTAATGTATATTTCAATGTCATTTGACATGTTGCCTCGCACCGCATATAGATCGGCCTTCTAAGTTAGCAATTGCCGCTGCTCCTGTTATTTCAGTGTGTTCGTTTCGTTTGGTGGTCACACGAAACGTGATAAAATGCGATGCTTTTTTTAATATGTTGCTTAATTATCGTTTCCATTGCATTCCACTGAAATTGCCGAACTCTCTGCCATCAACAAATTCATAGACCAAAGCTTCACCACTTCGAGATTGCTGATGTTAAATAAGTGGTCTACGAGGTCATGTAGTAGCATACAACGCCAAGAAAACGAATGAAAATACAATAACGTTCGCCGCACTTGTTCTGCAAACGTCGATGTGAACAAGGACCTACCTGAACTTTAAAAAAGCGGTCAAAGAAAGGGGAAGTTATTGCAGCAACCTGCAGCTGCAAAGCAAGGTAACAACAACTCGTAAAGAGTGAAATGCAAAATTTTTAATGTCCAGCATTATTTGGCGAGTTGCCCAGCAATTAGGGAAGTATGTCGAGCCTAACGACGACAGCGCGGCATGTTTTCCACATAAATAAATAAGGCTCCAAAAATATGCATGGGGATGGATAGGCCCAACTTCAGTTTGAGAGTGGCACAAGTAAATTTGGGCTTTTTAGCACGTAGCGTTTGCGTCATGAGAATGCACGACTGACTGAAAGAATGTTATTCCAACATAAATGCAGCACACATCAGCCGCAGCATTTGACTCGCTCGCTATGTACATCCACCAGAAAAAAGTCGCATATAGGTTATGAAAGCGAAAACCTTCGATGCTTCATCAAAAGGGAAGATTGATCGTCGGCACCCGCCTCGTCGACGCAGGCACGAGTAATGCAAAAAAAAATATCACCATCACGTGATGACGTCACCATATATCGTCATCATGACGTCACAGATTGCCCAAATTTGTGAAGACGCCATGACGTAGCCATGACGCCACATAACGTGATGTCACATGACGTGTTCACACGACATCGTCGCTTTGCATAGCCTCCGTGATCGGCCCACCGATCACGGAGGCCGTGCAAGACCTCGTTAGGTGCACAGAGTTTTTTGGAGCGGGGCGAGGAATCAATACATTGACTGACAAGAAGGAGAAGAAGGTGGCTTTCGCCTTCCGGTCATTTTAGGGGGAATGTACAAGGAACCTAGGGAGTGATTAAATCCAACGTATCTATACAGTCACTCAAGTATCTACAGCCCATATTGTAGACGATGAGCACGGGGCGGACGATCAAGAGGTCGCACAGGAACGTTCTGAGATGGTATCGCAGGATGCAAAAGGCAGCGCCTTTTCAATGCTGCGGTAGATAAGCACCATTAGCCGGCGGGAAGCGCGCGCGGACGATCGTCGCAGTGCGCACTTTCTGCTACTCAACATGACAGCCCCGACGCAGTAGCGAAAATTGTCGTAGCGGAAGTGCTTGTTGTACACATGTCTCGTAGCCGATCGCTGCTTGCCGGTTCTTAGCACCACAACACGCTCTTCAAGCAGTTTCTTGTCCGACGGGCACCGGTGCAGGCTTATGCCGGACTTCGTTCCGCACGTCCGGCACTACGGCACCGAGCAGCAAGAGCAGCATGTTCATCGCTTTCGGAGGCAGCCACTCCTGTTACAATGGGTTCAGTTAGGTTCAAAATGCGAGAAAACCTCCGTATTCGTACCGACCGCAGCGTAGGGGGATCTTGAAACTCATTTACAAAGCACGCGGCCGCAAGCAGCCGACGCGACCGCCGAGACCGCGTGATCCTGCCAAGCACGTCACGCCGACGGTGGCGCCGGCGTTTCCAGTGGTGGCCATCGAGGCCAATAGCTGTTCGGTCTGGCGCGGTGTATTCACTGTCTCCACTCGGGGAAACTGGATGGCGCTTCGAGCGCGCGCGGGTAAAGCCACCATAAGCCGCCCTTTTTTCCCGGAAGCGAGCGCGCGACCACTGTGATAGGGAATCGTCTGCATTTTATTGCGATAACAATTATATGGACACTCTCGGCTGATTTTTTGCCGTCATGCCCCGTATCTGTATATGTCCATATATATAAATAAAAGCCACGAAGGAAAATACAAGCGGATATTTTTCATGAAACGAGCCGGCCCATCTCCGTCGCTCCCAGGCGTATGCGATAAGATCCCCCCCCGCCTGTTCGACGAGCCGGGGAATGCTCAAGGAGAGGAAACACCCCGCGCGTCATTAACAAGCGCGGGAAAACGCGAGGGGGGGGGGGGGGGTGTCCCTCATGCAGCCACTGCGACTTTTGGTTTTACGAGCGCGGTCGTCGCCGGCGCACGCGTTATCTCGCAATCTCAGCAGCCGACAGCGGGCGGCTGGCTCCTACGTGCTCCGCTCTCAACGCGAAGACATTGTGCGAACAGTGTCCCTGGAGCGGCCGTATCCCTTAAACTAGCATTTTGTAGAGTTGCGTGAGATCGGATCCAAAAGAGTGAGCTGCCAGCCTCACCTCGATTAACATTAGAATTTGTTGTATCGCATTCGCTGCTTCACCCTCGCGGTGAAACTGTGACTTTTTTGTTTAGCTCCCTTTGTTTAGCTCCCACCATATGTGGGCAATATCGTTGGCTACATTGCAGGCTTTCTGTGTCTGATGCTGCCGCGGCGGATCACCTGTGCGACGTGCGAAGGATGTAGCGTCAACAACATCGGCGACGCATAAATCGGCGGGGGATAATTAAATCGTTTCTTCTGTGTTGTCCAGGATCAGAACGTCCATCTGGCACGTTTTGTCCAAAAACATGTTAGCGTAAACGCAGATGTGAGCTGCATGCAACTTCCAAGCAAACTTCCATGCGCGCACGCTCGAACGTACGCTGGTACGCTGAGTTCAGCAGACGTCAGTAGGCCTTTACCGGAAGTGAGTCATCTTTTTAAAAACTGGCAACGAAGCTTTTCCATGTTTCAGCCTGTTTATTTAACTACAACTATTATACACAGTGCCAACGGGAACAAGCGCGTGTGATCCCAAGCGCGTGTGGCCAAAATTGAAGGAAATATTGTACCTTCCAAAGTGTGTTGGGCGAAAGCTTGTGGCCATTCGACTGACTATGCCATGGCCGCCGGCACCGTGCCAGGGCTCGGACAGAGGGAAGGGCGGATGGACGGACGGACGTGAGCATGAGACATTAGAGGCTTTCGCCTTAATATCTTTTGCGACATTGGATTACAGAAACGTGACGTCCGATGACAGACGCCCGCCCACAGACGAGAGTGAGAACCGGCCTCTGTTTGAAAAGAGGGCACCTGAAAAAACAGCAACTTCGCGCTCCGCTTGTAGCCTTTACGCGGCGCGCACGGCTGCAATATTTGGCTCAGCAGTTCATAGCCGTGTCTGCTTTCCGTAGGATTTGATTTTTCAACAAGCCTGAGGGGGTGCTTCATGAGCCCTTTAAGGACATACTAGTCGAAATCACGAAGAAGAAATGTGCATGAACTGGGCACGTATCGCGTAAGCAAGATAACCGCTGGTCATTAAATGCCACAGGTTCGATTATAAGAGATAGCAAGAGCGCGGTGGGGAGTCAGAAGGTTAGGTGAGCAGGTGAGATTAAGAAGTTTGCTGGCACAGCGTGGCCGCAGCAAGTGCAGGACCGGCTTGATTGGCGAAACATGGAAGAGGCAGGCCTTTGCCCTACAATAGGCGCAGTCAGACATGATGATTATGTAGCCAATTTTTTTCGGGCAGGAGGCAATAGGTTCAGTCACCCTTTTTGTGTGTTCTTGCGTGTGTATACATACATATATGTCGCATGTGCAGACCTATACTCGCATGCGAAATTGAGAAAGGTTGGGGGTGTTGAACCCTCCCCCCCTCCACCTGGTTACGCCAATGGTCTTGAGGTACCATATCACTTCGTCGCCGCACCACACAAGCTTCCTTTAGGTCCCCGTGTTACCAGTCAGCGTCGCCTCATGAGGGCGCGTCGTACCAGTGCTCTTGGCCTTTCAAACTGTGTCCATGTTTCGCGAGGAGAAAAGAGCGGCTTCGCCAGGGAAGACAGGTTGGTTGCCAGGAGTTCTCGCGACCTCCGACGCTGTAGTGTGAAATGAGAGAGGCCGACGCCGACGTCATTGTTCAAGTATCGCTGTGCCGAGCGCTCGGTCGATCCTTTACATGCCTTGTTTGTTTTCGGTGTATTAACGCGCGCGTGGCCTGGGCTGAACATTGTTGTATTCTCAATTTATTTCGATCTCACGGCACGTCCCGGATGTTTCTGGTAATTTGGATCATGACTGGTGCTAACTTTGTATTTGCGAAGAAGATCGTCCTTCTACAAGACGTGTCCAGCGCGTCCTTCTTTCTTGACAGCGTATTAAGACCGGTACCCGGCCCCTCAATACAGCCAGCGGTTTTACAGTCATAATTCAATTACCTGTCACAAATTCGCCTTGTCGGAAAGCTTCAGTGGTTGACTATTCCGCACAAAAAAACCTTAACTTACCTGGCACCCTAGTTAATATTTCTTTGAGGTTCAAATGTAAACATATTCGACAAAGATTTGTCTGGCTGGGTAAAAATTATACGAAAAATAAACTATCCAGCCACAATTCTTAATCTAAGTTTTTAATAATGAAATTAAAAACTGGCCCAACGTTTCAGACCCGTTCGGTCTCTTCATCAGGGGGTGAGTGATGTCACCCCCTGATGAATAGACCGAACGGGTCTGGAAACGTTGGGCCAGTTTTTAACTTCATGATTAAAAACTTAGATTAAGAATTGTGGCTGGAGAGTTTATTTTTCCGTATTCTTTCAGGTTCACATACGTGTTCCACATTTGTTTATATTTTCTTTTTATTATTATTTTCTTCCCCAACTTCTGGGATCTTTTATTCCCATTCCCCATCCCTCTACAGAGCAGCATACAAGCGGTAGATAGACGCCGGCAAAAAAATTCTCTTTTTCTAATAATGAGCGCCTCTCTCTTACTCTCTTCCTCTGAATGCCAGCCTGCACCGCCTAGATCCATAACTTCAACCTTACGAAGTTAACAAAGTACCGTATATCTTGGTGTAAGAGTCTCACATTTCTATATTCACGAAGTGCACCTTTCACACTGCGCCGGGCAGCTTGCTGTCATTTGAAATAAAATTTGCCTTGGTCATTATGCATCCGCTATCGTCCAGCACTATCGCCAAATGGAACACCATTCTTCCCATGATACACGAATGCATGCTGCACAATCGGTTACTCGTTTTCTCTCGAAATTAAACTGTTACCTATGTTTACCTCTCGAATGCCTGCCTGTATTAAGTCATCTTCCTTGCAATACACGGCGCTGAATAAGCGTCTCTCACACGTCATATCATTTCCTTCAAACTCGTCGGCTGCAATATGTGGTTTGTTTGGAGGTGATGTTTTAATTGTTCTTGCTCGATCTTTGCTCTTGGTTGATCACTTTTTTATTTCAGTTTCCGAATGCCTACATGACGGTACGCCTTCTGTCGTACTCGCTGTATGTTCAGAGAGTGATCAGGCGTGAATCAGGCAATATTTGCAAGGGCCTCGCTGTGCCCAAAAAGGAAATCGCCACATTTCATGCAAGGCGAAATGATAGAGGCCCGTGTACTGGGCGATGTCAGTGCACGCTAAAGAACACCAGATGGTCCAAATTCCCGGAGCCCTCCACTACGGCTTCTCTGATAATCATATCGTGGTTTTGGGACGTATAACTCCAGATATTATTATTATTATTATTATTATTATTATTATTATTATTATTATTATTATTATTATTACATTTCATGCATTTGTATAGCTCATTCATGTAGAAGTAGCTGTTTCTTCGGTGATGTTACAGTTATTCTCATAAATACGGAAAAATGCTGATCGCATATCGGATGTATGTAATTCTTAGTGCGCATTTCTTTGCATCGCAGGGTTCCTGACAAGATGGCAGCGTTGCATGCAGAAACAGGCGGCAAGCATTTGGCTACGAGTTCCTTGAAGTGTGGTGTTTGCCAGAAAGTTTTCAAGAGCAAGTCGGGGCTGCAAGGACACTTGTTAGCTCATGAAGGTGTTAGACGGTACGCTTGTAATGCGTGCGACAAGAAATTCATACACAAAAGCCGCCTCGTCGTCCACAATCGCACGCATACAGGCGAAAGACCTTACGAATGCTCATCGTGCCCCGCCACATTCACGAGAAATGCAGATCTACAAAGGCATATCCTGGCCCACACTGGCGAACGGCCACATCAGTGTGCTGAGTGCGCACAGACATTCGCCGTGAAAGCAGCACTTATACTCCACGCTCTGACACATTCGGGGAAGAAAATGTTCGCCTGCGATGTGTGTGGCGCAAAATATTCCCGCAGAGATAACCTGCAGCGCCATATCCGCACGCACACCGGTGAGAAGCCCTATGTGTGCCACCTGTGTCCTGATACATTTGCGCGCATAAGGCAGTTAAAAGTTCACTACCTGATTCACATTCGTGAGCGACCTGAAAGGGGCGGGAACAGTGTGGGCTCAATATGCAACCCTTCCCAAAATAAGCTTATCCACTCAAGTATACAGGAGTTCGAGTGTAAGTTCTGTGGCCGCAAATTTAATTATAAAGTAAACCTAACAAGGCACATGCGCACACATACAGGCGAGAAACCGTACCAGTGTCACCTGTGTCCTGCTGCGTTCGCGTACGAGACTACGCTCGAAGGGCACGTGTCAACACACACTGGCGAGCGACCTCACAAGTGGAGCACATGCGGGAAGGCTTTCGCGGCAAGACAGATCCTTTCGAGCCATAAGCGTATCCACTCAGCGGCAACACAGAGCGTTTCGAGTCATAAGCAGATTCACTGAAAAATTTGCTAACCTTGACGGTCATTTCTGTGGGTGCAAATTTTATCGGAAAGAAGGACACACAACTTCGAGCCTTTGAGAAGATGTACTGCACATTGTCGACGAGGTGTAGCGGTGGGACGGATATCTGGCTGGGCTGTCATGCAAAAAGTTTTTTGGAAACCAAGTCCTCACCCACTAAGGTGCGCGAACATATGTGGGAGCGGTGTATCGGATCACACCCGCAGTAAGCTTCCATACATTGGGAAAGTATTCGCTGTCAAATGGTACCTCACTCGGCGCACGATCGCCCATGATCGCACGATGCCATGAGTGATGGTGAGAAATTCTAGTGAGGATAGTCACAATGCGCACAGCGGCGGTGGTGTTGTGATGCACTGGTGTTCTTTATACCCAGCTACAATTCAGGGAAACAATCGTTTAAAACCGTTAATTCGAGTAACAAGTTGCGTGGCTTCCGTGCATAGGGATGGAGAATTGCCACCAGATCTAGGTTGCTGTGTCAAATGCTGACTCATCAGTTTTGGAGCGGTCCAGTCGCCCCTTGTGTGGCAAGATGTTGCACAAGGAGTAAATGCTGCAATACTACACTTAGCAACCGGTCATCAGCATGGAAACGTCAAGATAGCACATGTGGACATTCCTTAGCTTTTGACCGTGGTCATGTGATTGTCGTGACAAAACTTTTGGCATCAAAGGAACCGATGGCATAAACACGGCAGCAGAGTGTCCTTATTCTATGGAGTCTGTCCTAGCATATCTCGCACACAAAACCATCTGGATATTTACAGCACTGTGAGCACGGCCAGAGGACCAGTGGACGGCATCCTGGCAGTGTTGATTCTTACGAACCACTGGTCGAAATCACAATCTTTATGAAACCGCACCCAGAGGACGGTGGTGCCATTTTATAGCATCGCTGCGCGCACACTAGCAGCAGAAGGCAGAAGTCATGAATTTGTTAACTCATTCCAGTTGGGTCGTTGTACGACGTACTGCAGCAAGTACGCAGTCAATGCAAAATAGGCAAGATATTTGTGAAGTTGTGTATTCACTTGAATCTCTGTACTCCTCTTTTACCTCTGTTCCTTCATCGCGAGGTACCAGTCTAGTTTTCTGTATATGTCATAATACTTACTGTTGCTTACACGCTGAGTGTTTAATATTTGACGCCTCATTTGCCTGATGAAATAAAATCAGAACTTGAATATCGTTTACATTACTGATTATGTGATGCCATGCTAAGCAAATGGCGTTGGCGTGATGATGTAAATAAAGTTGCCGGGGTGACTCAGAACCAGCTTTTGCAAGCGAGTTAATTTTCTTGCTGTGGCCATAAAACTTGCCTCATGTGGACAATGAGCTGCAGAGGCCTATTGCCAATGCAGGTGGGCAAACATATGCGAGCAGCCTTCCTAGTTTCCATTCTCACATCTTTCTGTTGGAAAAGCCCAGCATATACGGCTCATATAGACATAGGCTTGCGCACGAGGGGGGGCAGAGGGGGCGGCCGCCCCCCTAGTCACCTGAGAGAGGGGGGCGCAAATTCTGCTCCATACATTGACATAATAGGAAGGGGGGGGCGCTGCGATGAACCTTCGCCCCTCCCTGCCCCCCCTGAAGGGGAACCCTGCGCACGCCTATGCATATAGACGGTCTGTGATGCCGGCAATGGTGGTGGTGGTCGTAAAACTTTAATTTCCAAAAGAGGGGTCCTGGAGGACAGCCGGCTAAGTAGTGGGCGTAGAGCGCACCTCCCACGTAATAGCTAATGCATTTCTGCGCACCTATGATGCCGCAGAACGCTACCGTTATCTCTGTGCTCGCCTAATGAAGTTAGCATTTAGCAGCTTTTATGCACCATTATGTTACTTCTACCCCGCCATCATTTGGCATCATAAAGAATAAAGCTGACGTGGCAATAAGGATCACTGTAGTCTTAGTCATCAAGAATAAGGATGATGAGAAAATTGAGAAGGTTGGAAAGAGAAAAGGAAGCGACAAAGCGATGCTTGGCGCACTGACAGCTGCGCGAAACGGATTGAGTACAGGTCTACTAGAGCATGTGCGGTTCGCTGCTACACGCCACCCAAAAATCTCGTTTTTTGCAGCTTTTCATACAATATTCTCAGCCATTATTGCATAGAACATTGGGGCCCAGAGTGCGTTGCTCTAAAACTATTCACCTGCAACGAAGTTCTTATTGTTTAAGATCTACAAAACGGTGGTTAGCCGCGCTATTCGTTAGAACACGAATCTCAGCGTCAATTCACACGGCTTGACCGTTCAGCTTTCCACGCCAGGTCTCAGAACGGATTTCAAATATACCCTAACCCTCGTGAAACGTCAATTGTGGTTGCAGTGCTGGCTATGCAATTTTATAAACATTACATATGTACTCCTATGATACAACCGTCACGTCGGGTTAACGTCAGTTGTAGTTAATCGTCATCCACTGAAGTAATAATAATAATATCTGGTGTTTTACGTCCCAAAATCATCCACTGAAGTTTATATATGTAATTTTAATTAATATCGTGGGTTTTACGTCCCAAAACCACGATATGATTATGAGAGACACCGTAGAGGAGGGCTCCGGAAATTTCTACCCTTCGTTGTTCTTTAAAGTGCACTGACATCGCACAATACACGCGCCTCTACCATTTCACCTCCATTGAAATGCGACCCCCGCGGCCGGGATCGAACCCACGACCCTTGGGTCAGCAGCCGAGCACCCTAACCACTGCTCCACGGTGGCGCACTTGATTTATGAAGCAGTGTCCAGGGCTATTATCCTGGCGAACGCAAGCGCTACATATCAGCTTACCGCTTCTGGTGTTGCTAATACCCATGTTGCTGTTGCCATCGTTACGCAACTGTAAACTGGCTACATAAAACATGTGTCACTGTTCAACATATGTCTGTGCGTACAACATTTGTACATACCTTTAGCGTTATTTCATAACGTCTCGCTCATTAAAAAAATTACAACACAGTCACCTTCCCTCCGCATGCTTCGCATAACGATTCCCAAGGTACGTGGGATCTACAGAATTTTTTTCTCTTTAGTGCATGGAAACAATGCCATAAAATCTTGTCATCTATTTCAATACAATTCAACGCTTTAGATACACACTCTGTAAACTTTGCAAACGCTTCTGTTATGTCTCACACTTTTCTCTCACAGTGCTTTTGATCGGCGCGGTGTGCCGCCTTCTTGGAGCGGTACAGTGAAGTAATTCATCATGACCGTGACATCCGCGATTAGCTCCTGCTACGCCTCATTACTACGCGTCGGTCCCATTCGGCGCTTCTCAAATAGGAGAAGTGCAATTTCTTCAACGCCTAAAAACACTGCGAGGTGGCGACCTAAGCCCAAGCGACCTCACTCATACCATCCATTCATATGAAAAATGGCTCTGCGACGCACGCCTGCCTCGCCTGGCTGCAACACCGCGTTCCCCGCTTACAATCGCCCTGAGAAAAAAATTCCCCATCTCCCGCTAAAGGGAGCCATGTGTGGATGCGAAGCAGCGGGAAGAACGTCGCCGCTCTCATTTCACGGCAGTGGTCCGGGCGCTCATCGCGGCGCTGCGCAGGAGAGAGAATGAGGCGCGCGCGCTCTGTCATTTTCATACCGCCGAACTACCGTGGCGCCCCCAGCGGAGTATGCAGCTGTCACACCACCTGTCGTTCACGCCGCTCCGTAGAGGAAAGGACGGGGGGAGGACCGTAGGAGAGGAGAGAGAGGGGGACGTGCATGCGCTGTGGGGGTGTGGGACGCGTGAGCCGCTCCGTTGAGCAGATGATTCTAAAAGGAGAGAGGGGGAGAGGACGCCGGAGCCGCTCCGTAGACTAGAGTATTTCTAGAGGAGAGAGGGGGGAGAGGAAGTGCATGCGCCGCTCCGTAGAGTAGATGATTCCTAGAGCAGAGGAAGGGGGGTGAGCGTAGGAGAGCACAGGGGAGGGGACGCGCATGCGCTGTGGGACGCTCCGTAGAGTAGACGATTCCTAGAGGAGAGAAAGGGGGTGAGCTTAGGAGAGAGAGG
This sequence comes from Rhipicephalus appendiculatus, assembly GCA_030522465.1. Classification (NCBI taxonomy): domain Eukaryota; kingdom Metazoa; phylum Arthropoda; class Arachnida; order Ixodida; family Ixodidae; genus Rhipicephalus; species Rhipicephalus appendiculatus. The sequence goes on from JALIZH010001273.1 coordinate 578,492, forward strand.
GGGAGGGGACGCGCATGCGCTGGGGTGGTGTGGGACGCGGGAAGGAGGGACGGACTAAGCCCCCTCCAAATACATGCAAGCAAGATTAAGGAGTGGGGTCAACCTGGGCGACAGACACCACCTGCCTAGCCATCTAAGCAGCCTCTCTGTGCTCTCGGCCATGACTCAAGGAATGGGGTCAACCTGGGCGACAGACACCACCTGCCTAGCCATTGCTAAGCAGCCTCTCTGTGCTCTCGACCATGACTCTGGTGACTGTGTTAGGGTTGACGGCCTTCATATTACTACAGTGTTCTGGTTCGCATAATGGGTGCTTCCCTACTTCATGACAGTGGCCGGACGCGGGACGCGGGACGGGGGACGCGGGACGCGGGAGGGACGGACAGAGCCCCGAGCATAAGATGCTTCGCATCTAAAAAGTCACAGTTTCGCCACAAGGCGAAGCAATGAATGCGATAGCAACAAATTGCAATGTCAAGCGACGAATGGCAAGCAGGTCGAAACGTGCAGCGCGCTGCTCACGCAAACATGACGCACGAAAACAACACGCACAGGACGAGAGCGAACTAAAAACATTCACAGCTCGACACTTAACGCGCTGCTCAAACAAAAACGACGCACGAAACGTATTCACATGTACAGACGAGCGCGAACTAACACGTGTCACACTTGTCACTTCGCTGTGTTTGAAAAGCGTGCTCTTTTCGCAAACGGGGGGACTGCAGCGAGCGATGTGACCTTCGGGCGCCCGGTAACTACAACGCTATCGTTCCGGCAAAAGCCCCATTCTCCGCCACCGCGAGATAAGCGCGCGCGCGCACGGGCATCTACCCTCCCCCCACCCCTTCGGGCTAAGGGCGCGCCGGAGAGCTAGGAGCGCCTGAGAGCGCGCGTCGCGACGAACGGGGCGCCCAGCTAAGCCCCTCCGAGCGCGGCCTTTGCGCCATCTCGCTGGTAATGCTGAAAACACGATGAATACTCGCTGTATATAAAAAGCTCGCCGTTTGAACGTTGAAGGACGTTCGCCTTCGTGGCTGAGCGGTTAGCGCCGCGCGCTGCAGAGCGAGAGGTCCCTGGTTCGATGCCGCGCGTTGGAAACATTTTTCTGAATTAAGTTTCTTTGAGATTTTTATAAATGTAAAGATGCATATACATATACGGGACATGACGGCGACGCCAACGCCGACGGCGAAAACCAGCCGAGAGTGTCCATATAATTGCTATCGCAATAAAATCGCAACCCGGGCTACAGGGAAGACACCACGCGCGTTGCGGGTCCTTCTAGTCCGGCCGTAGTGTTCAATAATTCTTTAACATGCCGCGACATGGCGACCTCAGAGCAAATACCGAGTTTTATCAGAGACGCTCTTCTAGCTGCCTCACGCTCTCACTGTTAACTACTACAGATACGACAAGGGTTTCTTACTTTCTTTATTCATTGATCATGAATGTTATTCGCCGGAATAAAGATGTGCCACCAAACGTCTACGTGCATGGAGTTTATAAACCCCGCGAGCAGCGACATGTTTGTACATTGTCAGTGTTGCCATTACAAAAATTTGCAGAAGCACGAAATATAGCTGTTCGCTACACTCGAATTCTCGCAATATATTTATCAAACAAGCGTGTTCACGTAATTTAAACGGACGTAAATTGTTTCATGTTTATATCAACTACTTTAGGCGAGATGCAATGGCCATTTATGCAATTTAATGCGCGAGCAAAGGAACTTTTTTTAGTGTTTGTTCACTAGACGGCGCCACCATCCTTGTACTGTGTCAACATTCGAGAGCGTGGCTGTGCGGCCGATTGTGCCAATGCGCCGGCTTGATTGCGCATCCTCTGAATTGTATTGTCTCGTCGTCCGTGTTTTTTGTTGCCATGAGCCAACAACTCCACTTTATGCGACAGTCTCTAACTGCGATGAAACAGACAGCCATGAAAGAGAAATAAATGGCAGGGTTTGATTGTATCATGCAGGGGCGAGTGCGAGTGCGACGTCACCCGAAAGCTGAGCATCGTTCCATCATGGCGGCACCCGTGCGGTTAGAGGTCTTAATGCATGGGCCCTGTGGGGAGCCTTTCCTCTAGAGCCAGTATATCAACTATATGTCTACGTGCGTGCATCCACGTTCAACTGTGCTATCCGCCTCGTGCGCTGCTGCTTTGAACTATTGGCCTCGAGGAGTTACGGAGTCGCCCTCTATCGGACGCGCCTCGATTGCGTGCTAGGCAAGATAACGCCGCGCGCTCCCCGTAGGATCTGCTGTCGGCGCTCTACAAAACACGTCGCGGAAGCGCTCCAGAACATTTCCGTGCGTACTTTCGAAGCGAAATATGTTCTTTGCTGTTAAAATAATATCTTTCGACGAACAGGAAGCACAACATAGTTTACAGCCGCTGTCTCTTTGCAGAAAACGGAGCGCCCGCTTCACGCAGTCACCGCGATGGAGACCCCTGAACCGGCTTCTAGCGTAAAATGTAGTCAGTCGCTGAGTGCAAACTATGTGAAATATATTGTTAGAGTAGACTGCCAGTATAACCAAATGGAACATAAAAGAAAGAAGCCTCAAGCCAGTGATCGCATGGGTTCGCGGCGACCGAGGGAGCTTTTGCGTGTATGAGCGTCTGCATGTATGTTCGTACTGATGGTTTCGCTTTCGCTTCAAGCGTGTTTTGGCGCCGTGCCTTGAACTCTAGGCCGCGAAATGTGAGAATTTGTGAGTACACAAACAACTATTGTTGGGCGGGCGCTATCAGAGCAGTTGAAAAAGAATTTTGCGACAACTACAACTTCGGTGCGCATATGGAAACTTCTGATGTCCCGTCCAGATGATTCAACGTTTTTTTTTTCGGTCAAAATTCGTCCATGTTTCAATGTCATTTGACATGTTGCCTCGCACTGCATATTTATAGGTCTTCTAAGCGAGCAATTCCCGCTGCTTCAGTTATTTCAGTGTGTTCGTTTCGTTTGGTGCTCACGAAGTGTGGGAAAGTGCGATATGCCTTTTTTAATATGGTCCTTAATTATCGTTCCCTTTGCATTCCGCTGAAATTGCCGCTCTCTGCCATAAAAAAATTGATATACCAAAGCTCTACCACTTCGAGATTGCTGGTGGAAGGGGAAGTGGTCTACGAGGCCACGTAGTAGAATGTAACGACAAGGAAACGAAAGAAAAAAATTACACCATCTCCCGCTAAAGGGAACCATGTGTAGATGTGAAGCAGCGGGCGCTAACGCTTACACTGGCGGCGGCGTTGACGCTGGCGCTCATCGCAGCGTTGCGGAAGAGAGAAAACTGGGGAGGCGCAGAGCACGCAGTGATGGAGCGGGGTTTCCTACTGGAACATGCCAATCGCTGCTAATGGGCAATGAGAGACAGAAGACTCCGACTGGACACAGAGACCCGCAGTCCGCTTTTAGTTAACGCACACGCTGCGAATTTTTATTGTTCAACAACGCACAGGAGAAATCTCCCACCGGCACCACCTTGGAGGTCAAGATCCACTGCCATATATGCGGGATGGCCAGTGAACGGTTGTGCAGCGCGAGCAGTCGGTTTTTTCAACCAAGAAACTCGCTAGCAGACGCTGCCTGCGTCTGCGTCGCGAGGCTAGAGAGGGGGGAGCGTAGGAGAGGAGGGAGAGGGGCGGGGGGGGACGCGCATGCGCAGTGGGAGTGTGGACGCCGCGGGCAGGGATGCCTAGAGGGGGAGAGGGGGGGAGCGTAGAGGAGAGAGAGGGGGGGAAGCGCATGCGCAGTGGGAGTGTGGACGCCACGGGCAGTGATGCCTAGAGGAGAGAGGGGGGAGCGTAGGAGGGGGAGAGAGGAGGGGAGGTGCATGCGCAGTGAGGGGGTGTGGTTGCCGCGGGGAGGGATGCCTAGAGGAGAGAGAGGGGGGAGAGGAGGTTTTTTATTTTTATTTTTTTTGAAAGGGATTGCATGCGCAGTAAGGGTGGGCAGGCGGCACACCACCACCACCACCACCGGATTAAGCTTCGCCATTAAATGCTTCACATCTAATACAGTAACGTACGTTTGCCGGACTTGTTCCGCAAACGTCGGTGCGAACAAGAACCCACATGAACTTCAAATGGCGGTGAAAGAAAGAGAAGTTATTGCTGAAATATGCAGCTGCAAAGCAGGGTAACAACAACGCGCAAAGAGTGAAATGCAAAATTTTAATCCCCAGCATAATTTGGCGAGTTGCCCAGCAATTAAGGCACTATGTCGTGTCTAACGCGAACAGCGCGCGGCATCTTTTCCACATAAGTAAATAAGGCTCCAAGAAAATGCATGGCGCTGAAGAGCCCCAACGTAATGTTTGCGTCATGAGATTGCACGACTGACTGAAAGAATGTTATTGCCAACATAAATGCAGCACACATCAGCCGCAGCATTTGACTCGCTTGCCACGTACATCCACCAGCAAACGTCGTGTATCGCTTATGAAGGCGAAAGCCTTCGATGCCACATCAAACGAGAAGATGGACCTTCGGCGTTCCGCGTGGGCGGTGTCAGCACGAGTAAAGCAAAAAAAATCACCATCACGTGATGACGTCACCATATGACGTCATCATGACGTCACAGCTTGCCCAAATTTGTGACGCCGTATAACGTCGCCATGACGCCACACAAGGTGATGTCACATATTGACGCATTCACACATGTTCGCTTTTCACAGCCTTCATGATCGGTGGGTCGATCATGGAGGCAGTGCAAAACCGCGTTAACTGCCGAAAGTTTTTGGATCGGGGCGGGGAAAATCAGTACATCGACTAACAAGCAGGAGAAGGTGGCTTTCGCCTTCCGGCCATCTTAAGGGAAAGCATAAGGAACCCTGTGAGTTTCTAAATCCAACGTCTCTACACAATGACTCAAGTATATTGCCACGCGCGTTTCTTTTACTGTATTTGGTATCCGCCCACAAAGACTATCAGCAGTACTCGGCGCAGACCGCGCCTTATTGTTCCAGAAGCTTCTCGGTTGTAGTAGATCGTTTTGTTAAGATTGCACGTGAGACGGTAACACTCAAGATTATTCCAGAGCTTGCGCGACGACTAGTGATAAGGCTAGAATGTTCGACGCGTGATTTATAAAAGCCGGTGCGTTCCAACCAAGTTCAGTTGATCGACGGCCGACGCTCTGTTCGCCGCTATCAGTGCCAGTGTGTATTGCTGTAATCTGACTCCGTGTACCGGCCACAAGTTCGGCCCAAATAAACAGTTTCATTTTGGACCTACCGACTGCTGCCTTCGTCGACGTCACGACCACGTGACATCTGTTGGAGGTGCTGCTTCTTTCATGTACCGGACGCTCCCGTCAAATCGTGAACCCAGCCCCAGTCGTGAAGGAGACGTCGACGACAACCCCGAGCAGCGAACAAGCCGCAGGCAACTAGGTCTACCGCCAGAGTACGGGCTTCTACCTGAAAAGACCCGGCAGACCAAGACCCTGACCTCGACCGCAGCGACGATGACAGCCCCTGTGCCGTCTGCGCCCATCCTGCTGCGGCAACCCAAGGAACCACCGACCTTCCGCGGTTCAGCACTTGAAGACCCGGAAAGCTGGCTCGAGGCATACGACCGAGTCGCCGCTTTCAATGCCTGGACCAGCGAAGACAAGCTTAGACATGTGTACTTCGCCTTGCAAGACGCCGCTCGTACCTGGTTCGAGAACCAAGAGCGAACCCTGACAACGTGGGACACATTTCGCACCAGGTTCCTTGCTACTTTCACGAGCGTCATCCGCAAGGAGAGGGCCGAAGCGCTGCTTGAAACCCGCTCGCAGCTCCCAAACGAAAACGCGGTGCTCTTCACAGAAGAGATGACCAGACTCTTCCGCCACGCCGACCCCGCAATGCCGGAAGACAAGAAAGTTCGCTTCCTCATGCGAGGACTAAAGCAGGAGCTGTTCGCGGGTCTCATGCGGAACCCACCGAGCACTGTCCAGGAATTCATCTCCGAAGCGACGACGATTGAAAAGACGCTGGAGATGCGCACCCGGCAATTTAATCGCCGCTCGACGCCAGGCTACGCCGATATTCAATCCCTCTGCTCAGACGACCTGCGCGAGACCATAAGGGCCGTAGGGCGCGAGGAGCTTCGCCGCATGTTCCCGTCATCCCAGCCGCAACTTTCCTCGATCGCAGATATTGTTCGAGAGGAAATCCAGCAGTCGTTGGGTGCCCCTGAACCGCGACAGCCTCAGCCGGAAGGCATGAGCTACGCGGCTGCAGCCCGACGCTACGCTCCCGCTCCACGCCCACGTCAAGACACCGCGCCGCCGCAGTACCGCCGCCAGACGCCGCCCCCCACCACCACCGGCGCCATACCGCCCACCTGCCAGCCAGCGCTACCCTCCGAGGAAGACCGACGTTTGGCGCGCCCCTGACCACCGCCCGCTATGCTACCACTGCGGTGAAGCCGGGCACACGTACCGCCGCTGCCAGTACCGGGAGAAGGGACTGCGTGGTTTCGCCGTAAACGCGCCGCGTCCGCAGCCCGGCGAACGATCTCGTGACATCGCCGACTACCTCACAGGAGCGCAGTGGACACCCCGGCGACCTTCCCGTTCGCCGTCGCCAGGCCGCTACACCTCACCTCATCGCAGGCAGTACACCAGTCCGGCCCGGGGCCGATCTCCGAGCCCTTACCCGGAAAACTAAGGGCAGCAACCGATGGAGGTGCGGCTGCTGTACGTCGAACTACCGAAGATCCTCCGCCGACGCCCACGACGACGACGCGACGAAACCTGCTGAACACGACGCGAAGCAGACAGAGCCCTGCCGACGAAACCTCGCGGACCGAGCTAGAGCTGACGAAGCAACATGATGGAAGCAGCGCAACAAATCGACGCAGCCGTGATCCGACGCCACGAGCTAACCGCAACGCAAGGCGACGGACTAGCGACCTCGACGTTCTCATCGACGGTCACAACGTCACCGCTCTCATCGACACTGGTGCCGACTATTCCGTCGTCAGTGGGCGATTCGCCGCCACGCTGAAGAAAGTAAAGACCGCTTGGAGTGGATCCGATATCCGGACAGCTGGAGGCCACCTGATAACGCCAATTGGAGTCTGCACGGCGAGAGTCACCATCAATAACCGGACTTATCCTGCTAGCTTTGTTATCCTACAACACTGCTCAAGGGATGTGATACTTGGAATGGACTTCCTAAGTGACCACGGTGCCGTCATCGACCTAAGGTCTGAGTCGATAACACTAACTTCAGAAAAAGCGCTGCCTACCCAGAAGACGCCGGGGAACCATGCATTGAACGTGATAGACGAGCCCGTCACCGTTCCGCCTCTCTCCAGCGTCATCATTTCCGTCGGCACCGAAAAACCCACAGACTTCGAAGGCGTCATCGAGGGCGATCAGCACCTGCTTGTAAACCGTCAGATTTGCGTCGCAAGAGGCATCGCCGAGTTGCGTGAAGGGAAAGCAACAGTCATGCTCACGAACTTCAGCAACGAATACAAGCATGTGAGCAAAGGCACGACGGTCGCCTACATCGAAGAAATTGTGGAAGCTAGCGACGCCCTCGCCCTCGCCGAGTTTACCGAACATGCTACGATGAACCAAGCTCACCAACTAACTTTCGACGTGTATCCGAGCCTTCCGACGCATAAACAAGAAGAGCTCAAAAATCTGCTTCTGCAATTCAAGGACTGCTTCTCATCGTCGTCAAGAATTCGACAGACCCCAGTCGCCAAACATCGTATCATAACTGAAGAAAGTGCCCGACCAGTCCGTCAGAGCCCGTATCGAATTTCGACGCGAGAACGCGAAGCCGTAAAGAAGCAAGTCGACGAAATGCTACGCGACGACATAATCCAGCCGTCCAAGAGTCCCTGGGCGTCTCCCGTGGTGTTGGTGAAGAAGAAGGACGGGACGCTACGTTTCTGCGTCGACTATCGTCGCCTGAATAAGATCACGAAGAAGGACGTGTACCCCCTCCCACGGATAGACGACGCCCTGGATCGACTCCACAACGCGAAGTACTTTTCGTCGATGGACTTGAAGACGGGCTACTGGCAAATCGAAGTCGACGAGAGAGACCGAGAAAAGACTGCCTTTATAACACCAGACGGCCTGTTCGAGTTTAAGGTCATGCCTTTTGGTCTTTGCTCGGCCCCCGCGACCTTCCAACGCGTTATGGATACTGTACTGGCTGACTTGAAGTGGCAGACTTGCCTTGTGTACTTGGACGACGTTGTTGTGTTTTCCTCGAACTTCGACGAACACCTGCGGCGCCTTGAAGCTGTACTTCAAGCAATCAAGACCTCCGGACTCACCCTCAAGCCAGAGAAGTGCCGCTTCGCGTACGAAGAACTTTTGTTCTTGGGCCACGTGATAAGCAAATCCGGAGTACGCCCCGACCCGCAAAAGACAACCGCCATCGCTGATTTCCCGCCACCCACCGACAAGAAGGCCGTGCGTCGATTTCTCGGCTTGTGTGCCTATTACAGGCGGTTCGTTAAAAACTTCGCCCGCATCGCCGAGCCTCTCACTAACCTCACCAGGACCGACGTCGAGTTCAAGTGGGAAACGCCGCAGGAGGAAGCATTTCAAAAACTAAAACGACGCCTGCAAACGCCTCCGTTACTTGCGCATTTCGAACAACACGCCGAAACAGAAGTGCACACCGACGCGAGCAGCGTAGGACTCGGCGCCGTCCTTGTGCAGAGGACGGACGGACTGGAAAGGGTTATCAGTTATGCTAGCCGGTCGCTATCAAAGGCAGAGGCCAACTACTCCACAACAGAAAAGGAGTGCCTTGCCATCATCTGGGCTACATCAAAGTTTCGCCCCTACCTTTACGGCAGGCCCTTCAAAGTTGTGAGCGACCACCACGCCTTGTGTTGGCTAGCTAGCTTGAAAGACCCTTCTGGTCGCCTCGCACGGTGGAGCCTGAGACTTCAAGAATTCGACATTACCGTCGTTTACAAGTCAGGAAGAAAACACTCTGACGCCGACTGCCTGTCTCGTGCCCCCCGTCGACCCACCGCCGCTGGACGACCAGGATGATGACGGCTTCCCGGGAACCATAAGTGCCGACGACTTCGCCGAGCGACAGCGAACGGACCCGGAACTCAGGAGCCTTATCGAATACCTCGAGGGCAAGAGCACTACTGTTCCCAAGGTATTCAAGAGAGGACTGGCGTCGTTCTTCCTGCGAAACGGAGTCCTCCTAAAGAAGAACTTCTCGCCCCTTCGAGCCAAACACCTTCTCGTGGTTCCATCAGCAATGAGACCAGAAGTCCTCCAGGCCCTACACGACGACCCGACGGCTGGACATCTCGGTGTTTCCCGCACGATCGCAAGAGTACAGGAAAAGTACTACTGGCCGCGCCTTGCCGCCGACGTCACCCGCTACGTAAGGACGTGCCGAGACTGTCAGCGACGGAAGACACCGCCATCAAGACCAGCAGGCTTCCTTCAGCCGATCGAGCCTCCTCGGCGACCGTTCCAGCAGATCGGGATGGACCTCCTGGGGCCGTTCCCAACGTCGACTTGCGGAAACAAATGGATCGTCGTAGCCGCCGACTACCTCACCCGCTACGCCGAAACAAAAGCCCTGCCCAAAGGCAGTGCCGCCGAGGTAGCCAAGTTCTTCGTTGAGAACATCGTCCTTCGACACGGCGCCCCAGAGGTTCTCATCACCGACAGAGGCACGGCGTTTACGGCTGACCTAACCCAGGCGATCTTGGGATACAGCCACACAAGTCACCGCCGGACGACCTCGTACCACCCACAGACCAACGGCCTGACCGAGCGTCTAAATAAGACCATCGCCGACATGCTGGCCATGTACGTCGACGTCGAACACAAGACGTAGGGCGCCATCCTTCCGTACGTGACCTTCGCATACAACAAGGCCGTGCAAGAAACGACGCAGATGACGCCATACAAGTTGGTCTACAGACGGAGCCCGGCAACGACGCGCGACGCCATGTTACCAAACGTGAGCGACGAGGAAAACATCGACGTGACCGCCTACCTACAGCGCGCCGAAGAAGCACGACAGCTCGCCCGCCTGCGGATCAAGAATCAGGAGACGACTGACAGCCGCCGCTACAATCTTCGACGACGCTTCGTGGAATACCAGCCCGGCGACCGCCTTTGGGTGTGGACGCCCATACGACGACGTGGACTTAGTGAAAAACTTCTGCGACGCTACTTCGGACCGTATAGGGTGCTTCGACGTCTCGGCACACTCGACTACGAGGTTGTCCCCGACGGCATTTCGAACTCTCAACGGCGCCGTATGCGACCTGAAGTCGTCCATGTCGTACGACTCAGCCGTTTTACGCGCGGTAGTGAACCTGAGGACTGTACTTCTTTTTTTCATTGGACTTTCTTGCTTGTGCTTATTGTTTATTCAACTTTCTTGACTTATTGTCGTTATTTATTGTTGCATGTATTTTTCCCATGTGTTCTGTCCTAAGCACCGGGACGATGCTTTTTCAGAGGGGGGCATTGCCACGCGCGTTTCTTTTACTGTATTTGGTTTCCGCCCACAAAGACTATCAGCAGTACTCGACGCAGACCGCGCCTTATTGTTCCAGAAGCTTCTCGGTTGTAGTAGATCGTTTTGTTAAGATTGCACGTGAGACGGTAACACTCAAGATTATTCCAGAGCTTGCGCGACGACTAGTGATAAGGCTAGAATGTTCGACGCGTGATTTATAAAAGCCGGCGCGTTCCAACCAAGTTCAGTTGATCGACGGCCGACGCTCTGTTCGCCGCTATCAGTGCCAGTGTGTATTGCTGTAATCTGACTCCGTTTACTGGCCTCAAGTTCGGCCCAAATAAACAGTTTCATTTTGGACCTACCGACTGCTGCCTTCGTCGACGTCACGACCACGTGACAATATACAACCCATATTGTAGGCGCTGAGCACGGGGCAAGAAGTCACACAGGAACGTTCTGAGATGGTATCGCGCGAGGTAAAAGGCAGCGCCTTTTCCATTCTGCGAGCGATAAGCACCGTTAGCTGGCAGGAAATGCGTGCGAACGATCGTCTCAGTGCGTGCAATCTGCTACTCGACATCACAGCCCCGACGCAGTAGCGAAAGTCGTCGTCGCGGAAGTGCTTGTTGTACACACGAGTGGTAGCCGATGGCTGCTTAGAGGTTCTTAGCTCCACAACCCACTCTTCACGCAGTTTCTTGCCCACAGGCACCGGTGCAGGCTTACACCGGACTCCGTTGTGTACGTCCGGCACTGCGGCCCCGAGCAGTAAGAGCTGCATATTCATCGCCTTCGGAGGCAGCCACTACTGTTCCAATCGGTTCAGTTGTGTTCAAAATGCGAGAAAACCTCCGCAATCGTACAGACCGAAGCGCAGGTGGAGCTTGAAACTCGTTTAGAAAGCACGCGGCGGCGCTCCACAAGCAGCCGACGCGCCCGCCGAGACCGCGTGATCCTGCCGAGCACGTCACGCCGACGGTGGCGCCGGCGTTTCCAGTGGTGGCCCTCGAGGCCAATACAGGTGGCGCCACCAACGGCGGGCGGTGGCGAAAACCTGATGCGCGCGGCTCATAGAATTCTTGCGCAAAGCGCCTGCCACTCGCCGTTTCTTTATTCAATTTTCATTCTGGTTTGATGTTTGCAATGCCGAAGCTGCTCCAATAAACAGCCATGCCGCTTCTTACGTTCATTGTTCAATTTTATTTGTTTGAAAATGGTAGGCCTGTTCTTTATCACTGTGTGTGAGCGCGATGCGCTGCGTACTTTTCTTACGTGCGTACGTTTAACGTTTGCGTAATCTGTTAACGCAGATGAAATAAAAACTGTTGCATATAAAACAGTCATCTGGTTTTATTCAACCTCCTAAACAGTACAACAACAATGCATATTCTGGTAATACGTCTTCCTGTTTTACTCAACATCCTAAACAGTACAACAACAATGAATATTATGGGTATACGTCTTCTTGGAAACGCACAAGAGGCACGCGCTTTTATCGTCACCGAACACCTAAAGCACTCAACTGTACAACCAATTATGTCAAGAAAACCGATAGTTAGCTTTTTAATGCTTTAGCAGGCGTCATACAGCTACATAATAATGTGTGAAAGTACTAGAGCAAATGATCAAAAAACACTCACACGGAGTCTTCCTTTTCTGTTTTGTATTTCATTTCGCAGGCCACGAGATACTTCAAACTGCATTACAGTCACATAATTCTGAAAATCTAGTCACTTCCATCGTTTATGCCACAATCATCTACCACATGCGTTTTAATTTAAACATGTGGCAACACTGGCAAGCGTGTGGTATGTATCGCGTATGCTAGGTTCACCTTTGGTACGCGAAACGCCGCATAAAATGCGATTCTAGAAGTAATGTTTGCGCACAAGTGAGCAAAAAGTAGGGCAGCGAGTAACGGCGTCACTCTTTTGCAAAACGGTATTCCAACTGCAATTCAACATTAACCGACGCAGTTCGATTAACAACTCCCTTATTGTTACCGCACAGTGGCATCAAGTTGACGCGCGAAGCCAAGCGTGGTATCTTAACTTTAGCACAATCGTGCGCGTACAGTACGCCAGTATATTCTGGGATAATGTCGTAAAGGTTGCCGTCATTTCAGCTGTTCCCACGCTGTAGCACGAGCTCCCTTCCTCACGTCGTAAAACTGCTACGACGCCGAGAACTACACACATTGCCAGTGGCCAAAGAAAAACGCCGTCTAGTAGGTGGTCATCTTGTCCAGCGACCAACGGTCAAATCTGCAGAACTGAGGTGTGAGAGGCATTGCCATTGATGCGATGGGAGTTGAGCAAAATCGGGACTCATCGACCGACGTGTGGTCACCACCTTGACACAATGTTAAGGTTGGAACGTCCAAGAAAGAAGACGCGACGAAGGCGACGAGCTGAGCCGGTCTTGTAAAGAGCGCTGCCGTCTGCACAGCGCGCACTCCCACGGCAACGAAAAGAAGTAAAGGAAAGCTAGAGAGAGGGGTTTACTGCGGGCATGCCGAAACGGTGGAAGCAAGCGGAGGTGTAGCGTCGTCGGCGTGGCATATTGTCGAGAGATGACGCTATATTGTTTTTGCACAACGAAAGCGCAAACTCCATTCAAAATGCATGGGATGCATGGGTTGAAGGGTGCAACCGCTTTTCTCCGCACTATCCACCAGGGCAGCCGAGCGGTGGCGACACCATACCAGCGCACTAGGCGGATTGGTCAAGCGCCAAGAGACATTGTGCCAGCTCTCATAAATAAATGTACGGTAAACATTCAAGTACACGTTTTACTTTCGTGTTATACAGATTCCTATGACGGGCTGATCAACCATGTTTTTTTTATTCGAACGCGACAGCGCGCAGGCACGTGGCGCCATCCCATGGCGGCATCCCGCCGCGCCTGAGGTAGCTAAGCGGCTACGGTGCTCAAATAAGCAAATGGCCATGGACTTTTGGTTTACGGCGTGATCAGTTAGGGCTTGTGGCATCATTTGTCGAGAGAAAGGCGAGCGACTTCGAACTGACTTTGAGAATTGACTGTAAGTACCAGGTCGCGTACTGCGCTATATATAATCTGACCAGACTAGAGCTGTGCGCCGCCGCGCCGCGCCGCCGCCGCCTCCTATTTTTGCTCAGGCCGCCCGCGCCGCCGCAGAAGTTTCGAGAGTGACCACGCCAGCGCCGCCGCCACCGCCGCCGCGCAATAACTGCGGCGCGCCGCCGTTAGTCTTTTATTATAACCTGAAAGGGGAATATGGACAGAGTATACATCACTTAACCGGAGGAGCTCTTCTCGATGTGCCCATGAAATGGACTCTCCATTTCAGCCGCCCCGCTGACTAGCGGAAGTTCGGCCAGTAGCGCGCCCGCTCTTTCCGGTTCTTTCTCTTTAACGTCATTTTGACGTCACGAAGTTTTCGCTATTCTCGACTCAAATTAGAGGAACAGAATGCGCTTCAACCACCGAGGAAAAAGAAAAAAATTACACGATCTCCCGCTAAAGGGAACCATGTGTAGATGTGAAGCAGCGGGCTTACACTGGCGGCGGCGTTGACGCTGGCGCTCATCGCAGCGTTGAGCAGGAGAGAAAACTGGGGAGGCGCAAGCAGGCAGTGATGGAGCAGTGTTTTTTACTGGAACATGCCAATCGCTGCTAATGGGCAATGAGAGACCGAAGACTCCGACTGGACACAGAGACCCGCACTCCGCTTTTAGTTAACGCGCACGCTGCGAATTTTTATTGTTCAACAACGCACAGAAGAAATCTCCCACCGGCACCACCTTGGAGGTCAAGATCCATTGCCATATATACGGGGTGGCCAGTAAACGGTTGTGCAGCGCGAGCAGTCGGTTTTTTCAACCAAGAAACTCGCTAGCAGACGCTGCCGCTAGCAGACGCGAGGCGAGAGAGGGGGGGTAGCGTAGGAGAGGAGAGAGAGGGGGTGACACGCATGCGCAGTGGGGAGTGTGAACGCCGTGGGCAGGGATCCGTAGAGGAGAGAGGGGGGAGCGTAGGAAAGGAGAGAGAGAGGGGGGGGACGCGCATGCGCAGTGGGAGTGTATCGCCGCGGGCAGGGATGCCTAGAGGAGAGAGGGGGGGAGTGTAAGAGGGGAGAGAGGAGGGGAGGCGCATGCACAGTGAGGGTGTGGTTGCCGCGGGGAGGGATGCCTAGAGGAGAGAGAGGGGGGAGAGGAGGTTTTTATTTTTATTTTTTAAAGGGTTTGCGCATGCGCAGTAAGGGCGGGCACGCGGCACACCACCACCACCACCACCGGATTAAGCTTCGCCATAAGATGCTTCACATCTAAAAGTGGCAGAGAGCGCGCCTAGCATTTATAAGCCAGCCTCCTCTAAAGGCGCTACCTTCGCGGGCTCGTGCCACAATTCCCACCACCCTCTTTTTAAGGCGAAAACCTTTAAAGGGCCCCCTCACCAGGTTTGACAATTTTGAGCTGACGAGCGCAATTCATACATTGAGCGTTCACGATCACGTCTGCCAAATTTTGGAACGCTACGCGCCGCGGAAATGGATCAAATTTCAAGTTGAACGCTGCTTGCCCTTACTTTCGCGTGCTCGCGCGTAGAGAATGAGGGGGATGACGTACACGGCGGAATGGCCCTACGCAGATGGCAGTGCTGTGACGTCTGTCGCCTACGTAGACGGCTGTGCACTGACGTCGACAGCAGTAGCACGTGACACTGCGAAAATTATTTGACATGACATGTGTAGTTTGTGGAATTTGTTGCGTGAATAGATGAATAAACTTGAGAGAAATAAAGAGACGCACAAGGGGAATGTCTGCGTCTTTTTCATTTTTGTTCAGTGATTTGCAGCGATATGCGGGGCTAATGTGCCTCCGTTTCGCATGCGTTCGTGTCCCCGCGGTTAGCGCATTGAGGAGACGCCAGCCCTGGAAACGAAAGTGATGTCCTGGAGCGTTCGAGCACTCAATGTGCTCATTTATTCTAGCGCGTCCAAGTAAACGTAAATGCGGCACTGGCTCATGATACCGCCACTCTCGTGCCAGTGAAAAGTGAAACGAACGCGCACCGAGGCATCCATCCCGCAGAAACAGGCTATAGACCACAAAAAAACGCTGGTCAACAAAACAACGCCGCACGCGCGCTCGGGGGGCTGGGCTTCCTCGGTCACGTTATGCACACGTGACCTTGCGTGCCATGACGTGTTGCTCTCTCTCGGACGCCGGAGAAGGTAGGGAAGAGATTTGGCTTGCGAAGGTTACGCGGGGCGAGAGGCAAGGGTTTCGAGCTCGCCTCCTCGCATCATGGTTTCGCGCCGCATCAAAATATCGGTTTTCTCAGCGCCTAATGCACCGATTGAAAAAAGTCTTGTGGCATAATGCTCCTCATCGGACACACAACAACTGCCAGCGTCTAACCAAAATTTGTTATGGGGCCTGGTGAGGGGCCCTTTAATGTCTCATGCTCACGTCCGTTCGGTGTCCGTCCGGCGTCCGTCCGTCCGTCCGTTCATCTGTCCGTCCGTCCGTTTGTCGGTCTGCCCGTCCATCCGTCCGTCCGTCCGTCTGTCTGTCTGTCCGTCCGTCCGTCTTTCCGTCCGTCCGTCTGTCTGTGAGTCCGTCCGTCTGCCCGTGTCTGTCTGTCCGTGTCTGCACGTCTGTCTGTCTGTCCGTCAGTGTCTGTCTGTCCGTCTGTCTGTCCGTCCGTCTGTTCGTCCATCCGAGCTCTGGCACGGAGCCAGGTGGCCGCCGCGGTGCGCAATCGGACTCTACAGCGCTCGCGCTCTGCTTGCGCAGCCTCGCTGTGCCCGGCGTTTCCACTCATTTTGACCGACGCCGTCTCAATGGACACATACGTCCACGGAATACACTTTCGAATTTACAAAGGGCCCGTCAATTTAAGCGCTGGAACGCGGATGGCGCTTGCACGATGCGCAAAGCGAGATAAAATACTAACGCATGCTAACGGAGGAAGATTAGTCTCGCGTTTCGCTGCGATTCGCGGTAAAAAAATTAAAAAAAGAAAAAGACGCACACATTCGGTTTGTGTGTTATCCCACTGAGAGTGTAAAAAGAAAAAAAAAAGACATGGCATAGTCAGTGGAATGGCCGCACGCTTTTAGGGGCGAAGCTCCTTAGGGTGTGAGTCGTTCGCTCCTCTGTAGTAGTATGTATGTAGCCAGCTCCAGTTGGTTTTAAGAATTGCTCACTAGATGGCGTTATGTGTATATGTCCTTGGAAATAATATCACTAGATGGCGTTAGTGGTTTTCGTATAGTTGACGATTAAAGAGTATAGATGGCGCTGTTATAATTGGGATCGTCGGGCCAACGCGGCCCGGTATCTGCGGAGCATGCGGCGGCTCCGGTACTCACGGCGGCACAACCCATAGCCAAGGACGCGTGGCTTTCACACCTCACAGCAGCGTTCTGTGGCGATGCATGCGGAGGCAAGGCATTGCGTCAAGCACTGGTGTGGACTTCGGCGTCTGAGTATGTGACATCGTCTTCCTCTGTCGTGGAACGCGAACTGGCGTTGTTGCTGAGGCTGGGAGCGCCCAGAACACAAGCCGGCGACGCTCGTGCCCAGCACACGATCGAACACCCATGATCATGCAAAGACGTGACACGAGTTGTCACGTCTTTGCATGATCGAGTGGGCAATGTACGGGGGGATTCACGGTTACCCGAATGATCCCGCCGAGCTTCGCCCACTCACCGTGGGCGTGGATATGCTGTGATTTTTTTCTTTTCCTTTTCCTTGGTGAGCTCAAGGAAATAACAACCCCAAACATTCAGGAGTGCGCGCGCCTAGCGTCCACAAACCAACCTCCTCCGACGCCGCTCCCCCCTCGTGCTCCATGCCCTGGCCATACCCTGGTTACAGTGTACTAGTTCACTGTACCCCTGGTCACAGTTCCCAGCATGCTCTTGTTTCATTTATTTATGGCTGGGAACTTATTCTCGATGTGTCCTCCTAGTGGACTGTCTCTTTCGGCCGCAGCTGATTGGCTGGAGTTCGGCGACCAGCGCGCCCGCCATTTCCGGTTCTTCTTCCGCAACGTCCTATTGATGTCCAGAAGTTTTCACAACTCTCGACACAAATGAGAGGGACGGAATGCGCTTCAACGCAATGAACCCAGCGCCTAGACATCCGCTTTTGGGCATACATCTCGGAGGTCATGCATAAATTCTGATCACGTAAGCCATCGAATTAGGTACGTTTAATTCGGCCCCCATCTATCGCACCTGTCAAGGTCGGTACACATTCCCTGCATCGCTCTGAAACATCTGGGACACATTCATATACAAGTTCAGACTTGACAAGTTCATGTTTCTCTAAATTGCGTCCACTTTCTTCTTACACTGGGAATGTCCCGGCGGGTTCGGTGCATCGACGTGGTCGAGAGCAATCACAGCACACCGTTTTTTCAAGTAACTGAATGCGCTGTGCCGAAATGGAGTGTGGACATCTCCATTAGATGGAAACATATCGAGAGTAGCTTCCAGGAAGTTGTCATATCTTTCTCTCGTCCAGTCCCAAGAGTATTGCCTGACCTCAACGCTGCGGCATCCTCCGGCCTTAAAGGTTGACGACCCAACTCGCTGGATAGCATATTCGTGGAGTCTTGAACGTACTACATTGTGCATAAATAAATAAAATAGATAAGTATATATATCCATGGGTTAATGCACTTTTCTTCTTTCATTTTTTTACCCGGTTAAGTCGATAAATAAATAGAGAAGTAAAGGCAATGAAAAACTTAGAATATTTGACATCTGAGCTAGTTGGCAGGCATTCATGTTAAAACGACACGACGTGAAAACACAGACACAAGAGTGAAGGGAAGAGAGTTACCAGTTATCTCTCACGTAGACCATCATGCCTGGCAATGCGCAGATAAGTATTTTAACGGCGGAGCACCTTAGGGGCGCGGGCTGTCGTATGATCTCTCGTATGCTGTCGTAGCTTGGCGAAACGCAGGCAAAGCCACGTATAAAAATAGGGTGAAAGAGGAAGTAAGCAAAAAGATAGGAGAGAGAAAGAAAGGAAAAAAAAAACATGGTTGATCCCTCCGTCCTAGGAATCGGTATAACATGAAAGTGAAACGTGTGCTTAAAGAACTAGTCGAGTGTTTACTGTACATTGATATAAGAGAGCTTGCACAATGTATATTGGCGTTTGACAGTTATAGCCCCGTTTAAAGTGGATTCATCAACGTTGACGTTTGGTGGTACATCTGTATCCCGACGACTAATGTCCATGATCAATTATTAAACAAACCCTTGCGTTCAGAGATGCTTCTGGTAGCTGTACGGTGACAGCGGAATCAGTGAAAGCGGTGTGACATCCAGAAGAGCGTCACTGATTCAACGCCGAACTTGGGCTAAGGTCGCCTACCCGCGGCATGTTAGAGTTATTGAACAACGCTGCCTGACCAGAGGGAAACGCAGCGCGCGTTGTGTCTTCCTCGTTGGCCGGCTGCGATTTTAAGGCGAAAGCCTTTAATGTCTCATGCTCACGTCCGTCCGGTGTCCGTCCGTCCGGTGTCCGTCCGGCGTCCGGTGTCCGTCCGTCTGTCCGTCCGGATGTCCGTCTGTCCATCCGTCCATCCGGATGTCCGTACGTCCGTCCGGATGTCCGTCTGTCGGTCTTTCCGTCCGTCTTTCCGTCAGTGGAATGGCCACACGCTTTCGCCGAACACACTTTGGAATGTACAAAGTGTCCTTCAATTTTCGATGGGCGAGCTAGGAACGCGGACTCACTGCCACGCGGACCACTCGCGCGTCGCAGAGCTATTTTTGCGATTGAAGGATGCTATGAGCGAGGACGATGCTAGGTGTAAGGTCGCCACCTGGCAGTGTGTTAATGCGTCGACAAAATTGCACTTTTCCTATTCGAAACGCGCCGAATGGGACGGACGCGTAGAAACAACGCTTTCAAGGAACTAATCGTGCATTTCACGGTCATAATGCATTACTTTACTTTAGCATGAGCACTGTGAGAGGACATTGGTAGATATAAAAGGCTTGCTTTTAACGCCTACAGAGTATGTGACCGTGGCGCAGTGGATAGCATGCCCGGCATCTCTTGTCGCGGACCTAGAGGTCGTAGGTTCGACTCCCGTTGATGGAACATTTTTTTTCTTTGTCTTCTGATCATCTGTTTTTTTTCGACGTCATTTCCGTGACGGAAATACGTCACTCAAATCTTGGTGGACCCCGACATAAAACACTTTCGTATTAAAAATAGGACGAAAAATAGAGATAGCAAGAACGAAACAGAAATAGATAAAGACAGAGGAAGAAATAAATAGAAATAAAGAGAGAAAGAAAGGCAGTAAAACGAAAACAAAGAAAAAGGGAGGAGGAAACAAAGATAAAACCGCAAAGAAACAAAGAAGGCTGCGCAGCTCCGCACTTCCTTTAGATTTGCCACCACTAGTGCGAAGCTGCCTTAATTCATTCTTTTATTTATTTATTTTTGTCGAGGTTCTTTTCCGCCGCTGCACGATTTTTCAGTTAGCGGCGTTTGTAGTGCCTTGACTACTATCTTGCGTCCGTGTTTGCACACCCTGTTTGTTGAAGGCCCGAAAACAGGTTCTGAAAATAAAAAAAAATCGTGCGGGTTATTCTCTCTTGCCGTTTCTCGTTTTCATTTAATTTTTTTCGAATTCTTCGCAACATCACAACGGTGATGCACGTGACATGATCAGGGCACATACTCTCAATTGGTCCATATACGAAAAATATCAGTTCTAAATTATCTCCTACTACCCTGCTTTGCCATGAATTCGCCCACCCGTTCTTGGTCCCCTCTCATGATTATCGTGCGCTGATTTCGCTCCATCTTGTGAGTTTCCAGTTGCGCAAGCGGGAAGTAACAGCGTGTAGCCGACAAGCTCGAAATCCTGATAGGCTCAACGCTTCCCTTACAAAAATTCTTATTGAAAAAACATAGAGAAGTTATTGAGCAATGTCAACAGATGACATTGAAAAAACATAACGGATCAATAGAAAAACCGTTGAGGAAGTTGTTGACCACCGTTGAAAATTGGCCCGCGACTTTCAATTGAAAAACCATAAATCAAATCAATATAATAAATATTGATTTATCGTTGAAGGAAATGAACCGACAATTGCGAATACATTGCGAATCAATGAAAATACCGTTGAGGAGGCAGTTGTTGACCAGTATTGAAAATTGGCCCGCGCCTTTCAATTGAAAGACCATAAAGCCAATCAATATAATCTATATTGATTTATCGTTGAGAGGAAATGAACTGACAATTGCGAATACATTGCGGATAAATGAAAATACCGTTGAGGCAGTTGTTGACCAGTATTGAAAATTGGCCCGCGACTTTCAATTGAAAAGCCATCAAGCAAATCAATATTGAGTTTTCGTTTAAAAAATGGTGAATGGCAAATTGACGTATTGTTGAGATGTTTTCACTTTCAACAGTGAAGGGTTATTGAAACATGGCTGAAACTACGAGCCTAACTGATATTATTCTTGCTTCGGGAGAATGGCCAAACATAAATGCAAGCACATGTGTACAGCAAGCCTAACTCTAACCTTGGGCCTGCAGTACAGAAGTGCCCACATTTACATTTGCCCATTCTTTCAAAGCAACAATAATCTCAATTAGGCAACATAGCTTCAGATTCGTGCCAGCGGGACTAAAACCTTTCAACATAATTAATGGTTACACTGCTTGTTTTCACACAGCGTAAGGTGCAGAAAAGATTATGTTAAAAGATTGCTGAACTCTTTGTATTATATCTTCAAAGTCCATCGAAGCCAATACTAACACCAGTCTCCTCTACAAACAGATATTCATACAGAACATAATTTAGCACTGTACATGCCTCCCTCTACCCATTGAGGTAGTGTATGGAAGGTGCAAGCACCTGTGAGTTAACGACACCTTTCTTACACTCGAGGTTACAACACCAATGCACAGGCAAAGCAGCAACACATGAACATCGCCATGAACTTGTATTCTACTCAACTAGCATGTTTTAATGTATACTAGCCGAGTTTCGGTGAAACTTGGCAAAAAATACAAGAAAACACAATTTTCTAAGTAAAATATTTATTTTTTAGCAAGCAATTTTTGTTCAAATTTTTAAATATTTGCAGTTTGACATAGCAGAGTACTTCTCGCTACTGTGCAAACCGCATCCAATATGACAAAATAATTTGAACACTATAGAAAGCACCATTTGAATAAATAAAAATAAAATCTTAGGTGACTAGACGTGCCAGAAACTAAAAATTGCATAACGCTGCAGGCGGGGCACGCCACTATGGGATGAAATGTACAGGAGTGAACAGGATTCATACTGGTTTTGAAGACCAAATTGAAGAATTTTCAAGGATTCCTATTGAAGATTTTTGGAGGACACAAAGAAGCATCCCAAATACCAATTTTCTGCTCTAACAAAGTTTCCAAAACAATATGGGCAGCTTTATGCATTCAAAGTACGAAACTTCGATTCAACCAATAAAAACCTAGAGGCAGTGAAGCCAAGGAAGGTATAGTGGACATTATTTGTAGGTTTCCACTGTAGAGCAGTGAGTATGACACGAATGGAAAGGAATTAAAGTGGATGAAAAACCAACTTGCCGCTGGTAGGTACTAAATCTACAACCTTGGGAAATGCTTCCGATGCTCTACCTGATCACATCAGTTCCTAAAGTGCACAAAACTTCACGGCATTACGCAGCTACTAGGACATCTTTCATATTAGATAAGTCATTTTGTTCAGTTCCCACATTTCACTTTTTCAGTATTTAGGAAACTGTTGTTTTATGAAAGTGACGTACATACGAAGCTTCTACTTTTCCGGATTACTGACCAGCTAAACAATGAAATGGCAATGACCGCTTCAAATTTTTTTCCCCATTTTCACAATTTCGTTGAATACATGATTACAGTCATCACGCTTCTCCTGTTTTTGAAGTTTGATAGGGATTGAGTCAAATGTGAATTGGACTTCTGCCAGTAGAGCAAGCAACTTAGCAAATACCCTCTAGGTATAAAGTCAAGGTCTTCATATACACAAAATAGGAATAGAAAGCATTACATGGTAGCCAATCACTAAGCCTGTGCAGCAATGCCTGCAGCTTTAGTCTGAAGTACTTGCTTTCTAGCACAGAGCATAAGCTCTTTTTTTTTTCAAGTTTGCCTGCATAAGACAGTGGATGTTTGTTGAGCTAGAAGATCTATCACACGACCGAGACCTAGCCATAGAATGGGAGAAATCAGCACAAGCGCTGGAAGTGAAGTCGATTCCTAAGAAGCCAAGTCGAGAGAAAGGGGGGGGAGAAGGCGGACCAGCAGGTGCGGAATTGAAATGAACGATAGGTCAACCGATGATGCAAGCAGGGGAAACACAGTTGCAAAGACATCACTGAGCACGACATGTTCCCTCAGTTTGCTGGACGAATGTTTACCGACCATAGAAAGCAAGTAGTATAGTCAATATTAGATACCACATGCCAAGAAATTCCAAAGGTTTTCAAGGAAAGAAACCAATTCCAGGTTTCTCAAGGGCCCTGAAAATGTACTCTCCAATTTCAAGGGTTTTCAATCGTTTAGAGGACCTGCATGCACACTCAGTAAGGAGCAGATCACAATTTAATGTGGAATGTGTGCGCTATGAATACCACCAAAATACATGATTGCCTAAGCTTTATCAGGAGCTCACTTAATGTAACTGTGCATAAACATAAACATTACAATATTGCAACCCTTGACTAGTGAATGCAATTGGTGTTAAATTAGCATAATGTGATCCTTCATTTACTTGCACATTATAAAACCACAGTCATTCACTGTTAGTTGCACCATCCATCTTCGGCTGTTCGGGCGACTTCGGTTCCCTCGACAGAAGAGGTGCCAGGGTGTTCTTTACATTCGTCCCGGGCGATTTACGACAGATGAAGCCTGCGAAAGGACAGGGCACTTATAACTAAAACTTCCACAAGAAAAATATAATATAGTATGCACAGGTCATAATGAAATTCTTTCATTAGTTCTGTGTGGGTGTAGCTGCAGTAAAGGCTGGGACCGAGCTTGTTGGTATCGTGATATTTTGAAAGCAGTGAGCACACGAAGACAAGGACAGAGAAAAAAATGACACACAGAGCACTACTTCCAACTAAT
Organism: Rhipicephalus appendiculatus; assembly: GCA_030522465.1. NCBI lineage: Eukaryota > Metazoa > Arthropoda > Arachnida > Ixodida > Ixodidae > Rhipicephalus > Rhipicephalus appendiculatus. The sequence goes on from JALIZH010001273.1 coordinate 602,134, forward strand.
ATTGACTGCAACAAAGAAATATAGCCAGCCAAAAAATGAACAAACACAGGAAACGGTGAAGGAGACAGGAAAGCAGCTAGACAACCAAACGTAGTCAAGCCGTTTTCCTGTCTTCTTCGCCGTTTCCTATGTTCGTTAATTTTTTGGCGAATTATATTTCCTTCATGCAATGCACCAACTAGCCCAACGACGAGTGTTATTAGAACATTTATTGCAACACAAGCACGCCATATATATGCAGTTTCTTTGCTCATCTCGTGGTACCACGCATGCTCAAGAACAAGACTCATATTGTTTCTTCGCTAAAGATTCGTTGCCGTTTCTGTGCGCAGTTGATGCCTTTAATCTTTAGTGACAGCTGTGTTCTTGAGCACGCATGTTACCACGACATGAGCGAAGAAACTGCACATATGTATTGTCAAATATTAGATGGAAGTAGTGCTCTGTGCGTCATTTTTTCACTCTCCTTGTCTTCACACACTCACTGCTTTCAAAATAACTGCAGTGCATCACCAGCATTGTGCATTCCTCAGTAAAGAATGCAAAAGAGGGCAAGAACAAAAAGTACACTGTGCAAGAACTTTATGAACACCTTCAAAGCCATAGGTGTGAACCATACTTTGCCATTTTAGCTGCAACATATTTTCCAGCTATACATATAACAGAAATCAAAAGAGACAGGGCAGAGCTCTTGCCTTCAACTGGTGAAATTCATTCACAAATGCAAGTTATCCCCTATGGGCTAACAAATGCTCCAACAAGTGTGCTAGAAATGAACATGCAAGCAGGTCAGCAAAAACTTTCACTGACAACAGAAGTCAGTCGGTAAGGTTCTTAGTAAAATATGCCACTTCTCGCCCTGCGGGTTCACAAATGATACAATTACATTTTTGAACCAGCCATGAAACTGCAGCAATCTTCTTGCCAATCTGTCAAGTGAGCAGTCAGAGCCCACATGTCCAGTTAAAAACATGGGTTACATTTTTAATTTTAACAGTCCACCAATAGGATGCATTGCTCGGTGCTTTTACTTGCACATACAGTGGCTTCCTTGCACGTGTCATTGTTTAAATTTCGTCAGCTGAATCCTAGTGCTCTCTGTCAGTTGAGCTACCAAAAAAGACTGAGCTGCCTCTGCCCTTCACTCTTCCCATTTCTGTTCAGCAAACTAGCCCAACTATTATTTAACTTTGCCTACTGAGTAACAATATGTTTAGTAAGAAAAGTTACAAAAACTACAAGGCATTTTGTTGGAGTCACGTGCTATGTGACGTCAACAGGCAGAAAAAAGAGTGTTCCACACTCGCCGCCATGGCTACTAGCGTCACTGACTGACGCTCCCATGTTTAATGCACATATATAGCCCATAAAGTGGATGGCGGATGGCCGCCACAGTAGCTCAGTTGGCAGAGCATCAGACGCATTATTCAAAGGTTGCAGGTTCAGTCCCTGCCCGCGGCAAGTTATCCTTTCATCCACTTTTCTTTCTTCACATTAACATTACATTTACTACTAATAACATCCCCTATACTTTCCTTGGCATTATTGTCTGTTAGTTCTCATTAATGTTGTGTCTAACAAACAAAAGCAAACCCTTAAAAATTTACACTTCTTAAAGACTTCAAGGCATTTTAAATAATTTTGTCACTTTACCCAAGTGAGATGCGAATAGCAGTAGAATATTCGTATTGTGCAGCATATTTTTATTGCTCCTAAATGAAATTCCACCACGTCACAAGAATTAAGGGTAGCTTCATTTTATTTGTATTGTAAACACTAAAATGCTGGTAAGTGCATTTTGCAAGTCATAATTACTGTTCATAAGCTTCTCTACAAAAAAAAAAATGTAATACCACTGCTGACAGCAAAGTGTGTTTTCAAGCTTATGAGATCATTTTACTTTGGTTTTAGTGCAGTTGTGCAAGCTGGTTACAATAAAGCCTGCAAAATAAACACAACAGCTATCAGGAATGTTATGTCTTAAAAATGGCATATCCACTGTAACACACACTTACTAACAAGCAGTCTACAACAGCCAAATGCTCCTTTAAAGTAAGAAATCACAAAAGAGTTGAACAGTTTCACAGTGGGATTCTAAGATACATGTCACGGTTTGTAAGAAGCAAAAGATAGCAGACACCAAACGCCAACTCAGAGCTGTTTGATTTAGTCAGCATGTTGAAAAATGTTATACATGTTTTCATTAACTAAGTAGCGAAGGTGACTGATGGTGTTTTATAAATGGCCAAGGTGCTTAGTGGCAAACAAGCACCAAACATCAAATGTAAATATAAGGGCACCACCAATCACACAAGTGGACACTGAATAACTCATCTAGCATACAATATAGTATTATCGCAGTGAAGGTTTTAATGGCAGACAGGACAATGTTAACCACCAAACTAAACATTAGCAGAACAATGTAAAAATGAATATGGAAGTTACTGGGCATTACAGTGCAAGGAGCGTGCATGCAAAGATTTGCTTCATAAAGACAGATTCACAATAAATGCAGAAATGAAGTATGGTGAAGATCTCGAGGCACACTGTATGCAAGTCTGGCGAGAAGGTAGTCAGCATGTCATCAATAGACATGGCAGCAAGAGTATCATTACTCAACGATAAGACACTTGATGTGTCCCTTGTTTCCTTTCCTCTGTGAAAATTACTTTTTGAAACTGGAATATGTGGCAGGGTTTTACTAATAACCTCCAATCGGTAGTCAGCACTCTGTCCGTGCTCCACCAGTCTTGCTCTTCATTAATTTTTTGTGCTGTTTCACACATAAAGGTAAAGAATAATACTTGTATGCCATAGTCTGCTGCCAGTTCATTTGTGCAACTTGGTTAGGGCAAATACAATGCCCAAGACGGCACCACTCCACTGCACAAGCATGCATACCTTACAACTTTTACCAAGGCTTTACTTCATCGTGAAACTCTGAAAATCACTTTAATTCTGCCGTGCATAGACGTTTGCTCAGTCAGACATCTTGCTATGGCGCAGTGCAGGTAGTTGACACTTCATTTCTGAATATTAGTCTTGATCTAAGGTGTCTCTTCTATAATCTTTTCAACTCAAAGCATCCAGTATATTGTACCACAAACATGTACTACACGGCCAAGTGGAACATGTATATGACGTGCACTTGCTATTACGTGTTTCCTGTCTTGGAGTTGCTCACAATATGGGTGGAATAAGTTTATCATTTGAAAAAATCTTATCTGTCTATTAGCAGTGATGGAAACAAATGCGTACCATTTAATATGGCCTTGTCCAGACTTGCAGGAAGAATGCTCCCCTCTTTTACATCAAGTTGTCCACCACTTCAGTCCCTTGAACAGCCGTCTGCGCTGGGAACATGCATAACAGATACCACAAAAAGTTCCATAAATTTGCGCACAAAAGAGGCCTCACAGTACACAAGTAGTAAATATTAAACACGATGGCTTGACATAAGCATATGTTTATATACCAATATTGTCCTCGAAAATGGGCCCAGTATGCATTAAGAACAAGTATTAGAGGAGTAATGGCTCACTGCAAACAATTGTAATAATGCATTAGGTGTTGAACTTTCCTGCCCTTGTGTAACAAAAAAGGATGAAATATACAGCTTGCCATATAGGTCAATTGAACACAAGAAAACTTCAGCAGCACCCCTTAACAAATGAATACATCTATGATAAATGTGCAATTTCTGTTCAATTTAATGAGCCCTTGATTCAACCCCCTTTTGTTCTTTCATAGCGAGGGCCTCGTGCCAGCAAGCTTGATGCCCTCAGGTAGCATTTGAGCGTGTATTGGTCAGCTACCAGTTCGCAAAGAGATCCCAAGCTACGCGATACCAGCATGGCTGTGAATGCTGGTGTGGCACTGCCGGGATTACACACACAGAGGTGCCCACTGGGTGGATGAGAGAGCGACTTTGTGGTAGCTAAAGCGATGGAGTATCAGATGCAATACTTTGTTGTAGGTTCAGGCCCTGGCAGCAGTATGTTGTGTTTTTGTCCACATTAATTCCTCTTAATTTATGTCATAATTACAACACTACATTTAAAAACTACGAATGATCTCCCCTATGCCTCCCTTGGCTTCATCAGGTTGTGTCTAACAAAGAAAATAAGCCCTTGATTTATTCCCTTTCTTTTGTTTGTTCAATTTCTCAGTGCTTTAAGCACGCCAGAGCACAAATCGCATACCGCGTTCTCTGATAACTAGATAAACAAAAGCAGCACTGTTGCCAGTTTCATGGAATCCTACACCTTAGTACTGAATCGTGCAAATAACAGCCCCATTTAAATTCCTCCTTCTTTATCAAAGCACCAAGGAAAACAAAAACTGTACAGTACAACACAATCAAGTAGTGTTTCAATGCACCAGCACAGCCTAAACCATTTGGGATAAGAAGCTGCTGCAACAGTGCTACTTCACTGTTACAAGAATTTGTGTTTGAACAGAAAGAAAATATGAAATGACAAGATAAATGTCTGGCCCAATTTTTTTTTCAAATACAGCAACAAGCAGAGCATGCACTTGCTTAATAAGCGTAACTTCAACTGACACTAACCATCAATAACTTGTTAACTACTTTTAATTACTGACTTGAGTGCAACTATACCAAGTTTTTTTTCAAATGTCGTCACGTCCTCGTCATGTGTAGTTCAGAGGCGCCACGTTGCCGGCACGCCAGGCGCTCCTAGCTCCGACATCACCCATAAAATTCGAAGTTGAACATTTCGGATTACATGCAACGTTCGTGATTTCAAAGAAAAAAAAAGGTTGGCATGCCATAACCTGGCACGCACTATATCAGTCTAACATCAACCACTTCCCTCATGTCATTAATTAAAAAGTGGAGAAACGATTAGCTGCGTCAATGTAACTTTGCTTGCGGCAAAGAATTTACGCCTCGACTTAAGAGTTCTTGTGCGAAAATTACAGGAGCCCGACTGTCATACAACCTTTATAAAAAATCTGTCATGTCCAAAAAGAAAACACGCTACATGCACGCTGTGCGACTTCCCATTAAATCAGTTTACAGTTGTCTGTGTGCAGGGGCGTAGCCAGAAATTTTTTTTCGGGGGGAGGGGGGGGTGGGGGGGGCTCCTTGAAATGGTAAGTTTTCGCTCTGTAAGTCATGGCGAAAAAAAATTTCGATGGGGGCACGGGCCCGGTGTGCCACCCCTGGCTACGCCACTGTATGTGTGGTACTTCCTGTTACTACTCGTATCTACAGCGCGATTCACACAAATGCACGGCTTCCAGTGGACTTCTTGTACACATCTAAGTGCTACGAGCAGCGACCTTGCGCAGCAGATTATTATATTATCCAATGCACAATCGTGCTAATTATTTGCAAAAGCGACGCAGCACGGAAGACGGCAATGCAACCTGAGGCATGCTCTGAGCAGCGTAGCGTATGCATGACAGCATTGTGTCATTCTATCTGCGTCCCCGTCCACCTTTGCACGTTCATTATACCCATGCTTATTGAACTATAACGTCAAGTGCATGTGGAACTAGTACGTTTAGAAGCAGACCCACTTTTACGGCGACAAGGCATTGTACAAGCCGCTTCAGGCGACGATCTCGCACTGTACACAACCAAGGAATAACGGCTCAGCAACACAAGGCTTGCATGACAAGAGCACAGAATCGCTAATGGAAAGTGCATTCGTCGGCTTGTTTACAGCTGCAATCAACGCATACGGCAACACACACGGCCAAGCACAGAAAGCAAAGATGTTAGCGCAATGCATACTTCCGTATCAGGCCCTTTATCTTGCACAGCGGGGTAACTCGCCGCCCGAGCACTCTTCTCTGCATAAAAGTCGTCACGCACTAATGTAACTCAGTTACCCGATTTGACAACATTCTTGAACTCACCGAAGTGTGGTATCCGCTGGTGTGAGTCCTGTGAGTCTCGTCAAAAGGCGCGCTTGCGATCCCGTTCAGACAAAGCTGCGCCCGCTGCACGTCCGTTGTTTGGGCCCACGACGACGCATCGCCGCCGTAGATTCCGCGTCAAACAACAACCCGAACCACCCGTACGCACCGACACGCAATGTAAGCAGTACTACGTGTCCATTCAACGACGATAACCACGCGTAATGTTGATAAACACGGTAAAAGTACGTACGCGAAGCAAACTCTGTTCGCAGCGAGAGCGTTCGAGTCCGGGCAAGCCTCGTCACCGCGCCGACTGCGCTTGCGCGCTCTCCGGTTTGAACTGATTGGCTCTCGCTCAGCGGGCGCGCGATTTGAACTGCGTTGGCCTGGCTTAGCCTGGCAGCGCTCTCCTCCGTCCTTCGGCTACACCTTTCTGTTAAGGCTAGAGTACAGCTCTCCTACAGTGGCGTTATCGCAAACCGAAATGAGTTTTTTGGAGGCGGGGTAGACAGATGCCATGACAGATGCTGTTTGGCTTTTGTTTTTTGTTATACCTTGTTGCTGCCTATCTAGTGTTAAGAAGTTAAAACTGTTTACCGATCGCTGTTTTTTTTTTCTTTTTTTTTATCGTTTCTTCTTGCCTTCGCGCATGTTGGCAAGATTCGCACGTGGTGGCGATGGCGCAGTTCGTTTGGGTCACTTCATTTTGTTTTCTTTTTATGCTTCTTCTAGTAAACCTTCTAGTTGCGAGTAAGCGTTGTGTCCACTTCGTCCTGTCCTTTGGGCTGCTTTAAATAGTATGGAACCATACCAACGACCCAGCTGTCGACCATGCTAGAGTCTATTCACGGCCTCTTAGATCGCGCCGACGTGCAATCTCGGAGGCGATGCCTTGTTCCCCACTTCTTTCTCGCACGCGCACCTTTTGTACGATCGGGCGTCAGCAACCGCGTCAGCTCGGTTCTTAATACTACTACTGCGCTTTTGTTGTTTAAACATATGCAGAATCTGTACACGAGGGGTGCGTTTTAATTACTGCTAGCAGTAACAACTGTTGTCCTTACGGCTGGCTAAAATTGTGCGTCCATGCGTGTGTAAAACAAAGGCACGTAGAAAACCCGCACCTTTTGACAACAAGTGTTCGCAGTACCAGTTAATACCTCTTCGTATTGAGCAACGAATAAATTTCACCATCAATTCCTCGCCCTTAGTCGCCCTAAGCGTGACGCATTGATGATGATTCAGCTGCAACTTCTTTCGTATTGATGTACTTTGTTAGCCTTAATTGATATATTTCAAGTGGCACACGTAAGGAAGTTCGTATACATACTATGAATTTCAAATCTCCCACTGAAACATTATTTAAAAGTACACCGCATGTCGTCGTAATAAAAGCAGGAGAAAACTTTTATAGAAGGACAACAGCTAATCGAAAAAATATGGTTTAACAAACTTCGTTTCTGGGCAAGTTCGTTTACATTTGAATAGAAAGCCAATATACTGAATAGTAACCGCAATAAAAAAATACTGAATTCTTCTACTTATGTCTTGAAAAAAAAAAAAAGCTGTTGTCCTGTGTTCAATGTGATTGTTGTTCCGCTTCGAAGTTGCGCTTTGCAGTTTTCCACGAAATACGTTGCCCTTGGCATCAGGGGCGTAGCCAGAAATTATTTTCGGGGGATGGGGGGGGGGGGGCACCTCCTTGATTTCGGAGGGGGGCACCTGCCTGAAATGGTCATTTTTCGCTCTGCATGCCATGGCGAAAACAAATTTCGGGGGGGGCACGTGCCCGGTGTGCCACGCCCTGGCTACGCCACTGCTTGGCACTTGAAGAAACAAAGGCGGAACGGACACACAGTGCTTGCAAGGATTTTATTCTCTTTTGCGAGTTACTGTGTTCGTTAAGTATCCGATCTATAAATACAAGACAATATTTACAAGTTTCCGATGGGTTTTTGTAGCATATTTGCTCCCAGAGAAGTCAGAGTCAAAGAACCCGCGCATACACAAAAACTGTTCTCGGAGTGGTAAATAACGATGAAAGAGAACGACACGCACACCATCGGCGTACGTGACCGAAGAGGGAGGAGGGGGGGGGGGCTGTTCAACACCCCCCAGAATTATTTACCGTTGCATCCGTATATAAACACACGCATGACAAGCCCCCCCCCCCCCCCCCCCCGAAAAAAAAAAAAAAAAAAGCTTACGTCCCTGACGCACGCCATATAGAATTTGAGAATGTGCAAACCACGCCTGCACGCCCAACCTATCCTCATTTATCAGTCGTAGCGCGAGGTACAGGTTTCACCAGAAAGGGTCGGTCGAGAAGAGAGAACCTCGAAGAATGTTTGTGAAAGAAACGTGGAGTTTCAAAGGTAATTGTGGGAGGAAGTTCTGCAGGTCCGGTGCACATATAGTTCGAGGAATGAAAGGGCGCCCTTACAAAAATTGCCTGTATTATACTAGTTTGTGACCATTTTGGCCGCGGCACGGCCTTTGTCAGTACCAGAACTTTCACGAATGCTGGACCACCACCGAATTGTTCAACCAATGCGCGAGTGCATGCGTGCGTGCGTGCCTGCGTGTGCATGTGTGTGTTTGTTCGTGCTTGCATGCGTGTGCGTGTGTGTATCCTGGACGGACCTACAGTATCGAAATTTGTGAGATGGCACTGAGTGAAATAAATGGGGCTTACCAGAGGTTAATGGCGCGGGAACTACATTAAGTCGCACGATAGTTGCATCGGCAGTCAATAATTCCTGGATGGTATTTCGACATAACTGCGTCAATGGCATTTTTTATTGCAAACTACTCAACAGAAATATTGCTGACGAAATATTTCCTCAATGGCATTTCGATAGAAATGAGTCAATGAAATTTTTATTGCAAAATGCTCAACAGAAATATTGCTGACGAAATATTTCCTCAATGGCATTTCGATAGAAATGAGTCAATGAAATTTTTATTGCAAAATGCTCAACAGAAATATTGTGGACGAAATATTTCCTCAATGGTATTTCCATAGAAATGAGTCAATGAAATTTTTATTGCAAAGTGCTCAACAGAAATGTTGTTGACGAAGTATTTTCTCAATGGTATTTTGATAGAATGAGTCAATGAAATTTTTATTGCAAAGTTCTCAACAGAAATATTGTTGAGGAAATATTCCCTCAATGGTATTTCTATTGCAACAGAAATATTGTTGAGGAAATATTCCCTCAATGGTATTTCTATTGAAATGAGTCAATGAAACTTTTAATGCGAACTGCTCAACAGAAATTTTGTGGACGAAGTATTGAAGCAAGTCAATGAGTATTGCGGAACCATGGATAATCAATGAAGTCAATAATTCGATCACAATCCGGCAATGGAAAATCAAGAGTCATTTTCATAAGGGTTAGCGCTGGCATAGTACCCCTATTTATGAAGAAATATGTGTCGAGGAGATATCGCCTGTAAGAATTGTTGTGAAGGCGAGAACGAAACTAATGGAAGAGGCGCCGGAATATTTGATTCTTCCAACGGACCAACTCTTTACAGTGAAGACAATGCAGCTCTCCAGAAAAAAGGCCAGTCCGCTTCTACGGTTGTTGTATATATTTTTTGATTACGATAACAATTCTATGGACACTCTGTACAGGTTTCCATGTCGCCGTCATGTTCCGTATAAAGTCCAAATCATTAACGATGCGCATACGATGCAATGCGCATACGCGCATCGTATGCTGTAGCCGCGAGTAAAAGCTCGCGAGCGATAGCGAGGATCACGGCTGAGGCATAGATGAAACATGCTGCCCATCTCCGTCGCACGGAGAGCGCATGCGATAACACCAGCCCTCGTGCGAGCCTGCCGTCGATTGCTCCTCAACCAGAAAACAAGCGCCTTGTCCGTCGTTCGCTGTACGATGGAGTATAAAGTGATGCCAGGGTAGAGGGCCTGCGTGGCTAGAGCCACAACTGTGAACTTTGACTATAAGGGTGCGGTCGCAAGCGCTGGCGGGCGCGCTATCTCGGCAGGCATCAGCAAACGGCTCGTATACCCTTTCACGCGCTATAATCTCACCGCTTCGTGCTGTGACGACTGATATGTCATACTGCACAAAAACCACTTCTTTCCCAAGAGCAACAGTATTTCCTTACACCAGCGTTTTGCAGTTTCGCGGCATACCATGAAAAAGAGCTGGCCTTAATTCGTTATAACATTACGACATGTTGCTATCGCACTCGCTGCTTCGCCCTTTCGGGGGAAACCGATTTTTTTTTCGAAATTCACGGGACAAATGGATCTTCAATTGAACCCCCCCCTCCCCTTCCCCCCCTCTTGCGCCGCGCGACCGCTGATCCGATGAACGCCGCGCCGTTGACGCGCAGCCACTGGAGGTGGAAACACCGGCGCGCCGCCGCCGGTGATTTTGGGACCGGCGCACAGGTCTAGACCAGACGTCCATATTTAGGCGGGACATGTCCCGGTTTTGGGGATGGGGTCCCGCTGTCTCTCAAACATGCTTTCGGGAGGGTGTTTTGTCCCGCTTACGGCCAAAAGCTGGCTCATAGTCGCGGTCAGCTAGCCCGGCCACCACAGACTTTTGCTCTATTAACCCATATCATGTGCTTTCTTTCGCTTTTTTTTCTGTCTCTCTCTTTCGCTGTTTTTCTTTCTATCTTTCAGTCTTTCGATCTTTCTCTTTCTCTCGCCCATAGCAACGCAATTAAATGGTGGTCATATATCCTTGTTCAAGTACCGCGCATATGTAGCCGAGTGGTTATGGCGCTCGCCTTCGGACCATGGTGGGTTCGAATACCGCCTCAAAATTTTGTTGAATTTTATTTCATTCTTCTCCTCTTCCTCTCCATTTCCCATATCCTCCTCTTTTACTTCCTCCTTTCCACTTCACTGAGCAGAGTTTTCGCTTAACGCTCACGTCCCTCCTCCTTCCAGAGTCCTTGCCTCAGCACTCCTGATTTCACCGGGCTTTACTCTCTCCCACCCCAGGCTCCAACCTCCTTCCCCACCACTCTTCATCAACTCCTCTTCGCTCCAATCTCTCCTTCTATTGTCACCGCTTGCTCTCCCACCTGCTGCACTCGGTAGTAGGGCTTGCCCTATTCCTGTGGCGCATACACGTCCGAATTTTTGCGTACACTACGCGGACTTCGCGGACACTACGCGAACAAACCTAAAACGGTTCCGCTGTTGGAAGTGAAATTTTCTGTTTCAGCTATATGGTGTGTGCTTCCTTCCGTCATTCCGCAAACACTCTCCCCCACCCCCCCGCGTCCCGCTTTGGGTTCTTGGGAATATGGTCGCTTTAGCTATAATATCAGGATGACATGTTCCCAGACAGAATCGACTACCGAACGCCAGCACTTTCGGAAAAGTGTTGCAAGGCCCCCTTTAAGGCACGTCAGTGCTCCATCCTCTTTATACTCCCGCCTTCCACACTTACGGGCACACAGCCACTTTCATGCTCAAATTCACAGAGAGCAGGCCATTCGTACAGGTTCATGCGTCTTTTTCACGCTCACAGGTATTTGATTCCCTTTGTACTCACGTATACTGAAGCCCCTTGTCACTTACTCACAATCACTCCTTTGAAAGTGTCACTGATTCCGCACACAACTGGTTATACCTAGCCATGATCTTGGTTGAATCGCTTTCATTTTGTTCTTTAACTGGAAGACTCATGTAAAAATATCCTGCGGCATGCGCTCTTCAGGCTATTTCGTTCATACTAAATATATACGTGCAGACACTAACTGTCATTCCAGAAACTCCGCAACAGCGTGATTCACCAGTGTAATTCTCCTAAGTGTATGTTGTATGTTACTTTCGATTATCATCACATTACCTAATCCATCGAACAACACGCCTAGCTGAACTGTTTTCTATTGTCGCGG